>JASDDO010000022.1:288834486-289434486 GCA_030015575.1 Agapanthus africanus
CCTGCACAAAAATTTTACAGAGAGCCTTCCTTCAGTCCCTTAGCCCTCTGGAATATTCAGAATAATTTTTCCAAGCTCCATAGATTGCATATTTCCTCGCACAAATCACAACAACACGTTTAGAGTTTGCGCGAATTTTGATCTAAAAATATAGATGGAATAAACATTTCAACTCAAATTTCAAAAACGAACAATTAGCGCACTATCCCCGGCAACGGCGCCATTTGATTGAAAGGAATTTCTTGTTGTGTATGTTGAGAAAATTGTTAAGAAATCACAACCAAAAATTATTTGACCGCAATCAATAACGGTGTCGTATGTAGCGCGTTAGTAAGTGTGGATCGTCCACAGGGAAAGTGTAATCGTTCGTGTTTAGAATTAGATGAGTTGAAACTTTAAAGAAAAGAAAAGAAACAATTCATGATTTGTAAATTGAATTTCAAGAATTAGAAAAATCTAGATCTAAGAAAACATTAAAATCAAGAATTGAGAATTTGTGATTTCCAAACCAAATATCAAGATTCGAAGTGAGGCTCGTAGGAGTCGATTGAACCGTTAGATGTGATAAGATCTAATGATTACATACTCTTATCCATTAATGAAGTGATACTAGATCGATGACGATTTATCGAGGTTAAGGATCTTGCGAAGAAACTAAGGTTTCCTCATCTCATCCTTTGTCCTTTCGATGAATCTCATTCACAAACTAGCTTCTAGTAAATCAAATGATCGATCGTTGATCTCTAGTTTCGAGCGAACACAATCAAGAAAGCATCGCATGGAAACTAGGACATCGATCATTCGATTTTCAAGAATTTACAAACGTTATAGGACTTAAGAATTGTAAAAGAATCTAAATCATCATCATTCTATCGATCGTCTCGACTCCTTTACGAGCGGAGTTTTACTCAAACATTATCACAAAGAACACATTCAAGAATCTAGATTGAATCATAATACTTGAATTCAAAAGATAAGCAAGATAAAAGGATTGTCACTTTTATTTATATCAACAATTAGTTACAACTCTCAAGAACTACAAGAGGAAGGAACTTGATCGTTGAATTTGGCGTCGCTCGGCTCCTTGAGTCGCGGATCGGCTTGGATCACTTGCTCCGATGATGTCCGGCGTTGCTCTCTAAAGGATCTAGGCTTCTTGCTTTGATTGAACTCGGAATTCTTGATCTTGGATTGGAATTGGAATTAGGGTTAGGGTTTTGAGGCGCAAGTCGTGTCACTCAACTTGCGGGTGGAAGATGGATATAGAATCAACAACCAATGAACAACCCTCAACAACCTTTCAACCCAAGATTTAGGTTTCTTTTTATAAGCCTTGTAACCCTAGATCTAGGATTCAAAATTCAAATTTCCCACCAAAAGTTTGTTATAGAGAGGCTTCTAGAAGAAGTTAGTTGGATGGATGCTTCTAGAACTAGGTTGTTAGGCCGAGCCTTTTAGATGAAGCCACGTGGAGTTTCTGGAGAGTTCTGGAAGCTTGGCCATTAGAACTAAGCACATGGGGAAAATTAGCGGTGCTGACGTCATCATATCTCCGCGGATCCGCGGCACGTGCCTGCTCCGGCCGCGGATCCGCGGTCACTTGAGAGTTGCGCAGTGCACAATTTCTTGTACTGCTTTCATTTGACTTCAGGAATATTCTCTGATGTGCTGAATCTTGTAATTAGTCCTTGATCACTGCCAGATCTCTAGCCTTTGAGTTGGCATATTTTATCAGCATTATTTTCATAATTTTTGGCTCGGTTTCTGGATTTTCCTGCACAGACTTCGAAACAAGTGTTGCGCTATACAAGGATAATGCGATGACATGAAAAACAGTCAATTTCCTCAAAAATGCCAGTTTTAGTATACAACACAGGTAATTCGGTATTTTAGGGGTGTTTTGCTAATATGTGCTATACTTAACCTAAATACCTTTAAATGAATGCAAATGATAGGGAAATTGACGTGTTAAAAATACATTATTTTCGACTGATCATCATCACCCTTCTAGAAGCTTCCCGCCAAATTACGAGAACGCCTCTCCTATCCGTGAAAACATGGAAAAACTTTAGACTGTATAAATCCAATAACCCGATACTAGAATCTGGCTTAAACCTAAGCCGGTTAGTAAAAACTGTCTGAACATCGTACGTGCGTTTAAACACGTATGCGTCCGAACCCTTGTCGTAAAACCATACGACCTCTATATTGTTTCGCCTGGAGCAAGGAAACTCTCTGTGTGGGACTCTAAAGACTCGACTACTACACTGGCAGTAGGTTTAACCACAGACCACAAGCGGCACTGGATGTACGTAACGGTCCCTAGGTAGATATCGATAAGAAGGCCGATGAAGAAACCCATCCGAACTCCTATTAAGCCTGATGTGACAATCTCCGTACAGTCCGATCTGTTCGTCTAGGACTATCTCATATCGGGCCTAGGAGGCGGCAAGCGTCAGTCCTGTTAGTTGTATGTATGCCCTAGAGGCCAGTATTGTACAGACGATGTATATTATACTGGATGCTTGGACATATATAGAGAGGACTTTCTTGCTCGACATGATAGTATGCCATCTGGTTGCTCTTTATCTTAACATGTATACTTGTCTCTTTATACTGTCTTATAGTTACATGTTGGTAAAGCCCTTAGGATGTGTACTTGACTACCTGGACTATGATGTGGATCATACTAGTGGGGACATGGTAGTCCATAAGTACATCCTTCAAGGTCCCTAGACGTGGGTGTATCGAGACGAGGCATCGATATACCAGTGTAGAATAGCGTATACGCTTCTCGACCCATGAGATGGGAGATGGATGATCCCATATCCATTGGTGTTTGACGTCAAAGATGGTATACGGGTGCTCAGTGGAGACTGGGTACACTTGACGGACACGCCGAGAACTCCCAGATGGTATTATACCTTACGTCAGATGGCAGTTCTCTGGTGACACTTGTGCAGGTTAGTCTGTAGACCCGAGATCGTCATAGAGTCTTGTGTGATTCCCACTGTGCTTTGATTTCCACCTTACCACGTCCATGAAGGCGTGCAAAACGGTGGTTTTTGGGTACAGTCCCGAGTCATATGGAGGCAATGAGCGATAGGTGGTGTTTCGTCTCTCCCGGTATTGGGGGTTGATGTTGCGCTGTGCTCGATTGTCCGTGACAGGGATGTCCCTGGCCAGGGCTGATTTAGAGATTTACTGGTAAGTGTTACCAGTAGTTTCTCGACCCGTTATGAGCCTCACATCGGCACGACTTATCGGTTATTGGGGTCTGACGTTTACCACCCCTAGACTTGATATGCGACATATCAGACGAGGAGAGCGGACTGTACGGGTAGTGTTACCGACAGGCTTTTACAGGAGTTGGAGTGGGCTTGCTTGCTGATCTTCTGATCGCTCAATACCCGGGTAGCCGTTACGTCCAGCTAGTACCGCTGACGGCTTGTGGTTGCTTGATGTGATCATCACTTACTGCCGGCGTATTGACGAGTCTTTAGAGTCCTACATAGAGGTTTTACTAGCTCAAGCAAAATAAAATAGGAGCGCGTATGTGATATGTGCGGGACCGAGAATTTTGCATGTATGTGATACCGTATTCTATTCTCGCGACTTTTTGTATCGGTCGGTTATATATGATATAGCCGGGTTATCGAATCAAATGTTGATTCGATAAGTCGATACAATGGATGTTAGTCGGTTATATGAGATATGACCGGATTATTAAGTCAAGTGTTGATTTAATAATTTAGTGTATAATTGTATATTAGATATACTAGTTTACATTAACTAACACTTGTTCACTTATTGTCACGACCCGAAAATACGGAACATGACCGGCACTTAAACTACGAACGTCTCGAGGCGTACGTAATCTAAGTAAACCGAAAACCCAGAAATCCAAACCAAGAAAATAGTAGAGTGCAGGAAAACCCAACTTAAAGCAAGTAATTTCAATAGCATAAGCCGAATTATGCGGTTTTTAAAACATCAAAAATTTACTGAAAATTTCGGCAGAGTCTCCTTTGTAAATACTGGCCCCCAAACGGGATACAACATGAATAGTATACGAAATCATGAAAAGGGCATCCCCAAGCGGGAGCTAGCTCTTCGTCAATCGACGGTCACAACCACACAAACAATATAATATACAACGCCAACGGCGAGGATCAAAATTCAAAAGGAAACTCAAAACCACAAGAAAACCACAGAAATACAACGCGCGACTCTAAGGTCGAAGGAATAACATCACTGGTCTCTATCTCAAAATAATTACATGTTTGGTTGATGGAACTTCTAGATACAACTGAATAATAATATACAATGTATAATGATGGGTACGATACAAATAAACCCACCTACTAGCAAGTCACCCGAAAGAAGCAGTGCCAGCAAAGCCGTAATGAAACCTATACAGCAAAACCTGCAAGAAACTGGGGCACAACGGGGGTGAGTTGCCAAATCGTGAATAGAATACATCTACGAACAGGAATCGCATGTATGACGCAATCCTAGGTCATACGATCAATATATATCCTCAAATATATAACCAGCAGCCTATAACAATGGCTAGGGTAATATCTAACCCGAGTGTAATCACATGTCGTGTCAGTGCCTCAGGTAGCAATATATCATATGAGTGAGGTAAGAATGCATGAAAACAGCATACATGTAAATGAAGAAACTGTTTTCATAAATTAGTGAGATTTCCTTTGTATTTTTTTCAAATGAGGTATCATAACTGAAATCAACACCAACGGTGTCTAGCATCGACACAAAACATAAATATCAATGTCTAAATCACAATATCTAGGGCGCCGCCAGTCCAGACCGGCCCCTACCATCTATCTCAAGACCACGACGGTATCCTCCGGATATCCGACGCGTCGGGTAATATCACCGGTAGGTAGTCTCCCCCTGCCAGGCTCATCGTCATCACCACGAGCTTCTTGCCCCGGGGTACCTTACCGGGTCCACCATGTACCCGAAACGGTTCCTCCACTCCTCGAACTCGGGTCTCACATGTCGCTCTCAGCACCGAGAAAACACATGGTGGACGCACTGAAATATCATATCCAGGGTAACCGGGTTTTTAAAACAATTACATATTCTCTTTTGAAATCTCCCAAGTCAAGAGTGCGGATCAATCATCAATATAGCTCGTACGTAAATCCGTCGTACGGCATCCCAATCTGGGTACGGGTCAATATCACATTCATCATACTATTCACCTGGTATCCTCTTTATCAAATATCATGATCGGGGTACTGATCTACGTCTAGTACCATACTGATACCGCCTACGTATGCATGGACGTGTGTGAAACACTACGTCAAGGACCCGCTACAATGTCATGTCGTATCTAAGATACGAACCCTGCTATATCACCGATCTCACGGCCTCAAATCAAATCTCATCGACTCAGCTCAATCCCAAGTATCATCCTCAATCCGTATGTGAACACATAGTCCCATACCCATGTGAACACATAACTATAAAGAATTCCTTGAGCACATATCAATAGGAATGTATGCAAGTATGCATGTGTGTATGTGTGTGTAACACTACCCTAGGGTTCGCAACACTAAAGTAATCCAACACACCAGTATCCATCCTAAGCATCGTTATTAATCCCAAATAACCTATAATAAATGTTGGTGTGTATACGCATCCGTATACACCACCACGGACTGCGGGGGTGCTATACGCCATCCACCCGACTTCTCCCCGTAGATATAAATCTACTCACCTGGTCCTCGCTAGCCGGTGCCGACGTCGCCACGCGCTTGCTTGTCATCTCGAAGTCCACATGGGGGTACCTACATATCATAACGTACCATATCGCATTAAAACTAAATTCGAAATCGAAACGGCATACGAAAATCAAATCGGCACGCGTATCACGCATAGGTCCAAACCTATCGCCCACGCATGCAGGAATAGTCAAACCAACCCTCGATGTCGATGTACGAACGTCAAACCATCGAGAAAATCCAATCACACTCATTTGCACATTCACGAACACTAATTTTAATATAAACTAGGTTAAAACTCACAAAAACGCCAATTTCACTTAAAAAGTCATTTTTCCGAAAATCTAGCAAGCACAATTCGCCGTTTTTGTACAAAACAGGATGTTTAAATGAATGTAGCGGCCAATATATTTATTAAATATCTTAAATAAGTCATAGAAAAAAAAATTCCGGAATTTAATCTCATTAAATTCCAAAAACCCTAATATTCTAGTTTACAAAATACCCTTTTTTAACAATTTTCAAAATAACAATTCACAAATCATCAACTTGACTAGGTTTTGCATGAACTAAGGTGGTAAACTACAACTTATAAAATTAATGATATCATGAAGAACCTAATTAGATTTTTAATCTTACAATTTGATTTAATTTTAAAACCTAGTTTGCAATATAGCTTAATTATTACAATTTTAAGTTAACAATTTGCAACTAGCAACTAGATTAGGTTTTAACATGTCTTAAGATGTTAAATACATCACACAACCATAATCCCACTACTCAAAACCCTAACTTGAAATCAACCTCATTCTTGAATTTTTCAATCATGCAATTAGAACCAATCTAAAACCAAATTAAACACTTAATAAGCTAACATAAAGCAATTAAACAACAATTTCACTAAAGGGTTAAAATTTATACCTCCCAATTGAGTTCTAGCATGCAAATCCTAGCCTCCAAAAGTAGCTTCCATGCTCCTAGATCCATGCTAGATAGGCAAGAAATAATGGGTAGGAGTTGGATTTGGGATTAGTGATGTTTTTGATGGATTTTGATGCAAAATTGATGAAATTTGGAGGTGAAATGAGGTGGGATTTTTTTGGGCTGAAGCTAGGGGAAGGCTTGGCCAGAAAAGTGGGTGGGGGAGAGAGAAGGAGGTGAGGAAAATGGGGGGGGGGACAAGGTCAAGGTCAAACAAAGTCAAAAGTCTAACTACTTCACTCATTTTCTTTTCTTTTCTTTCATTTCTTTTTCCTAAAAAAACAAGTGGGGAAAAATATGGTGGGTGCTGAATTCAGCCATGGGGAGGAGTAAGTGGGGGTGTGTGGGTGTGGGCACGGGTGTGGGGTGATGAAAAATGATAAATACAATACCCCAAACATCCATTTACGCTAAAAAAAGCCTTTTTTCTTCAATAATTTCTAAACCGTTTTGGCAAATGATTTCGTTCCAAAAACCACATGATAAATTTTTATTTAATGTTTTATGATGCACAAAATTTGTTTCAACTCATTCCAATTTGTAATTTTCCCTAATTAAATGTATTAGTGACGGCATAAAATAATAATAAAATAATATTTTTTTTCAGAAAATTTGAAATTTCACCAGTGGCTCAATAAACACCAAATAATAGCAATTACATAGCTATAATATGTATATTTAATTTTTATAATAAGATATTTGCATTTTGACTTTTTACAGAAAACCCCCTTATTTTACCGATTTTTTTCGAAATTTCACCGAAACGATTTTCAAAGCGTTACACTTATGGATTTTTCTCACATGTACACAACTTCAATATATATGTGATATATATTAAAATTGTGTTTTCATTTTGTATCATAGTTGATGATACACCATACATGGGTGTGCAAGACATACACCATACTATTTTAGATGGTGGTTAATATTTATTTAAGGTAATTACAAATTAGTAGAGCTTAGGTCATAAGCATGAAGCTTGTAGAAGCTTGTGGATGCTTTGACAAAGTCCACTAAATTTGTTTTAGTTTAGATTTTTTATTAACCTAACCATTTTGACTTAGCTATGGTAATGTCTCTACATGAGTTAGTATATGATACTCACTCACCATGGTTAGCTCACACACTTGATCATTATCCTCATCTCTTTCTTTTGTTCATCTTCTTCTTCTTTGTTCAAAAGAAAAGCTTGTTAGGGTTTGATCCAAAGTGAGAAAGATTGTGAGAAATAAAATTCTAAAGAGAACCCACTTCCTATTTCTCCATCCTCTACTAGACTAGCACTTTAGTATAGGGTGTTTGCTTCACTAATTCTCTAGTTAGTGAAGTAGTAGCTTGAGTTGATATTCCCTCGACGTAGATCATCTTCGGCCTCGAAGACTTCAAGCAAGGACGCTTCTTTCGCCTCGTGAAGCCATGCAAGGGTCCGGGAGAACCACGATCACAGCGATGGGACTTCAATAAGGAGCTATAGAAGTGAAGTACCGATCTACAAAGGTTGTATTTCGTATTCACTTAGTCATAGATGATATTTACATACTTGTAAAACCCTAATTTTCTAGCAAAGATCTAGTTTAGGGTTGCTAGGCACGGCTAAAATTTTAATCGGGCATGGTTGATGCTTTCTTGAACCTTGTTAGAGTGACTAGTAACCCTACAGTGGTATCAGAGCCTAGCTAGAGTATTAGGCGATTTGTTAACGAAGTTAAAACCCCGATCGAACCCGGAAACGTCAAGATAACCTTCTCTCTATACATTTTATAAAAACTGGGTTTTTTCTGAATTAAAAATACCTAAAAAAAATCAGCAGGGAATTCTAAGGGTTACCATGAAAAACGAGCCCTCAAATCCTCTACGTGGCCGCGGAACCGTGGCACTAAGCCACCTTTGGCGGCGGTTCCGCGGCAGAAATGGAGTATTGGGGACGGTTCTTTATGCAGTAATATCCACTGCCATTCCTGCATCTTTCTGGGTATTTTTATTCTGACTCAAGTGTTGAGTATTTTGGGGTTTATTTTGTAATCATCAATTCGATCGGAGAATTTAATTTTGTTTTGATATACCAGATTATTTAGAAAGTATTAAAATGTTCGAACGGATATCATTAACTCAATTTTTCCCGGCACGAAAATTTTTCATGTGTTGAATTTTTGACGAGTTTAAATCTTTCGGAAAAACGTGCAAAGAATGTGATGGACCTTCTAGAAGAACAAAAACCTTAACTCGATTATGTGACCATCTTGAACTGCCATTTGAACCTTAGGGTTTGGGGCAGTACGGCGTGCCACATGTGAGGCGTTGGCTTGACCCTTCTACGGCTGGACCATTGCTACTGTGACATATTCTGGAATTTTTTGAACTCCGCTCAAGTGTTGATCTATTTAGGAAATTTTGGGTATTTGATTATCTGTTCAGAAAGTTTAATACTGTCTATTTATCCGGAACGTGATACAATATGTGGAATTCATAAAGTTAGGCATGAAATGCGAAGTATGTGATATTTCGGGTTTACGATGTCTAAAGAGATTGTGGATTCCAAATGTTGTAGTTTTACACTTTCTTTTCTGTGACCGTAAGTGCAGTATGTAGTTGAATTGCTGGTTTTCGTTGCTATACATCAACGACGATCGGTATATGCATACTTACTTACGTTGATGACATGTGATGTTATGTGTTGCTGGATATGTTATATTGGATCGTCGCGTTTTGAATAGCCGGGTTTTTTTTGGGAGATGAGAGTTTTTTTTATTTTCATTCATGTAAAATTAAATGTATGTAATATTCTTTTATTGGGGCACTTCCGGGTTGAGGTTGATATTAGCATTTGTATATTATTTACTTTTCCGCACTAAGATAGACCCAAGGAGGAGAGCACAAGTAACCGGGTTCTAGAGTCCAGTGGGAGACCAACTCGAGGAGTCAAGTCTGGGTCTCCTAACTCTAGAATTGGTAGGGTTGCTTGCCGCTCTCGTAGGGGTCTAGGAGTGTGGGTTTGGCTATTCATCACGACCGTGGAATCCGTGTTTTATAGTGGCTCAAAATAAAACACGGACGTCCTAGTATATCCAATGTTTCATATGTTTCTTCTGCTGCGATATCTGTGATGTGATCATTTGATGTGTTGTGATAAATACTGTATATAGTATATATGATATATTATATAGACGTTACTTATGTTTTACACCCGCGCTAGGCCTGCCCCGCTCTGCCGTTAGTTACCTAACCAAACGGTGCACGAGGGGACATCGAGGCGAATGCGGATGGCATAAGTGTACGTCGTATTTATCTGTGATGTTTATGTGACTTAAATGATGGGACTTCATTAATGTGATTAACGAAAGAAAAGAAACCTAAAAGATGTTGTAGAATCAAATTTTTCAAAAAAAAAGGGTAGCTACAGTTTTTACTTTGCATAGCGATATATATGATATATCCTGCACCTTATTCCATAAGGAAAGAGCCGGGATTCCTTCACCGGGAGTGACCTCTTTAGCAAAAATGGCAGATGTTACAACACTCGGTTTGTTTTTGATTGATTTTGGAGTTTTGCTTTGCATAGTGATATATATGATATGTCCTGCACCTTATTCGATGAGGAAAGAGCTGAGATCCCTTCACCGGGAGTGACCTCTTTAGCAAAACTAATGAAAGCCTCAAATTCACTCCATTTCAAATTTCACTTGATTCTACAACGATATCAAGTTCATTAAGCAATAGGTTTTCAGAAAAACCTGTCGTAGCCCTCCATCATTTCAGATAAGTCCTACCTAGTAATCATGCTATGTTTGTTGACCTCCGTCAAAGCGTAGTGTGCGGTAGCTAACTAGTATTTATCTGCTTATGCATATGATGCAGATTGGATTAGGGTAGTCGTACGACCTTGTTGACCTCCGTCAAGGGTCGTGCGGGTGGGTTTGATTCAATCAAGAAATGACAGGTTGAACTTGACTTGCACCCTGTGGTTTGTTGACCTCCGTCAAGGTCATGGGATGCTTGGGGCAAAATATTATCGGGAATTTCAAGTGTTGAAATTTGCAATGATATTGCATACCTTCTATGAGATAGTTGGATCCCGATACCCACTGCGAGTAATTGTTACTCCTGGGAGAGTTTTACACATGACAATTAGCCGATCAAGTAGGTGTCTAGAAAGGTGTCAACGGGGTTACGCCTCTGGGAAAACGAGGTTTACTTTAATTAGGTCCGTGCGAAAGCACGGGGAACTTCCCTCAAAGTACCGACACTGGCCTGGCTGAAAGATCGGCGAAGTTGTAGGGTGTAATTAATCCCGGCTAATCTTTCCTTTTAGGGTTTGAAGGAAGATTTGATAAAAACAGTGGCAGCCATCCTGATTAGATAAAATAATAACCAATCTGATCTTGCAAGAGCATACGCTAAAGTGTTTTCTTCTCTCTCTCTTTCCAGGTAGCGACCATATCATGCCTTAATCAAGATAATAAAATGGATGTATTGACCGAACCCGCATGTTATACTGTGTTGGGGAACGTTGGTTCCGTTCTTTCTTATAAAAGTTAGAAGACTGAACAGGATATAGGGGAATACCAGGATTCCCATGCCATCCGAATGAAGAAAGTACATGTTGATGCATTTTCTTCGGGTGTGTTCGTTACAGAGATCTGTTTCTCCATTTGCTCTACGTTCTGGGTATTAGATACCGGGTCAGGATCCCATATATGTAATCAGTTACATGGGCTTAGAAAAGGTAGAGAACTTGGAGAAGGTGATAAAGACATAAGGGTTGGAAATGGTGCAATTATTGCAGCTAAAACCTTCGGGGAATATCACCTTGTATTGCCAACTGGTAATACATTGATTCTAAACGAATGCTATTACATGCTGAACCTGATATGCAACATTATATCGGTTTCTTTGTTGAGTAAAGAGGGATATAATTTTGTATTACAGGATAATGTTATGAACATTTTCCTATACCAAAAGTTGGTTGGATCAGGCACGTTGTGCAATGGAATTTATGTTCTAAATCAATCAACAGTTCTGAGTATAACAAACACACACAAGAGGAAGAGTTCAGAACTGAACGAATCCTTCTTATGGCATTATAGACTGGGTCACATCAATGCGACACGACTAGATAAGTTGCATGAGGATGGATATTTGAATCCGTTTAAATTTTCATCTTATGACACTTGCCAATCATGTCTTAAATGCAAGATGACCAAAACTCCGTTTACGGGACACGGAGAAAGAGTTACTGAACTCTTGGGACTGATACATAGTGATGTATGCGGTCCCATGTCTATACATGCCAGGGATTGTTCTTCGTACTTCATTACATTCACTGACGATCTCTCTAGGTTCGGATATGTGTTCCGGATGAAACACAAATCAGAAGCTTTTGAGAAATTTAGAGAATATAAACAAGAAGTCGAAAACCAAACCGGAAAAAGTATTAAAATCCTTCGATCTGATCGAGGAGGTGAATACTTGAGTAATGAATTCCTGGACTTCCTAAAAGAGAATGGGATTCTCTCTCAGCTAACTCCTCCATATACACCACAGCACAACGGTGTATCTGAACGAAGGAACGGCACCCTATTAGATATGGTGCGCTCTATGATGAGTGTAGCTGAGTTACCTATTTCCTTCTGGGATATGCACTGGAGACAGCAGCATACCTACTGAATAGGGTTCCTACCAAATCTGTGCCTACCACCCCGTATAAGATATGGGAGGGGAAGAGACCATATCTTAATTTTATTAAGATATGGGGTTGCCCGGCCTATATCAAAAGACAAAAACCAGACAAACTCGAGGCAAGGTCTGTTTTGTGTAAGTTTGTTGGATATCCCAAGCATTCGCGAGGGTATATCTTCTACCACAGTGAGGAACAAAGGTGTTTGTTGCTCAACGCGCCACCTTTTTAGAAAAGGAATTTCTTGCAAAAGAGATTAGTGGCTCTGAGGTAGAACTGGAAAAGGTTCCAGCTGTACAAACTACAACAGAAGATTTGGTGGAACCAGAGGATTCGGTAGTTCCCGATGAACCCCAGCCACACCGCCGATCTAGTAGGATTCCTCACCCACCTGAGAGATACTACGGTTTCCTCATGGATGGTGGGAGCGAGGATTGCATCATGGAGGATGATGACCCAACTAGTTTCGTGCAGGCCATCACGAGTGGGGACTCAGTGAAATGGCTGGATGCAATGCGGTCCGAGATGGAATCCATGTACACCAACAAAGTATGGACTTTGGAAGATGCTCCTGAAGGGGTAAAACCCATTGGGAGCAAGTGGATCTTCAAGAAAAAACTTGGTGTAGATGGGAAAGTAGAGACTTTCAAAGCTAGACTTGTTGCAAAGGGTTTTCGTCAAAGACCAGGTGTGGACTATGACGAAACCTTTTCTCCAGTGGCTATGCTTAAATACATCCGGATCATGCTTGCCATCGCTGCATATCATGACTATGAAATCTGGCAAATGGATGTTAAGACCGCCTTTCTAAACGATGATTTAGAAGAGTGCGTGTACATGACTCAGCCAGAGGGCTTCGTAGATAGTGGGAGCAGCGGGAAGGTGTGCAAGCTACTTAAATCCATTTATGGATTAAAGAAAGCATCGCGGAGTTGGAACATCTGCTTTGACGTCGTTATCAAAGAGTTTGATTTTGTCAAAAACGTAGATGAACCTTGTATCTATAAGAAGGTGGCAGAGAGTAAGGTTGTCTTCCTCGTATTGTACGTGGACGACATACTCTTGATAGGAAATGACATTCCTATGCTGCAATCGGTCAAGCTCTTCTTATCACAAAGATTCTCAATGAAAGATCTTGGTGATGCCTCCTGCATATTGGGAATTATGATTTATAGAGATAGATCTAAAAGGATATTGGGATTGTCCCAATCCAGGTACATTGACACCATACTAAAGAGGTTTAGTATGGAAGAATCCAAGTGTGGGAACTTACCCACGATCTCTGGAGTCACTTTCTCCAAAGAGATGTCTCCCAAGACTGATTTGGATAGAGCTCGCATGCAAGGGATACCCTATGTTTCGGCTGTAGGCTCTATCATGTACGCGATGCTATGTACCAGACCCCATGTAGCATACTCACTAAGTGTAGTGAGTAGGTATCAAGCTGATCCTGGAGAGAGTCACTGGACAGCTGTGAAGAGCATTCTCAAGTACTTACGAAGGACTAAAGAGATGTTCTTGGTGTATGGTAACGGAGAATTCCAAGTGGAGTCCTTTACCGATTCGAGCTTCCAGAATGATAAGGACGACTCTAAGTCGCACTCGGGTTTTGTCTTTACCCTCTACGGAGGGGCGGTTAGCTGGAAGAGTTCCAAGCAGAAAACCGTGGCAGACTCGACGATGGAGGCTGAATACATCGCTGCCAACGATGCTGCCAAAGAGGCTGTCTGGATCAAGAAGTTCATTACTGAACTTGGAGTGGTTCCATCGATTGAGCATCCAATACCTTTGTATTGCAATAACAATGGAGAGGAGGCTTTGGCCAAGGAACCCAGGTCCCATCAGCGATCTAGGCATATTCTGAGGCGGTATCACCTGATCCAGGAGATAGTTGATCGCCGGGAGATCGTGGTCAGGAGGGTTGACACGAAGAACAACACTGCGGATCCACTCACGAAGGCCATTCCTCAGATACAGTTTGAGAGACTCTTCGGGATGCTAGGTATGCGATACTACAGCAGCTTGTCCTAGTGCAAGTAGGAGATTGTTAGTTGTATGTATGCCCTAGATGCCAGTATTGTACAGATGATGTATATTATATTGGATACTTGGACATATATAGAGAGGACTTTCTTGCTCGACATGATAGTATGCTATCTGGTTGTTCTTTATCTTAACATGTATACTTGTCTCTTTATACTGTCTTATAGTTACATGTTGGTAAAGCCCTTAGGATGTGTACTTGACTACCTGGACTATGATGCGGATCATACTAGTGGGGACATGGTAGTCCATAAGTACATCCTTCAAGGTCCCTAGTCGTGGGTGTATCGAGACGGGGCATCGATATACCAGTGTAGACTAGCGTATACGCTTCTTGACCTATGAGATAGGCGATGGATGATCCCATATCCATTGGTGTTTAACATCAGAGATGGTATACGGGTGCTCGGTGGAGACTGGGTACACTGGACGGACTCGCCGAGAACTCCCAGATGGTATTTTACCTTATGTTAGATGGCAGTTCTCTGGTGACACTTGTGCAGGTTAGTCTTTAGACCCGAGATCGTCATAGAGTCTTGTGTGATTCCCACTGTGCTTTGATTTCCACCATACCATGTCCATGAGGGCGTGCAAAATGGTGGTTTTTGGGTACAGTCCCGAGTCACATGGAGGCAATGAGCGATAGGAGGGGTTTCGTCTCTCCCGATATTGGGGGTTGATGTTGCGCTGTGCTCGATTGGCCGTGACAGGGAAGTCCCTGGCCAGGGCTGATTTAGAGATTTATTGGTAAGTGTTACCAATAGTTTCTCGACCCGTTATGAGCCTCACATCGGCATGACTTATCGGTTATTGGGGTCTGACGTTTACCACCCCTAGACTTGATATGCGACATATCAGACGAGGAGACCGGACTGTAGGGGAAGTGTTACCGGCAGGCTTTTATAAGAGTTGGAGCGGGCTTGCTTGCTCATCTTCTGATCGCTCAATACCCGGGTAGCCGTTACGTCCAGCTAGTACCGCTGACGGCTTGTGGGTGCTTGATGTGATCATCACCTACTGCCGGCGTATTGACGAGTTTTTAGAGTCCTACATAGAGGTTTTACTGGCTCAGGCAAAACAAAATAGGAGCACGTATGTGATATGTGCGGGACCGAGAATAATGCGTGTATGTGATACCGTATTCTATTCTCGCGACTTTTTGTATCGGTCGGTTATATATGATATAGCCGGGTTATCGAATCAAGTGTTGATTCGATAAGTCGATACAATGGATGTTAGTCGGTTATATGAGATATGACCGGATTATTAAGTCAAGTGTTGATTTAATAATTTAGTG
Source organism: Agapanthus africanus (assembly GCA_030015575.1). NCBI lineage: Eukaryota > Viridiplantae > Streptophyta > Magnoliopsida > Asparagales > Amaryllidaceae > Agapanthus > Agapanthus africanus. Next base: position 288,850,238 of record JASDDO010000022.1, read on the forward strand.
TATAATTGTATATTAGATATACTAGTTTACATTAACTAACACTTGTTCACTTATGGATTTTTCTCACATGTACACAACTTCAATATATATGTGATATATATTAAAATTGTGTTTTTCATTTTGTATCATGGTTGATGATACACCATATATGGGTGTGCAAGACATACACCATACTATTTTATATGGTGGTTAATATTTATTTAAGGTAATTACAAATTAATGGAGCTTAGGTCATAAGCATGAAGCTTGTTGAAGCTTGTGGATGTTTTGACAAAGTCCACTAAAGTTGTTTTACTTTAGATTTTTATTAACCTAACCATTTTGACTTAGCTATAGTATTGTCTCTACATGAGTTAGTATATGATACTCAATCACCATGGTTAGCTCACTCACTTGATCATTATCCTCATCTCTTTCTTTTGTTCATCTTCTTCTTCTTTGTTCAAAAGAAAAGCTTGTTAGTGTTTGATCCAAAGTGAGAAAGATTGTGAGAAATAAAATTCTAAAGAGAACCCACTTCCTATTTCTCCATCCTCTACTAGAAAAGCACTTTAGTATAGGGTGTTTGCTTCACAAATTCTCTAGTTAGTGAAGTAGTAGCTTGAGTTGATATTCCCTCGACGTAGATCATCTTCGGCCTCGAAGACTTCAAGCAAGGACGCTTCTTTCGCCTCGTGAAGCCATGCAAGGGTCCGGGAGAACCAAGATCACAGCGAAGGGACTTCAACAAGGAGCTATAGAAGTGAAGGACCGATCTACAAAGGTTGTATTTCGTATTCACTTAGTCATAGATGCTATTTACATACATGTAAAACCCTAATTTTCTAGCAAAGATCTAGTTTAGGGTTGTTAGGCACGGCTAAAATTTTAATCGGGCATGGTTGATGCTTTCTTGAACCTTGTTAGAGTGCCTAGTAACCCTATAAGTCCCCTAAAAGCGGTATAAGTCGTGTCGGAGCGAAGCCCATTACACCTTGAGAAACTACTGGAAAACCTACTTGTAAATCTCGCTTGCCCTGGCTAGGGACTTTGCGTAATGGCTCTCTGACACAACGCGATATCAACTCCCAATACCGGGAAAGACGAATTCTGTCTAACTGCCACTGCCTCCAAGTGCTTCGGGACTGCACCCAACTGCTACATGTTTGCACGACTCCTTTGAGCCGTGGTAGGGTAGCAATCTAAGAACAGTGGGAACACACTCGAGGCGAAGCAGCAGTGTCAAGTCAGCGGACTATGCTGTACTCATGTCACCTGGAAACTGTTAACTGACGACGGGTATAATACCAACCAACAGTTCCCTGCGAGTCCTGTCCGGTGTACCCGTAACCCAACGAGCACCTATATACTATCTCCTGTACGACGTACTGATGGCTGCGGGATAGACCATCTCCCCTACTGGGATGAGAAGCGCACACACTAGTCTACTCCGGAGTATCGATGCCCTGTCTCGATAATCCTACGACTAGGGACCTGAAAAAGGATGTGCTTATAGACTACCCAGCCCCCACTAGTGTGACTGCCATCACAATGCTGGTAGTCAAGCAAGATCCTAAGGGCTCTATCAATACGTACACACATATTAAGATAGAAAAAACCAAGTAGCATACTACTATGTTTAGCAAGACTGTTATATAACTGTGAATATCCCAAGCTTCCATTAAGTAATATACAAGCTAGTATGATACAATAATAGCCCCTAGGGCATATACACTAACACATTACCCTTCCTAAGCCCCAAAAATCACAAACTTGCATCCGCATTACCCTCATTAACTAAAAAATATCTAGATATGACTCTCAAGACCATCGCGCTCACTTAGGACAAGAGAAGGCCGTGGGTAATCCATTGTTTATGCGCGTTTTTTTTGTGGTGTCTAAGGCAAGTGTGTCTAAGGCAAGTGGTTACTTAATTAGGCCTACCACTTACATAGTGGAGAACCTTCCACTTACCTGGCACTTACCTGGCCACAGAAGAGACAAAGAGGTAGTAGAGGATTGATCCTGCGACTTGTCTTTTGGCAGTTAGGAGCGGTCTAGAGCCTTGGCCTAGGTGACCACTAGACTTAGGGTTGCTTGTTGCATTTGTTGTGATTTCCATCATTTTTTTCAAAAATCCGTATATTTTTCAAAACAAACACCACATTCATTCATTTCCCCTAATTATTTTAACGCTGCCACTTGTACTAAACCCTTTAGTGCAAAATAGGCCGGACACGGGATTCTAGTGCCCGTTTAGACCGCGTTCCCCCGATCGACTCCGAAGTCGGTATTTCTACATTTACTTCTTCTTTACCCACCACAACACCCACATTGATGGATCGTTCTCCATCGAACTTCTTTACCATTAATCTGCAAGTTATATGTATGCCCTAGAGGCCATTACTGTACATACGATGTATATTGTAGTGGATGCTAGGACATATATAGGGAGGACTTTCTTGCTCGACATGATAGTATGCTATCTGGTTGTACTTTATCTTAACATGTACTCTGATTGTCTCTATGTTACAAGTTGATAAAGCCCTTAGGATGTGTACTCGACTACTGGGACTATGATGAGATCATACTAGTGGGGCCACGGTAGTCGACGAGTACATCCTATATCTGTTCCTAGTCGAGGGTGTATCGAGACAGGGCATCGATACACCAGAGTAGACTAGCGTATACGCATCTTGACCCATATGATGGGCGATGGATGATCCCATATCCATCGGTGTTTGACATCAAGGATGGTGTACGGGTGCTCAGTGGAGACTGGGTACACTGGACGGACTCGCCGAGAACTCCCAGATGGTATTATACCTCACGTCAGATGGCGGTCCTCCGGTGACACTGGTACAGAGTAGTCTGTTGACCCGAGATCGTCATAGAGTCTTGTGTGATTCCCACTGTGCTTTGATTTCCATCATACCACATCCAAGAGGGCGTGCAAAAAGGTGGCTTTTGGGTACAGTCCCGAATCACATGGAGGCAATGAGCGATAGGAGGGGATTCATCTCTCCCGGTATAGGGTGTTGATGTTGTGCTGTGTTCGATTGGCTATAACCGGAAATCCCTGGCCAGGGTTGCTGAGATTTACTGGTAAGTGTTATCAGTATTTTCTCGAACTGTTATAGACCTCATATCGACACGACTTATCAAGCTACTGGGGTCTGACGTTTACCAACCCTAGGCGAGATATGCAACATATCAGACGACGAGATCGGACTGTACGGGAGTGTTACTGTTTGGATTCACAGGAGAATGTACAGGCTTGCTTGTTGATCTTCTGAGCGCTCAATACTTGGGTGGCTGTTACGTTTAGCTGACCGCTTGCAGCTTGTGGGTGTTTGATATGATCATCACCTACTGCCGGCGTATTGACGATTCTTTAGAGTCCTACACAGAGGTTTCTTGGCTCAGGCAAAACGGAGTAGGGGCACATATGTTATATGTGCGGGACCGAGGATAATGCGATATGAGATACCGTATTCTATTGTCGCGATATTTGATATCAGCCGGGTCATCGGATCAAGTGTTGATTCGATGAATCGGTACGGATATATATTAGTCGGTTATATGCGATATAGCCGGATTGTCGGATCAAGTGTTGATACGATAATTTAATGTATAATAATATATATGATATATTAAATTACATTAACTAATATTTGCTCACTAAAAGATTATTTTTCTCACTCGGGTAATACATTGATATATATGCGATATATGTGAAATGTATTATTTTATTTTGTTACAATAAATATTGTATATGTGATATATAATATTGTAACATATTATAATTATTAATGCATCATGTTTAAACATGATTAGGGTTTGGATTAGGGTTAACACTTCTAGTTGATTCTAGAAGCCTTTCTTTTGTCATTTGCTAAGATATTATGATAGATATTTCTTTGTGACTCACCCTTTAACCTAACCCAAACCCTAACCGTAGTAAACTCTCTACAATGGTTACTACAACCATGGTTGCATAAATGATTATGATAACTTTTATTATTCATTACAAATGATAATTCATTATTCTTCTTCATCTTCTTCCTTCATCTTTCTTCATGGAAAAAGCTCACTAGCTTTTTTCCAAGTGATGAATAAATGTGAGAAAAAGATAAATAAAGAGAGCAAAAATCCTACTTCATCATCCTCATCTTCCCTTGCCATTTAGATGAGGGTGTTCACATCATTTCATGAGTGTTAGCTTGTGTTAACGAAACTTCAAGGTAGACCATCTTTGTATCGAAGATCGGAAGCAAAGGTTGCATCTTTCTCTTCGTGGAACCTCTCGAGAGTCCGGAACCCGATGATCGCAGCGAAGGGACCATAACACGGAGCATATGAAGTGAAGGACCGGATCTACAAAGGTTGTAATCCCTCTCACTTAGTGTTAAAATGTTTAGCATGTTAGTTTTCGCCTAAACTCTAGTTTAAAGATCCGTATTCGGGTTGTTCGGCACGGCTAAATTTTTAATCGGGCATGGTTGATACCTCGTATACCCTTGTGCGCTTGCCCAGGATTCCAACAGTGGTATCAGAGCCAAGCTAGAGCTTTAGGCGAAGTCTAGACGAAGTTTAAAGTCCGATCGAACCCAGAAAACCCGATATACCCTAGTTTCTGGAAATTTTTCAAAACTGTGGTTTTTTCCAAATTAAAAATATCCAAAAATTACAGCAGGGAATTGTAAGAAATACTGTGAAGCACGTGCGCCTGATTCCACCAAAGAGCGGCGGAACCGCGGCACAAGCATGGCTTGTGCGGCGGTTCCACGGCAAGTTAGTCACTTCAGCATTTCAAATTTGCACAGTAATTCTTATCTTTTAGTGCTGTATTTTCTGGGAATTTTTAATATTTATTCAACTGTTGAATTTTCTGGGTTGTATTGGGGATTCGATGATTCGATCGGGAACTTTAACTGCGTCTTTGTGTTTTGTCCGGATAACTTTTAGAAACTGTTAAAAAGTTCGAACGGATATCAATAACTCACTTTTTCCCCTGTCGGAAATTTTTTCAAAAGTTGGATTTTTCCTCGTGTTTAAGAACGTTCTAAGTCGTGCAAGTAACGCGGTGGACCCTCTAGAAGACAACAAACCTTAACTCGATTATGTGACCGTCTTGAACTGCCTTTTGAACCTTAGGGTTTGGGGCAGTACGGCGTGCCACATGTGAGGCGTTGGCTTGACCCTTCTGCGGCTGGACCATTGGTACTGTGGCATGTGATGGATGTTTTTAAACTGATTTCAAGTGTTGAGATATATTGGGGAAATCTTGGGTGTTTGATGATTCGATCGGAAAGTTTAACTTTGTCTATTTATCTGGAATGTGATACAATATTTGGAATCCACAGGTAGTTATGAGATAACTAATTTGAATATTATAAACATAGCAGTTTAGTCTCAGATGATCGGTTGCCACAGAATTTTGATGTGATCAAAAGTCCGTCGCAATCACGTAGCGTACGCGGATACTCGCCGGGTAAACATAATAGACAGCCACGCCCCAAAGCCCAGACCAAGTGACTGTAGGAGAACCCCGTCGCCGAAAGCATCCATTCGGGTGCTCGCGGCAGCGGTGTTCCGCCTTAGTGCACTTCGTCGACGGCATCTGGGGGTGCGGCCGTCTACTAAAGTTTGCGACGAGCATTCGATCAAGACGTCGGGAATCTTGTTGAATTGCCCGACTTGATATTGAAAAGAGTTTTCGATAATGAGACTAAAATGCAGGGTTTATAATTGTTAGGCATGTGATGTCTAAGGAATTCATTTGGTTAGGCATGCGATGTCTAAAGAGGTTGCGGATTCCAACTGTTGTAGTTTTACACTTTCTTTTCTGTGACCGTAAGCGTAGTATGTGGGGTATCGCCGGCTTCGTTGCTATACATCAACGACAATCGGGATACGCATACTTGCTTACGTTGATGATATGAGATATTATGTGTTGCTGTAATATGTTATATTGGACCGTCGCGTTTTGAATAGCCGGGGTTTTTTTGTGAGATAAGAGTTTTTCTTTTTCATTAATGTAAAATTCATTTGTATGTAATATTCTTTTATTGGGACACTTCCAGGTTGCGAAAGATGTCACCGTTGTATATTATTTACTTTTCCGCATTAGGTAGACCCAAGGAGGGGAGCACAAGTAACCGGGTTCTAGGGTCCAGTGGGAGACCATCTCGAGGAGTCGAGACCGGGTCTCCTAACCCTAGAATTGGCAGTGTTACTTGTCGCTCTCGTAGGGGTCTAGGAATGTGGGTTTGGCTATTCATCGCGACCGTGGAATCCGTGTTTTATACTGGCTCGTATTGAAAACACGGACGTCCTAGTATATCCAATATTTCATATATGTTCTTCTGCTGCAATGTTCTGTGATGAGATCATATTACTGCCTGTGACGAATGTTTATATTATATATATGAGATATATGTTATATTGCAGATTTCGTTTCAAAAGAGATGCCTGTGAAGCATAACAAAATGGGACTTCATTAATAAGATTAATGAAATAAAAGAAACCAAAAGATGTTGTAGAAACTTGTTTAAAAACTGGTAGCTCTAGTTCTTGCTTTGCATCGCGGTGTTCCTTGTAGAACATCCAGCACCTTATTCGATAAGGAAAGGATCGAGATCCCTTCACCGGGAGTGACTCCTTTAGCAATAACTGGCAGATGCTACAAACTCGGTTTGTCTTTTGATTGCTTCTATAGTTCTTGCTTTGCACAGTGATATATATGATATATCCCGCACCTCATTCGACGAGGAAAGGGCCGACAATCCCTTCACCAGGAGTGACCCCTTTAGCAAAACTAGAAAAGCCTAAAAAACACTCCATTTAAAATCACTCGATTCTACAACGATATCAAGTTCATTACGCAAAGGGTTTTATGAAAAACCCGTCCTAGCCGTCCGTCATTTCAGATAAGTAATAGTTAGTATTCGTGCTGCGTTTGTTGACCTTGTCAAGGCGTAGTGTGCGGTAGCTGATTACTGCTTATCTGTATAAGCATATGATGCGATTGGATTAGGGTAGTCGTGCGGCCTTGTTGACTCAGTCAAGGGTCGTGCGGATGGGTTTAATTCAATCGGGAAATGACGGGTTGAACTTTACTTGCGGTCTATGGTTTGTTGACTCGGTCAAGGTCATAGATCGCTTGGGGAAAAATATTATTGGGAATTTCAAGTGTTGAAATTTGCAATGAGATTGCATACCTTCTATGAGATAGTTGGATCCCGATACCCGCTGCGAGTAAGAGTTACTCCTGGGGGAGTTTTACACATTACAATTAGCCGATCAAGTAGGTGTCTAGAAAGGTGTTAACGGGGTTACGCCTCTGGGAAAACGAGGTTTACTTTAATTAGGTTCGTGCGAAAGCACGGGGGACCTCCCTCAAAGTACCGACACTGGCCTGGCTGAAAGATTGGCGAACTTGTAGCGTGTAATTAATCCCGGCTAGTCTTTCCTTTTAAGGTTTGAAGGAAGATTTATTTAAAACAGTGGGAGACATCCTGATTAGATATATTAGATAACCAATCTAATCTTGCAAGAGCATACGCTGAGTGTTTTCTTCTCTCTCTCTTCAGGTAGCGACCATATCACGCCTTAATCAAGATAATAAAACGGATATATTGACCTAACCCGCTTGTTATACTGAGCTGGGGAACATTGGTCCCGCTCCAACTTATAATTGTTATAAGACAGAGCAGGAAATATAGGGAATACCAGATTTCCCGTGCCGCCCAAACGAAGAAAGTGCATGTTGATGCATCATCTTCGGGTGTGTTCATTACAGAGAACTGTTTCTCAGTATCCTTTACGTCCTAGGTATGTGATACCGGATCAGGATCCCGCATATGTAATCTGTTACATGGGCAACAGAAAGGTAGAGAACTGAGAACGGGTGATAAGTTTCATGAGACAGAAAACGGTGCAAGTGTTGCAGCCAAGTCTGTTGGTCACTATCACCCTGTATTACCTGAATACATTGATTCTGAACGAATGTTATTAGATACCGGACCTGATATACAACATCATATTAGTTTCTTTATTAGTAAAGAAGTGATATAATTTTGTATTGTTGGATAATGTTTTGAACATTTCCTATATCAAGAGTTGATCGGTTCAGGCACGTTATCCAAAAGCATTAACATTCTAAATCAAACTACAGTTCTTAGTATACAGAACACACACAAGAGGAAGAGTTCAGAAATGAACGAATCCTTCTTGAGGCATTGTAGACTAGGTCATATCAATGCGATCCGACTGGCTGAAGTTACATAAAGATGCATATTTAAATTAGTTTGAATTTACATCTTGTGAAACTTGCCAGTCATGTCACAAAGATACGATGACCACAGCTCTGTTTATTGGAAACAGAGAAAGAGTTATTGAACTCTTGGGATTGATACATGCTGATGTATGAAAGTCCCCTGTCTACACATGCCAAGACCGGTTCTTTTTACTTCATTACGTTCTCTGATAATCTCTCAAGATTCAGACATGTGTTCCTGTTGAAACATAAGTCCGAAGTTTTTGAGATATTCACAGAATATAAGTTAGAAGTAGAGAACCAAAATACGGGTAAAAGTATTATGTCCTTTGATGTGATCAAGGAGGAGAATACTTAAGCACGGAATTCCTGGACTATTCTGAAGGAGAATGAGATTCTCTCTCAGCATTACTCCTTCGTATACACCATAGCACGATGGTATATCGGGGCGGAGCAAACTCACCCTATTAGATATGGTGTGCTCTATGATGAGTACTACTGAGTTTCCTATTTCCTTTTGGGAGTTATGCACTTGAGAAGCTGCATACCTATTGAATAGGGTTCAAATCAAATCAGTTACCTACCACTTCATATGTGATATGAAATGGAAAGAGCCCATTTCTTAAATTTGTTAAGATTTTGGGGTTGTCCGGACTATGTCTAAAAGCAAAATCCGGACAAGCTCGAGGCAAGGTCTGTTATGTAGAACTGGAAATGTTCCAGCTATACAAACTACAGCTGATAATTTGGTAGAACCAAAGGATTCAATAGTTTCCAACGAACCTCAGCCTCTCCGCCGATCTAGTAGGGTTCCTCACCCACCTGAGAGGTACTTCGGTTTCTCTATGACAGTGGGAGAGAGGATTGCATCATGAGATGATGACCTAACTAGTTTCGAGCTGGCCATCAGGAGTGGGACTCTGTAAGAATGGCTGGGTGCTTATCGATCTAAGATGGAATCCTTATACACCAACAAAGTATGGACTTTGGTTGCTTTATCTGAAGGGTTAATTCCCCATCAGGAGCAAGTATATCTTGAGAAGATTACTTGGTGTACATGGAAAAGTTGAGACTTTCAAAGCTAGACTTGTTAAAGGTTTGCATCATAGACCAGGTATGGATTATGTTGAAACCTTTTCTAAGGATCTATGCTTAAGTCCATCCAGATCCTACTTGCCACGGCTACATACCATGACTACGATATCTGGTGGTTGGGTGTCATGACTGCTTTTCTAAGTGATGTTTTAGAAGAGAACGTCTATAAGTACACAGCCAGAGGGCTTCGTAGACAGTGGGAGCAGCGAAAACGTGTACAAGATGTTTTATATGATAAAACAGGCATCGCGGAGTTGGAACATCTGTTTTGATGTGGTAGTCAAAGAGTTTGATTTCATCAAAATGGTAGATGAACCTTGTATATACAAAAAGGTAGTAGAGAGTATGGTGGTGATCCTCGTAGAGTACGTGGATGACATACTCTTGATAGGGAAGGAGTTTCCTATGCTACGCTCGGTTAATCTCCGCTTATCACAAGGATTCTCCATATAGGATCAAAATAATACCTCCTAAATCCTGGGTTTTGGATCTATGAGATAGATCTGATTGGATGTTAGGATTCTCACGGTTGTAGTGAGATGGTATTAATCAATCCTGGGGAGAATCACTGGAAAGGTTCCAGGCTGATAAGGACGACTGAATGTCAGTCGCAGGCATTGTCTTTACCCTCAGTGGAGGGACGGTATGTTGGAAGAGTTCCAAGCTAGATACCGTGACATACTAGACGATTAAAGGCAAGATACATCGTTACCAAAGATACTACCAAAGAGGCAGTCTGGATATATATAAGTTCATAAGATGAACTTCGTTCCTACCATTGTGTGACAATGGGGTTGTGGCTTTAGCCAAGGAACTACCATCCCATCAGAAATCCAGATATAATTCTTAGGCAGTATCACCTGATCATAGAGATGGTTGATCTCTAGGGAGATCGAGGTAAGGAGAGTAGACACAGAGGACAACAGCGCGGATCCACTCACAAAGGCCTTTTTCCCAGTAGAGACTTTTATGTGATGGTTGAGTATGAGATACTTCAACCGCAGTTAATTGTTGGGTATGCGATACCACAACAGATGGCCTTAGTGCAAGTGGGAGATTGTTAGTTATATGTATGCCCTAGAGGCCATTACTGTACATACGATGTATATTGTAGTGGATGCTAGGACATATATAGGGAGGACTTTCTTGCTCGACATGATAGTATGCTATCTGGTTGTACTTTATCTTAACATGTACTCTGATTGTCTCTATGTTACATGTTGATAAAGCCCTTAGGATGTGTACTCGACTACTGGGACTATGATGAGATCATACTAGTGGGGCCACGGTAGTCGACGAGTACATCCTATAACTGTTCCTAGTCGAAGGTGTATCGAGCCAGGGCATCGATACACCAGAGTAGACTAGCGTATACGCATCTTGACCCATATGATGGGCGATGGATGATCCCATATCCATCGGTGTTTGACATCAAGGATGGTGTACGGGTTCTCAGTGGAGACTGGGTACACTGGACGGACTCGCCGAGAACTCCCAGATGGTATTATACCTCACGTTAGATGGCGGTTCTCCGGTGACACTGGTACAGAGTAGTCTGTTGACCCGAGATCGTCATAAAGTATTGTGTGATTCCCACTGTGCTTTGATTTCCATCATACCACGTCCAAGAGGGCGTGAAAAAATGTGGCTTTTGGGTACAGTCCCGAATCACATGGAGGCAATGAGCGATAGGAGGGGATTCGCCTCTCTCGGTATAGGGAGTTGATGTTGTGCTGTGTTCGATTGGCTATAACCGGAAATCCCTGGCCAGGGTTGCTGAGATTTACTGGTAAGTGTTATCAGTAGTTTCTCGAACTGTTATAGACCTCATATCGACACGACTTATCAAGCTACTGGGGTCTGACGTTTACCACCCCTTGGCGAGATATGCAACATATCAGACGACGAGATCGGACTGTACGGGAGTGTTACTATTTGGATTCACAGGAGAATGTACAGGCTTGCTTGTTGATCTTCTGAGCGCTCAATACCTGGGTGGCTGTTACGTTTAGCTGACCGCTTGCAGCTTGTGGGTGTTTGATATGATCATCACCTACTGCCGGCGTATTGACGATTCTTTAGAATCCTACACAGAGGTTTCTGGGCTCAGGCAAAACGGAGTAGGGGCACATATGCGATATGTGCGGGACCGAGGATAATGCGATATGAGATACCGTATTCTATTCTCGCGATATTTGATATCAGCCGGGTCATCAGATCAAGTGTTGATTCGATGAATCGGTACGGATATATATTAGTCGGTTATATGCGATATAGCCGGATTGTCGGATCAAGTGTTGATACGATAATTTAATGTATAATAATATATATGATATATTAAATTACATTAACTAATATTTGCTCACTAAAAGATTATTTTTCTCACTCGGGTAAAACATTGATATATATGCGATATATGTTAAATGTATTATTTTATTTTGTTACAATAAATATTGTATATGTGATATATAATATTGTAACATATTATAATTATTAATGCATCATGTTTAGGGGAGTTTAAACATGATTAGGGTTTGGATTAGGGTTAACACATCTAGTTGATTCTAGAAGCCTTTCTTTTGTCATTTGCTAAGATATTATGATAGATATTTCTTTGTGACTCACCCTTTAACCCAACCCAAACCCTAACCCTAGTAAACTCTCTACAATGGTTACTACAACCATGGTTGCATAAATGATTATGATAACTTTTATTATTCATCACAAATGATAATTCATTATTCTTCTTCATCTTCTTCCTTCATCTTTCTTCATGGAAAAAGCTCACTAGCTTTTTTCCAAGTGATTAATAAATGTGAGAAAAAGATAAATAAAGAGAGCAAAAATCCTACATCATCATCCTCATCTTCCCTTGCCATTTAGATGAGGGTGTTCACATCATTTCATGAGTGTTAGCTTGTGTTAACGAAACTTCAAGGTAGATCATCTTTGTATCGAAGATCGGAAGCAAAGGTTGCATCTTTCTCTTCGTGGAACCTCTCGAGAGTCCGGAACCCGATGATCGCAGCGAAGGGACCACAACACGGAGCATATGAAGTGAAGGACCGGATCTACAAAGGTTGTAATCCCTTTCACTTAGTGTTAAAATGTTTAGCATGTTAGTTTTCGCCTAAACTCTAGTTTAAAGATCCGTATTCGGGTTGTTCGGCATAGCTAAATTTTTAATCGGGCATGGTTGATGCCTCATAGACCCTTGTGCGCGTGCCCAGGATTCCAACATAATCTGCCGCCGTCCGCAGGTGCGCAAAATCCACCCTGCATCTCTCTCCAAGAGAGGTGATATCCTATGCGAGGTCCTCTTTCGACCTGTCTATCCATTCCACCAGCCAACGGGGATAATTTTGAGTTTAAACCCCAATACATCAATCTTCTACCCAAATACCACGGTCTCGAGTCTGAAGACACATATGTCTTTATCACCAAATTTGAAAATGCACGCGCAATGATGGGTACGTCACAACTTTCTGTCGATGCTATGCGTCTACGTCTTCTTCCATTTACCTTGTGCGATATAGCCGAGAAGTGGCTGTATAACACTACAGCACATTCCATTTCGAATTGGGAAGAATTCATTGCAGCATTCCTTAAGAAATTCTACCCTAATCACAAGACAGCTCTAGTCCGTAGCGAACTAAATCAATTCACCCAGCTTCCGAATGAACCATTCTCGAAGTGCTTTGAACGCTTCAAGGATCTGTTGGTTCAATGTCCACATCACGGAATCCCGAGATGGGATCTATGCCGAATCATATATGAGGGCATTAACCCTACCACTAAACAAAACCTTGAAGCCATGTGTCAAGGCAATTTTATGACCAAGGATGATGGGAAAGCTTGGAAATTTTTAGAAGAGTTCGCTGAAAAATCCTTACAGTGGGAGAGTGGAAACCAGTCATCGTCTAGGGGTGGCGTACGCCAAATTGATTTTTCCATAGGTGTTCGAGCTGAAATGGAAGCAATGCAAAAATAGCTCGAGGCTATGGAATATAAATTTTAGCAGGCTCCCTAAATCCGATGTCGCTCCCCAAAACTGTATGTGGATGATGTTCTGATCCTTCTCATTTAACGGAAGAATGTCCATTGAATTCTCCGTTTTCAGGTCAAGAGCATACCAATGCCGCTTTTCAAAGACCTAGAAACAATCCATATTCTTCCACATATAATCAGGGTTGGAGGAATCACCCTAACTTTGCTTGGAACCAACAACAAAATCATAACACGGTTCCAAACCAAAACAATTTTCAAAGGGCTCTTCCACCACAACAGCAACCACTTCAACTCACTCGGCACCCCTACCAGTCACAAAATTTTCAAAACCAGGTCAACACTCCTGCACCTTCTAATCCTTTGCAGTTGACCTGTTCTGACGAGTTCTCTACATTCACACAAAACATGAAATCACTCTAGTCAAATTTCATGGAAGTGTCGGCTGAAGTTAGGTCTTCCGTCAGTGAGATAAAGAAAAACTCAGTGTCCTAAGCTGAGAGTATAAGATCGATGGAAGCAGAAATTGCACGACTAATAGCCGAAATGAATGCGAGAGAAAAAGGGAAACTTCCGTCTCAACCCCTACCGAATCCTGGGCATTACAATGTAAATGCCATCACAACGTTGAGATCAGGAAGAGTGCTGAATAATCACGTTGGGGAAGAGTTTGATGATACCGAAAAATCTATTAATAACACCCCGGCTGAGACCTTTCCTCACACACACACTTCTACTTCTGATCCTTGTTCTTCTACCCCACCTCCTTCTCACGAGCCTATTCTCCACTTCCCTCTAGGCTCGACACCTCAGCCCACCTCTTCTATCCCTCCATAGACGATCCCCACTCCTATTCTGGGATCACGTCTACACACACCACCTTCTCCTATGATGTACCCATCGCTTATTGCTAAAGCTCCTTATCCTAATCGGTTAAGGGGTAACAAATCGACTCCACATATGGAGAAGATTATGGAAATGTTCAAACAGGTTAACATCAACATCCCTCTCCTAGATGCGATTCAACAAGTCCCCGCTTATGCGAAAATTCTTAAAGACTTGTGCACTAGGAAGAGGATGACTCAAGTGCCAAAGAAGGTCTTCATGTCTAATAATGTTAGCACTGCTTTTATTCCACAGCTACCAAAGAAACGTAAGGACCCAGGATGTCCTACGATATCGATTTCTATTGGGGGTAAAAACATCAACCGTGCTCTTTTAGACCTAGGCGCAAGTGTTAACCTACTTCCATACTCTGTTTATGAGCAGCTAGGGATTGGAGAGTTGAAACTAGCTCACTGCACTTTCCAAATGGCAGATCGTTCAATCACCAAACCTAGGGGTGAACTAGAGGATGTGTTGATAAAAGTCAGGGAATTTGTATTCCCTGTGGACTTCATTGTTCTCGATACACAACCTGTAGCAAACCCACGGAGTCAAATTCCAGTGATTTTGGGTCGACCATTCCTTGCCACTTCCAATGCTGTCATTAACTGTAGAAACAGTTCAATGAACTTATCATTTGGATATATGACAATTGAACTGAACATCTACAAAATTGGAAGTCAGCCATCTGAACCCTCTGCTCCTATACTTGATGTGTGCTCTGTCCACGAGATTGCTCCCGAAAATTGTGCAGTTGATGAACTTTGCTTTGAATATCTCGATGACACTACCACATCAATGTTTGATCTTGCACATCATCTTAGTGAGGACACCTTTTCCACGCTTGATTCCGACATTTCTGACTCATCACCATCCGAGTCTATATCTTTCACAGGCTATGAGCTTCTTTGTGACTCCGAAAATCATTCGATGATCCCACCATCTATTATTTCTCCGCCATCACTAGATCTCAAACTTTTACCTTCTCATCTTAAATATGCATATTTAGGTGAGAATGAGTCTTTACCGGTTATCATATCCGCTTCTTTAGCATCAGAGCAAGAGAATGCACTTTTGACGGTATTGAGATCTAATAGGCAGGCGTTTGGTTGGACCATGGCGAACATCAAAGGGATTAGTCCCATGATTGTAGAACATCATATACACTTGATGGATGATGCCAAACCAACCCGAGAACCACAGAGACGGTTGAACCCCGTCATGAAGGATGCTTTGAAGAAAGAGATCGTCAAATTCCTTGACAATGGTATTATTTACCCAATCTCCGATAGCCAATGGGTGAGTCCAATTCATGTCGTACCTAAGAAATCTGGCATCACTATTATTACCAATGAGGCAAATGAGTTAATTCAGACACGTGCCCAAACTGGGTGGCGTGTATGTATTGATTACAGAAAACTCAATGCTGCTACGAGGAAAGACCACTTTCTTCTACCTTTCGTTGATCAGATGCTGGAACGCTTAGCTGGACGTGAGTATTATTGCTTTATGGACGGATACTCTAGCTATAATCAGGTCCCCATTGCCAAAATGGATCAAGATAAAACCACATTTACTTGTCCTTTTGGTACCTTTGCTTATAGACGCATGCCCTTTGGGTTATGCAATGCTCCCGCTACATTTCAGCGGTGTATGATGGGGATATTCTCGGACATGGTCGAGAATTTTTTGGAGATTTTCATGGACGATTTCTCGATTTTCGGAGAATCTTTTTCTGACTGCCTATCGAATCTTGATGCAGTTCTTACTCGTTGCAAAGAGAAGAACTTAACCTTGAATTGGGAAAAATGCCATTTCATGGTCCAAGAGGGAATTGTGCTTGGACATGTTATTTCACGAAAAGGCATAGAGGTTGACAGAGCTAAGATAGATGTCATTCAAAACCTTCCTCATCCCAAAAGCTTCAAGGATATCCGATCATTTCTTGGCCATGCAGGATTTTACAGGAGATTCATTAAGGACTTTAGCAAAATTGCTAGACCTTTAACTCTTCTCTTGGCCAAGGATACGACCTTCCACTTTGACTCGAATTGTGAGGCAGCATTCGACTCACTTAAACACTCCCTCACTACAGCCTCCGTTCTATCGTCTCCAGATTGGGACCACCCTTTTGAGCTTATGTGAGATGCATCAGATTTTGCAGTCGGTGCAGTCTTAGGACAACACATTGAAAAGATGCCACACGTGATCTATTACGCAAGTAAGACCCTGAGCGATGCTCAAATTAACTATACAACTACCGAAAAAGAACTTTTGGCGGTTGTATTTGCATTAGAAAAATTCAGGCCTTATTTGATTGGCTCACCAATAGTTGTGTATACTGACCACTCCGCCTTGAAACATCTTTTGGCTAAGAAGGATGCTAAAGGTAGGCTAATACGTTGGATCCTTCTATTACAAGAATTTGATCTTATTATTAAACATAAGAAAGGATGTGAAAACATTGTAGCCGACCATCTTTCCCGCATCTCCTCTTCACCTATGACCCTGCCGATCAATGATTCTTTTCCGGACGAACAACTCTTGAACGTATCCGATGAACCTTGGTTCAGGGATATTGTGAACTATCTTGTCACGGGACTTATACCAGGTGATTGGTCAAAACAGGACAAACATCGTTTTCTATCCCAAGTAAAACACTTTTACTGGGATGAACCATATCTGTTTAAGTATTGTCCAGACCAGATCATTGGCCGGTGTGTCCCGAATGAGGAATTCAAGAGTGTTCTAACTTTTAGTCATGATCAGGCATCTGGGGGTCACTTCGGTCCTAAAAAGACGGCGGAGAAGGTTTTGTAATGCGGTTTTTATTAGCCAACCTTATTCAAAGACGCATTTGATCATTGCAAAACCTATACACAGTGTCAACACACGGGTAGGATTTCCCGGAGAAATGAGATGCCACAGCAACCCATCTTAGTGGTTGAAATTTTCGATGTTTGGGGCATTGACTTTATGGGTCCCTTTCTCAACTCCATTGGGAATTTTTACATTGCGGTTGATTACGTCTCAAAGTGGGTTGAAGCTATTCCTTGTCGCACTAATGACAAGAAGGTTAACATTAAGTTCATAAAAGAAAACATCTTTTCGCGATTTGGACACCCACGCGCTATCATTAGCGATAACGGGACACATTTCTGCAACAGGTCTTTCGAGACTCTGATGCGGAAATACGCAATCAACTACAAACTTTCCACACCCTATCATCCCCAAATGAGCGGGCAGGCTGAGATTTCAAATAGACAGATCAAACAAATCCTAGAGAAGACTGTTGTGAAGAATAGAAAAGATTGGTCGATCAAATTGACGGATGTTCTTTGGGTATTCCAAACTGCATATAAAACCGATCTAGGGATGTCTCCTTATAGGTTAGTGTTTGGGAAGGCTTGTCACTTGCCAGTCGAGATTGAGCACAATGCAATGTGGGCTATTAAAGAGATTAACTTTGACTTAGATCAATCCTGCAACTTTCGGAAGCTGCAATTAAATGAGCTAAGCGAACTCCGCGATGAAGCTTATGATAACGCTGTAATCGTAAAGAATCGGACTAAGGTATTTCACGATAAAAACATTTTGAGGAAAACGTTTACACCTGGTCAACAAGTCCTTCTTTATGATTCACGACTACACCTTCACGCGGGTAAGTTACAATCTCGGTGGAAGGGACCTTTTATTGTGCGGTCTGTATACCCGCACGGGGCAGTTGAGGTATAAAATGTTAAAAACGACACATTTTTCAAAGTTAATGGACATAGATTAAAGTCGTATTTTTCCACTGACCCCGTAGAGGAGCTCCTGTTCTTACAGGAGCCATTTTATCTTGATTAAAATTCCTCCGTCTCACCTCCATGTCCTGTAAATTACTGCATCATCTTTTGAATGGAGGTGAGTGAAAAGAATAAGTTTGGGGGAGGATCTTCACTTAAATATTTTTCCCCCACTAATAAATTTCCTCCCAGACTTACAGGTTTTTTGTAGATATAACGGTTGGCAACAGTGAGGATACTGTTGAAAACAAGTTTGGGGGAGGTTTGTGCTTATTTTCGCATCATTTGCATATCACTTTGTATAAGTACAAAACATTTCTTTAAAAACCTATAAAAATTTAAAAATTTTCAAAAAAAATAAAAATAAAAATATTTTTTGTACATAAATAAGATAATAAAAGATTACATAGTGAAAAATTACATCCAAAAGATTAGAAAAATTTTAGAAAACCAAGAAAATTAGAAGTTTTCTTATACGTACTAGTAATAAGTAGTTATGAGCCGTTGTCCCAAGGGTTAGTAAGATGAAGGAAGTCACTAATCTGAGGATAAAAATAAGTCTGAAAAATAGTTCTTCTTCTGGAAGCCAAACATTTTGAACGTTGATACCCAGCTATTCGCACTTACACACGTCTTGAAACTCGGGATAGTTGAGGATACCTTGAAATGCTCTTGTTTAAAAGCCGATGTATGAAGGAAATAAAAAAAATGAATAAAATATAAAATGGTGCAGAAAAATGAACACTGGTTTTTTTATCGCCAAGGCAGCAATAAAAAAATATAGCGAGGGTGCCTCTTCACCTAGTGCCTTAGACTAACTGGTCTGGGAGTCACTACTAAGCCTTAGGTGGTGCAAGACGAGGAAATACACCTAATAAGTAAGCACATGAGTAATCGGTCGGTTAGTATCTCAAGAAGTATTAACGGTCGCATGAAAGTGTGTGAGCAAATTCATCTAAATATTCATCAAATTAAAAAGTACTGAGGCAGATGGACAAGAGTATGATAGCTTGAATTGAATTCTCCGGGTGTTGGGATGTTTTTTACACACACGTAGGGTTATATGATCGATGTTTGGAAGAAAATAGGAATGAAGAATAAAAACGATGTTTTATTGAGGGGTTATGTGATTTCTAATATCTTTTCATGACTATTAAGATAGGGCTCATGACAACCGAAAAGCTAGCATAGTTGGAAACCCTAATTTTCAAAGTCTTTATTTTACAATTATTATCTTTAAATATAACTTTCACGGTCTTCCTTTTATTATTGGATTTTGTGGGTGCAATCCGCTGAAAACCCTAAGGAGACAACACTCCTCTTACTAGGGACACCTAGAGGTTTAAAGGCTTGTTGCACGTGCTCAGTGCAATCGTGTTGCCTACGAAAGTGTGCTAGTTAGTTTTTTCTCTTTCTTTATTTTCTCCTTCTCTTTTTAATAAAACAGTTCGCTCGAGACGACCGAAAATAAGTTTGGAGGAATTTGATCAGTCGAAAATACTGTATTTTTAACACATCAATTTCCCTACCATTTGCACTCATCTAGAGGTGTTCGGTATTAATATAGCACATATTAGCAAATTGATTGTAAAATACCAAATAACTTGTGTTATATATTAAAATCGACATTTCTGAGGGAAATTGAGTGTTTACCATGGCATCGCATCATCTTTGTATAGCGCAACACTTGTTTCGAGAATCTGTGCAGGAAATTCCAGGAACAGAGGCAAACTAGTTAAAAGTGCTGAGAAAATGATGCCAAGTCCAAGACCTGTGATCTGGTAGTAATCTAGAAAGAATTTTGAGATTCAACATATCAGGAAATATACCTAAAGCCAACAGCAAGCAACACTGAAAAATTGATGCACCAAGGCACCAAAACGGCCACGGATCCGTGGCCGGAGCATGGCATGCGCGGCGGATCCGCGGCCGTCTTGCCACGTCATCAGCAAAGCTCTGCTTCAGGTTTCTTGGTTCAAGGCTTACACCTATTCAAGCCAGTGCAAACTCTAGAGAACTCCAGAATCTTCTGCCAGATCAGTAAGGCTCCTTGATCAAGCTAAAAATGTCCAAGCTTCTCAAGCAAGCATCTCAAATAACTACCTAAAGCCTAGAAGCTTCTCCCTAACCTCCAAGCTTATGAATGAAGCTAAAGCCTAACTAACTACCTCTAGAAACTTCTACCTAACTACCTAGCTTACAAGGGAAGCTAAACTAAACCTAGCTTCTAAAGGAAGCCAAAGCTAGTGAAGGCTAGAAAAAGAACCCTAAGGCTTAACTTCTAAGGTGGTTCTTTTGTTCAATAATTGGTTCTCCAATTCTCCAATACAAGTTGAGTGACACAACTTGTAAGCCCTAATCCCCAATTCAAATTCCAAAGCCAAAAATCAAGAACTTCGAGTACCAAATCAAGCATGAAGCCTTCGATCCTTTAGAAAGCGACGCCGGACTTCATCGGAGCAACTGATCTAAGGAAATCCGTGACTCAAGGAGACGAGCGAAGCCGAAATCAACGTTAAAGTTCTTTCCTCTTGTAGATCGAGAGAATTGTAACAAAATTGTTGATAAATAAAGGTGAAATTTCTATATCTTGCTTTCTTTCCATTCTTGCATCATGATTCGATCTCAATTCTTGATTGTGTGTCTTGTTATGATGTTTGAGTAAAACTCCGCTCGTGGAGGAATCGAGATGATCAATAAATGATGATGTTATTAATCTTGAAATGATTCTTAAGTCCTATGAGTTTGTAAACCCTAGCAAATTGAAGAATCGATGATCTAGTTTCGATGCGATGATTTCTTGATTGTGTTCGCTCGAAATTAGGGATCCACGATCGATTCTTGAATTTACTAGAGGCTAGAATGTGAATGAAATCAACGAAAGGACAAGGGATAGATGATGAAACTTTAGTTTCTGCAAGAAATCCCTAATTATCGTTGATCATCATCGATCTGGTATCAATTCATCGATGGATAAGAATACGTAATCAATAGATTTCATCACGTCTATAGATTCGATCGATTCCTACGAGCCTCACTTCGATTCTTGATTATTGGATTGGATATCATCACTTCTTGATTCTTGATTTTTAATGTTTTTCTTGATTTTAGATTTAGATCGAGATAATTCTTGAACATCATTTTATAAATCTTGAATTGAATTGTTTTTTCTCTTTTCTTTAATTTTCAATTCATTTAATTCGAATTACGAACGAATTACACTTTCCATGTGGACGATCCGCACTCGCTAACGCGCTACAATCGACACCGTTATTGATTGCGGTCAAAATATTTTTGGTTGTGATTTCTATACACTTTCTACATACACACCGAGAATTCGTTTCAATCATCCTGCTTGGAACTCTTCCAACAGACCGCCCCTCCATTGAGGGTAAAGACATAACCCGACATGGACTTGGAGTCATCATTGTCACTCTAGAAGCTGGAGTCGGCAAAGGCCTCGATCTGGAGGTCTTTTCCGCCATACACCAAGAACATCTTCTTAGTCCTCCTCAGGTACTTGAGAATGTTCTTTACTGCTATCTAGTGCTTCTCCCCTAGGTTTGCCTGATACCGGCTTATAACGCTCAATGCGTATGCTATATCTGGTCTTGTACATAACATCGCATACATTATAGAGCCTACCGCAGAAGCGTAGGGTATAATCGACATGCGATCCCTTTCCAAATCAGTCTTGGGAGACATCTCTTTGGAGAGGGTGATTCCGTGACAAGCCGGTAGGTTACCGCGCTTAGAATCTTCCATACTGAATCTTTTCAATATGGTGTCTATGTACCTGGACTGTGAAAATCCCAACATCCTCTTTGATCTATCACGATAGATCTGGATCCCCAGAATGTAGGTGGCATCACCCAGGTCCTTCATGGAGTACTTCTGTGACAAGAATCTTTTGACTGACTATAGCATAGGAATATCATTTCCTATTAGGAGAATGTCATCCACGTACAAGACGGGGAATACAACAACTCTCCCTACAATCTTACTATATGTGTATGGTTCATCTGGATTCTTCATAAAATCGAATTCTTCGACAGTATCATCAAAACAGATGTTCCAACTCCGCGATGCCCGCTTTAGTCCATAAATGGATTTAAGCAACTTGCAAACTTTACCGCTGCTCCCACTCTGAACGAATCTCTCTGGCTGATCCATATAGACGCACTCTTCCAAATTACCATTTAGAAAGGCCATCTTTACGTCCATCTGCCAGATCTTATAATCGTGGAAGGCAGCAATGGCAAGAAGAACCCATGGATTTTAGCATAGCCACTGGAGAAAAAGTTTCGTCATAGTCCAAACCAGGTCTTTGACGGAAACCCTTTGCAACAAGTCTAGCCTTATAGGTTTTAACCTGTCCATCTACACCAATCTTCTTTCTGAAGATCCATTTGCATCCTACGGGTTTTACCCCATCTGGAGCAATGTCCAAAGTCCATACTTTGTCAGTGTACATGGACTCCATTTCGGTCCGTATTGCATCCAGCCATTTTACCGAGTCGCCGCTCTTAATGGCTTGCTGGAAGCTAGTAGGGTCATCATTATCAATGATGAAATCTTCTCGATCCCCGTCTATGAGAAAACCGTAGTATCTCTCGGGCGGATGAGACTGCCTACTATTTCTGCGGATAAGCGCTGGTATGTCCCTTTCTTCTGAAACTTCTGGTTCTACCATACTTTCAGTAACAGCATGTGGTTCTGTAATTTCTTCCAGTTCTACTGCACTCCCACTCTTCTGATTTTCTAAAAATTCAGCTTCTAAGAAGTGGGCATGACGAGAAAAAAAACATTTTGTTCCTATGCGTAATAGAAATAATACCCCTTGGAGTTCTTTGGATATCCCACAAACTTACACTGTACTGAGTGTGCCTCGAGCTTGTCCGGATGTTGCTTTTTTACAAAAGCTGGACATCCCCATGTCTTCAGGTACTGAAGATAGGGTTTCTTCCCACTCCACATCTGATATGGTGTGGTAGGCACAGTCTTGCTTGGAACCTTGTTCAAAAGATATGCAGCTAATTCTAGTGTATAACCCCAGAAAGATCACGGTAACACAGCCTTACTCATCATGGAACGAACCATATCCAATAAGCTTCGATTCCTCCTTTCCGATACACCGTTGTGTTGTGGTGTGTATGGAGGAGTAAGCTGAGAGAGAATTCCATTCTCTTTTAAGTAACCCAAGAACTCGGCACTTAAGTATTCACCACCTCGATCAGATCTCAGTGTCTTGATACTTTTTCCTGTTTGGTTTTCCACTTCATTCTTGTATTCCTGGAATTTCTCAAAGGCCTCGGATTTATGCTTCATCAAGAAGATATGTCCATACCTAGAGAAATCATCCGTAAAAGTAATGAAGTAGGAATAACTACCTCGCGCATGTGTAGATATTGGACCGCACACGTCACTGTGTACGAGTCCTAAGAGCTCGCTCGCTCTTACTCCGTGTCCAGTAAACGGAGTCTTTGTCATCTTTCCCATGAGACAAGATTCACAAGTAGCATAAAATTGATATTCGAACGGATTCAAATATCCTTCTCTATGTAACTTAGTTAATCGTGTTTCATTGATGTGACCTGGTCTACAATGCTATAAGAAATCCTGATTTATTTCTTGAGACTTTCTTTTAAGTGTGTTCTGGACATTGAAAACCTGAGCTTGACTCAATTCGTATATACTGTCATCTAATGTACCGGACCCGATCAGAACTTGATTTAGGTGGATGTGAACTACATCGCTTACGAATGTAAAATTATATCCCTCTCTCAAAAGTGAGGACACTGATATGATATTACAAGTCAAACTAGGTACATACAAACAGTTACGTAGAATCAATATCTGCCCACTTATCAAACCTAGGCGATATTCTCCTACGGATTCAGCGTCCACGCTCATTCCGTTTGCAACTCTGAGAGACAAATCACCTACCCTGATAACTCTATGGTTTCTCAAAGCATGTAATGAATTACAGATATGAGATCCTGCTCCGGTATCTAGTACCTAGGAAGTAGAGTTAATTGACAAACAGTTCTCAATTACAAACACACTTGAGGCCGAAACCACAACATGCTTCGTATCCTGGCTACTGGCTTCCAAAGCCCTTCAATCCTTCTGCTAATGCCCGTTCCCATAACAATAGGAACATCCCTCCTTCCTTATACCAAGTCCCGAAACTTTTACTCTTCCCTTTCCTCCTACTTTACTGACACCGTATATCGGCTTTGTGGAGGTCTTCTTCTTTTCACCCTTTGCTTTCGCCCTGGATGCAGAAGAAGAAGGTTCCCCATTAAGCAGAGCTTGTGTCTCCCTTGTTTCTTTCAGGATGTAAGTAGAGGGTAGGGACTGTAGAAATAAGTCCGCGCATGACATGTTTCCCAACGTGGTCTCCAGGTCTTTGAGCTCATCAATATGGCTAGTCATCGTAAGGACGCCGTCCCTTACAGATAACCCGACAACCAACCTCGCTTGAATTAATTCGTTCGAGGTCTCATATCTTGCAATATAAGATAGCTCTCCATATAAATCTTTGTTATGGAGAAATATGGAAACTGAGTCCATCTTCTCGTGCTGCTTCTGGTATACACCATCAACTGAAGCTAACACGAGGCACTTGGCATTCGCATTATCCTTTTCCCTTGTCTGACGGATATCCATATCCGTGACAGTAGAAACTGGACCTGGGACGGAGGGATCTTGAGTAGTAATAGGGTGGTCCAACTTGTCATAGGCAATGGACATCTGGACAGACCTTTGCCACTCATATAAGTCAGATTCAGTCAACTTGTTATCTAGATGTAACCTAGTCATGGTCACAAGGTCGCTGCAATGAGAGAGAGAGAAGAAAACACTTTAGCATGATGCTCTTGCAAGTTTAGATTGGTTTTTAGTTTATCTAAACTGGATGCCTCCCACTATTTCTCGAATCCTTCCTCAAACCATAAAAGAAGAATTTGCCAGGACTGATCTCACCGTACAATACTTGCTTAACCGTTCAGCCAGGCCGGTGTCGGTATTTCGAGGGAGGTTCTCCAACGCTTTCGCGAAGTTCCTTAATTAAATATCCTCTTTTCTCTGGGGGCGTAGCCCCGCTGACACCTTTCTCGACACCTACTTGGTTTATAGTATAAATCGTTAAGTGACGAATCTCCTGATAAGTAGCATATACTCACAGTAGGATCGGGATCCAAATATCATCGTGTGATAATGTTGAAGGAATCCAACCAACATTCATCAAACTCTAAATGGTATGCAACACTAGCAAGTTTCAGTTTCTTTAGAAACTCCCGATGTAGATTTTTGCCCCATGTTCTTATGACCATGACGAAGGCCAACAAATCATAAGTCACATTTCAAGTTCTTCCCATCATTATCATGTTAATTTGAACCCATACGTACATACTGTCACGACCTGAAATTGGCACGTGACGGCCATAATACTACGCAACGTCTACAGGCGTAACGCAGTAAAAGAAAGCCAAAACCCAGAAATCTAAACCATTAAAATACCAGAAAAGATAAGAAACATTGTTTAAAAGTCTTTGAAATCACAACCCAAATTCTTTAAAAGTCCAACTTTATTTCCTTTAAAATTTTGGCAGCACCTTCTTTGTAAAAGCTAGCCCTAAAAATGGGTACAACATAAATATAAAGTAAAGCATCCCAAACGGGAGCAAATCCATGCCCAAAGGCGGAAAACAACCACCACAACAAATATACGACGCCGTAGCGAAGAAATAGAAGACGATAGAAAGGAAACTGTATAAAAGACAACAAATCCAACATAATATACAACATCGTCCTCACCAAGTCTCTAAGTCAATATGAAAATAGTAGATGGAGAGTACAGGGATACAACGAATATACAATACAACGAATAACCACAAAACCCACATAAGCAAACTGCACACTGTGAGCTGATGCGGTATCCGTAGCAAAAGATGATAGATGAATAGCCATCCTCGACTAATCTCGGGAACACTCTGTAACACCTGTGGCACAACGGGGGTGAGTTGCCAACTCGTGAATAGTAAATAACATATGCAGGTAATCGTAAGAATGTACGTACAGCATGAATCTAATATATGACAACTGCAGTAATAACAGGTCATGAGTACGAAATAATGGAAAGTACACTAACAAGTACCACCAATATATAAAGCAATAATGATATGACAACAGTATGCAATAATCATGCACTGGGGATATGAGAAAGTAAATGTGCAACACTCATGAAAGGTACACTCATAGGTACTCCTAATACATGGAATAGTGCACAAGTATATAAAGATGAGGTATGGAGTGAAATATGTCATTTCCACGAAATCCTGACATCGTGGTAGGATCACAATCCAGCAAGACAAATCAAAATCCCAATTCCTCAAATCAGCCCCCAAATTGGCTCTCATATCATCTAAGTGTCACATCGCCTCAACTGCACAATATCAAGTATATCTTGCATATGTATCGAATGTACAACATCAAGTAGATCTTACCTATCTAGTATGTACAATATCAGGTATATCTCACATATATCAAATGTACAACATCAAGTGGATCTCACATATCTCGTATGTACAATATCAGCATATCTCACATATATCAAATGTACAACAGCAAGTGGATCTCACATATCTCGTATGTACAATATCAGTATATCTCACATATATCAAATGTACAACAGCAAGTGGATCTCACATATCTCGTATGTACAATATCAGTATCCAATCCTAATGAATCTCTTAAGTCCCAAATCAAATCTCCAGCACGGTTCTAACATCCTAATATAATGTCATAAATAAATATGATGAGATCAATACACATATATTAGCGTCCCATTCCACTAATATTGGTGTAAGGGTATATATAACAGCGACTCAATCCCCTGTTATATATATAAAAGAGTAATTAGAAATATCATGAAACCAATGTGCCAAGCATCGACACAGAAATGCTGATCCATCAGGTGCTGTCTCCATGACTGGCCCCCTGATAGGTACGTATCATACGCTATCCCGAAAGCTCGAGTGCCTAGCTCTGACCCTCGCCTCTCGACGTATCCATACGTACACGACTCCCGTCGGTATCCACATGATAGCCGCTGAGCCATTGGTCCTGTCACCAGATTGTATGGTCCCCCTAAGCCTCATCGCCTGACACCACGACATCGTTCTTGCTTCGGGGTACCTCCGGGCCCCACCATGTACCCATACACGGATCCCTCCTTTCCTCGCGTAGGGTATATATATCAGCACCGATAAATCTCATGGTGGCTGCTAAAATATCATATCATGAAAACCGGGTTATTCAATGTATGCATAATTTCATGAACTACCACGGTTCCCAAATCTAGAAAACATCATGAAAAATCCATATAACAATGCGATAATCCATGAATAAAGTATACGCAACATAAAAACTGTAATGAAAGCGTATAAAAGAAAAGCATAGCATTCACCAGATATAAATGAACACATGAATGGTATAGCAGAAATATAGGTATCTACCTATATGATGATGTGATATACCTATCAGGTATAAGTAAAATATAAAATGCAAGTACACCTGTAGCTATGTCCTTAGGTGTGTATGTACCTATCACTAATGGTACAATACCCTATAGGTAAATAGATAACTGTATGTCAATGTGATAAGAAATATGATCAATGTCACAATGTCCCTAACCAAGAAATATAACATCTATAAGTGGTTATGTGTGTGACATGGTAATTATTGACGGTGTGTGTAGCATACAAACAGTGCTAGCGCAACATAAATCGTCAATAATATGTGCAGTGTCCTACTACTACTAGTCCAGGCACACTACAATATAACTAATAGGGTAAATGAGCAATTCTAAACATGACATAGAATATGCGACAATGTAAATATTTCTAGCCCAGACGCATAACGCCATGCGGGCGATTCCCCTGTAGATGTTAAATCTACTCACCAACGCTCCAAGCTAGGTGAAGCCTACCACCTGTTTTCCCCTTGTCGTAGCGTCCGAAGTCCCCGCTTGCGAACCTAAAATTTCATAAACACATCACATAAGCATATATTCTACATCGACGAAAAGACATCGAAACGCAAGAATAACGCCCTGAAAAATACACTGCGCGCTTAGCGCATCTATCGCGCACGATACCGGCCAAAACCCTAATTGGGGTCGCTAAACTTCAAAACACCAATTCTAGACCCCGATCGTCCCGATCGCGCAACACAACACAAAAATTACGAGGAATACACTGGATATAACCTCGCAACTACCAAAAGAACCCTACGTCGGAAAAACCCCGAAATCTAGTAAGCAACCTATCGCAATATATCACACTAGATTCAAGATAACACAAATCTAACAATTAAAAATACCTTAAAATAGCTTAACTAAGCTATCTAAACCAATCCTATATTTTTAAACTTGCTTAATTAAGTTTTAGCAAAAATCTAATAAGCAAAAACCCTTAATTAGACAAAGTAGTAATTAGCAAAAATTAGCATTTTCTACTGGATTAATCTTTTCCAAAACACAATTTAACACTTGAATTAAACACTAATCACTTAATCAAAATTTAACCCTAACATGAATTTTTTAAACCAAATATAATGAATTAATCATGAATTAAAAGCTAAATTAAGCACTTAAATAGCTATCTAAATTAGCTAGTTAAAGATTAAAGCAATTAATTACAGATTAAGGTAAGAAATTATACCTCCTCAAGAACACCAAAAAGAAATTTGATCCATCATTTTATCCTCCAAAATCAAGCTTTGATGAAGATCCAAGAAGGATTAGTGAAGGAAAAATGGTTTAATATTTATATAGGAATTTTTGGATTTATTTTTGGAATTCCTTTTGTGTTTTTGATAGAAAATGAGTGAGAAATGAGTTTGGAATTGTTAAGGACAGAAATGGGGGGGTTGAGGTCGGCCAAGAAGGGATGGGGGGTATTTTTGTGAATAATTTGTGAGGAAATAGCTAGGAAAGAGTGTAAATAATATAAAAATGCTATTTTGCCACATTTCACTCTTTTCTTTTCTTTTTAAATCCAAACCATTAGTCACCAAAAAAAATCTAGATATTTAAAAAGAACCTTCTAAAATAATTATAGTGCCAAAATTAATTTATTCACAAAATAAAAATTTTCCCGATTTACGTGCACAAAATACCGCTTTAAATAATATTTTATTTGGGAAAAAAACTATCTGAACCAAAACCTCCCAAATACACCTAAAGTTCGCGCACAAGCTTTATTTTAGCTAAAATAGGTGCCGGTAAGCTTATACGGTCGTTTGATCGAAATCGGGTTAAAACGGGAAAAACCGACAATTTTGCCCTAAAACGGGAAAATTCGCAAAACGATTTCTGAAACGTTACAATATCCCCCCCTTATAAAAATTCGTTCCCGAATTTAAAATTTTCACTAAGCGTACCTTCAAAGAGAGGATTACTAAACTCTCATATCTCTTTCGCAGCCTCCCAAGTGATTACCTCACTATACGGCTACGTCTAAGAAAACCCTTCACGGATGGCAAGACCCTTGACCGAAGTTTCTCCACCCGTCTAGCCATTAACATAATTGGCTGCTGGTGAACGAAAGATCGCGTCCAAGCTAAATGGTCTGGTGCTGAATCATGTGAGAAAGGTCATGAAGGAAATTGCAAAGTATCGACACAAGGAATACGGGGTGAATACTCAATAATCTGGGCGGAAGTACCAAATTAAAGGCAACAGAACTAACTCACTTTAAGGATCTGGAAAGGACCGACAATTCTGGGTAAGCTTCCCAAAACTCAACACGTCCTTCATCGGAAAAATCCGTAGGAATACATGATCTCTTACAGCGAACTCGAGCCTGCGATCACCATGGTCGGCATAAGACCTCTGTCCGCACAGGACTGTCATCATCCTTACCTGAAACAGCTGGATCATTTCCGAAGTCTCTAGACTAGCTGGGGTCCAAAAATCCTACTATGCAGAGTCAGAAAAACAGACTGGAGATCGACACCACCTAACAAACAAAACTTAAAGGTTGCCAATTGGAATGTCTCCTGATAACAGCTATCAAGAAGTATCCTAACAATGGCGAGTGACGATCCCAACTGCCGCAAACAATTAACACAAACGCACAACAAGACAAACACCTTGAAACGAAACCTGAAATTTCTCTTTACATTCCTGTCCACCCGTAACTATCTCACCAGTCACGTCAATATTGGCGGAACTTGAATGAACATAGAGAGTTGACTGATGTGCTTGCTCTAGGATTTCACGTCTCTACCCGATAACATCAGGTACACAAAAGCATTCCTAACTTAGCACAACCTTGTCACAATCACAGACTCCGAATCAAAAGCAAGAATTGATGCAGTTGCTAACTAAATCTTCAACTGCCGAAAACTCTGTACGCATGCCTCAGTCCAAAGAAAAGAACCTACTTTCAGGTCTGTACAGTCAACGGTGCAACAATACGCTAGTAATCCTGCACTAAACGGCGGTAAAAACCAGCTAAGCCTAAAATCAAAGGACCTCCGTCCTGCACACAAGTCCGGGCCTAAGCTGTACGGTCTCGATCTCCCTCGGAACCATACAAAACCGTCTCCCGTAACTACAAGACCTAGGAGTCAACACAAACAAGCCTGAAGGAACACTCCGAGAATCTAGCAAACAGCTGGGGCTCTCCCAATGTCTGCAAAACAAATTCTCAAGTGCTGCTCATGTTCCTCAAGACACAAAGTATAGACCAGAATGTCGTCAAAACACAATAGCAACTGGTCGAGGAAAGGCCTGAAGAAATCTGGTGCATCATAACTACAATTGCTGCTAGGGCATTGGCGAGTTCAACGACACCACCAAAACACAAACTGCCCATAGCACGCACAAAAAACAGTATTCGGAATGCCACCACTCCGAACCCGCAACAATGATGACCTGATCCCAAACAAACTTAGAAAAAGTCTCGCACTCTGGAGCTGATCGAAGAAATCGTCAAAGCGAGGTAAATGATACCTAACCGCACCGTAAGCCGGTTCAATTGACGATCTATCAATCCATAACCACAATCTGTCGTCTTTCTCCTTGACGAACAGAAATAGGAGCTCCCAAAAGCGAAACACTCGGACACACAAACCTCCCAACAAACAACTCTGCAGCAGATCCTTAAGCTCCCTGAATTTCGCTAGCTCTCCTGGAATATCGTCGGAAAACTCTCGCACGATAAGTACCCGGTCCAACAATCCCACTGTGGCTCCGGTATCTCGAATGAACGCCAAGAATCCACGACATCTCCTCCAAAGCTGACTAGCGAAAAAGGCTGAATTCAAGCTGTGAGAGGCGGCACAACTATCCACCTGCACAACAAGAACTGACTCGCCGGGAAAACATTTCCTGACTGTTTCCACACGGTAGTCCATAGACGCCTAACACGTAGCTAACCAATCCATGCCCAGGAGAACGTCAAATCCAACATCTCTAGAAGGATCCAATGACGGCAAAATCTCCCCACCGATTGGCATACCACTGAAATACGTGTCGCGCAACAAAAGAATCGCTGACAGAAGTGAACACAATAAAACGGCTGATCTAACTAACACGATCCTCGTCCCAACCACGGCACAAAGTGAGAAAAACCAACAAGTACATCAAAGAACATGAACAAGGATACCTGAAAACTCTGCATTGGACGCCTGTGCGTCCGGATGAGTAGAAACAAACTCTCGTGTCTGCCTTCTACCCGGAACTGTCAAAACTCTTCCTCTGCCAGACTGACCCCTCTGAGCGAACCTTCCACGCCCACGACCTCTTAGAACATGACTCTGACGCGGCGCTAAGGAACAACCCCTGATGAAGTGGTGAAGGCTCCCACATCGATAGCATCCAATATAATGCTGCTGACCCTCCTGGGGATAAGAGCTGAACGTCTGTCCACGTCCTATGCCTCTGCTTCTCCCGCGATGGTCACGAAATCTATCTCGACGACTAGGCCTCTGTCTCTTGGCTATTACACTGGTACGAGTCCTATACTGTCCTGGAACTCTCAGAGTCTCTGGAATATGTGCCTCGTCAACTGGGGCTGCATCTACTGGTGCTAAGTAGGTGACAGACTACTGCATGCTGATCCCAAGGAACAACTGTATAACAGGGGTGACAACCTCCTGTCGCTGTGCTCGAACGGCATCAACTAATGATCTCATCGTCTGACGCAAGTCCTGCATCTCTGCCACAAGCCTAGCGAGCTGCTCTGTCGAAGGCTGATCCGTCTACACCTGTGCAACTAGCGTGCCACCGTGGTCAGTGCTCGTCTCACCCGAGCCAACTCTGACCTCGGCCCTCGCCGCATCTCTCTGAGTCCCCATAGTCATCGGCGACAAGGCTATAAATAGAGATAGGATTCGATAAGAACAAGGAAATCGAATCACAAGGATATAAATCATCAAGGAAGGAATTTCAAACAATTTGTACTTAGGCACTTTAGGCGAAATACTGCATCGTGAGTATGCTGCAGACACACACACACTACATTACTCCGCTTAGGTTACCTACTCCATCATACCAAGGTCATCCAACACTCCGAAAGGTAAAACCGCGCTCAGATACCAACTTTGTCACGACCGAAAATTGGCACGTGACGACCCTAATACTACGCAACGTCTACAGGCGTAACGCAGTAAAAGAAAGCCAAAACCCAGAAATATAAACCATTAAAATACCAGAAAAGATAAGAAATATTGTTTAAAAGTCTTTGAAATCACAACCCAAATTCTTTAAAAATCCAACTTTATTTCCTTTAAAATTTTGGCAACACCTCCTTTTTAAAAGCTAGCCCCAAAAATGGGTAAAACATAAATATAAAGTAAAGCATCCCAAACGGGAGCAAATCCACGCCAAAAGGCGGAAAACAACCACCACAACAAATATACGACGCCGTAGCGAAGAAATAGAAGACGATAGAAAGGAAACTGTATAAAAGACAACAAATCCAATATAATATACAACATCGTCCTCACCAAGTCTCTAAGTCAATATGAAAATAGTAGATGGAGAGTACAGGGATACAACGAATATACAATACAACGAATAACCACAAAACCCACCTAAGCAAACTGCACACTGTGAGCTGATGCGGTATCCATAGCAAAAGATGATAGATGAATAGCCAGCCTCGACTACTCTGGGGAACACTCTGTAACACCTGTGGCACAACGGGGGTGAGTTGCCAACACGTGAATAGTAAATAACATATGCAGGTAATCGTAAGAATGTACGTACAGCATGAATCTAATATATGACAACTGCAGTAATAACAAGTCATGAGTACGAAATAATGGAAAGTACACTAACAAGTACCACTAATATATAAAGCAATAATGATATGACAACAATATGCAATAATCATGCACTGGGGATATGAGAAAGTAAATGTGCAACACTCATAAAAGGTACACTCATAGGTACTCCTAATACATGGAACAGTGCACAAGTATATAAAGATGAGGTATGGAGTGAAATATGTCATTTTCACGGAATCCTGACATCGTGGTAGGATCACAATCCAGCAAGACAAATCAAAATCCTAATTCCTCAAATCAGCCCGCAAATTGGCTCTCATATCATCTAGGTGTCACATCGCCTCAACTGCACAATATCAAGTATATCTCGCATATGTATCGAATGTACAACATCAAGTCGATCTCACCTATCTAGTATGTACAGTATCAGGTATATCTCACATATATCAAATGTACAACATCAAGTGGATCTCACATATCTCGTATGTACAATATCAGCATATCTCACATATATCAAATGTACAACAGCAAGTGGATCTCAAATATCTCGTATGTACAATATCAGTATATCTCACATATATCAAATGTACAACAGCAAGTAGATCTCACATATCTCGTATGTACAATATCAGTATCCAATCCCAATGAATCTCTTAAGTCCCAAATCAAATCTCCAGCACAGTTCTAACATCCTAATATAATGTCATAAATAAATATGATGAGGGCAATACACATATATTAGCGTCCCATTCCACTAATATTGGTGTAAGGGTATATATAACAGCGACTCAATCCCCTGTTATATATACAAAAGAGTAATTGGAAATATCATGAAACCAATGTGCCAAGCATGGACACAGAAATGCTGATCCATCAGGTGCTGTCTTCATGACTGGCCCCCTGATAGGTACGTATCATACGCTATCCCGAAAGCTCGAGTGCCTAGCTCTGACCCTCGCCTCTCGACGTATCCATACGTACATGACTCCCGTCAGTATCCACATGATAGCCGCTGAGTCATTGGTCCTGTCACCGGATAGTATGGTTCCCCTAAGCCTCATCGCCTGACACCACGACATCGTTCTTGCTTCGGGGTACCTCCGGGCCCCACCATGTACCCATACCCGGATCCCTCCTTTCCTCGCGTAGGGTATATATATCAGCACCGATAAATCTCATGGTGGCTGCTAAAATATCATATCAAGGAAACCAGGTTTTTCAATGTATGCATAATTTCATGAACTACCACGGTTCCCAAATCCAGAAAACATCATGAAAAATCCATATAACAATGCGATAATCCATGAATAAAGTATACGCAACATAAAAACTGTAATGAAAGCGTATAAAAGAAAAGCATAGCATTCACCAGATATAAATGAACACATGAATGGTATAGCAGAAATATAGGTATCTACCTATATGATGATGTGATATACCTATCAGGTATAAGTAAAGTATAAAATGCAAGTACACCTGTAGCTATGTCCTTAGTTGTGTATGTACCTATCACTAATGGTACAATACCCTATAGGTAAACAGATAACTGTATGTCAATGTGATAAGAAATATGAATCAATGTCACAATGTCCCTAACCAAGAAATATAACATCTATAAGTGGTTATGTGTGTGATATGGTAATTATTGACGGTGTGTGTAGCATACAAACAGTGCTAGTGCAACATAAATCGTCAATAATATGTGCAGTGTCCTACTACTACTAGTCCAGGCACACTACAATCTAACTAATAGGGTAAATGCGCAATTCTAAACATGACATAGAATATGCGACAATGTAAATATTTCTAGCCCAGACGCATAACGCCATGCGGGCGATTCCCCTGTAGATGTTAAATCTACTCACCAACGCTCCAAGCTGGGTGAAGCCTACCACCTGTTTTCCCTTTGTCGTAGCGTCCGAAGTCCCCGCTTGCGAACCTAAAATTTTATAAACACATCACATAAGCATATATTCTACATCGACGAAAAGACATCGAAACGCAAGAATAACGCCCTGAAAAATACACCGCGCGCTTAGCGCATCTATCGCGCACGATACCGGCCAAAACCCTAATTGGGGTCGCTAAACTACAAAACACCAATTCTGGACCCCGATCGTCCCGATCGCGCAACACAACACAAAAATTACGAGGAATACACTGGATATAACCTCGCAACTACCAAAAGAACCCTACGTCGGAAAAACCCGAAATCTAGTAAGCAACCTATCGCAATATATCACACTAAATTCAAGATAACACATATCTAACAATTACAAATACCTTAAAATAGCTTAACTAAGCTATCTAAACCAATCCTATATTTTTAAACTTGCTTAATTAAGTTTTAGCAAAAATCTAATAAGCAAAAACCCTTAATTAGACAAAGTAGTAATTAGCAAAAATTAGCATTTTCTACTGGATTAATCTTTTCCAAAACAAAATTTAACACTTGAATTAAACACTAATCACTTAATCAAAATTTAACCCTAACATGAATTTTTTAAACCAAATATAATGAATTAATCATGAATTAAAAGCTAAATTAAGCACTTAAATAGCTATCTAAATTAGCTAGTTAAAGATTAAAGCAATTAATTATAGATTAAGGTAAGAAATTATACCTCCTCAAGAACACCAAAAAGAAAGTTGATCCATCATTTTATCCTCCAAAATCAAGCTTTGATGAAGATCCATGAAGTATTAGTGGAGGAAAAATGGTTTAATATTTATATAGGAATTTTTGGATTTATTTTTGGAATTCCTTTTGTGTTTTTGATAGAAAATGAGTGAGAAATGAGTTTGGAATTGTTAAGGACAGAAATGGGGGGGTTGAGGTCGGCCAAGAAGGGATGGGGGGTATTTTTGTGAATAATTTGTGAGGAAATAGCTAGGAAAGAGTGTAAATAATATAAAAAATGCTATTTTGCCACCTTTCACTCTTTTCTTTTCTTTTTAAATCCAAACCATTAGTCACCAAAAAAAATCTAGATATTTAAAATGAACCTTCTAAAATAATTATAGTGCCAAAATTAATTTATTCACAAAATAAAAATTTTCCCGATTTAGGTGCACAAAATACCGCTTAAAATAATATTTTATTTGGGAAAAAAACTATCTGAACCAAAACCTCCCAAATACCCCTAAAGTTCGCGCACAAGCTTTATTTTAGCTAAAATAGGTGCCGGTAAGCTTATACGGTCGTTTGATCGAAATCGGGTTAAAACGGGAAAAACCGACAATTTTGCCCTAAAACGGGAAAATTCGCAAAACGATTTCTGAAACGTTACACATACCCTTGAAAAACGCCAACAAGGTAATACGACTGTCCCAAACCAACTCATCTATCTATACAACAAATGAATACCCCAGCAGCTACCAAACACTATGCCTTGTCGAAGGCCAACAAACATAGCTTGAATACTACTGACCATCCATATGAAATGACGGAGGGCTACGACTGGTTTTGGCGAACCTATGAACGTACTGAACTTGATATAATCAAAGGAACCTGATATCTTTTTTAAAAGGAGTGGTTAAAGCTCCGCAATTAAAAATTCTGCTCTTTTTAAAATATCCGAGTGTTTTCTTTTAAATTTGTTCCAACGATTCAATTTTGGTTTGTTTTCTTTGCATTGATATAATGCGTCCCATCATTTATGTTGGATATATGTATGCCCTAGAGGCCATTATATGATAGTGGATGTATTTATACATGTATATATATATATATATATATATATTCTGTGTACATTTTTGCTCGACATGATAGTATGCTATCTGGTTTTTCTTTATCTGACATGTTGATTTGATCATGCTTTTATTCATTCATACATGTTGATAAAGCCCTGAGGATATAGTCTTGACTACTGTGATTATGATGGAGATCATACTAGTGGGACATCTGTAGTTTATAAGCATATCCTGAAATGTCCCTAGTCGTATGTATATCGAGACGGGGCATCGATATACCAGAGTAGACTAGCGTATATGATACTTGACCCATATGATGGGCGATGGATGTTCCCACATTCATCGATGTTTGACATCGAGATCGTATACGGGTGCTCAGTGGTGACTGGGTACACTGGACGGACTCACCGAGAACTCCTATATGGAATTATATCTATCGTCGGATAACTGTTCTCCGGTGACACTGGTGCAGGTTAGTCTGTAGACCCGAGATCGTCATAGGGTCTTGTGTGTTCTCCCACTGTACTTTGATTACCACCCTACCACGGCTCTACTGAGTCGTGCAAACAGGTGGCCGTTGGGTACAGTCCCGAGACACACGAAGGTGATGAGCGATAGGAGGTGTTTCGTCTCTCCCGGTATTGGGAGTTGATGTTGTGCTGTGCTCGATTGGCTAAATCAGTAAGTCCCTGGCCAGGGCTGTTGAGATTTACTGATAAGTGTTATCAGTAGTTTCTCGATCTGTTATAGACCATTCATTGGCACGACTTATTGAGTTATTGGGGTCGACGTTACCATCCCTAGACTTGATATGCAGCATATCTGAAGAAGAGACCGGACTGTACGGTAGTGTTGCCGGTTGGCTCGACGGGAGTTGTGACAGGTTCGCTTGTTTTCTTCTGATCGCTCAATACCCGGGTGGCCGTTACGTTTAGCTGACCGCTTGCGGCTTGGGAGTGCTTGATATGATCATCACCCACTGCCGGCGTATTGACGAGTCTTAGAGTCCCACAATGGAGTTGCCTAGTCTAGGAGAAACGATGTGGTGCACATATGAGATATGCGCATGGACCCGGTTAAAATGCGTGTATAAGATACCGTATATTAATCGGGCGGTTTGCTTTTGGTCGGGTCGTATGTGATATGACCGGGTTGCTAAATCAAGTGTTGATTTATCATTGACCATTAGTTTCTCACTTGAAATCCTTTCTTGTCTTTTTGTTGTATGCATGCATGTATGCATTCATTCTTATTCATGCACATATGCATGTGCAAGCACACATACATGCATACATCATGTTATCATGGTTGTTGATATAGTGGATGGTGGCAATATAAGACTCACACCCTTTATAAAATATAAGGATATTATTTTTGGAAAAGAAAAATGAAAATGGAAATTGATTCATGGTTTAATATTTTATTCTTTCCTTAACCATTTTGTTTAACCATGATTTAATTTCTATAGTCATTTTTGTTCCAAACTAAAATATCTAGATATTTTATAACCTTAGTTAAGAATGAGAGATAGAAAATATATATATTCTCTTTTCTCATTTTTATTTTACAACCTTATCATTATCTTGAGTTTCATAAGCCATCATCTTCTTCCTCCTTTCTCTCTTGCACTCTAGTTTTCTCAAGTGAGAAAAAGAGTTACCAAGTTAGGATTTTGAAGTGAGAAAACCAACCACAACACCATTCTACACTAGTCTTGCCCATTAGTGTAGAGTGTTAGCTTCCATTTCTTCTCTTGATCTAGTGAATTTTCAAGCTTGGACAAAGGGGACTCCGGGTGGATCGTCGTGTACCTAGAGGATCTCAAGCGAACCTTTTTCCAACCCTCAAGTAGCCAAGAAGTCTAGCATAGGGAGCTACAAAGGTTGTACTCTCAAAAACTCTAGCTTTTTTACTACTTGTGTTTGTGTTTAAGTTTTGTTGTCCTAAATTTTCTAGCATGATCCTTTAGAATGTTTCTTTAGCACCATAAAAATTTTAATATGGCATGTGTGTTGACTCCAAACCCTTATATCGTAGGAAACCCTTCATGGTATCAGAGCCAAGCTAGAACCTTAGGCGACGTTTAGGCGAAGTTAAAACTCCAATCGAACCAAAAATACGGATTTTAACCCTTCTCTGTACATTTTTTTAAAACTGTGTTTTTTCAGAATTAAAAATACTTAAAAAATTTAGCAGGGAAATCTAAGCAAAACTGTGAAATTCGAAGCCATAAGCCATACATATCGCCGCGGAACCGCGGCAGTACCTTGCTTAGGCCGCGGATCCGCGGCCGTACAGATGCTTTATGGCCTCGTTGTTATACAGTAATCTTCTCACCTTCTTGTACATATTTTTGGGTATTTTTAATCTGATTCTAGTGTTGAGTGTTCTGGGGATTGTTTTGGATTCGTTGATTCGATCGGAATATTTAATTTCGTGCTGTTTTCGGATAATTTAGAAAGTGTTAAAAAGTTCGAACGGATATCATTAACTCACTTTTTCCCGGTACGAAAAACTTTCAAATGTTGATTTTTTCTCGAGTTTAAATCTTTCGGAAATACATGAAAGTAATGTGGTGGACCCTCTAGAAGAACACAAACCTTAACTCGATTATATGACCGTCTGAATTGCCTCTGAACCTTAGGGTTTGAGGCAGTACGGTGTGCCACATGTGAGGCGTTGGCTTGACCCTTCTACGGCTGGACCGCTACTACTGTGACACATTTCGGGATTTTTGAACTCCGCTCAAGTGTTGAGCTATTTAGGAAATCTTGGGTATTTGATTATTCGATCGGAAAATTTAATACTGTCTATTTATCTGGAATGTGATACAATATGTGGAATTCATATAGTTAAGCAAGAAATGCGAAGTATGTGATATTTTGGATTTACGATGTCTAAAGTTATTGTGGATTCCAAATGTTGTAGTTTTACACTTTCTTTTCTGTGACCGTAAGTGTAGTATGTAGTTGTATTGCCGGTTTTCGTTTCTATATATCAACGACGATAGGTGTATGCATACTTACTTACGTTGATGATATATGATATTATGTGTTGCTGAGATATGATGTGCAGGATTGTCGCGATTGAATAGCCGGGGTTTTTTATGTGAGATGAGAGTTTTTTCATTCATGTAAAATTCAAATGTAATGTAATATTCTTTTATTTGGGGCACTTCCGGGTTGAGGTTGATGTCACCGGTGTTGTATATTATTTACTTTTCCGCATTATGATAGACCCAAGGAGGGGAGCACAAGTGACCGGGTTCTGGGGTTCAGTAGGAGGCCATCTCGAGGAGTCGAGACCGGGTCTCCTAAACTCCAGAATTGGTAGGGTCGCTTGCCGCTCTCGTAGGGGTCTAGGGGAATGGGCTTGGCTATTCATCGCGACTTTGGAATCCGTATTTTCTATTGATTGGCTAAATACTAAATACGGACGTCCTAGTATATCCTGTATTATCATTTGTGTGTTTCTGTTGCCTGTATACTGTGATGTGATATCTGAGACGAATGATATATTATATATGAGATATATAGTAGACGTTGCTTATGTTTTACACCTGCACTAGTCCCGTCCCGGTATGCCGTTAGTTAAGTAACCTAACGGTGCATAACGGAACATTGCGGCGAATGCGGATGGCATAAGCGTACGTTGTATTTTCGTTTCTTTTCTGTGATTGGCTTAAGGACTTAAATGATTGGGCTACATTAATATGATTAATGTAAAGAAAATAAACCTAAAAAGATGTTGTAGAATCGGATTTAAAAATCACTCGGCTCTTTATGAAAAAGCTACATTTCAAAATTGTGGAGCTTAAGCCACTCCTTTTGAAAACTATTTGATTCTACAACGATATCAAGTTCAAAGCGTTAAATATTTTCTTAAAAATCATCCGCAACTCTCCGTCATTTTAGGAAGTAGAGTACTTAGTATTCGTGCTACGTTTGTTGACTATAGTTAAGGCGTAGTGTACGGTAGCTAAGTGATGTCTTCCTACACTGCATATGATGCAGATTAATTAGGACATTCATGCGACTTTGTTGACCATAGTTAAGGGTCATATGAGTGGGTCTAATTAATCAAGAAATGACGGGTAGAACTTGACTAGTACTTATGATTTGTTGACCATAGTTAAGGTCATAGGTACTAGGGGTAAAAACCACATCGGGAATTTCAATAGATGAAATTTGCAATGAGATTGCATACCTTCCATATGATGGTTGGATCCCGATCCTACTGTGGGCAATAGTTGCACCCAGGAGAGTTTTGCAGTTTACAATTAGTTAACTCATTAGGTGTCTAGAAAGGTGTTAACGGGGCTACGCCTCTGGGAAAACGAGGTTTACTTTAATTAGGTCCGTGCGAAAGAACGGGGAACCTCCCTCAAGTACCGACACTGGCCTGGCTGAACGGTTGGCGAAGTTGTAGACTGTAATTAATCCTGGCTAGTTTTATTTTTAAGGTTTGAAAGAAAAACTTGATTAAAGAAGTGGGAGACATCGATTAGACAAGATAATAACCAATCTAATCTTTGCAAGAGCTTTCGCTGAGTGTATTCTTTTCTCTCTCTTAATGGCAGATACCCATGACTGGACTCAAGCTTCTACTAGATAAAATAAACTGAATGAGACCA
Organism: Agapanthus africanus; assembly: GCA_030015575.1. Taxonomy (NCBI): domain Eukaryota; kingdom Viridiplantae; phylum Streptophyta; class Magnoliopsida; order Asparagales; family Amaryllidaceae; genus Agapanthus; species Agapanthus africanus. The sequence goes on from JASDDO010000022.1 coordinate 288,891,900, forward strand.
ATTATAAAGACCGGCTGAGGAATCTGAAAATTGCCTTGACTTATGATAAAGTATCATATGTCCTCACGGCTCCAGCCCCGCCCGTCCCAGGTCCAAAATCCTCAGTTGCGGATATTGAAGTTCGCAAGACATGGGACGCTGACTGTGCCACGGCCAAATGCCTCACGGTTGCATCGATGGACAACACACATCAAAAGCAGCACGAGAATATGGACATTCCTGACATATTCCTCCATAAAAAGGAGTTGTATAGAGAGCAATCCCGTGTATTATGATACGAAGCATCAAAGAAATTGTTTCAGATACGAATGGCCCCTGGCACACCAGTAGGAGACCATATTCTGAAGATGATAGCTCTCATAGAAGAGCTTGAGGACCTTGGTTGGACGATGGACAATGAACAATATACGGATATTATTCTGCAGTCCCTCCCCTCCACCTTTGCTCAATTTATAGTTAACTTCAACATGCACAACATGGAGAAGGAACTACCTGAACTCCTTAATATGTTAAGGAGTGCAGAGGGCACACTGAAATCAGTGAAAACTCCCATTTTGAGTGTTGTTCAATCTTCCTCTTCTCGCCCAAAGGCTAAGGCCAAGGGAAAGAAAAAGAAGAAGCCCACCAATCCTAGGGTGGGAGTTAAAAAGGTTAAGGGGAAGGACAAGTCCAAAGCTGGAGAATCGGGGAAAGGGGATTGTTTTCACTGCCACAAAACAGGACATTGGAAGCGCAACTGCACGGAGTACTTAAATCTAAAGAAGAAGCATGGGGATGCTTCCGCTTCAGGTGTGTTTGTGACAGAAAATTGTTTTTCAATAAACTCTGCTTCCTGGGTATTAGATACCGGTTCAGGTTCTCACATTTGCAATTCTATGCAGGGGCTAAGAAATAGCAAGGTTTTGAAGACAGGTGACCATACTCTCCGCGTTGGAAATGGTTCCAATGTACATACAGCCGCAGTGGGAGAGTATCACTTGGGGTTGCCATCTGGGTGTATATTGGTTTTGAACCCATGTTATTTTGTACCAAGTATGCTTTGTAATATAATATCTGTTTCTTTTTTAGACAATGAAGGATATAATTTTGTATTGCAGAACAATGTTATGAACATTCACCTGAATGAAATGTTGGTTGGGTATGGTACGCTTAATAACGGGATATACGTCCTAAATCAACACACAGTTTTCAGCTTACAACACACCAATAAAAGAAAACTTTCAGAAATAAATGAAGCTTTTCTTTGGCACTGTAGACTTGGTCATATTAACGAAACAAGACTAAACAAGTTACACAGAGATGGATATTTAAACTCTTTTGAATATACATCTTATGTGACTTCCCAGTCTTGTATCAAGGGTAAAATGACCAAAACTCCGTTTACAGGACACAGAGAAAGAGCTTCTGAGCTCCTAGGCCTCATACATAGTAATGTATGTGGGCCAATGTCTACACAGGCTAGAGACGGTTTTTCATACTTTATTACTTTCACTGACGATTTCTCAAGATTCGGTCATGTATTTTTATTAAAGCACAAATCTGAAGCTTTCGAGAAATTCACTGAATATAAATAAGAAGTAGAAAAACAAACCGGCTTGAGTATCAAAATGCTTCGATCAGATCGAGGTGGGGAGTACCTCAGTACAGAGTTTGCAAACTTCCTAAAAGAGAATGGGATTCTCTCTCAGCTCACTCCTCCTTACACACCACAACACAACGGTGTGTTTGAACGACAGAATCAGACCTTATTAGATATGGTCCGATCCATGATGAGTGATGCTGAGTTGCCCGTCTCATTTTGGGGGCATGCATTGGAGACTGCAGCGTTTCTACTGAACAGGGTCCCAACCAAAACCGTGTCTACCACACCATATGAGATATGGCATGGGAAGAGACCATCTCTTAAGAGAATTAAGATTTGGGGTTGCCCGGCCTATGTTAAAAAGCAGAATCTGGATAAACTCGAGACACGGTCGGTCATGTGTAGTTTTGTAGTGTATCCAAAGAATTCTTATGGATATCTATTCTACCACAAAGAGGAACAAAAGGTGTTTGTTTCTCAGTATGCCACATTCTTGGAAAAAGAGTTTTTCACAGATAAAGCTGATGACAATGTGGTGGATCTAGAAGAGGTTCTAGAAACACAAACTACAAATGACGACTTGGTTGAACCAGCTGTTGCAAAAGAAACTGAGGAACCTCGACCACTCTGTAGGTCTGGTAGGACTTCTCGCCCACCTAAGAGGTACTACGGTTTCCTCATTGATGGTGACAGAGAAGATTGCATCATGGAGGATGATGATCTTACCTGCTTTCAGCAAGCTATCACGAGTGGAGACTCTGTGAAGTGGATGGATGCCATGAGATCCGAAATGGAGACTATGTACATCAACAATGTATGGACTTTGGACGTTGTACCCCCTGGGGTAAAACCTGTGGGATGCAAATGGATCTTTAAAAGAAAGATTGGTGTAGATGGGCAGGTGGAGACCTATAAGGCAAGACTTGTGGCGAAGGTTTTTCGTCAAAGACCAGGTTTGGACTATGACGAGACTTTTTCTCCCGTAGCCACGCTTAAATCCATTCGGATCCTACTTGCTATTGCTGCTCACTACGACTATGAAATCTGGAAGATGCACGTTAAAACGGCATTTCTAAATGGAGATTTAGAAGAATGCGTTTATATGGATCAGCCATAGGGCTTCATTGATAGTGGGAGCAGCGGGAAAGCATGTAGATTGCTTAAATCCATATATGGGTTAAAGCAGGCATCACGGAGTTGGAACATCTATTTCGATGATGCTATCAAAGAGTTTGATTTCATCAAAAATCCAGATGAACCTTGAGTTTATAAGAAAGCTGTAGGGAGAGCTATCACATTCCTCGTATTGTACGTGGATGATATTCTTCTGATAGGAAATGATATTCCTATACTATAGTGTTAGTTATATGTGTGCCCTAGTGGCCATTACTGTACATACGATGTATATTGTAGTGGATGCTTGGACATATATAGGGAGGACTTTCTTGCTCGACATGATAGTATGCTATCTGGTTGTACTTTATCTTAACATGTACTCTGATTGTCTCTTTTGTTACATGTTGATAAAGCCCTTAGGATTTGTACTCGACTACTGGGACTATGATGAGATCATACTAGTGGGGCCACGGTAGTCTATGAGTACATCCTATAACTGTTCCTAGTCGAGTGTGTGTCGAGACAGGGCATCGATACACCAGAGTAGACTAGAGTATACGCATCTTATCCCATATGATGGGCGATGGATGATCCCATATCCATCGGTGTTTGACATCAAGGATGGTGTACGGGTGCTCAGTGGAGACTGGGTACACTGGACGGACTCGCCGAGAACTCCTAGATGGTATATATACATATTGTCAGATAGCAGTTCTCTGGTGACACTTGTACAGATTAGTCTGTAGACCCGAGATCGTCATAGAGTCTTGTGTGATTCCTACTGCACTTTGATTTCCTCCCTACCACGGCTCTACTGAGTTGTGCAAACAGGTGGATTTTGGGTACAGTCCCGAATCATATGGAGACAGTGAGCGATAGGAGGGGTTTCGTCTCTCCCGGTATAGGGAGTTGATGTCGCGCTATGTTTGATCGGCTATAACACCTAAATCCCTGGCCAGGGTTCTCGAGGTTTACTGATAAGTGTTATCAGTAGTTCCTCGACCTGTTATTAGCCATAAATCAACATGACTTATAAAGTTACTGGGGTCTGACATTTACCACCCCTAGACTTCATATGCGACATATCAAACGAAGAGACCGGACTGTACGGTAAGTGTTGCTTACAGGCTCGTAAGGGTTGTGATGAGTTCGCTCATCGGCCACCTTTTCGTCATGTACCTGGGTAGCCGTTACGCACAGCTAGTGCCGCTGACGTGCTTGTGGTTAAACCCATTGCCAGCGTACTGACGATTCTTTAGAGTCCCACACAGAGGGTTCCCTCGTTCAGGCGAAAGATGTAGAGACCGTAAGTTGTTACGGCAGCCGTAAGGTGTTGCCGCAGGTTTTCGATTATGTTCGTGTAATTGTTACAGGAATAATAATCGGAAGAATAATACTGGCCGGATACCGGTATTATATTATTGGATTAATAGTATTCGTATTTTTCGGAATTCGGATGCAGGTATACAGTATACGGTATACGGTATACGGAGGAGGGGTATTTTTGTAATTGTTACAAGAATACCTTCTAGAAGGTGCCACCTCATAATGACATAATTATGACATCATTTATTTTGTGAAAATAAATTAGTGAGGTGTAAATTAAAAGGTATAAGCATGATAATGTGGTTGTTGAAGTGGATGTACTATTAAAGTATGATACTTCTTTCATAATACATGCTTTAGTTAGTGCTATTTTCTTTTTCATCATGCTTAAATTTTTTAATTATGAAATGCACTTATTCTCTCCTCCACTTCTTCTTATAAATGCATTCATATGAGATGTGAAATCAAGGCATTCCAATCCTACACAAAATTATGATAAGTGTATCATAACAAGTGTATAAGAAGAAAGAAAGAAAATGATGGTTATCATTCTTCCTAGCATAAACCCTCACATGAGATGTGAATCCAAAGCTTAGGATTTCAAGTTAATCCAATATACTCATCTCTACATCATCCTAGTGACCTCTTCTAGCAAATTTGGTCTCTAGGTTAAACTCTTGAGAAGAGTTTCTAGCTTGCACGAAAACTCTTGGGTGGATCATCTAGGTCTTTGGTGGCCGGAGATCGAAAACGTCGGCAACATCTAAAGGAGCCAAGGAGTTCACCAAAAGAGGAGAAAAGAGCAAAGGATTTGCATCCAAGAGAAGACCGAAGGACCGTATCATCAAGGTATAATCCCTAACATAGTAGATAAGATCTCTAGTTAGGATTTACTAGTTGTGGTTTAAACAAGATCTTCGGTTAAGTGCGTGTTGTATGCAAAGAAAATTTTCGTTCATCGCTTCCGCCGCGCCACAAGAGTTGTGGGAGCATGCAACACTCACCAACATGGTATCAGAGCTTAACTAAACCACAATTAGATGTTAGCCAAAAGTTAGAAGCTCGATCGACAGTTTTTTCTCCTGAAAACTCGTCTTCTGCCCTTGCTGCTGTCAGTTTTTGAAAGTGTTCCAAAATTGATTTGACATGTCTTAAAAATACAAGCAGGGTTTTCTAAGAACACTGTAGAAATCCGGAGTTCTAACTCGACTAAAGCGCCGTGGATCCGCGGCCAAACCCATGGTTTGGCCGCGAATCCGCCGCCGAGTTGAGGCCGCGTCGACTCAGTTTTCTACAGTGATCTTATATTGAAGAATTAGGGTTTTGGGAATATGTAGAATTTTACAAAGGTGTTTGTACAGGGACATGTCAAGTGTTGGCATGGTTTTAAAAATTATCGATCGAAATTCTAAAGTGCTTGGCTAATCGGGTTTTCTTTTTTGTTATATGTGTTTGAAACGTCCGCTAATTGCTATATGACGATTAGTGGGGGTTGCACATATGGATATCATGAGATGGTATGTGTATATGAATGTGTTGGATCATTGTGATGAATGGCCGGGGGGTGTGATAAGAGTGTTTTTCCTTTTCTATCATTCCATGTAATTTGTAAAAAGCAATGTTATATTGTATAATTTCTTTTTACTGTTTTTCCTCCTAGGATAGACCCAAGGTGGGGTGCACAAACTACCGGGTTCTCCAAGTGCCGAGTGGCCTACTCAATTGTTGAGGGAGGTTGCTACACTTCGGGAATTTGGCGGGTAGTTTGCCGCACCCGTAGGGGTCTAAGGGGGTTTTGGCTATTCATCACGACCGTGGAACCCGTTTTTCATTAAGGGCTTGAATGAAATACGGAATTCCTAGCATATCCAATGCATTCATCTGTGATCTGAAATGGTTATATTTATATATAAGATATATATAATAAACGTTGCTTATGTTTTGCACCCGCACTAGTCCAGCCCCCACTCTGCCGTTAGTTAAGTAACCTAACGGTGCATGACGGGGCCCAGTGGCAAATGCGGATGGCATAAGCGTAGGTTCTATTTGCGTTTCTTTTCTGTGATGTCTAGGAAACGTAAATGATGGGACAACATTAATGTGATTAATGTTAAGAGAAAGAAACCTAAAGATGTTGTAGAATCAAACTTTTTGAAAAAGGGTAACTCTAGCTTTTGTTTTGCATAGTGGTATTCTTGAATATCCTGCACCTCATTCGATGAGGAAAGGGCCGAGATCCCTTCACCGGGAGTGACCCCTTTAGCGAAAATAGAAAATGTTACAAAGAACTCGAATTGATTTTATAGTTGATCTAACTTTGCTTTGCATCGTGGTATTTATATATCCAGCACCTTATTCGATAAGGAAAGAGCCGAGATCCCTTCACCGGGAGTGACCTCTTTAGCAAAATTAGAAAGATACTACAAAACCATTCGATTTTTAAAACTGGAGCTTAAACTACTCCTTCCCACTTGATTCTACAACGATATCAAGTTCAAAACGTTAAAGGTTTTCATAAAAACCATCCGTTGCCCTCCGTCATTTTAGGAAGCAGAGTACTTAGTATTTGTGCTACATATGTCGACCATAGCCGAGGCGTAGTGTACGGTAGCTAAGTGATGTATTCCTACAAAGCATATGATGCGATTAGTTAGGACATTCATGTGATTATGTTGATCATAGTCAAGGGTCATATGGGTGGGTCTGGCTAATCACGAAATGACGGGTAGAACTTGACTAGTACTTATGATATGTTGGCCATAGCCAAGGTCATAAGTCACTAGGGGTAAAAATCATATCGGGAATTTCAAGAGTTGAAATTTGCAATGAGATTGCATACCTTCTATATGATAGTTGGATCCCGATCTCGCTGCGAGTAAGAGTTACTCCTGGGAAAGTTTTACACAAGACAATTTGACGAAATTATAGGGTGTAATTATTCCCGGCTAATCTTACCTTTTAGGGTTTGAAGGAAGATTTGATAAAAATAGTGGGAGACATCCGGATTAGATAATAACCAATCTAATCTTGCAAGAGCATGCGCTAAAGTGTTTTCTTTTCTCTCTCTCCAGATAGTGACCATATCACACCTTAATCAAGATAATAAATATGGATATATTGACTGAACCCGCTTGTTATATTGAGCTGGGGAACGTTGGTCCCGCTCCAACTTATAATTGTTATAAGACAGAGCAGGAAATAGGGAAATACCAGAATTCCTATGCCGCCCAAACGAAGAAAGTGCATATGATGCATCTCCTTCGGGTGTGTTCATTACAAAGAACTGTTTCTCAGTATCCTCTGCATCCTGGGTATTTGATACTGGATCAGGATCCCAGATATGTAATCTGTTACATAGGGCTACAAAAAAGGTAGAAAAACTGAGAACGGGTGATAAGTTTCATGAGACAGAAAACGGGGCAAGTGTTGCAGCCAAGTCTGTTGGTCACTGTCACCCTGTATTACCAATACATTGATTCTGAACAAATGCTATTAGATACCGAACCTGATATACAAAATCATATCAATCTCTTTATTAGTAAAGAAATGATAAAATTTTGTATTGATGGATAATGTTTTGAACATTTCCTATATCAAACGTTGATCGGTTCAGGCGCGTTATCTAAAAGCATTGACGTTCTAAATCCAACTACAGTTCTTAGTATACAGAACACACACAAGAGGAAGAGTTCAGAAATGAACGGATCCTTCTTGAGGCATTGTAGACTAGGTCACATCAATGCGACCCGGCGGGCTGAAGTTACATTTTTAGATGCATATTTAAACCAGTTTGAATTTACATCTTGTGAAACTTGCCAGTCATGTCACAAAGATTGAATGACCATAGCTCTGTTTATTGGAAACAGAGAAAGAGTTAGTAAACTCTTGGGACTGATATATGATGATGTATGTAAACTCCCATGTCTACACATGCCAAGACCGGTTCTTTGTACTTCATTACTTTCTTTGATGATCTCTCAAGATTCAGACAAATGTTCCTGTTGAAACACAAGTCCGAAGCTTTTGAGATATTCACAGAATATAAGTTAGAAGTAGAGAACCAAAAACGGGTATAAGTATTATGTCCTTTGATGAGATCAAGGAGGAGAATACTTGAGCATGGAAATCCTGGACTATTCTAAAGGAGAATGAGATTCTCTCTCAGCATTACTCCTTCGTATACACCATAGCACGATGGTATATCGGGGCAAAGCAATTGGACCCTATGTGATATGGTGTGCTCCATGATGAGTACTACTGAGTTTCCTATTTTCCTTTTGGGAGTTATGCACTTGTGAAGCTGCATACCTATTGAATAGGGTTCCAATCAAATCAGGTGCCTACTACTCCATATGTGATATGGTATGGGAAGAGCCCATCTCTTAAAGATGTTAAGATTTGGGGTTATCAGGCCTATGTCTAAAAATCAAAATCCGGACAAACTCGAGGCAAAGTCAAAACTGTGGAAGTTTGTTGGATATCCCAAGCATTAGCAAGGGAATATCTTCTACCTAACCGAGGTGTTAGTGTTTATGCCCTAGAAGGCCATTACTGTATCATACTAGCTTGTATATTACTTAATGGAAGCTTGGGATATTCACATGTATATAACAGTCTTGCTAAAACATGGTAGTATGCTACTTGGTTTTTCTATCTTAATATGTGAGTGTACGTATTGATAGAGCTCTTAGGATCTTGCTTGTCTACCAGCGTTGTGATGGCAGTCACACTAGTGGGGGCTGGATAGTCTACAAGCACATCCTTATTCAGGTCCCTGGTCGTTGGATTATCGAGACAGAGCATCGATACTACGGAGTAGACTGGTGTGTACGCTTCTCATCCCAGTTGGGGAGATGGTCTGTCCCACAGCCATCAGTACGTCGTACTAGAGATAGTATACAGGTGCTCGTTAGGTTACGGGTACACCGGACAGGACTCACAGGGAACTGTTGGTTGGTTTGATACCAGTCGTCAGTGAACAGTTCCCAGGTCACATGAGTACAGCGTAGTCCGCAGACTTGACACTGCTACTTCGCCTCGAGTGTGTCCCACTGTTCTTAGATTGCTACCCTACCACGGCTCAAAGGAGTCGTGCAAACAGGTAGCAGTTGGGTGCAGTCCCGAGCACTTGGAGGCAGTGGCGGTTAGACAGGATTCGTCCCTCCCGGTATTGGGAGTAGATATCGTGCTGTGTCAGAGAGCCATTACGCAAAGTCCCTGGCCAGGGCAAGCGAGATTTGCTGGTAGGTTCCAGTAGTTTCTCAGGGTGTAATGGGCTTCCCTCCGACACGACTTATACCGCTATTAGGGGACTGACGCTTGCCGCCCCCCTAGGCCCGATATGCGATAGTCTTGGACGAACGGACCGGACTGTATGGAGATTGTCACATCAGACTCAGTAGGAGTTCGGATGGGTTTCCTCATCGGCCTTCTTATCGACAACTACCTGGGGACCGTTACGTACAGCTAGTGCCGCTTGCGGTCTGTGGTTAAACCCACTGCCAGCGTAGTAGTCGAGTCTCTAGAGTCCCACACAGAGAGTTTCCTACTCCGGGCGAAATGATATAGAGGTCGCATGGTTTTGCGACAAAGGGTTCGGACGCATACGTGCGTTTACGCACGTACGACTTTCGGACAGTTTTTACCAGTCGGCTTTGGTTTAAGCCAGTTACTGGTATCCGGTTATTGGATTTTTACAGTCTAAAGTTTTTCCGTATTTTTACGGATTGGAGGGGCGTTCTCGTAATTATACGAGAAGCTTCTAGAAGATGTGACTAAGGAGGTTACTTATGGATAAGAAAGTGAGTCATGAGGTGATTCATCATTATCATTAATTGCACCATAAATGATAATGACACATGCTTAATGAATCACCTCTTTTCATTTATGAAGCATGCTTATTCATTTCTTTTATTCATTTTTCTTAAATAAGAATGCTTCATAATATATTATGATACACTCTCTCTCTTCTCATTATCTTATCTCACATTCTCTCTCCTCAAGCTCTCATCTTTAAACCCTAATCCTTACACCTCATGAGTTGAGATCAAAGGATTAGTTAGACTAAACAATCCATAACCATCACTCTATCTCATCCTAACTTCTTTGATTAGCAATCCAAGAAGGTTAGTTGCCTCAAGTTTAGAGGTTTAGCTTGGAGTTTCGCTCTCGGGTGGATCGTCTACTACCTAGAGAAGGCCGAGGAGAACAAGGAGATCGTAAAGACGAAGGACAAGTTTCGATAGGTATAATCCCTAAGCATAGTAGTTTAGAACAACTATATGTTTGGTTAGTTATCGTTTAGCTTCGATTTAAGCGGTTAGTCGATGTTCGTTCCTTAAACTTGATTGTTTTTGTAAATTCCGCCTCCCCACAAGTACTGGGGTGTACTACATCGACTTACAGTGGTATCAGAGCCTCGCTAAACAATAAATAACTTGATTGCAAATTTGTACGAATTTCGAACGGAAAAACGAAACCGGAAAACCCTAAATCTGTTCAGTTTCTGTCGAACTTAAAATGAAGTCCAAAAATTTTTCAGGTGTGCTCAGAAAGCTAGAAAGGAGTCCAGGAGAACACCCAAGAAATTCGAGCCCATGACTCGGCTAAAGCGCCGCGGAAGGGCGGCGGATCCCACCGATCCGCCGCGCTTACGCGGCCGAGTTGCCGAGTCATGGACTCATCTTTCGTGTGTGGGTCCCCTGTGATATTTGGGGTTTTCTGGAATATTTAATATTTGCTCAGGTTACTGTTTAACAGAGCAGATTTTGGAGCAATATTGATGTTGTTTAATCGATCGAAATTGTACAGTATTTGCATATTGGATTATATCTGTGATTGTTTAATGTGTTCGTAAACCTCCCCCAACTGCTAGTATGTCGGTTGGCAGGGGGTTGCACATTTCTGAAATGGTTATATCTGTTTGTGCATATAAACTGTATTGGACTGTTGTAGTGTATAGCCGGGGTTTGCAATGGGTTATTGTTTAATTCATTTGTTGTAAATGTAATTTGTTGTAATATTATTTTTGCAGGGCACTTCCAGGTTGCGGTCGTAGCCACCGTTGTATTATTTCATTTTACTGTTTTTGCTCCTAGGACTGACCCAAGGTGGGGTACACAGACTGCCGGGTGGGTAGTTTGCCGTACCCGTAGGGGTCGAGGGTGGGGTAACGGCTATTCATCACAACTGTGTAATCTGTCTTTTCTTGCAGGCTCAAAAGAAATACAGATTGCTTGCAAATCCAATATTGTTTATCTGTGTTCTGGAATGTATATCATTGCGTCAGACGAATGTAAAATATCTATATTTATGATAGCTATTTAGACGTCACTTATGTTTTACACCCGCGCTAGCCCAGCCCCCGCTCTGTCATTAGTTAAGTAACCTAACGGGTGATGACGGGACCCCGTGGCAAATGCGGATGGCATAAGAGGACGTTGTATTTTCGTTGTTTTCTGCAATGATAGGTTAATGATGGGACGCATTATCTATAATGCAAAGTAAAACAAACCAAAGTTTAAATCGTTGGAACAATTTAAAAGAAACCACTCGGTTATTTTTAAAACAGATATTTTTAAATGCGGAGCCTTAACCACTCCTTTTAAAAGCTATCAGGTTCCTTCGGTTATATCAAGTTCACTACGTTCACGGTTTTGCCAAAACCAGTCGTAGCCCTCCGTCATTTCTTATGGATGGTCAGTAGTATTCAAGCTATGCTTGTTGGCATACGTCAAGGCATAGTGTTTGGTAGCTGCTGAGGTATTCATTTGTTGCATAGATAGATGTGTTGGTTTGGGACAGTCGCATTACCTTGTTGGCATACGTCAAGGGTATATACGGGTGGGTTCAAATTAACAAGATAATGATGGGCAGAACTTGACATGTGACTTATGATTTGTTGGCATACGTCAAGGTCATAAGAGCATGGGGCAAAAACTTATATCGGGAATTTCTAAAGAAACTGAAATTTGCAAAGAGATGCATACCATTTGGAGTTTGCTGAATGTTGGTAGGATTCCTTCAACATTATCATACGATGATATTTGGATCCCGATCCTACTGTGATTATATGATACTTATCAGGATATTCGTCACTTAACGATCAATGCTATAAACCTAGTAGGTGTCCAGAAAAGTGTCAGCGGGGTTACGCCCCCAGAGAAAAGAGGTTATTTAATTAAGGAACTTCGCGAAAGCGTTGGAAAACCTCCCTCGAAGTACCGACACCAGCCTGGCTGAACGGTTAAGCAAGTATTGTACGGTGAGAATAGTTCTGGCTAATTCTTCTTTTATGGTTTGAGGAAGGATTCGAGAAACAGTGGGAGCCATCCAGTTTAGATAAACTAAAAACCACTCTAAACTTGCAAGAGCATCATGCTAAAGAGTTTTCTTCTCTCTCTCCTAATTGCAGCGACCCTGAAAATGACTGGACTTAAGTTACTTTTAGAGAAAAATATACTGACGGGGCCAAACTATAAAGATTGGCTGCGGAATGTCAAAATGGCTTTGACCTATGACAAACTGGGGTACGTCCTCACCGCTACGGCACCTGCTGTCCCTGGTCCCAAATCCAGCAATGCGGATAAGGAAATCCGCAAAACCTGGGAATTAGATTGCGCGAGAGCCAAGTGCATCGTGCTTGCCTCGATGAACAATGAACATCAGAGGAGGCACGAGGATATGTCCTTAGATGGCATATTTCTCCATACAAAGGAACTTTATGGAGAGCAATCTCGTATAGCAAGATACGAGACCTCTAAGAAATTGTTTCGAGCGAGGTTGGCTGTCGGGTCATCGGTAGGTGAACATGTCCTACAGATGATTGGCTACATAGAAGAGCTCGCAGACCTTGGGACGACTTTGGATAATGAGCTCTATACAGACCTTGTTCTCCAGTCCCTTCCTCCCACCTATGCCCAGTTTATCCTCAACTTCAATCTTCAAGGAAAAGAAGTTGAACTTGTGGAACTCCTGAACATGTTAAGGAGTGCGGAGGGCACCTTGCAGAAGGCAAGGGAAACACCCGCTATGTTTGTTTGCGGTTCATCTTCTTCCGGGTCCAAGGCTAGGGCCAAAGGAAGGAAGAAGAAGGCCGCACCCAGACCTAGAGGAGGTGTTAGTAAGGTGGAAGGGAAAGGAAAGAAAAAGAAAGCAGTACCGATAGTTGGTCAGGATGAGTGCTTCCATTGTCACAGGAAAGGGCACTGGAAGAAGGATTGCAAGGCGTGGAACGCCAAGAACCAGGAACCGAAGCAAGCTGTGGCTTCGACTTCAGGTGTGTTTGTAATTGAGAATTGTCTGTCGATCAACTCTACTTCCTGGGTATTGGATACCGGATCAGGATCTCATATTTGCAATTCATTGCAGGCACTGAGAAAACGTAGAGTGCTGAAGGAAGGTGATATGATCCTCAGGGTTGCTAACGGAGCTAGCGTGGGAGCTGCGTCCGTCGGGGATTATCACCTAGGATTGACGAGTGGACACATTTTGGTTTTACATAACTGTTATTTTGTACCCAGCTTAACGTGTAATATCATATCAGTTTCCTTGTTATCAAATAAAGGTTATGATTTCACGTTTGTAAGAGATGTTGTCAACATCCACCTTAATCATGGTTTGATTGGGTCCGGTACTCTAAATAACGGCATATATGTTTTAAACCAACTCCAAATTTTCAACGTCCAGAACACACTAAAAAGAAAGTCTCCAGATTTGAATAAAGCTTTCTTATGGCATTGTAGACTGGGTCACATCAATGATAGAAGGTTGACTAAGTTGCATAGAGAAGGATATTTGGACACGTTCGAATATCAAACTTATAACACTTGTCAATCTTGTCTCAAAGGAAAGATGACAAAGACTCCATTTACTGGACAAGGAGTAAGAGCGAGCGAGCTTTTAGGACTCATACACAGCGATGTATGTGGTCCAATGTTTACACATGCGAGAGGTGGTTATTCCTACTTCATTACTTTTACAGATGATTTCTCTAGGTATGGATATGTTTTCTTAATGAAGCATAAATCAGAATACTTAAGTGCCGAGTTCCTGGAATTCAAGAGTGAAGCGGAAAACCAAACAGGCAAAAGTATTAAGACACTAAGATCTGATCGAGGTGGAGAATACTTAAGTGCCGAGTTCCTAGGTTACCTAAAAGAGAAAGGAATTCTCTCTCAGCTTATCCTCCATACACTCCACAGCACAACGGTGTATCGGAGAGACGGAATCGAACCCTATTGGATATGGTACGATCCATGATGAGTAATGCTGAGTTACCGCGATCTTTCTGGGGTTATGCGCTAGAATCAGCGGCATATCTTTTGAACCAGGTTCCAACCAAGACTGTGCCTACCACACCATATCAGATGTGGAGTGGAAAGAAACCCTGTCTAAAACATTTTAGGACATGGGGGTGTCCAGCTTTTGTAAAAAAGCAGCATGTGGACAAGCTCGAGGCACGATCAGTACTGTGTAAGCTTGTAGGATATCCAAAGAACTCCAAGGGATATTATTTCTATTACGCAGAGGAACAAAAGGTTTTTGTTTCTCGTCATGCCCACTTCTTAGAAACTGAATTTTTAGAAAATCAGAAGAGTGGGAGCGAAATAGAACTGGAAGAAATTCCAGAACCACAAGCTGCTACTGAAAGTTTGGTAGAACCAGAGGTTCAAGAAGAACAGAACATTCCCGCACCCCTCCGCAGGAGTAGTAGGCCGTCTCATCCGCCTGAGAGATACTACGGTTTTCTCATAGACAGGGATAGAGAGGATTGCATCATAGATGATGATGAACCTACTGACTTCCAGCAGGCCATCCAGAGCGGCGACTCGGTACGATGGCTAGATGCAATGTGGACCGAGATGGAGTCCATGTACACCAACAAAGTATGGACTTTGGACTTTGCTCCAGATGGGGTAAAACCCATAGGATGCAAATGGATCTTCAAGAAAAAGATTGGTGTAGATGGACAGGTGGAAACCTATAAGGCTAGACTTGTTGCAAAGGGTTTTCGTCAAAGACCTGGTTTGGACTATGACGAAACCTTTTCTCCAGTGGCTATGCTCAAATCCATTCGAGTCCTTCTTGCTATTGCTGCCTTCCATGATTATGAAATCTGGCAGATGGACGTAAAGACGGCTTTTCTGAATGGAAATTTAGAAGAGAGCGTCTATATGGATCAGCCAGAGGGTTTCAATCAGAGTGGGAGCAGCGGGAAAGTATGCAAGCTGCTTAAGTCTATTTATGGACTAAAGCAGGCATCGCGGAGTTGGAACATCTGTTTTGATGAGACAGTCAAAGAATATGACTTTATCAAAAATCCAGATGAGCCGTGCATATATAGTAAAGTTGTAGCCAGAAGTGTCGTATTCCTCGTCTTGTACGTGGATGACATTCTATTGATAGGAAATGACATTCCTATGCTACAATCTGTCACAGGATTCTTGTCACACAGGTTCTCCATGAAAGACCTGGGTGATGCCTCTTACATTCTGGGGATTCGGATCTA
The DNA here is from genome assembly GCA_030015575.1 of Agapanthus africanus. Taxonomy (NCBI): domain Eukaryota; kingdom Viridiplantae; phylum Streptophyta; class Magnoliopsida; order Asparagales; family Amaryllidaceae; genus Agapanthus; species Agapanthus africanus. The sequence goes on from JASDDO010000022.1 coordinate 288,907,433, forward strand.
TCGTGATAGATCCAAGAGGATGTTGTGACTTTCACAGTCCAGGTATATCGACACTGTACTGAAAAGATTCAGTATGGAAGATTCTAAGCGCGGTAATCTACCGGCTTGTCACGGAATCACCCTCTCCAAAGAGATGTCTCCCAAGACTGATTTGGAACGGGAACGCATGTCTATTATACCCTACGTTTCTGCGGTAGGCTCTATAATGTATGCGATGTTGTGTACCAGACCAGATGTAGCTTACGCACTGAGCGTGGTAAGCCGGTATCAGTCATACCCAGGGGAGAAGCACTGGATAGCAGTAAAGAACATTCTCAAGTACCTGAGGAGGACTAAGGAGTTGTTCTTGGTTTACGGCGGAAAAGACCTCAGGTTGGAGGCCTTTGCTGATTCCGGCTTCCAGAGTGATAAGGACGATTCCAAGTCCATGTCGGGTTATGTCTTTACCCTCAATGGAGGGGCGGTGTGCTGGAAGAGCTCCAAGCAGGACACTGTTGCTGACTCGATGATGGAAGCGGAGTATATAGCTGCTTGCGATGCCGCAAAAGAAGCAGTCTGGATGAAGAAGTTCCTAACAGAACTTCAGGTTGTTCCTACCATAGTTGATCCAATACCTCTGTATTGCGACAACAACGGAGCTATAGCTTTAGCGAAGGAACCAAGGTCCCATCAGAAGTCCAGACACATCTTGAGGCGGTATCACCTGATCAGGGAGATCATTGATCGTCAGGAGATCGAGGTTCGGAGAGTTGCTTCAGAAGAGAACATTGCTGATCCATTCACGAAGGCCCTTCCTCAGATTCAGTTCGAGAGGCTACTCGAGATCATTGGTCTACGATATGCCAGTACATGGCCCTAGTGCAAGTGGGAGATTGTTAGTGTTTATGCCCTAGAAGGCCATTACTGTATCATACTAGCTTGTATATTACTTAATGGAAGCTTGGGATATTCACATGTATATAACAGTCTTGCTAAAACATGGTAGTATGCTACTTGGTTTTTCTATCTTAATAAGTGAGTGTACGTATTGATAGAGCTCTTAGGATCTTGCTTGTCTACCGGCGTTGTGATGGCAGTCACACTAGTGGGGGCTGGGTAGTCTACAAGCACATCCTTATTCAGGTCCCTGGTCGTTGGATTATCGAGACAGAGCATCGATACTCCGGAGTAGACTGGTGTGTACGCTTCTCATCCCAGTTGGGGAGATGGTATGTCCCACAGCCGTCAGTACGTCGTACTAGAGACAGTATACAGGTGCTCGTTAGGTTACGGGTACACCGGACAGGACTCACAGGGAACTGTTGGTTGGTTTGATACCAGTCGTCAGTGAACAGTTCCCAGGTGACATGAGTACAGCGTAGTCCGCAGACTTGACACTGCTACTTCGCCTCGAGTGTGTCCCACTGTTCTTAGATTGCTACCCTACCACGGCTCAAAGGAGTCGTGCAAACAGGTAGCAGTTGGGTGCAGTCCCGAGCACTTGGAGGCAGTGGCGGTTAGACAGGATTCGTCCCTTCCGGTATTGGGAGTAGATATCGTACTGTGTCAGAGAGCCATTACGCAAAGTCCCTGGCCAGGGCAAGCGAGATTTGCTGGTAGGTTCCAGTAGTTTCTCAGGGTGTAATGGGCTTCCCTCCGACACGACTTATACCGCTATTAGGGGACTGACGCTTTCCGCCCCCTAGGCCCGATATGCGATAGTCTTGGACGAACGGACCGGACTGTATGGTGATTGTCACATCAGACTCAGTAGGAGTTCGGATGGGTTTCCTCATCGGCCTTCTTATCGACAACTACCTGGGGACCGTTACGTACAGCTAGTGCCGCTTGCGGTCTATGGTTAAACCCACTGCCAGCGTAGTAGTCGAGTCTCTAGAGTCCCACACAGAGAGTTTCCTACTCCAGGCGAAATGATATAGAGGTCGCATGGTTTTGCGACAAAGGGTTCGGACGCATACGTGCGTTTACGCACGTACAACTTTCGGACAGTTTTTACCAGTCGGCTTTGGTTTAAGCCAGTTACTGGTATCCGGTTATTGGATTTTTACAGTCTAAAGTTTTTCCGTATTTTTACGGATTGGAGGGGCGTTCTCGTAATTATACGAGAAGCTTCTAGAAGATGTGACTAAGGAGGTTACTTATGGATAAGAAAGTGAGTCATGAGGTGATTCATCATTATCATTAATTGCACCATAAATGATAATGACACATGCTTAATGAATCACCTCTTTTCATTTATGAAGCATGCTTATTCATTTCTTTTATTCATTTTTCTTAAATAAGAATGCTTCATAATATATTATGATACACTCTCTCTCTTCTCATTATCTTATCTCACATTCTCTCTCCTCAAGCTCTCATCTTTAAACCCTAATCCTTACACCTCATGAGTTGAGATCAAAGGATTAGTTAGACTAAACAATCCATAACCATCACTCTATCTCATCCTAACTTCTTTGATTAGCAATCCAAGAAGGTTAGTTGCCTCAAGTTTAGAGGTTTAGCTTGGAGTTTCGCTCTCGGGTGGATCGTCTACTACCTAGAGAAGGTCGAGGAGAACAAGGAGATCGTAAAGACGAAGGACAAGTTTCGATAGGTATAATCCCTAAGCATAGTAGTTTAGAACAACTATATGTTTGGTTAGTTATCGTTTAGCTTCGATTTAAGCGGTTACTCGATGTTCGTTCCTTAAACTTGATTGTTTTTGTAAATTCCGCCTCCCCACAAGTACTGGGGTGTACTACATCGACTTACACGAGGAACAAAAGTTGTTCCTCAGCAAGCCACCTTTGTGAAAGGGATTTTCTTATGAAGAAATTAGTGGTCATAAGGTAGAACTGGAAGGCGTTCCAGCTATACAAACTACAACAGATGACCTAACCGAGGAACAAAAGTTGTTTTGTTTCTCAGAATGCCACCTTTGTGAAAGGGAATTTCTTGTGAAGAAATTAGTGGTCATGAGGTAGAACTGGAAGGAGTTCCAGTTACAGCAGATGATTTGGTAGAACCAAAGGATTTAATAGACTCTAACGAACCTCAGCCTCTCCGTCGATCTAGTAGGGTTCCTCACCCACCTGTCGGTTTCTCTATGACAGTGGGAGCAAGGATTGCATCTTACCCCAGCGTGTCCCGAGACCGGAAGGTGTTCCGGCGGGTTGTAGTCCTCGCAAGGGGGCATGCGTAGAAAGTAGCTGCTGAGAGACCTTTTGGTGCCTCGGCGACCCTATAGGATGGGGTTGTTTCCTGACCAAAGTGGTATGATCTAACTAGTTTCGAGCAGGCCATCAGGAGTGGGACTCTGTGAGAATGGCTGGATGCTTAGCGATTTGAGATGGAATCCTTATACACCAACAAAGTATGGACTTTGGCTGCTTTGTCTGAAGGGTTAAATCCCCATCAGGAGCAAGTGTATCTTCAGAAGATTACTTGGTGTACATGGAAAAGTTGAGACTTTCAAAGATATGCTTAAGTCCATCCAGATCCTACTTGCCACTGCTAGATACCTTGACTACGATATCTGGTGGTGAGTGTCATGACAGCTTTTCTAAATGAAGTTTTAGAAGAGAGCGTCTTTAAGTACACAGCCAGAGTGCTTCGTAGACAGTGGGAGCAGCGGAAAAGTGTGCAAGATGTTTTATGCGATAAAACAGGCATTGCGGAGTTGGAACATCTGTTTTGATGTGGTAGTCAAAGAGTTTGACTTCATCAAAATAATAGATGAACCTTGTATATACAAAAGGGTGGTAGGGAGTATGGTGGTGATCCTTGTAGAGTACGTGGATGACATACTCTTGATAGGGAAGGAGTTTCCTATGCTACGCTCAGTCAATCTCCTCTTATCACAAAGATTCTCTATATAGGATCAAAGGTAATACCTCCTAAATCCTGGGTTTTGGATCTATGAGTTAGATCTAAATGGATATTAGGATACTCACTATTGTAGTGAGATAGTATCACTCGATCCTGGGGAGAATCACAGCGGAGTTGGAACATTTGTTTTGATGTGGTAGTCAAAGAGTTTGACTTCATCAAAATGGTAGAACCTCGTGGTATGGAGTATGGTGGTGATCCTCGTAGAGTACATGGATGACATACTCTTGATAGGAAAGGAGTTTCCTATGATACACTCGGTCAATCTCCGCTTATCACAAGGACTCTCCATATAGGATCAAAGGTTATACCTCCTAAATCATGGGTTTTGGATCTATGAGATAGATCTAAATGGATGTTAGGATACTCACTAGTTGTAGTGAGATAGTATCAATCGATCCTAGGGAGAATCACTGGAAAGGTTCCAGGGTGATAAAGACGACTGAATGTCAGTCACAGGCATTGTCTTTACCCTTAGTAGAGGGACGGTATGTTGGAAGAGTTCCAAGCTTGATACCGTGACATACTAGAAAGGCAAGATACGTCATTACTAAGGATGCTACCAAAGATAAAGTCTGGATATATAAAATTTCATAAGATGAACTTCGTTCCTACCATTGTGTGACAATGGGGTTGTGGCTTTAGCCAAGGAACTACCGTCCCATCAGAAATCCAGATATAATTCTTAGGCAGCATCACCTGATCATAGAGAAGGTTGATCTCCAAGGAGATCGAGGTTAGGAGAGTAGATACAGAGGACAACAGAGCGGATCCACTCACTAAGGTTTTTTCCCAGTAGATACTTTTATGGGATGGTTGAGTATGTGATACTTCAACTACAGCTAATTGTTTGGTATGTGATACCACAACAGATGGCCCTAGTGCAAGTAGGAGATTGTTAGTTATATGTGCGCCCTAGAGGCCATTACTGTACATACGATGTATATTGTAGTGGATGCTTGGACATATATAGGGAGGACTTTCTTGCTCGACATGATAGTACGCTATCTGGTTGTACTTTATCTTAACATGTACTCTGATTGTCTCTTTTGTTACATGTTGATAAAGCCTTTAGGATTTGTACTCGACTACTGGGACTATGATGAGATCATACTAGTAGGGCCACGGTAGTCTATGAGTACATCATATAACTGTTCCTAGTCGAGGGTGTATCGAGACAGGGCATCGATACACCAGAGTAGACTAGCGTATACGCATCTTGTCCCATATGATGGGCGATGGATGATCCCATATCCATCGGTGTTTGACATCAAGGATGGTGTACGGGTGCTCAGTGGAGACTGGGTACACTGGACGGACTCGCCGAGAACTCCTAGATGGTATATATACCTATTGTCAGATAGCAGTTCTCTGGTGACACTTGTACAGGTTAGTCTGTAGACCCGAGATCGCCATGGAATCTTGTGTGATTCCCACTGCACTTTGATTTCCTCCCTACCACGGCTCTACTGAGTTGTGCAAACAGGTGGATTTTGGGTACAGTCCCGAATCATATGGAGACAGTGAGCGATAGGAGGGGTTTCGTCTCTCCCGGTATAGGGAGTTGATGTCGCGCTATGTTTGATCGGCTATAACACCTAAATCCCTGGCCAGGGTTCTCGAGGTTTACTGATAAGTGTTATCAGTAGTTCCTCGACCTGTTATTAGCCATAAATCAACATGACTTATAAAGTTACTGGGGTCTGACATTTACCACCCCTAGACTTCATATGCGACATATCAAACGAAGAGACCGGACTGTACGGTAAGTGTTGCTTACAGGCTCGTAAGGGTAGTGATGAGTTCGCTCGTCGGCCACCTTTTCGTCATGTACCTGGGTAGCTGTTACGCACAGCTAGTGCCGCTGACGTGCTTGTGGTTAAACCCATTGCCAGCGTACTGACGAGTCTTTAGAGTCCCACACAGAGGGTTCCCTCGTTCAGGCGAAAGATGTAGAGACCGTAAGTTGTTACGGCAGCCGTAAGGTGTTGCGGCAGGTTTTCGATTATATTCGTGTAATTGTTACAGGAATAATAATCGGAAGAATAATACTAGCCGGATACCGGTATTATATTATTGGATTAATGGTATTCGTATTTTTCGGAATTCGGATGCAGGTATACAGTATACGGTATACGGTATACGGAGGAGGGGTATTTTTGTAATTGTTATAAGAATACCTTCTAGAAGGTGCCACCTCATAATGACATAATTATGACATCATTTATTTTGTGAAAATAAATTAGTGAGGTGTAAATTAAAAGGTATAAGCATGATAATGTGGTTGTTGAAGTGGATGTACTATTAAAGCATGATACTTCTTTCATAATACATGCTTTAGTTAGTGCTATTTTCTTTTTCATCATGCTTAAATTTTTTAATTATGAAATGCACTTATTCTCTCCTCCACTTCTTCTTATAAATACCTTCATATGAGATGTGAAATCAAGGCATTACAATCCTACACAAAATTATGATAAGTGTATCATAACAAGTGTATAAGAAGAAAGAAAGAAAATGATAGTTATCATTCTTCCTAGCTTAAACCCTCACATGAGATGTGAATCCAAAGCTTAGGATTTCAAGTTAATCCAATATACTCATCTCTACATCATCCTAGTGACCTCTTCTAGCAAATTTGGTCTCTAGGTTAAACTCTTGAGAAGAGTTTCTAGCTTGCACGAAAACTCTCGGGTGGATCATCTAGGTCTTTGGTGGCCGGAGATCGAAAACGTCGGCAACATCTAAAGGAGCCAAGGAGTTCCCCAAAAGAGGAGAAAGGAGCAAAGGAGTTGCATCCAAGAGAAGACCGAAGGATCGTATCATCAAGGTATAATCCCTAACATAGTAGATAAGATCTCTAGTTAGGATTTACTAGTTGTGGTTTAGACAAGATCTTCGGTTAAGTGCGTGTTGTATGCAATGAAAATTTTCGTTCATCGCTTCCGCCGCGCCACAAGAGTTGTGGGAGCATGCAGCACTCACCAACATATAGTCGGTCAAATCTTTCTTATCACTAAGGTTCTCCATGAAGGACCTGGGTGATGCCACATACATTTTGGGCATTAGGATCTATAGGGATAGATCCAAGAGGTTATTGGGATTGTCCCAAACCAGGTACATCAACACCATCCTAAAAAGGTTTAGTATGGAAGACTCCAAGCGGGGTGCCTTACCCGCTTGCCATGGGGTCACTCTCTCTAAGGACTCTTGCCCAAAGACCGATGAAGAGAGAGCTCGCATGAGCATTATACCCTATGCTTCGGCAGTAGGATCTATAATGTATGCGATGTTATGTACACGCCCATATGTAGCTTATGCACTTAGTGTTGTAAGTAGGTATCAATCCAACCCAGGGGAGAATCACTAGATAGCTGTGAAGAACATTCTTAAGTACTTGCGAAGGACTAAAGAATTGTTCTTGGTGTATGGTAATGGAGATCTCCAAATGGAGGCCTTTACTGATTCAAGCTTCCAGAGCGATAAGGACGACAGCAAATCTATCTCTTGGTTTGTATTTACCCTCAATGGAGGGGCGGTAAGTTGGAAGAGTTCCAAACAGGATACCGTTGCAGACTCTATGATGGAGGCTGAGTACATTGCTGCGAATGATGCCGCCAAGGAAGCCGTCTGGATGAGGAAGTTCTTCTCGGAGCTAGGAGTAGTTCCAACCATTATTGATCCAATACCATTGTATTGTGATAATAATGGGGCTATGGCGTTAGCCAAGGAGCCCAGGTCCCATCGGCAATCCAGACACATCCTGAGGCGCTTTCATTTGATCCGGGAGATTGTAGATCGCCGCGAGATCGAGATTAGGAGAGTAGACACAAAGAATAACGACGCGGATCCACTCACCAAGGCCCTCCCTCAGCCGCAGCATGAGCAACTTTTTGAGATGTTAGGTATGAGATACGCCAATAACTGGCCTTAGTGCAAGTAGGAGATTGTTGGATATATGTATGCCCTAGAGGCCATTATATGATAGTGGATGTATTTATACATGTATATATATATATATATATATATATTCAGTGTATTCTCGCTCAACATGATAGTATGCTATCTGGTTTTTCTTTATCTGACATGTTGATTTGATCATGCTTTTATTCATTCATACATGTTGATAAAGCCCTGAGGATATAGACTTGACTACTGTGATTCTGATGGAGATCATACTAGTGGGACATCTGTAGTTTATAAGCATATCCTGAAATGTCCTTAGTCGTAGGTATATCGAGACGGGGCATCGATATACCAGAGTAGACTAGCGTATATGATACTTGACCCATATGATGGGCGATGGATGTTCCCACATTCATCGATGTTTGACATCGAGATCGTATACGGGTGCTTAGTGGTGACTGGGTACACTGGACGGACTCACTGAGAACTCCTATATAGAATTATATCTATCGTCGGAGAGCAGTTCTCAGGTGACACTAGTGCAGGTTAGTCTGTAGACCCAAGATCATCATAGAATCTTGTGTGTTCTCCCACTGTACTTTGATTACCACCCTACCACGGCTCTACTGAGTCATGCAAACAGGTGGCCGTTGGGTACAGTCCTGAGACACACGAAGGCGATTAGCGATAGGAGGGGTTTCGTCTCTCCCGGTATTGGGAGTTGATGCTATGCTGTGCTCGATTGGCTATTTCAGTAAGTCCCTGGCCAGGGCTGTTGAGATTTACTGATAAGTGTTATCAGTAGTTTCTCGATCTGTTATAGACCATTAATTGGCACGACTTATTGAGTTATTGGGGTCGACGTTACCATCCCTAGACTTGATATGAAGCATATCTGACGAAGAGACCGGACTGTACGGTAGTGTTGCCGGTTGGCTCGACTGGAGTTGTGACAGGTTCGCTTATTTTCTTTTGATCGCTCAATACCCGGGTGGCCGTTATGTTTAGCTGACCGCTTGCGGCTTAGGGGTGCTTGATATGATCATCACGTACTGCCGGTGTATTGACGAGTCTTAGAGTCCCACAATGGAGTTGCCTAGTCCAGGCGAAACGATGTGGTGCACATATGAGATATGCGCATGGACCCGGTTAAAATGCGTGTATAAGATACCGTATATTAATCGGGCGGTTTGATTTTGGTCGGGTCGTATGTGATATGACCGGGTTGCTAAATCAAGTGTTGATTTATCATTGACCATTAGTTTCTCACTTGAAATCCTTTCTTGTGTTTTTGTTGTATGCATGCATGTATGCATTCATTCTTATTCATGCACATATGGATGTGCAAGCACACTGACATGCATACATCATGTTATCATGGTTGTTGATATAGTGGATGGTGGCAATATAAGACTCACACCCTTTATAAAATATAAGGATATTATTTTTGGAAAAGAAAAATGAAAATGGAAATTGATTCATGGTTTAATATTTTATTCTTTCCGTAACCATTTTGTTTAACCATGATTTAATTTTTATGGTCATTTTTGTTCTAAACTAAAATATCTAGATATTTTATAACCTTAGTTAAGAATGAGAGATAGAAAATATATATATTCTCTTTTCTCATTTTTATTTTACAACCTTATCATTATCTTGAGTTTCATAAGCCATCATCTTCTTCCTCCTTTCTTTCTTGCTCTCTAGTTTTCTCAAGTGAGCAAAAGAGTTAACAAGTTAGGATTTTGAAATGAGAAAACCAAGCTCAACACCATTCTACACTAGTCTTGCCCATTAGTGTAGAGTGTTGGCTTCCATTTCTTCTCTTGATCTAGTGAAGCTTCAAGCTTGGACAAAGAGGACTCCGGGTGGATCGTCGTGGACCTAGAGGATCTCAAGTGGACCTTTTTCGAACCCTCAAGTAGCCAAGGAGTCTAGCGTAGGGAGCTACAAAGGTTGTACTCTCAAAAACCCTAGCTTTAATTACTTGTGTTTGTGTTTAAGTTTTGTTGCCCTAAATTTTCTTGCATGATGCTTTAGAATATTTCTTTAGCACCATAAAAATTTTAATATGGCATGTGTGTTGACTCCAAACCCTTGTAGTGGTGCTGTAGGAAACACTTCAATTTATCCTATCATTGCAGAAAACAATGAAAATACCACGTCCTCTTATACCATCAGCATTCGCCACTGGGCCCCGTCATTCACCGGTTAGGTTACTTAACTAACGACAGAGCGAGGACTGAGCTAGTGCGGGTGCAAAACATAAGTGACGTCTAATAGCTATCATATATAGATATTGTACATTTGTCAGACGCAATAATAGGCATTCCAGATCATTGATGAACATTATTAGATATACAAGCAATCCGGGTTTCCTTTGAGCCTGCAACAAAAGACGGATTACGCAGTTGTGATGAATAGCCATTACCCCACCCTAGACCCCTACAAGTACAGCAAACTACCCACCAAGTACCCGAAGTGAAGCGGTCTCCCTCAACAACGTGAGTAGGCCACTAAACACTTCAAAATACCTGGTAGTTTGTGCACCCCACCTTGGGTCTATCTTAGGAGCAAAAAACAGTAAATGAAATAATACAATGGTGGCTATAACCTCAGCCTGGATGTTCCCCGCAAAAGAAAATTACTTCATATTACAATTTACATCGAATGAATGAATATAAAAACTCATCTCAAACCCCGGCTAAGCATCATAACGATCCAATCAAGTTCATATACACAAACAGTAAAAACATTACAGAAATGTGCAACCCCCTGCCAACCGACATACTAGCAATTAGGAGAAGTTTACGAACACATTAAACGTTACAGATAAAACTCGATTAGCAAATAACTTAGAATATCGATCGACAACCTTTTTCCATCTCTACCCCAAATGCAAGCCAGCACAGAAATAGCCTGGGCAGAAACAGAATATACTGGAAAACAAAACACCACAAAATAAGAATTACTGTGTAAATCCAAGTCAACTCTGAGTTGACTCGACCACGGATCCGCGGAGGATTACACCAATCCGCCGCGCTTTCGCGGCAGTCTAACTCAGTTGGCTCCCCGTATTTTCCCAGTATTCTTAGAATCCCCTGTTGTGAATTTTCATACCTATCAAATAATTTTTTCGACATGTTTAAAATTGACAGAAACTTGAGGGGTCCGGGTTATGTTTTCGCGTTTTTCCGACGATCGAAGTTCTAATTAGTTGCTAACAAGCTAGTAAAGGTTTAGTAGGCTCTCATACCACTTTAAGTCTATGTCACGCACCCCACGAGCTTGCGGGGAGGTGGAATATATGAAAAAAAATTATCAAAACTTCGTAACACGGACTTGAGCACATGCATCGTGTCTAAACCATTACTAGAAAACTACGAAAGTTTTAACTACTCGGATTCGAAGTTATACCTCACGTTACATGTCCTTCGGGTCTTCATCGCTTTCCTCCATACCTCGTAGGCTCTATGGAACGTCGGCACCTCAACGGCCTTCTCGAGTCAAAGTCGATCCACCCGAGAGCTACTACTCCAAGCTTGACCTCTAACTTGAGGTAACTAGGTTACTAAAAGTGCTAATCAAAGCAACCTAGGGGATGTAGAGTAGGATTAGGGATTAATAAGTCTTGTTAACCCTTGATCTCAACACATGAGAGGTTAGGGTTTGGGTTTAAAGAAAGAAAGATTGAGGAGAGAGAAGGTGAGAATGAGAATTCTTTTTGGAATAATGATATCATTGTGAATATATGAAGCATATCATATTATTAAATGAATAACAAATAATAATGTGTCATCATGCTTCATTAATTCACATAGTGATTCATCTCATGAGTCATTCAAATCATAAATGCAACATTAACTCCATGGATGAATCACACCATGACTCATTAATCCAATAAATGCAAATGCCACCTTAGCCTCCATGTCATCATCCTTCTAGAAGCTTCTCGACAATTTACGAGAACGCCCCTCCTATCTGTGAAAACACGGAAATACTTTAGACTGTATAAATCCAATAATCCGATACTATAATCTGGCTTAAACCAAAGCCCGCTAGTAAAAACTTTCCGAACATCGTACGTGCGTAAAAACACGTATGCGTCCGAACCCTGTCGTAAAACCATACGACCTTTATATCGTTTCGTCCGAAGCAGGGAAACTCTCTATGTGGGACACTAAAGACTCGACACTACGCTGGCAGTGGGTTTAACCACAGACTACAAACGGCACTAGCGGTACGTAACGGTCCCTAGCTAGATGTCGATAAGAAGGACGATGAGGAACCCATCCGAACACCTACTGAGCCTGATGTGACAATCTCCGTACAGTCTGGTCTGTTCGTCTAGGACTATCGCATATCGGACCTAGGGGGCGGTAAACGTCAGACCGCTAACCATTACACCTTGAGAAACTACTAGAAGCCACCAGTAAATCTCGCTTACCCTGGCCAGGGACTTTGCGTAATGGCTCTCCATACACGGCGCGATATCAACCCCCAATACAGGGAGAGACGAATCCTATCTAACCGCCACTGCCTCCAAGTGCTTCAAGACTGCACCCAACTACTACCTGTTTGCACGACTTCTTTGAGCCATGGTAGAGTAGTAATCTAAGTACAGTAGGAACACACCCGAAGCGAAGTAGCAGTATCAAGTCGACGGACTAAGCTGTACTCATGTCACCTGGGAACAGCACTGTCGATGGGTATAAATCCAACCTGCATTTCCCGGCGAGCCCTGTCCGGTGTACCCGTAACCCAACGAGCACCTATATACTATCTCCAGTACGACATACTGATGGCTGTAGGACAGACCATCTCCCCAACTGGGATGAGAAGCGTACACACTAGTCTACTCTAGAGTATCGATGCCCTTTCTCGATAATCTCACGACCAGGGACCTGTATAGGATGTTGCTTATAGACTACCCAGCCCCCACTACTGTGACTTCTATCACAACGTTGGTAATCAAGAAAAGATCTAAGGGCTCTACTAATATGTATAAGCGATACGTTACAAGAAACATATGCACATATTAAAGTAGTCAAAAACCAAGTAGCATACTACCATGTTTAGTAAGACTGTCAATACAACTGTGAATATCCCAAGCTTCCATTAAGTAATATACAAACTATTATGATACAATTGTTGGAGATAGTGCCCTCAGAGTCAATTATTGGATCACAGGCACGTGATTGCAATGATTGAGGGAGGACCTATCCCGGTAGGACAGTCTTACTCAAGATGATAGTATGCTATTTGGTTTACCTTTATCATCGTGTACTGCTTTAGGTGACCTGACGTGTCGCTATTGCACGTTGATGGAGCCCCTTGGATTCTTGCTTGACTGCCAGCAGTATGAGGGCGATCATATAAGTGAGAGCTGGAGTCTATAAGCACATCCTTAAAAGGTCCCTAGTCGTGGGAGTTTCGAGACAGGGCATCGATACTCCAGAGTAGACTAGTGTATACAGTCGAGACCCCGACGAGGGGCGGTGGCCGGTCTCACAAGCCATTGGTGTCAGTTGGATCACCTAAGATGTATACAGGTGCTCATTGGGTTATGAGTACACCGGACAGGACTCGCCGGGAACATGCTAGTTGGTCTTATACCTGACGTCAGATAGCAGTTCCCAGGTGACATGTTTACAGGTTAGTTCATCGACCTGGGGATCGTCATTTGTCTCGTGTGAGTTCCCACTGTACTTTGATTACTACCCTACCACGGCTCAAAGGAGTCGTGCAAACAGGTTTTAGTTGGGTACAGTCCCGAGCCACATGGAGGCAGTGAGCGGATCTTCGGGGGTTTCGTCTCTCCCGGTATTGGGGGTGAGGTCGCGCTGTGTCTAGGAGAGCCATTACACAAAGTCCTTGGCCAAGGCAGGAGATTTACTGGTAGGTATTCCAGTAGTATCTCAGGGTGTTCTGGGCTACACTCCGACACGACTTGTACCGCTTTTGGGGGTCTGACTTTTACCAACCCCCTAGGCCCGCCATGCGATGCTCATAGACGAACGGACCGGACTGTACGGATATTGTCACTGACAGGCTCAGTTGGGTGTCGGGGTGAGCTTCCTCATCGACGTCCCTTTTGGTCAATAGCTGGTGGCCCGTCACGTATTGGCTTATACCTCTGACGTGCTAGTGGTTAAATCCACAGCCATAGTATTGACGAGTCTTTAGAGTCCACCACACTTTCAGTTACTCAAGTTTCGGGCGAAACGCTGTAGAGGCCGTATGGAGATATGGCAGGGTCCGATCAGATACGTGCGGTATTGCACGGATCAGGATCAGACGGTTTGTACTAGTGGCCGTATAGTTACATGGCAGCGTTCGATCAGATACGTGCGGTATTGCACGAATCAGGATCGGACGGATTTTTACTAGCCGGCTTTGGTTTAAGCCGGTCCTAGTTTAGTACAGTGTAGATTTTGTCTCATTGCATTTGTATCCGGACGGAATACAAATGCGGGTGTGTATGCACAGTGTGGGGTTTTCCTGTAATTTATTACGGGACCAGTTTTCTGGAGTTGCCATTTTGCATTCCGTTCCGGCCGGTTTTTCTTTGTTCTTTCCCGGCCGGACTTTTCCGATGGAGGGGGTAATTTGCAGTTTTGCAAATTACTTTTGTGGAGGGTTTTCATGCATTATGATAGCATCTTTTCTTTTTCCTTCATAATGGTTAGCATCTTTGCTTTATGAGATTTGAAATGGATTTGAGGTTGATTTGAGATTTAGTGATGATTATGTTCTTGGATGTGGTCACCTCTTTTCTTTTCCTACACTCACCTCCCTTCATGTTTTATGCTTCATATTCATTCCTCCACCCTTTTGCTCTCACTTGATGAAATGGTTGAAGAAAAGAAAAGAAAGAGAAGAAGAAAAGAAAAGAGAAAAAAAAAGAAAAAGATGAGAGCTTCACCATGAGAGCTTCACCATGAGAGTTTCATTCTTGATCTTCTTTCCATGCTAGAAAAATGCAAGCACCATTTTTCTAGTCTTGATTCCTCCATCATCTTCAATGGCAACCAACCCCAATGTGAGACATACATTCTACATTACATTCCCTACAGTATATCTTGAGCATGTCGAGTAGCCGGCTTCATGCGCGAGTTGCCTCGGTATTGAGGTGGGAGCCCGTAAAAGTACCCGGCTTCGTGGTGCCCTTTCCGATGAGGAGGAGACGGACGGAGATCCCGCGAGGAGATCGGAGTGGAGATGAAGACCGGAGGACTTGGATCGTCGGTATATTTCTAACCCATTCTCTTTAGTTGCTAGAACTAGTTTAATGGCACGATCCGGGGTTTAGTGCGCGGTGGTGCCGTTTTGCTAAGTCCGCAAAATTTTAAGTTTACCACCGTTTCCGCGTTTGGCCGTCGGATTGACGGCCGGGGCGCCGCCGTGCACTTACAGTGGTATCAGAGCCTCGCCATTAACATAGTCTAGCTTGGTGTAATGTGTTTTTCTGTTTCGATCGATCGAATGTTCCAAAACTGCATTATAGTTCGAATCAGTTTCTGTTGAAAATTTTTGGTCTCGAAAAATTTTTCTGGTTGTAAAATATTGATGTACTGGGAAATCTAAGGGTTCTGTAAAAATTTGACGATGTAACTCCACAGTTGGAGCGCGGATCCGCCGCTAAACCCCACCTCGTGCGGCGCTTCCGCCGCGCACTATTCATGTCACATCACCAAATTTTTTCAGAGGCCTTCTGGGCTTAAAATATGGGTTTTGGAATATTAAAATTGGGCCCAGGGTTTCTGTGAGTGCTACAGTTTTGTTTGAGGGCCCACTTGTTAATTTTTGATCGATCGGATATTTCAAACACATTATTTCACAGTATTTACATTATATCTGCGACCGTGAATGTCACTCGATCGGTAAATCCGGTCTAACTGCTATAGCCCGGTTAGACGGATTTGCGAACGTGACTTTCACGTTGATGTTTTATGTTTATGCTGTGATGTTGCGGATCGGTCGTGGGGATAGCCTGGATGCAATGCTAGTACAGTTGTGGTGGTATTATGTACTTTTGATATTGCGGGGCGAGCGTCCGACATGAGGACTGCCGTCACTGCCTGATTGTATTATTCTTTTGGGGCACGACGTGGTTGCGGTCGATGTACCCGGTGTATGTATATTTTACTTTCTGTACTAGGATTACCCCACGGTGGGGTGCACGGATAGCCGGGTTCTAGAGGGCAACAAGCCCGCATCTCATGGCATTGAGACGGAGGGGGCTTCACTCTGGGATTGGCGGGCTATTCGCCGCACTCGTAGGGGGTACAGGTTGACCCAGGAGGGGTGCCCAAGTTACCGGATTCCGTGAAGTGCTGGGTGGTCCATTCACGGCGATGAAGGGGGCTGCCTCGCTTCAGGTTTTGGCGGGTGACTTGCCGCGCCCGTAGGGGTCTAGGATTTCATTGCACAGGCTATCCACACGACCAGGGGAACGTCGGGTTTCAGTAGTGGCTCTGTGAAACCCGGGGATCCCAGATATCTGTATTGTTCTGTGATGCTGTACATTTCTGTGATGTTGCATTTCTTTTCACGCCTTGAGCGAAATATAATATATTGGTATATATATTAGTAGATGTTGTATATGTTTTTCATCCGCGCTAGTCCAGTCCCCGCTCTGTCGTTAGTAAGCTAACCTAACGAGTGATGACGGGACCCAGTGGCGAATGCGGATGGCATATACGTACGTCAGTATATTTTCGTTCTTTGTGGTGTGATTTAATGATGGGACTGCATTGATTCGGATCAATGCAAGTTTAAAAAACAAACCTAATCTGATGTTGTTGGAACATTTTTCAAAAAGTTGTTATTGCAAGGACGTTCACTTCTGTTTTGCATCGTGGTATTCATTTGGAATATCCTGCTCCTCAGTCGACGAGGCAAGGGCCGAGATCCCTTCACCGGGAGTGACCCCTTGGACAAAAGTTTGCGTCAGGGCAATGATTTCACTATAGCCGATTACTTTTGCTTTGCATCGCGGTATTCATTTGGAATATCCTGCACCCCATTCTACGGGGAAAGAGCCGAGATCCCTTCACCGGGAGTGACCTCTTTAGCAACGGTTTTCGTCACTATATTTTTAAAAGCTATCCGTTCCTTCGACGATATCAAGTTCTTTACGTTAAAGGTTTTCGCCAGAAACCATTCGTAGCCCTCCGTCGTTTCATATGGGTAGTCAATAGTATTCAAGCTGTGTTTGTTGGCCTTAGTCAAGGCACAGTGTTTGGTAGCTATTGGGTAGTCATATGCTGCATAGATAGATGCGTTGCTTTGGGACAGTCGTATAGCCTTGTTGGCCTTAGTCAAGGGCTTGTACGGGTGGATTCAAATCAACCTGGACAATGACGGGTAGAACTTGACATGTGACTTATGATTTGTTGGCCTTAGTCAAGGTCATAAGAGCATGGGGCAGAAATCACATTGGGAGTTTCAAAAGAACTGAAACTTGCCAGATATGCGCATACCTTCTGGAGTGTGATACCGTGAGCGGATTCCGTCACGTTATCGTGCGATGAGAGTTGGCTCCCGATTCCCACTGATGAGTTGGTTTACTCCTCGGGTGTTCCCGACTAATTCTTCTTTCAGGTTTGGAGGAGAATTTGAGGTACAGTGGGAGGTTTCCAGATTGGATAAATTGGTAACCATTCTGATCTAGGTTAGAGTGCACGCTGAGTGTTTCTTTTCTCTCTCTCTCTGGCAGCGACCATTGACCCGACCCTAAGACTATGACTCAGTGACCAAGTTGACCGAACCTACTTAACACTGGCTTTTGGATTGTCAGAGTTGCAGACCTCATTGCCACTCCTACTTTTACCCTTTTCTCCAGGACACCCCGTATTGCTACGAACGTCCACTTCCATTGGACAAAACCATCGTATGGTTAGATACGAACTCGAAAGAATTTATTCGAGGATGGTTTCAGGTTCTGGAGAAAACGGATAGGACTATTCAGTTGTCTTTTCTTTTCACCCTCTCTCAGGTTGCGAGTACTCCTTAGTTTAGGAGTAGTACACCTATTATGCAAATTGGATAGTCTTCTTCCAAACCATAGGCTGGTGCCGACCGGTAGGGAACGAAGAAAACCAGTTAGCCTAAACGGTGTACAGAAGGTATCAAGTTCAGACAAAGCAAGGGATTAGTAAGAGGGCAAAGTAAATTGCGACTGCTATTCACGACCAAACCAAGTATTTCTTCGCCAATCTTAAATCACCTTTGTATTTCTCCAGGACACTCCGTATCACTACGAAGATCCCATTTTATTGGATAATCCATCATATGGTTATATACGAACTCGAAAGGAACTTGTTCCAGTTCGGGGATGGATCCTGGTTCAGGAGAAATAAGAATAAAGTACATTCAGGTGTCTTTTATCTTCACCTTCTCTCGCGTTGCGAGTGCTCCTAGGATTAGGACAGTACACCCTTTATGCTTTTTGGATAGTCTTCTTCCAAACCATAGGCTGGTGCCGAACGGTAGGGAAGGAAGAAAACCAATTGGCCTAAAGGGGTGTGCAGAAGGTAAAGACTAAAGACATATGAAGGGATTTGGAGAGGTGGCAAAGAACTATACGGTTACAGTCGTGAGTCTGGAAGAGGCGTTACTAGGAATACCGGGATACCCCATCGAAACATTTCAATGTTTCAGTCTCACTGTGTAATGTTAAAAGAAAACTGATTTCCCGATTAGATACTTACTCCAGGGTATGTATTTACCAGGTTTGATTCTCACATCTGTATGGTTTTACAGATGATGAGTGGCAGTAAGTTATTGGGAATTGGGTGATCATCCTCATTATATCGGGATTCGTTGTAATTGGTGATATTTGAGGATGCCACCTGGATTGTTTGCCGGTCGGCAAATATTTGGTTTTGAATATCCGCTGTTGTGCACCAATTTCAAATTGATATATCTGTACGTCTATTTTCATAGAGTGAGATATACCTTTTGATATTATGTCGATGACATTTACCTATATCAGTGGATGGTTAGGTAAGGAGCATTAAACAGCGGTGTAATTCTTCTTAACCATAAGTACAGTTTTCAACCTACGACACACAGTGAATGAGTTATCAGACTCAAGGGACTTATACAGAGTATTGTATATTGTCCAGGGTCCATCAGGACAAAGGGGTTGGTTCTCGTACTATATTCGGTTTACTTATGACTTCTCTAGTTTTTAGACAAGTGTTTCGTGGAAACACAGGGTCTGAATTTTGAGAAGTTATAGGTATTTGAATAGAGTAGAGAACCAGGTGTAGCAAGTATCGGGATTCTTCAAAGTGATCGAAGATGTAGATACTTGTGTATGGTATTCAGTTGATAGTAATGATAAAGAGAAATTGCTTCTCTTTCAGGTTACTCATAATTGGAAGCATTCCTAAGTTGAGTAACGCTGATCGGCCTCCTTCCATTTAGTTGACATGCACTGGAGATAGCTGCATGATTTGAATCTGGTTCAATTAAATCAGTGCCTCTGGTTCTATATTGGATGTAGAACAGTTCATATCTTAACGTTGTTAAGGTACGGGGAGTTGTCCGGCTTATGATTAAAACCAGACTCTGGATAACTCAAGGCACGTTTCTGTAATGGCAGTTTGTGGGTTGACCCAGGCTATGACGAGGGTTGACTTTCTACCATCTGGATGAACAATAGCAGTATTGTTCTAGACTCGCCACAGTTTTATTAAAAATGGATTTTTTCAGAAAACAGTAGTGGGAGTATGGTAGAACTGGAAGTAATTCCAGAACCACAAACGATTACTGAAGATTTGATAAGGAACCTAAAGATTCAATCTGGATTGACATTCCATTGGCCACTCCGCAGATTTGGTGGGTAACTTCAGGCACCCGAGAGGTACTCCGGTAGCCTCAAGGACGGTGACAGGGAAGTTCTTGTTTACCCACACTTGCCATTGTTGTTGTTCCAGGCTGCGAGACCCGGCAGGAGGATGAGTATAGCGTCGTTCTGAACTAGCTTCAGAAGTGTACGTGTATATGACTCTGCCAGAGGGTTGTCGTAGTCAGTGGGAGCAGCGGAAGCATTGGTGGACATCAGGCTTATGTCTATTTATAGACTAAAGCAGATGTAGCAGAGATAGATCATCCATTTCTGATGTGACAGTCATAGGTTTGACATCATCAGAATAGGGGATGGATCTGTTGAGAAGGTAGTAGGAAGTGATATTCCTTTACTACGATCGGTTATACTTTGGTCGTCACACAGTGGTTTCTCCACACAGGACTTGGATATTATATCAGACATACTGGTTACTAGATCTATGGTTTTAGATCTAGATTTGGGTGGTTTCCCAATCTGGGTACTTAGACAGCATTCTGAGAGTATTTAGAATGGACGACTCCTGGCACGGTAGTATACCTGCAGGTAATGGAGTCACCCTCTCCAAAGGTGTCTTATAGACTAAAGTAGAGAGGGACGTGCATGATTGGTAGATCACTTGCTCAGGCAATTGAGTCAATCGTGAGATGTCAAGTACCACACCAGATGTTGTTCTTGCAGTAGATGCAATAAGTTGACATTGATCCAATCCTGGAGAAACAGTCGGAAGCAGTTTTAGAACATAAGTGGCTGTTCTAGGGATATGATAACGAAAGCCCCATTCAGGAAACAGTTATCATTCCAGGCTTCCAAGGTGACATGGACGACAAGGAGGTTGTCAGAGTTACAGTTTTTCCCTCTGACGAGGGGCAGTATTTTGGACGGGTGGTCCAAGGCAATACTGAGGGTGGCATGGCGCAGGATACTGATTAAGTTCAGTTGACGATACAGTCTAAGAAGTTTGGATTTGGAGTTCATTTATGAGCTAAGTCCCATCAGACATCCAGACATTCTAAGACAGGTATTGCTCATTTCGGGAGATGGTTTTCTCCGCGAACTTGAGATATAGAGAGACATAGAAAGAAACTTCTAGGCGGATCCACTCACTGAGGCTATTCCTCGAACGCAATAGTTTCGCAAACGAGCCTTGTGAGACTGACAAGTAGAGGAGTTGGATGTTCGATATCACACGGGCTGTGAGTATGCGACATCGCAATAATTAGCCTTGAGTGCAAGTGGGAGATTGTTGGAGATAGTGCCCTCAGAGTCAATTATTGGATCACAGGCACGTGATTGCAATGATTGAGGGAGGACCTATCCCGGTAGGACAGTCTTACTCAAGATGATAGTATGCTATCTGGTTTACCTTTATCATCGTGTACTGCTTTAGGTGACCTGACGTGTCGCTATTGCACGTTGATGGAGCCCCTTGGATTCTTGCTTGACTGCCAGCAGTATGAGGGCGATCATATAAGTGAGAGCTGGAGTCTATAAGCACATCCTTAAAAGGTCCCTAGTCGTGGGAGTT
Organism: Agapanthus africanus; assembly: GCA_030015575.1. NCBI lineage: Eukaryota > Viridiplantae > Streptophyta > Magnoliopsida > Asparagales > Amaryllidaceae > Agapanthus > Agapanthus africanus. The sequence continues at coordinate 288,928,594 of JASDDO010000022.1, forward strand.
TCGAGACAGGGCATCGATACTCCAGAGTAGACTAGTGTATACAGTCGAGACCCCGACGAGGGGCGGTGGCCGGTCTCACAAGCCATTGGTGTCAGTTGGATCACCTAAGATGTATACAGGTGCTCATTGGGTTATGAGTACACCGGACAGGACTCGCCGGGAACATGCTAGTTGGTCTTATACCTGACGTCAGATAGCAGTTCCCAGGTGACATGTGTACAGGTTAGTTCATCGACCTGGGGATCGTCATTTGTCTCGTGTGAGTTCCCACTGTACTTTGATTACTACCCTACCACGGCTCAAAGGAGTCGTGCAAACAGGTTTTAGTTGGGTACAGTCCCGAGCCACATGGAGGCAGTGAGCGGATCTTCGGGGGTTTCGTCTCTCCCGGTATTGGGGGTGAGGTCGCGCTGTGTCTAGGAGAGCCATTACACAAAGTCCTTGGCCAAGGCAGGAGATTTACTGGTAGGTATTCCAGTAGTATCTCAGGGTGTTCTGGGCTACACTCCGACACGACTTGTACCGCTTTTGGGGGTCTGACTTTTACCAACCCCCTAGGCCCGCCATGCGATGCTCATAGACGAACGGACCGGACTGTACGGATATTGTCACTGACAGGCTCAGTTGGGTGTCGGGGTGAGCTTCCTCATCGACGTCCCTTTTGGTCAATAGCTGGTGGCCCGTCACGTATTGGCTTATACCTCTGACGTGCTAGTGGTTAAATCCACAGCCATAGTATTGACGAGTCTTTAGAGTCCACCACACTTTCAGTTACTCAAGTTTCGGGCGAAACGCTGTAGAGGCCGTATGGAGATATGGCAGGGTCCGATCAGATACGTGCGGTATTGCACGGATCAGGATCGGACGGTTTGTACTAGTGGCCGTATAGTTACATGGCAGCGTTCGATCAGATACGTGCGGTATTGCACGAATCAGGATCGGACGGATTTTTACTAGCCGGCTTTGGTTTAAGCCGGTCCTAGTTTAGTACAGTGTAGATTTTGTCTCATTGCATTTGTATCCGGACGGAATACAAATGCGGGTGTGTATGCACAGTGTGGGGTTTTCCTGTAATTTATTACGGGACCAGTTTTCTGGAGTTGCCATTTTGCATTCCGTTCCGGCCGGTTTTTCTTTGTTCTTTCCCGGCCGGACTTTTCCGATGGAGGGGGTAATTTGCAGTTTTGCAAATTACTTTTGTGGAGGGTTTTCATGCATTATGATAGCATCTTTTCTTTTTCCTTCATAATGGTTAGCATCTTTGCTTTATGAGATTTGAAATGGATTTGAGGTTGATTTGAGATTTAGTGATGATTATGTTCTTGGATGTGGTCACCTCTTTTCTTTTCCTACACTCACCTCCCTTCATGTTTTATGCTTCATATTCATTCCTCCACCCTTTTGCTCTCACTTGATGAAATGGTTGAAGAAAAGAAAAGAAAGAGAAGAAGAAAAGAAAAGAGAAAAAAAAAGAAAAAGATGAGAGCTTCACCATGAGAGTTTCATTCTTGATCTTCTTTCCATGCTAGAAAAATGCAAGCACCATTTTTCTAGTCTTGATTCCTCCATCATCTTCAATGGCAACCAACCCCAATGTGAGACATACATTCTACATTACATTCCCTACAGTATATCTTGAGCATGTCGAGTAGCCGGCTTCATGCGCGAGTTGCCTCGGTATTGAGGTGGGAGCCCGTAAAAGTACCCGGCTTCGTGGTGCCCTTTCCGACGAGGAGGAGACGGACGGAGATCCCGCGAGGAGATCGGAGTGGAGATGAAGACCGGAGGACTTGGATCGTCGGTATATTTCTAACCCATTCTCTTTAGTTGCTAGAACTAGTTTAATGGCACGATCCGGGGTTTAGTGCGCGGTGGTGCCGTTTTGCTAAGTCCGCAAAATTTTAAGTTTACCACCGTTTCCGCGTTTGGCCGTCGGATTGACAGCCGGGGCGCCGCCGTGCACTTACAACAATATTGGCTTCTAGGGCATAAACACTAACATCACGTACACTTTAGAACATATTATTTTTATTGACATAATTAGCTAAATGCTACTCCAACATAATATTGTGTGATTACTCTCATGTGCCAGTTTAGACAATGCATATATTACTTAGACACTTCATGCATTCACTGATTCATATTATTATGCAATATTGTAAGGCTTATGCCGATACTCATAATTACTTGCGTATGATTTTAGGATTTTGAATTTTCTATGAGATTTCTGGATTTTGGGGAAAACCGCAACAATTTCAAAAACTTGTTATTATTTTAAAAAGTAAAACTGCGGTTTTCTCATGATGTGATGTGTGTGCTGTCCACCATGAGTTTTCTCGGTTCTTAAGCAGTATCATATACCCGATTCGAGGAGAGGGATGCACCGTCTGCAGGTAAATGGTGGGCCCGGTATGGTACTTCAGGGCAAGAAGATCACAGATGCTGGTGTTGAGCCCGGCAGGGGAGCACTACCTACCGGTTATTTGTGACGCGGTGGATATCCGGAGGATACCGACCGTAGTCGTGTGATTTGATGATATAGGTCGATCCGGATGGCCGGAGCCCGAGATATTGAGATTTGAGATACAGAGATATGAGATTTGAGATAAAGAGATACAAGATTGAGATACAAAGATATAAGATATCGAGACTTTGAGATTTACATGTTTTGTGTCAATGCTTGACACGGATTTCCATGGATTTCATTGATGATACTTCAGAGGAATTTTACGAAGATAAAAATACAGATTTTCTTATATCAGATTATTCAAATTTCGTGGTGGATTATTTCATTCATGATGCATTCATACATCATATACATACATGACATTTTGCTACTTATTGAAACTGACACAAGCACCGAGTACTACACGTATGCATAGCTTATTACCCTATCACTACTAGATGTCTAGGGTTATGTTGAGTATATTATATGACCTAGGAGAGCGTCGTGCATGCAATTTCTACCCGCAGATGTCATCTACTCATGAGTTGACAACTCACCCCCGTTGTGCCAAATTTTCTTTCAGGTTCAGATGTACAGGTTTCCTTGGCGGCTTGTTGGCACACCACTTCATTCAGGGTGATTGCTTGGTAGGTCGGTTCACTTGTATCGTGACCGCCGTTGTACTTGTATTTATTTCAGTTGTATCTAGTAAGCTCCATCAACCAGACTTGTATTATTTGATAGACTTAGAAGACCAGTTGTTTATTCTTTTGACCTTAGAGTCATGCTTGTATTATGATGTTTTCTAATGGTTATTTGGTTTCTTTTGAGTTTTGATCCTCGCCCTTCGGCGTTGTATATTATATTATTTGCGTGGTTATGACCGCCAATTGGCGAAGCGCTAGCTCCCGCTTGGGGATGCCTTTATTATTGCTTTATGTATATATATTCTTGTCTGTACCCGTTTGGAGCCAGTTTTTACAAAGGAGACTCTGCTGAAATTTTCAAAAAAATATGATGTTACTTTTTAAGCATGTTTTTCTACACTTCTTCTTTTAAATGGTTTAGATTCTGGGTTTCGGCTTACTTAGACTACGTTACGCCTTTAGACGTTTCGTAATTTAAGTGTCGGTCACGTTCTGTACCTTTGGGTCAGGACAAAGTTGGTATTAGAGCGCTAGGTTTAACCTTTGTCCAAGTCTAGAATGACCTTGGTTGATGGAGTAGGTGACTTAGGTAGAGTGACGTACCGTAGGTATGATCTGCGGCATACTTACGATACGCTACACCACTTAAGAAACCTTAGAATGTATATTTCTTTGCACCATGTCCTATTTGTTCCTATGATCTATCTCATCAATGTCGGGTGGTGGTTTATGTTACCACGGTTGCACGGGCAGAGAGCAAGCTGCAGCTAGAGTTGCAGTCAGCATGGTCATTTCGATATGTCGTTTACTATGTTTTCTCATGGACGCGGGCATTTGATATGTGCACCAGGTGATCGGGCCACTGCTAGAGACCGGCTAGAATGTGATGACCGTTAATTGTATCGTCTATTCTGGAGGATTGAAGCATTGTGTAACATTTCAAAAAAATAAAATATTAATTTTGGGAAATTTTAGAATTAAATAATAAAATATTGAATATTTTAATAAGGCGGTATAATTAAATACGGATAAATTGGGAAAATTTTGAAAAATTATGGAAATTACTAAAAAGAGGGTGTTTTATGTGAATTATGCAAATTATAAGCTTTTATGATTAATTATACGCTATTTAGTGCTAGTCACGATTAAATATCGCTAATCGCGCATTAAGCTTATTTCTTGCAAAACATGCACATGTCTTTCTTTTTAGCACTTGTTACATTTTTCCTTCATGCTTTCTTCTTTTTAGCATGCATGGTTAGAATTAAAGAGATGAAATAAAAAGGAAAAGAAAAGAAAAGAAAAAGGGATATGAATAAAGAATGGAGGGATGGGCAAGAGAGAGAGTGAGAGGGTAAGGGGTCAAACCATGGACCAAGCTCCCATTACTTCATTTCTTCATCATCTTCTCTCCTCTCCCTCACTCTTTCTACTACTGCTACTACCCTCACCCCCTCCCCCTCTTCATCCTCTCAAACACCATTAAAAACACCTCAAAACTCAATACCCATTTCATTAAAAATGTGCATGAGCTCACTAGCAACACATTGGACCAAGAAAGCTTGCATTTTGGACACTTGGGGCAACTCAAGAATTTTCTTGAGTTGCCAAATGAGGTATTCTCTTAACCATTAGCCTAGTATTTCCATTGCTTTTACATCCATGTTTGTTTAGAACCGATTTGATGTCGTTTAGTGAGACTTAGGAAATTCTAGTTAGGGTTTATGGAATTTTTGAGTTGTGATGCGTAATTGAGCTCAGTAGAGGCCACACAAATCCCTTAGTGCTAGAATTGAGACCTAAACCAGAAACTAGAACGCCGGAATACGGATTTAGAAACCCGATATCGGAAGAATTATGGATTCTGTGTGTGTATATTGAAATCTGCCAACACCCGGGTGACCTGAAAATTATTTAGCAAAGGCAGTGACACATGCAGGCAACCTAGGACCCCCCACTGAAACCCTAGCCCCTAACCCTTAACCATGGCCACAATTTATGGCCAGAGCAGTATGTAACTGATTCGTTTTTGTTCCAGGGCTTTATCTTCAGTAAATTAGACCCCTAACATATGTAAATTGGCTAATTTGACATAGGATAAAATCTGGGACCATTTTCAAGAGTTGTAGTTTTGATTCGGGGTTTCTTTTTGCGTATTTTGAATTCTGGATTTTTTTGATTTGTGTCGTATTTGATCACTTGATGTTTGTACGTCGAAATCGAGTGTTATTTGGTGGTTTTGAAAGCATAGTCCATAGGTTCTAACCTATAAGCCTTTTGCGTGTCATTTTGATTTTCCGATGTGATTTTAATACGCATTTGTGATACGTTATGATGTGTAGGTACCCCCACGAAGACTTCGAGACGACAAGCAAGCACGTGGCAACGTCGGCAACGAAAAGCGAAGAGTAAAGTGAGTAGATTGTATCTATGGGGGAAGTCGGATGAATGGCGTATAGCACCCCGCAGTTCGATGTATAGTATGCTATATATATATGTGTGTGTGTGTGTGTATGTGTGTGTGTTTATGTGTTCGTAGTTAGATTAGGGTTTTTAGAAGTGAACTAGTATAGCTTCTTAGTCGCGAACCCTAGAATAGGTTTACACTCACACGCACACACATGCTTACTGTTATACTTGTGCGTATATAGGGAGATATATATACACACACATAGGTATGGGACTGTGTGTGTGTGTGTGTCTTTGTATACTCGTATACCTACACTTGGATGATGAGGATAGTGTTAGTTATAGGTATGCCCTAGAGGCCATTACTGTACATATGATGTATATTGTAGTGGATGCTTTGACATATATAGGGAGGACTTTCTTGCTCGACATGATAGTATGCTATCTTGTTGCACTTTATCTTAACATGTACTCTGATTGTCTCTATGTTACATGTTGATAAAGCCCTTAGGATATGTACTCGACTACTGGGACTATGATGAGATCATACTAGTGGGGCCGGGGTAGTTGACAAGTACATCCTATAACTGTTCCTAGTCGTAGGTATATCGAAAGAGGGTATCAATATAGCAAAGTAGACTAGCGTATGCGCTTCTTGACCCATATGATGGGCAATGGATGATCCCATATCCATTGGTGTTTGACATCAGAGAGGGTATACGGGTGCTCAGTAGAGACTGGGTACACTGGACGGACTCGCCGAGAACTCCCAGATGGTATTATACCTCACGTCAGACGGCAGTTCTCTGGTGACACTGGTACAGGTTAGTCTGTAGACCCGAGATCGTCATAGAGACTTGTGTGATTCCCACTGTGCTTTGATTTCCGTCATACCATGTCCAAGAGGGCGTGCAAAAAGGTGGCTTTTGGGTACAGTCCCGAATCACTTGGAGGCAATGAGCGATAGGAGGGGATTCGTCTCTCCCAGTATAGGGAGTTGATGTTGCGCTGTATTCGATTGGCTATAACTGGAAATCCTTGGCCAGGGTTGCTGAGATTTACTGGTAAGTGTTATCAGTAGTTTCTTGAACTGTTGTAGACCTCATATTGACACGACTTATCAAGCTACTGGGGTCTGACATTTACCACCCCTAGGTGAGATATGCGACATATCAGACGAAGAGACCGGACTGTACGGGAGTGTTACTAATTGGATTCGCAGGAAAATGTACAGGCTTGCTTGTTGATCTTCTGATCGCTCAAAACCTGGGTGGCTGTTATGTTTAGCTGACCGCTTGCAGCTTGTGGGTTTTTTGATATGATCATCACCTACTGCCGGCGTATTGACGTTTCTTTAGAATCCTACACAGAGGTTTCTTGACTCAAGCAAAACGGAGTAGGAGCACATATGTGATATGTGCAAGATCGAGGATAATACGATATGAGATACCGTATTATATTCTCGCGATATTTTGATATGAGCCGGGTCATCGGATCAAGTGTTGATTCCATGAATCGGTACACGATATATTAGTCGGTTATATGCGATATAACCGGATTGTCGGATCAAGTGTTGATTCGATAATTTAATGTATAATTATATATGTGATATATTGCATTACATTATCTAATATTTGCTCGATTTATTGATTCATTTTCTCACCGGGTAATACACTGATATATATGCGATACATGTTAATTGTATTATTTTCTTTTGTTACAAAATATATTATATATGTGATATATAATATTGTAACATGTTATGATTACTAATGCGACATGTTTTGTGGAGATTAAACCTAGTTAGGGTTTGATTTGGGTTAGCTTTTTCTAGAAGCTTCTAGAAGCTTTTGTTTTGTTTTCTTGCAAAGATATTTGTGTTGATATTTTGTGAGATATTTCTTAACCCAAACCACACCCTTAACCCTAATAAACTCTCTACAATGGTTAGCCTTCTCATCTTGAACCATGGTTGCATTTCTAACCTCACACTACTTTCATTATTCATCACAAAAGAAATAGATCATCTTCTTCCTTCTTCTTCTTTGCATGAAAAGCTTTCTAGCTTTTTATGAAGTGATGAAAATGAGTGAGATTAAGAAAACAAATGAGAGCTAAATTCCTACTTCATCATTCTAATCTATTCTTGCCAATTAGATTAGGGTGTTCACTTCATTAGTAAATGAGAGCTTGTGTTAAAGAAACTTCAAGGTAGATCATCTTTGTTATCGAAGATCGGAAGCAAGCTTGCATCTTTCTCTTCGTGGAGCCTCTCTAGAGTCCGGAAACTTGATGATCGCAGCGAAGGGACCACAACACGGAGCTTATGAAGTGAAGGACCGGACTACAAAGGTTGTAATCCCAAACTCTTAGAAGTAAAGTTGTTTACTTGCTTATGTTTTCGCCTAATCCCTAGTTTAAGATCTTAGTTAGGATTGTTCGGCACGTCTAAATTTTAAATTGGGCATGGTTGATGCCTTGTAGACCCTTATGACTGTGCCTAGTAACCCTACAGTGGTATCAGAGCCAAGCTAGAGCATTAGGCGATGTGTAGACGAAGTTTAAAGTCCGATCGAACTCCGAATACCCGATAAAACCTAGTTTCCGGATTTTTTTTCAAAAGTTGGCATTTTTCATATTAAAAATACTCTGAGAAATAAGCAGGGGATTATAAGGATTACTGTGAAAAACGAGCAATTAATACAATTAAGGAGCCGCGGAAGTGGACTTATTGTTTCCTTTTGGCACAATTATATCCGTATGTATTTGCTGATTGTTCTGGGAATTTTTAATTCTACTCAAGTGTTGAGTTTTCTGGGATGTATTGGGAACTCATTGATTCGATCGGAAAGTTTAACTTCGTTTAAGTTTTTTCTGGATAATTTAGAACGTGTTAAAAAGTTCGACCGGATATTCATAACTCACTTTTTTCCTTGCCGGAAAATTTCCATCTGTTGGATTTTTCCGTAGTTTAAGAACGTTCTAAGTCATGCAAGTAATGCGGTGGACCTTCTAGAAGAACACAAACCTTAACTCGATTATGTGACCGTCTGAACCGCCTCTAAAGCCTAGGGTTTGGGGCAGTACGGCGTTTCCACATGTGAGGCATTGGTTTGACCCTTTTACTGGTGGACCATTGGTACTGTGGCATGTGATGGATGTTTTTAAACTAATTTCAAGTGTTGAGAACTATTTGGAAAATCTTGGGTGTTTGTTTATTCGATCGGAAAGTTTAACATTGTCTATTTATCTGGAATGTGATACAATATTTAGAATCCACAAGTAGTTATGAGATAACTAATTTGAATGTTATAAATCTAGCAGTTCAGTCTCAGATGATCGGTTGCCAGGGGATTTTTATGCGATCAAAAGTCTGTCGCAATCACGTAGAGTACACGGATACTCGCCGGATAAACTTAATAGACAGCCATGCCCCACAACCCCGACCAAGTGACTGAAGGAAAACCCCGTCGCCAAAAGCATCTTTTCGGGTGCTCGCGGCAGCGGTGTTCCGCCTTAGTGCACTTCGTCGACAGCATCAGGGGTGCGGCCGTCTACTAAAGTTTTCGACGAGCATTCGATCAGGATATCGGGAATCTTGTTGAATTGCCCGACTAGATATTGAAAAGTGTTTTCGATAATGAGACTAAAATGCGGGGTTTATAATTGTTAGGCATGCGATATCTAAGGAATTCATTTGGTTAGGCATGCGATGTTTAAGGAGATTGCGGATTCCAGCTGTTGTAGTTTTACACTTTCTTTTATGTGACCGTAAGTGTAGTACGTAGTTGTATCGTCGGCTTTCGTTGCTATACATCAACGACAATTGGTGTATGCATACTTACTTAAGTTGATGATATGAGATATTATGTGTTGCTGTGATATGCTGTATTGGATCGTCGTGTTCTGAATAGCCGAGGGTTTTATGTGAGATGAGGGTTTTTATTTTCATTCATGTAAAATTTATTTGTATGTAATATTCTTTTATTGGGGCACTTCCGGGCTGAGGATGATGTCACCATTGTATTTTATTTACTTTTCCGCATTAGGATAGACCCAAGGCAGGGAGCACAAGTAACCGGGTTCTAGGGTCCAGTAGGAGAACATCTCGAGGTGTCGAGACCGGGTCTCCTAACTCTAGAACTGGCAGGGTTACCTGCCGCTCTTGTAGGGGTCTAGGGATGTGGGTTTGGCTATTCATCGCGACCGTGGAATCCCTATTTTATACAGGCTCGTATTAAAACACGGACGTCCTAGTATATCCAATATTTCATATATGTTCTTCTGCTGCAATGTTCTGTGATGAGATCATATTACTGCCTGAGACGAATGTTTATATTATATATATGAGATATATATTATATATATATTGTTGATTTCGTTTCATATCTGATGCTTGTGAAGCATAATTAAAATGGGACTTCATTAATGAGATTAATGAAATAAAAGAAATCTAAAGATGTTGTAGAAACTTGTTTAAAAAATGGTAGCTCTAGTTCTTGCTTTGCATAGCGGTGTTCCTTGTAGAACATCCAGCACCTTATTCGATAAGGAAAGAGCCGAGATCCCTTCACCGGGAATGACCTCTTTAGCAAAACTAGCAGATGCTGCATACTCGGTTTGTCTTTTGATTGCTTCTATAGTTTTTGCTTTGCATAGTGGTATTTGTGAAATATCCTACACCTTATTCGATGAGGAAAGAGCCGACGATCCCTTCACCGGGAGTGACCTCTTTAGTAAAACTAGAAAAGCCTAAAAAACACTCCATTTAAAATCACTCGATTCTACGACGATATTAAGTTCATTACGCAAAGGGTTTTCTTAAAAACCTGTCGTAGCCCTCCGTCATTTCAGATAATTACTTCATAGTATTCGTGCTGCGTTTGTTGACCTTGTCAAGGCGTAGTGAGCGGTAGCTATTTATGCTTATCTGCAAAAGCATATGATGTGATTGAGTTAGGGTAGTCGTGTGACTTTTTTGACCTTGCCAAGGGTCATGCGGGTGGGTTTAATTCAATCGGGAAATGACGGGTTGAACTTGAGTTGCGGTATATAGTTTGTTGACCTTGTCAAGGTCATAGATCACTCGGGGAAAAATATTAATGGGAATTTCAAGTCTTGAAATTTGCAATGAGATTGCATAATTTCTATGAGATAGTTGGATCCCAATACCCGCTGCGAGTAAGAGTTACTCCTGGGAGAGTTTTACACATTACAATTAGCCGATCAAGTAGGTGTCTAGAAAGGTGTCAACGGGGTTACGCCCGTGGGAAACCGAGGTTTACTTTAATTAGGTCCGTGCGAAAGCAAGGGGAACCTCCCTCAAAGTACCGGCACTGGCCTGGCTGAAAGATTGGCGAACTTGTACGGTGTAATTAATCCCGGCTAGTCTTTCCTTTTAGGGTTTGAAGGAAGATTTGACTAAAACAGTGGGAGACATCCTGCTTAGGTATATTAATAACCAATCTAATCTTGCAAGAGCATACGCTGAGTATTTTCTTCTCTCTCTCCTGGTAGCGACCATGTCACGCCTTAATCAAGATAATAATACAGATGTATTGACCGAACCCGCTTGTTATACTGAGCTAGGGAACGTTGGTCCCGCTCCAACTTATAATTGTTATAAAACAGAGCAGGAAATTGGGGATTACCAGAATTCCCGTGCTGCCCAAACGAAGAAAGTGCATGCTGATGCATCTTCTTCGTGTGTGTTCTTTACAAAGAACTGTTTCTCAATATCCTTTATGTCCTGGGTAAGTGATACCAGATCAGGATCCCGCAAATGTAATCTGTTACATGGGCTACAGAAAGGTAGAGGACTGAGAACGGGTGATAAGTTTCATGAGATAGAAACGGTGCAAGTGTTGCAGCCAAGTCTGTTGGTAGTTATCACCCTGTATTATAAGAATTCATTGATTATGAACGAATGTTATTAGATACCGAACCTGATATACAACATCATATCAGTCTCTTTATTACTAAAGAAGGATATAATTTTGTATTGTTGGATAATGTTTTGAACATTTCCTATATCAAGTGTTGATCGGTTCAGGCACGTTATCTAAAAGCATTAACATTCTAAATCAAACTACAGTTCTTAGTATACAAAACACACACAAGAGGAAGAGTTCAGAAATGAACGAATCCTTCTTGAGGCATTTTAGACTAGGTCATATCAATGCGACCCGACTAGCTAAGTTACATTTAGATGCAAATTTAAATTAGTTTGAATTTACATCTTGTGAAACTTGCCGGTCATGTCACAAAGATAAGATGACCACAGCTCTGTTTATTGGAAACAGAGAAAGAGTTAGTGAACTCTTGGGATTGATACATGATGATGTATGTAAGGTCTCATGTCTACACATGCCAAGACTGGTTCTTTGTACTCTATTATATTCACTGATAGTCTCTCAAGATTCGCACATGTGATCCTGTTGAAACACAAGTCTGAACCTTTTGAGAAATTCAATGAATATAAGTTAGAAGTAGAGAACCAAAAACGGGTATAAGTATTATGTCCTTTGATGAGATCAGGGAGGAGAATACTTAAGCACGGAATTCATGGACTATTCTAAAGGAGAATGAGATTCTCTCTCAGCATTATTCTTCCATATACACCATAGCACGATGGTATATCGGGGTTGAGCAATAGCACCCTATGTGATATGGTGTGTTCTATGATGAGTACTACTGAGTTTCTTATTTCCTTTTGGGAGTTATGCGCTTGAGAAGCTGCATACCTATTGAATAGGGTTCAAATCAAATCAGTTACCTACCACTTCATATGTGATATGGAATAGGAAGAGCCCATATCTTAAGTAAGTTATGATTTGGGGTTGTCCGGCCTATGTCTAAAAAGCAAAATCCGGATAAGCTCGAGGCAAAGTCAGTTATATGGAAGTTTGTTGGATATCACAAGCATTCGAAAAGGAATATCTTCTACCAAACCAAGAAATAAAAGTGTTTTATTTCTCGGCATGCCACCTTTGTGAAAGGGAATTTCTTGAGAAGAAATTAGTGGTCATAAGGTAGAACTGGAAAGAGTTCCAGCTATACAAAACTGCAGCTGATGATTTGGTAAACCCAGAGGATTCAATTGTTTCCAACGAACCTCAGCCTCTCCGCCAATCTAGTAGGGTTCCTAACCTACCTGAGGGATACTTCGGTTTCTCTATAATGGTGGGAGCGAGGATTGCATCATGAGATGATGACCCAATTAGTTTCGAGCAGGCCATCAGGAGTGGGACTCTGTAAGAATGGCTGGATGCTTAGCGATCTGAGATGGAATCCTTATATACCAACAATGTATGGACTTTGGTTGCTTCATCTGAAGGGTTAAATCCCCATCAGGAGCAAGTATATCTTGAGAAGATTACTTGGTTTACATGGAAAAGTTTAGACTTTCAAAGCTATGCTTAAGTCCATCAAGATCCTACTTGCCACTGCTACATACCATGACTACGATATCTGGTGGTTAGGTGTCATGAATGCTTTTCTAAATGATGTTTTGGAAGAGAGAGTCTATAAGTACACAGCCAGAGGGCTTCGTCGATAGTGGGAGCAGCAGAAATGTGTGTAAGTTGCTTTATAGGATAAAGCAGGCATCACGGAGTTGGAACGTCTGTTTTGATGTGGTAGTCAAAGAGTTTGACTTCATCAAAATGGTAGATGAACCATGTATATACAAAAAGGTAGTAGAGAGTATGGTGCTGATCCTCGTAGAGTATGTGGATGACATACTCTTGATAGGGAAGGAGTTTCTTATGCTACGCTCGGTCAATCTCCGCTTATCACAAGGATTCTCTATATAGGATCAAGGTGATACCTCCTAAATCTTGGGTTTTGGATCTATGAGATAGATTTAATTGGATGTTAGGACACTCACTAGTAGTAGTGAGATGGTATCAATCGATCCTGGGGAGAATCACTGGAAAGGTTCCTGGGTGATAAGGACGACTAAATGTCAGTCGCAGGCATTGTCTTTACCCTCAGTGGCGGGACGGTATGTTGGAAGAGTTCCAAGCTAGATACCGTGACTTACTAGACGATTAAAGGCAAGATACATCGTTACCAAGGATGCTACCAAAGAGGCAGTCTGGATATATAAAAGTTCATGAGATGAACTTCGTTCCAACCATTGTGTGACAATGGAGTTGTGGCTTATGCCAAGGAACCCCCGTCCCATCAGAAATCCAGATATAATTCTTAGGCAGTATCACCTGATCATGGAGATAGTTGATCTCTAGGGAGATCGAGGTTAGGAGAGTAGACACAAAGGACAACAGCGCGGATCCACTCACAAAGGCCTTTTTCCCAGTATAGACTTTTATAGGATGGTTAAGTATGAGATACTTCAACCACAGTTAATTGTTGGGTATACGATACCACAACAGATGGCCCTAGTGCAAGTGGGAGATTGTTAGTTAAATGTATGCCCTAAAGGCCATTATTGTACATATGATGTATATTGTAGTGGATACTTGGACATATATAGGGAGGACTTTCTTGCTCGACATGATAGTATGCAATCTGGTTGCACTTTATCTTAACATGTACTCTGATTATCTCTATGTTACATGTTGATAAAGCCCTTAAGATATATACTCGACTACTGGGACTATGATGAGATCATACTAGTGGGGCCAGGGTAGTCGACGAGTACATCCTATAACTGTTCCTAGTCGTAGGTATATCGAGACAGGGTATCAATATAGCAGAGTAGACTAGCGTATGCGCTTCTTGACCCATATGATAGGCGATGGATGATCCCATATCCATTGGTGTTTGACATCAGAGAGGGTATACGGGTACCCGGTAGAGACTGGGTACACTGGACGGACTCGCCAAGAACTCCCAGATGGTATTATACCTCACGTTACATGGCAGTTCTCTTGTGACACTGGTACAGATTAGTCTGTAGACCCGAGATCGTCAAAGAGACTTGTGTGATTCCTACTGTGCTTTGATTTCCTTCATACCACGTCCAAGAGGGCATGAAAAAAGGTGGCTATTGGGTACTGTCCCGAATCACATGGAGGCAATGAGCGATAGGAGGGGATTCGTCTCTCCTGGTATAGGGAGTTGATGTTGCGCTGTGTTCGATTGGCTATAACTAGAAATCCCTGACCAGGGTTGCTGAGATTTACTGGTAAGTATTTGTAGGGTTGCTAGGCACACGCACAAGGGTCTACGAGGCATCAACCATGCCCAATTAAAAAATTAGCCGTGCCGAACAACCCGAAGCCGGATCTTTAAACTAGGGTTTAGGCGAAAACAAGCATGTTAAACACTTTAACAGTAAGTGAGAGGGATTACAACCTTTGTTGATCCAGTCCTTCACTTCAATAGCTCCGTGTTGAAGTCTCTTCGCTGCGATCATCGTGTTCTGAACTCTCGAGAGGTTCCACGAAGAGAAAGATGCAGTCTTGCTTCCGATCTTCGATACAAAGATGATCTACCATGAAGTTTCGTTAACACAAGCTTACACTCACTAAATGAAGTGAACACCCTCATCTAAATGGCAAGGATAGATGAGGATGATGAAGTAGGATTTTTTCTCTCATTTGTTTTCTAATTCTCACTCATTTTTCATCACTTAGAAAAAGCTAGAATGCTTTTTCATGAAAAGAAAGAAGGAAGAAGATGAACACTATCATGAAACCTTTTGTGATGAATAATGAAAGAATTAATATGATGAATAATGCAACCATGGTTAACTAAAATCATGTAGAGAATTAACTGTAAGTGCACGGCGGCGCCCCGGCCGTCAATCCGACGCCGGAATGCGGAAGCGGTGATAAACTTTAATTTTGCGGACTTAGCAAACCGGCACCACCGCGCACTAAACCCCGGATCGTGCCATTAAACTAGTCTAAGCTAACAAGAGAATGAGTTAGAGATATACCGACTGATCCGAGTCCTCCGGTCTTCATCTCCACTCCGATCTCCTCGCGGGATCTCCGGTCGTCGCCTCCTCGCCGGAAGGGCACCACGTCGTCTGCATCTTTTACGGGCTCCCACCTCAATACCGAGGCAACTCGGGCGCGAAGTTGGCTAGCCGACGCGCCCAAGATTTGCTGTAGAATAATGTAGAAACTTGTCTCTTTGGGGCTTAAGAGGTTGCCATGTATGGAGGAATTTTTTGCAAGAATAATCATGGATGAAAACTTGATGAAGAATGGAGCATCCCCTGAAAATATGAGCTCGGCCAGAAATCATAGCCCCCAATTTTTGCTCACTGGAAAAAGAATGAAAATCAAGCAATCTCTCTGGAAAATCATGAAGCAAGCACTCACTCACTGTGAAAAGAAAAAAAAGAGCTCCCTTTTAAACTCATTCATTTCCAAAGAAATGAAACACACAGCATAAGGAAAGTGGGGGCCACAAAATTTCATGAGTGGAAATTATCTACACAAACCAAATTAAACCTCTCTCTCTCCCAACAGTGGCCGGCCCAAAATTTCAAGGGTGGGAAAAAGAATGGAATAAATCCATACAAAAAAAAAACATCCATGCTTACACCTTAATCAACCCATACCCATTCTTATCACATTTAATGCAAGTGATGGAGGGAAGATATCAAAATCAATACAATTGCAAGAAACCCCCTCCACAAATGTTATTTGCACAATTGCAAATAACCCCCTCCATCGGAATGTCCGGCCGGGAAAGAACAAACGAAAACCGGCCGGAACGGAATGCAAACTGGCAAATCCAGAAAATTGGTCCCGTAATAAATTACAGGAAAACCCCGATACTGAGCATACACACCCGCATTTGTATTCCGACCGAAATACAAATGCAAAGAGACAAAACTACACTGTCAAATACTAAGATCCGGCTTAAGCCAAAGCCGGCAAGTAAAAAAACCGTCCGATCACGATCCGTGCAATACCGCACGTATCTGATCGAACCCTGCCATATCTCCATACGGCCTCTACAGCGTTTCGCCCGAAAGCTTGAGTAACTGAAAGTGTGGTGGACTCTAAAGACTCGTCAATACTATGGCTGTGGATTTAACCACAAGCACGTCAGAGGTATAAGCCAATACGTGATGGGCCACCAGCTATTGACCAAAAGGGACATCGATGAGCGAACTCATCCTGACACCCTACTGAGCCTGTCAGTGACAATATCCGTACAGTCCGGTCCGTTCGTCTATGAGCATCGCATGTCGGGCCTAGGGGGTTGGTAAAAGTCAGACCCCCAAAAGCGGTACAAGTCGTGTCGGAGTGTAGCCCAGAACACCCTGAGATACTACTGGAATACCTACCAGTAAATCTCCTGCCTTGGCCAAGGTCTTCGTGTAATGGCTCTCCTAGACACAGCGCGACCTCACCCCCAATACCGGGAGAGACGAACCCCCGAAGATCCGCTCACTGCCTCCATGTGGCTCGGGACTGTACCCAACTAAAACCTGTTTGCACGACTCCTTTGAGCCGTGGTAGGGTAGTAATCAAAGCACAGTGGGAACTCACACGAGACAAATGACGATCCCCAGGTCGATGAACTAACCTGTACACATGTCACCTGGGAACTGCTATCTGACGTCAGGTATAAGACCAACTAGCATGTTCCCGGCGAGTCCTGTCCGGTGTACTCATAACCCAATGAGCACCTCTATACATCTTAGGTGAACCAACTGACACCAGTGGCTTGTGAGACCGGCCACCGCCCCTTGTCGGGGTCTCGACTGTATACACCAGTCTACTCTGGAGAATCGATGCCCTGTCTCGAAACTCCTACGACTAGGGACCTTTTAAGGATGTGCTTATAGACTACCGGCTCCCACGTATATGATCGCCCTCATACTGCCGGTAGTCAAGCAAGAATCCTAGGGGCTCTATCAACGTGCAATAGCGACATGTCAGGTCACCTAAAGCAGTACACGATGATAAAGGTAAACCAGATAGCGTACTATCATCTCGAGTAAGACTGTCTTCCCGGGATAGGTCCTCCCTCAATCATTGCAATCACGTGCCTGTGACCCAATAATTGACTCTGAGGGCACTATCTCCAACATTAACTAGGGTTAGGGTTTGGGTTGGGTTAAAGCATGAGTCATAACAAAATATCTTTATCATGACAAAAAGAAACCTTTTAGAATCTACTAGAAGTCTTAACCCTAATCCAAACCCTAATCATGTTTAAACTCCACTAAACATGTTGCATTAGTTATCATATCATGTTACAATATTAAATATCATATATATAATATTTATCGTAACAAAATAAAATAATACAATTAACATATATCGCATATATATCAATGTATTACCCAAGTGAGAAAAAGAATCTTTTAGTGAGCTAATATTAGTTAATGTAATTTAATATATCATATATATTATTATACATTAAATTATCGAATCAACACTTGATCCGACAATCCGGCTATATCGCAAATAACCGACTAATATTTATCCGTACCGATTCATCGAATCAACACTTGATCCGATGACCCGGCTGATATCAAATATCGCGAGAATAGAATACAGTATCTCATATCGCATTATCCTCGGTCCCGCACATATCAAATACGTACCCCTACTCCTTTTTGCCTGAGCCAAGAAACCTCTGTGTAGGACTCTAAAGAATCGTCAATACGCCGGCAGTAGGTGATGATCATATCAAACACCCACAAGCTGCAAGCGGTCAGCTAAACGTAACAGCCACCCAGGTATTGAGTGCTCAGAAGATCAACAAGCAATCTTGTACATTCTCCTGTGAATCCAATCAGTAACACTCCCGTACAGTCCGGTCTCGACGTCTGATATGTTGCATATCTCGCCTAGGGGTGGTAAACGTCAGACCCCCGTAGCTCAATAAGTCATGTCGATATGAGGTCTATAACAGTTCGAGAAACTACTGATAACACTTACCAGTAAATCTCAGCAACCCTGGCCAGGTATTTTCGGTTATAGCAAATCGAACACAGCACAACATCAACTCCCCATACCGGGAGAGACGGATCCCCTCCTATCGCTCATTGCCTCCATGTGATCCGGGATTGTACCCAAAAGCCACCATTTTGCACGCCCTCTTGGACGTGGTATGATGGAAATCAAAGCACATTAGGAATCACACAAGACTCTATGAAGATCTCGGGTCAACAGACTACTCTGTACCAGTGTCACCTGAGAACTGCCATCTGACGTGAGGTATAATACCATCTGGCAGTTCTTGGCGAGTCCGTCCAGTGTACCCAGTCTCTACTGAGCACCCGTACACCATCCTTGATGTCAAACACCGATGGATATGGGATCATCCATCGCCCATCATATGGGTCAAGATGCGTATATGCTAGTCTACTCTGGTGCATCGATGCCCTGTCTCGATACACCCTCGACTAGGAACAGTTATAGGATGTACTCGTCAACTTCCGTGGCCCCACTAGTATAATCTCATCATAGTCCCAGTAGTCGAGTACATATCCTAAGGGATTTATCAACATGTAACATAGAGACAATCAGAGTACATGTTAAGATAAAGTACAACCAGATAGCATACTATCATGTCGAGCAAGAAAGTCCTCCCTATATATGTCCAAGCATCCATTACAATATACATCATATTACAGTAATGGCCTCTAGGGAATACATATAACTAACAATCTCCCACTTGCACTAAGGCCATCTGTTGTGGTATCACATACCCAACAATAAGCTGTGGTTAAAGTATCTCATACTCAACCATCCCATAAAAGTCTCTACTGGGAAAAAGGCCTTTGTGAGTGGATCCGCGCTGTTGTCCTCTTTGTCTACTCTCCTAACCTCGATCTCTTTTGAGATCAACCATCTCCATGATCAGGTGATACTGCCTAAGAATTATATCTGGATTTCTGATGGGATGGGGGTTCCTTGGCACAAGCCACAACTCCATTGTCACACAATGGTAGGAACGAAGTTCATCTCATTAACTTATATCTATCCAGACTGCCTCTTTGGTAGCATCCTTGGTAACGATGTATCTTGCCTTTAATCGTCTAGTAAGTCACGGTATCTAGCTTGGAACTCTTGCAACATACCATCCCTCCACTGAGGGTAAAGACAATGCCTGCGACTGACATTCAGTCGTCCTTATCACCCTGGAACCTTTCCAGTGATTCTCCCCAGGATCGATTGATACCATCTCACTTCGATCTATCTCATAGATCCAAAACCCAGGATTTAGGAGGTATCAACTTCGATCCTATATGGAGAATCCTTGTGATAAGCGGAGATTGACCGAGCGTAGCATAGGAAACTCCTTCCCTATCAAGAGTATGTCATCCACGTACTCTATGAGGATCGCCACCATACTCCCTACTACTTTTTTGTATATACAAGGTTCATCTACCATTTTGATGAAGTCAAACTCTTTGACTACCACATCAAAATAGACGTTCCAACTCCGCGATGCCTGCTTTATCATATAAAACATCTTGCACACGTTTCCGCTGCTCCCACTGTCTCCGAAGCCCTCTGGCTGTGTACTTATAGACGCTCTCTTCTAAAACATCATTTAGAAAAGCAGTCATGACACCCAACCGCCAGATATCGTAGTCATGGTATGTAGCCATGGCAAGTAGGATCTGGATGGACTTAAGCATAGCTTTGAAAGTCTTAACTTTTTCATGTACACCAAGTAATCTTCTCAAGATATACTTTCTCCTGATGGGGATTTAACCCTTCAGATAAAGCAACCAAAGTCCATACTTTGTTGGTGTATAAGGATTCCATCTCAGATCGATAAGCATCCAGTCATTCTTACAGAGTCTCACTCCTGATGGCCGGCTCGAAACTAGTTGGGTCATCATCTCATGATGCAATTATCGCTCCTACTGTCATAGAGAAACCGAAGTATCTCTCAGGTGGGTGAGGAACCTTACTAGATCGGTGGAGAGGCTGAGGTTCGTTGGTTACTATTGAATAATTTGGTTCTATCAAATCATCTGCTGTAGATTGTATAGCTGGAACTCCTTCCAGTTCTACCTCATGACCATTAATTTCTTCACAAGAAATTCCCTTTCGCAAAGGTGGCATGCTGAGAGAAAAAAAACATCTTTTGTTCCTCGGTTAGGTAGAAGATATTCCCTTGCGTATGCTTGGGATATCCAACAAACTTCCACAGATCTGACCTTACCTCGAGCTTGTCCGGATTATGCTTTTAGACATAGGCCGGACAACCCTAAATCTTAACAAACTTAAGATATGGGCTCTTCCCTTTCCATATCACATATGAAGTGGTAGGCATCTGATTTGATTTGAACCCTATTCAATAGGTATGCAGCTTCTCAAGTGCATAACTCCCAAAAGGAAATAGGAAACTCAGTAGTACTCTTTATAGAGCACACCATATCACATAAGGTGCTATTGCTCCGCCCCGATATACCATCGTGCTATGGTGTATACGGAGGAGTAATGCTGAGAGAGAATCTCATTCTCCTTTAGAATAGTCCAAGAATTCCGTGCTCAAGTATTCTCCTCCCTGATCTCATCATAGGACATAATACTTATACCCGGTTTTTGGTTCTCTACTTCTTACTTATATTCTGTGAATATCTCAAAAGATTCAGACTTGTGTTTCAACAGGAACATATTTCCGAATCTTGAGAGATCATCAGAGAATGTAATGAAGTACAAAGAACTACTCTTGGCATGTGTAGACAGGGGACCATCATACATCATCATGTATCAATCCCAAGAGTTCACTAACTCTTTCTCTGTTTCCAATATACAGAGCTATGGTCATCGTATCTTTGTGACATGACCGGCAAGTTTCACAAGATGTAAATTCAAACTAATTTAAATATGCATCTATATGCAACTTCAGCCAGTCGGGTCGTATTGATATGACCTAGTCTACAATGCCTCAAGAAGGATTTATTCATTTCTGAACTCTTCCTCTTGTGTGTGTTCTGTACGTTAAGAACTGTCGTTTGATTTAGAACGTCTATGCTTTTAGATAACGTGCCTGAACCGATCAACTCTTGATATAGGAAATGTTCAAAACATTATCCAACAATACAAAATCATATCCTTTCTTTAGTAATAAAGAGATTGATATGATGTTGTTTATCAGGTTCGGTATCTAATAACATTCGTTCAGAATCAATGTATTCTGGTAATACAGGGTGACAGTGACCAACATACTTGGCTGCAACACTTGCACCGTTTCTATCTCATGAAAGTTATCACCCGTTCTCAGTTCTCTACCTATCCGTAACCCATGTAACAGATTACATATGCGGGATCCTGATCCGGTATCACATACCCAGGACGTAAAGGATACTGAGAAACAGTTCTCTGTAATGAACACACCCGAAGATGATGCATCAGCATGCACTTTCTTCGTTTGGGCGGCACGGGAATTCTGGTAATCCCTAATTTCCTGCTCTATCATATAACAATTATAAGTTGGAGCGGGACCAACGTTCTCCAGCTCAGTATAACAAGCGGGTTCGGTCAATACTTTCGTATTATTATCTTGATTAAGGCGTGATATGGTCGCTACCTGGAGAGATAGAGAAGAAAACACTCAGCGTATACTCTTGCAAGATTAGATTGGTTATCTAATATATTTAATCAGGATGTCTCCCATTGTTTTAATCAAATCTTCCTTCAAACCTTAAAAGGAAAGACTAGCCGGGATTAATTACACGCTACAAGTTCGCCAATCTTTCAGCCAGGCCAGTGTCGGTACATTGAGGGAGGTCCCCCGTGCTTTCGCACGGACCTAATTAAAGTAAACCTCGTTTTTCCCAGGGGCGTAACCCCGTTAACACCTTTCTAGACACCTACTTGATCTGCTAATTGTAATGTGTAAAACTCTCCCAGGAGTAACTCTTACTCGCAGTGGATATCGGGATCCAACTATCTCATAGAAGGTATGCAATCTCATTGCAAATTTCAACACTTGAAATTCCCGATAATATTTTACCCCTAGCGTGCTATGACCTTGACGCATGCTAAACAACCCATAGTCCGCTAGTCAAGTTCAACCCGTACATTTCTTGATTGAATTAAACCCACCCGCACGACCCTTGACGCATGCCAAACAACGCCGTACGAATACCCTAATCCAATCGCATCATATGCTAGCAGATAAGCACTAGTCAGCTACCGTACACTACGCCTTGACGCATACCAAACTACCGCAGCACGAATACTAAGTAGTACTTATCTGAAATGACGGAGGGCTACGCAGGTTTTTAAGAAAACCATGAGCGTAATGAACTTGATATCGTTGTAGAATCGAGTGATTTTAAATGGAGTGTTTTTTAGGCTTTTCTAGTTTTGCTAAAGGGGTCACTCCCGGTGAAGGGATCGTCGGCCCTTTCATCATCGAATAAGGTGCAGGGTATATCATATATACCGCTGTGCAAAGCAAGAACTATAAAAGCAATCAAAAGACAAACCGAGTTTGTAGCATCTGCTAGTTTCACTAAAGAGGTCACTCCCGGTGAAGGGATCTCGGCTCTTTCCTTATCGAATAAGGTGCTGGATGTTCTACAAGGAACACCGCTATGCAAAGCAAGAACTAGAGCTACCAGTTTTTAAACAAGTTTCTACAACATCATAGGTTTCTTTTATTTCATTAATCTCATTAATGAAGTCCCATTTTATTATGCTTCACAAGCATCACATTTGAAACGAAATCTGCAATATAACATATATCTCATATATATAATATAAACATTCGTCTCAGGCAGTAATATGATCTCATCACAGAACATTGCAGCAGAAGAACATATATGAAATATTGGATATACTAGGACATCCGTGTTTTCAATACGAGCCTGTATAAAACACGGATTCCACAGTCGCGATGAATAGCCAAACCCACATCCCTAGACCCCTACGAGAGCGGCAAGCAACACTGCCAATTCTAGGGTTAGGAGACCCGGTCTCGACTCCTCGAGATGGTCTCCCACCGGACCTTAGAACCCGGTTACTTGTGCTCCCCGCCTTGGGTCTACCTAATGCGGAAAAGTAAATAATATACAATGGTGACATCATCCTCAGCCCGGAAGTGCCCCAATAAAAGAATATTACATACAAATGAATTTTACATGAATGAAAAAGAAAAACTCTCATCTCACATAAACCCCCGGCTATTCAAATGCGACGATCCAATATAACATATCACAGCAACACATAATATCACATATCATCAACGTAAGTAAGTATGCATACGCCGATTGTCGTCGATGTATAGCAACGAAAACCGGCGATACAACTACATACTACACTTACGGTCATAGAAAAGAAAGTGTAAAACTACAACAGTTGGAATCCGCAAACTCCTTAGACATCGCATGCCTAACCAAATGAATTCCTTAGACATCGCATGCCTAACGATTATAAACCCCGCATTTTAGTCTCATTATCGAAAACTCTTTTCAATATCAAGTCGGGCAATTCAACAAGATTCCCGACAACCTGATCGAATGCTCGTCGCAAACTTTAGTAGACGGCCGCACCACCGATACCGTCGACGAAGTGCACTAAGGCGGAACACCGTTGCCGCGAGCACCCGAACGGATGCTTTTGGCGACGGGGTTCTCCTACAGTCACTTGGTCGGGGCTATGGGGCATGGCTGTCTATTAAGTTTACCCGGCGAGTATCCGCGTACGCTACATGATTGCGACGGACTTTTGATCACATCAAAATTCCGTGGCAACCGATCATCTGAGACTAAACTGCTATGTTTATAATATTCAAATTAGTTATCTCATAACTTCTTGTGGATTCCAAATATTGTATCACAATCGAGATAAATAGACAATGTTAAACTTTCCGATCGAATAATCAAACACCTAAGATTTCCCCAATATATCTCAATACTTGAAATCAGTTTAAAAACATCCATCACATGCCACAGTACCAATGGTCCAGCCGTAGAAGGGTCAAGCCAACGCCTCACATATGGCACGCCGTACTGCCCCAAACCCTAAGGTTTAGAGGCAGTTCAAGACGGTCACATAATCGAGTTAAGGTTTGTGTTCTTCTAGAGGGTCCACCGCGTTACTTGCACGACTTAGAACATTCTTAAACACGATAAAAAATTTAACTTTTGAAAAAAATTCCGACTGGGGAAAAAGTGAGTTATTGATATCCGTTCGAACTTTTTAACAGTTTCTAAAATTATCCGGACAAAACTAAACAAAGTTAAATTATCCGATCGAATCATTCAGTCCCCAATACAACCCAGAAAACTCAACACTTGAGTGAAAATAAAAATATCCCAAAAGAATCAGAAAAACCGTACGGACATTACTGTGCAAAAATTTAGCATTAATTAGGCTCTACGGCCGCGGAACCGCCGCGGGACCCTTGCTCCTGCCGCGGTTCCGCGGCGGCTTAGACGAATTACAATGTAATTTTTTACACGTGTCCATACAATTCCCTGCTGATTATTTTTAAGTATTTTTAATGTGAAAAAAACACGGTTTTTGGAAAATTTCCAAGGAAAGGGGTTTTATCGGGGTTCTCGGGTTCGATCGGACTTTAAACTTCGTCTAGAATTCGCCTAAAGCTCTAGCTTGGCTTTGATACCACTGTAGGGTTGCTAGGCACGCGCACAAGGGTCTACGAGGCATCAACCATGCCCGATTAAAAAATTAGCCGTGCCGAACAACCCAAAGCCGGACCTTTAAACTAGGGTTTAGGCGAAAACAAGCATGTTAAACACTTTAACACTAAGTGAGATGGATTACAACCTTTGTAGATCTGGTCCTTCACTTCAATAGCTCCGTGTTGAAGTCACTTCGCTGCGATCATCGTGTTCCGAACTCTCGAGCGGTTCCACGAAGAGAAAGATGCAGTCTTGCTTCCGATCTTCGATACAAAGATGATCTACCTTGAAGTTTCGTTAACACAAGCTTACACTCACTAAATGAAGTGAACACCATCATCTAAATGGCAAGGATATATGAGGATGATGAAGTAGGATTTTTGCTCTCATTTATTTTCTAATTCTCACTCATTTTTCATCACTTAGAAAAAGCTAGAAAGCTTTTTCAAGAAAAGAAAGAAGGAAGAAGATGAACACTATCATGAAACCTTTTGTGATGAATAATGAAAGGATTAATATGATGAATAATGCAACCATGGTCAACTAAACTCATGTAGAGAAGTAACTAGGGTCAGGGTTTGGGTTGGGTTAAAGCATGAGTCATAACAAAATATCTTTATCATGACAAAAAGAAACCTTCTAGAATCTACTAGAAGTCTTAACCCTAATCCAAACCCTAATCATGTTTAAACTCCACTAAACATGTTGCATTAGTTATCATATCATGTTACAATTTTATATATCACATATATAATATTTATCGTAACAAAATAAAATAATACAATTAACATATATCGCATATATATCAATGTATTACCCGAGTGAGAAAAAGAATTTTTTAGTGAGCTAATATTAGTTAATGTAATTTAATATATCATATATATTATTATACATTAAATTATCGAATCAACACTTGATCCGACAATCCGGCTATATCGCATATAACCGACTAATATTTATCCGTTCCGATTCATCGAATCAACACTTGATCCGATGACCCGGCTGATATCAAATATCGCGAGAATAGAATACGGTATCTCATATCGCATTATCCTCCGTCCCGCACATATCAAATACGTGCCCCTACTCCTTTTTGCCTGAGCCAAGAAACCTCTGTGTAGGATTCAAAAGAATCGTCAATACGCCGGCAGTAGGTGATGATCATATCAAACACCCACAAGCGTTCAGCTAAATGTAACAGCCACCCAGGTATTGAGCGCTCAGAAGATCAACAAGCAAGCCTGTACATTCTCCTGTGAATCCAATCAGTAACACTCCCGTACAGTCCGGTCTCGTCGTCTGATATGTTGCATATCTCGCCTAGGGGTGGTAAATGTCAGACCCCAGTAGCTCGATAAGTCGTGTCAATATGAGGTCTATAACAGTTCAAGAAACTACTGATAACACTTACCAGTAAATCTCAGCAACCCTGGCCAGGGATTTCCGGTTATAGCAATCGAACAAAGCACAACATCAACTCCCTATACCGGGAGAGACGAATCCCCTCCTATCGCTCATTGCCTCCATGTGATTCGGGTCTGTACCCAAAATCCACCTTTTTGCACGCCCTCTTGGACATGGTATGATGGAAATCAAAGCATAGTGGGAATCACACAAGACTCTATGACGATCTCGGGTCAACAGACTACTCTGTACCAGTGTCACCGGAGAACTGCCATCTGACGTGAGGTATAATACCATCTGGGAGTTCTCGGCGAGTCCGTCCAGTGTACCCAGTCTCTACTGAGCACCCGTACACCATCCTTGATGTCAAACACCGATGGATATGGGATCATCCATCGCCTATCATATGGGTCAAGATGCGTATACGCAAGTCTACTCTGGTGTATCGATGCCCTGTCTCGATACACCCTCGACTTGGAACAGTTATAGGATGTAGTCGTCGACTACCGTGGCCCCACTAGTATGATCTCATCATAGTCCCAGTAGTCGAGTACATATCCTAAGGGATTTATCAACATGTAACATAGAGACAATCAGAGTACATGTTAAGATAAAGTACAACCAGATAGTATACTATCATGTCGAGCAAGAAATTCTCCCTATATATGTCCAAGCATCCATTACAATATACATCATATGTACAGTAATGGCCTCTAGGGCATACATATAACTAACAATGTTATCAGTGGTTTCTTGAACTGTTATAGACCTCATATCGACACGACTTATCAAGCTACTGGGGTTTGACGTTTACCACCCCTAGGCGAGATATGCGACATATCAGACGAAGAGACCGGACTGTACGGGAGTGTTACTGATTGGATTCACAGGGGAATGTACAGGCTTGCTTGTTGATCTTCTGATCGCTCAATACCTGGGTGGCTGTTACGTTTAGCTGACCGCTTGCAGCTTGTGGGTGTTTGATATGATCATTACCTACTGCCGGCGTATTGACGATTCTTTAGAGTCCTACACAGAGGTTTCTTGACTCAGGCAAAACGGAGTAGGAGCACATATGTGATATGTCCAGGACCGAGGATAATACGATATGAGATACCGTATTATATTCTCGCGATAATTTGATATAAGCCGGGCCATCGGATCAAATGTTGATTCGATGAATCGGTACATGATATATTAGTCGGTTATATGCGATATAACCGGATTGTCGGATCAAGTGTTGATTCGATAATTTAATGTATAATTATATATGTGATATATTGCATTACATTATCTAATTTTGGCTCGATTTATTGATTCATTTTCTCACCGGGCACTACATTGATATATATGCGATATATGTTAATTGTATTATTTTCTTTTGTAACAAAATATATTATATATGTGATATATAATATTGTAAAATGTTATGATTACTATTGCAACATGTTTTGTGGAGATTAAACCTAGTTAGGGTTTGATTTGGGTTAGCTTTTTCTAGAAGCTTCTAGAAGTTTTTGTTTTTTTTTTCTTGCAAAGATATTTGTGTCGATATTTTGTAAGATATTTCCTAACCCAAACTACACCCTTAACCTTAGTAAACTCTCTACAATGGTTAGCCTTCTCATCTTGAAACCATGGTTTCATTTCTAACCTCACACTACTTTCATTATTCATCTCAAATGAAATATATCTGTAAGTCCATGCTACCTCTCCCGGTACTTTCGGGCATGCGGAATTTGATAAAAAACGATTTTTATAGAGGTGGTAACATGGACCTAAAACCCTGATCTTTGTTAAACATCTAACTAACAACCTAACTAGGAGTCTTTAACTACTCGGTTAGGGGGTTTATACCTTGCTTGTCTTGAACTCCTTCGTCTTCAAACTCCGATGGTGGTCCGGATCGGCTTCTTCCCGTCGTCTCCTTACGCCAAAGATAGATCCACCTGAAAGCTTCTACCTTTTGGCTCCTTCTTCGATCTTTGAAGAAACTAGTTCACTCGGTTTGCTAAACCTTGTGAACTAGAGTGAGTAGAGAAGAGTTTGTATGGGATTTTATCTATGGTTCTTAGTTCTCAACTCATGAGACAAGTGAACCATAGAGTCAATAGGAGAGAACAAGAGGAAGAGGATGAGAGCAAGAGGAAGAGAGCTCAAAACAAAGGAGAGAGATTGGTCAAGTGAGAATGAGCCTCTCTTTTATCTTTCACCCTCTCATAATCCAAAACCATCATCACAAAAATAATAATCAAGTATTGTGTAAAATGGTTCAAGTCAAAATGGCTAAATCATTTCATGCACTCATTTCTCACAAAAGAAACAAGCAAGTAAAAAGTCTTTGCCATGAAATGATAGCCATAGTCATCATGATGGTCAACTAGTCAATCCTAGTCAACCGGTCAACAAAGTCAACAAGTCAACAAAACTCAACAAGTCAACAAAGTCAATCCCTCAACAACCATGTCACCACAATACTTAATTAATATAATTGCTAATCACATATCATATTCTCATTAGGGTTGACCAAAAAGTCAATAGTCAACAGTTAACGGTCAACAACCCTAATGAGAATCCTCTGCCTCTGTCCTCCGTCAACTGTGCATACACACCCGCATCCGCGTTCCGAGGAACACGAATACAAACTGGATAAATCCAATCCCAATACATACACTACGATCTGACTTAAACCAAAGCCCGCTAGTGTAAACTGTCCGGACACTGTACGTGCACAAGTGCACGGATGTGACCGAACCCTGTCGCAAAACCATGCGACCTGTCGCAAAACCATGCGACCTCTACTCTTTTGCCTAAAGGCGAAAAGCTTTCTGTGTGGGACTCTAAAGACTCGACACTACGCTGGCAGTGGGTTTAACCACAGACCGCAAGCGGCACTAGCTGTGCGTAACGGTCCCCAGGTAATGCCGACAAGAAGACTGACGAGGCGAAACCCATCTGAACTCCTACTGAGCCTGAATGTGACATTCTCCGTACAGTCCGGTCTGTTCGTCTGATACATCGCATGGCGGGCCTAGGGGGCGGTAAACGTCAGTCCTCCAATAGCGGTACAAGTCGTGTCGGAGCGAAGCCCAAAACACCCTGAGATAACACTGGAAGTCTACCAGTATATCTCGTTTGCCCTGGCCAGGGACTACTCGTGTAATGGCTCTCCTAGACACAGCGCGATGTCAACCCCCAATACCGGGAGAGACGAATCCTGCCTAACCGTCACTGCCTCCAAGTGCTTCGGGACTGCACCCAATCACTACCTGTTTGCACGACTCCTTTGAGCCGTGGTAGGGTAGTGATCAAAGTACAGTGGGAACACACTCGAGGCGAAGTGACAGTGTCAAGTCAGCGGACTAAGATGTACTCATGTCACCTGGGAACTGATAACTGACGATAGGCATAATACCAACTAGTCAGTTCCCGACGAGTCCTGTCCAGTGTACTCGTAACCCAACGAGCACCCGCATACTATCTCAAGTACGACGTACTGACGGTTGTGGGACAGACCGTCTCCCACACTGGGATGAGAAGCGCATGCGCTAGTCTACTCCGGAGTATCGATGCCCTGTCTCGATAGTCCTGCGACCAGGGACCTGCATAAGGATGTGCTTATAGATTACCCAGCCCCACTAGTGTGACAGCCATCACAATGCTGGTAATCAAGCAAAGATCCTAAGGGCTCCACTAATGTGCATAAGTGATATACAAAAATAAACACATGTACACATTGAAGCAGAAACAAACCAAGTAGCATACTACTATTTTGAGCAAGATTGTATATACAAGGTGAATATCCCAAGCTTCCATTAAGTAATATACAAACTAGTATGATACAGTAATGGCCTTTAGGGCATATACACTAACAATCTCCCACTTTCACTAAGGCCATGTACTGGCGTATCGAAGACCTATCATCTCGATCAGCCGCTCGAACTGAGTCTGGGGCAAGGCCTTGGTGAATGGATCTGCAGTGTTATCTTCTGAAGCGACTCTCCGAACCTCGATCTCCTGGCGATCCACGATCTCCCTGATCAGGTGATACCGCCTCAAGATGTGTCTGGATCTCTGATGGGACCTGGGTTCCTTCGCTAAAGCTATAGCCCCGTTGTTGTCGCAATACAGAGGTATTGGATCAACAATGGACGGAACCACCTGAAGTTCTTTCAAGAACTTCCTCATCCAGACGGCTTCTTTTGCGGCATCAGATGTAGCGATGTATTCCGCTTCCATCGTCGAGTCTGCAACGGTTTCTTGTTTGGAACTCTTCCAACACACCGCCCCTCCATTGAGGGTAAAGAAAAAACACGACATGGACTTGGAATCATCCTTGTCACTCTGGAAGCTGGAGTCAGCAAAGGCCTCGATCTGGAGGTCTTTCCCGCCATACACCAAGAACATCTCCTTAGTCCTTCTCAGGTACTTGAGAATGTTCTTTACCGCAATCTAGTGTTTCTCCCCAGGGTTTGACTGATACCGGCTTACCACACTCAGTGCATAAGCTACATCCGGTCTGGTACACAACATCGCATACATTATAGAGCCTACCGCAGAAGCGTAGGGTATAATAGACATGCGATCCCTCTCCAAATCAGTCTTGGGAGACATCTCTTTAGAGAGGGTGATCCCGTGACAAGCCGGCAGGTTATCGCGCTTGGAATCTTCCATACTGAATCTCTTCAGTATAGTGTCGATATACCTGGACTGTGAAAGTCCTAATATCCTCTTGGATCTATCACGATGGATCCGGATCCCCAGGATGTATGAGGCATCACCCAGGTCTTTCATGGAGAACCTGTGCGACAAGAACCCCTTGACAGATTGTAGCATAGGAATGTCATTTCCTATTAAGAGAATGTCATCCATGTATAAAACGAGGAATACTACAGTTCTCGCTACAAATCTACTATAGATGCATGGTTCATCTGGATTTTTGATAAAGCCAAATTCCTTGACCGTCTCATCAAAACAGATGTTCCAACTCCGCGATGCCTGCTTTAGTCCATAGATAGACTTAAGCAACTTGCACACCTTTCCGCTGCTCCCACTATAAATGAAACCCTCTGGCTGGTCCATATAGACACACTCCTCTAAATTTCCATTTAGAAAAGCGGTCTTTACGTCCATTTGCCAGATCTCATAATCGTGGAAGGCAGCAATGGCAAGAAGGATCCGAATGAATTTCAGCATAGCCACTGGAGAAAAGGTTTCGTCATAGTCCAAGCCAGGTCTTTGACGGAAACCCTTTGCTACAAGTCTAGCTTTATAGGTCTCAACCTGTCCATCTACACCAATCTTCCTTTTGAAGATCCACTTGTATCCTACGGGTTTTACCCCGTCTGGAGCAATGTCCAACGTCCATACTTTGTTGGTGTACATGGACTCCATTTCGGTCTGCATTGCATCCAGCCATTTTACCGAGTCGACGCTCTGAACGGCTTGCTGGAAGCTAGTAGGCTCATCATAATCTATGATGCAATCCTCTCTATCCCCGTCTATGAGAAAACCGTATTATCTCTCGGGCGGATGAGACTGCCTACTACTACTGCGGAGCGGCGTAGGAATGTCCTGTTCTTTTGAACCCTCTGGTTCCACTAAACTTTCAGTAATAGTCCGTGGTTCTGGAATTTCTTCCAGTTCTACTGTGCTCCCACTTATCTGGTTTTCCAAAAACTCAGTTTCCAAGAAGTAGGCATGACGAGAAACAAGAACTTTTTGTTCCTCTTCACAGTAGAAGAAATATCCCTTGGAGGTCTTTGGATATCCCACAAACTTGCACTGTACTGAGCGTGCCTCGAGCTTGTCCGCATGCTGCTTTTTGACAAAAGCTGGACATCCCCATGTCTTAATGTGATTAAGATGGGGCCTCTTCCCACACCACATCTCATATGGTGTGGTAGGCACAGTCTTAGTAGGAACTCGGTTCAAAAGGTATGCAGCTGATTCTAGCGCATACCCCCAGAATGATCGCGGTAACTCAGCGTTACTCATCATGGACCGTACCATATCCAATAAGGTTCGGTTCCCTCTCTCCGATACACCGTTATGTTGCGGAGTGTATGGAGGAGTAAGCTGAGAGAGAATTCCGTTCTCTTTTAAATAGTCCAGGAACTCGGCACTCAAGTATTCTCCACCTCGATCCGATCTTAGAATCTTAATACTTTTGCCGGTTTGTTTTTCTACTTCATTCTTAAATTCCTGGAATTTTCCAAAGGCTTCGGACTTATTTTTCATTAAGAAGACATAACCGTACCTTGAAAAGTCATCCGTAAAAGTAATGAAGTAAGAATAACCGCTTCGCGCATGTGTAGACATTGGACCGCACACGTCGCTGTGTATGAGTCCCAAGAGCTCGCTCGCTCTTACTCCGTGTCCAGTGAACGGAGTCTTTGTCATCTTTCCTTTGAGACAGGATTGACAAGTGGCATACGATTGATATTCGAACGGATCCAAATATCCTTCTGTATGTAACTTAGTCAACCTTCTCTCATTGATGTGACCCAGTCTACAATGCCATAAGAAAGTCTGATTGATTTCCGGAGACTTTCTTTTGTGTGTATTCTGGACGTTGAAAATCTGTGGTTGGTTTAATACGTATATACCATTGCTCAATGTACCTGACCCAATCAAAACTTGATTAAGGTGAATGTTTACAACATTACTTACAAACGCAAATTCATAACCTTCTTTAGAGACTAAAGATACAGAAATGATATTACAAGTTGCGTTGGGTACAAAAAAGCAATTACGCAAAACCAAAATATGTCCATCTGACATTCCCAGGTGATAGTCCCCCACGGCTTTAGCATCCATGCTAGCTCCGTTCGCAACTCTGAGGGTCATGTCACCTGCCTTCAAAACCCTACGGTTTCTCAACGCCTGCAAAGAATTACAGATATGAGATCCTGATCCGGTATCCAATACCCAGGAAGTAGAGTTTATTGAAAGACAGTTTTCAATAACATACACACCTGAAGCTGAAGCTGCAACCTGCTTCAATTCCTGTGTTCTGGCCTTCCAGGCCCTGCAATCATTCTTCCAGTGTCCCTTTTTATGACAATAGAAGCATTCTTCCTTATCCACAAGCTTCCCCGCTATCTTTGTTGCTTTTGCTTTTCCCTTCGTATCTACTTTACTAACACCGCCCCTTGGTTTGGCGGGGGCTTTCTTCTTCTTTCCTTTGGCTTTCGCCTTGGACTTAGAAGAAGATGATCCTCCTACAAACAAAGTGGATATTTCCCTACTTTTCTGTAGGGTGCCCTCTGCGCTCCTCAGCATGTTGAGGAGCTCTGAAAGTTCAACCTCTTTTTCTTGTAGGTTGAAATTCAGTATAAACTGGGCGTAAGTGGAAGGAAGGGACTGGAGAACTAAGTCCGTATAGAGCTCACTCTCCAATGTGGTCCATAGGTCCGCGAGCTCCTCAATGTAGCCGATCATCTTTAGCACGTGTTCTGCTACTGATGATCCGACGGCCATCCTTGTCGAAAATAACTTTTTCGACGCTTCGTATCTTGCGATACGAGATTGCTCTCCATACAGTTCTTTTGTATGGAGAAATATGGATTCCGAGTCCATATTCTCGTGCCTCCTCTGATGTTCATTGTCCATAGAGGCAAGTACGAGGCATTTGGCCTTCGCGCTATCAATCTCCCAAGTCTTACGGATTTCCTTATCCGCGACGCTGGAAGTGGGACCAGGGACAGGGGGAGCTTTGGTAGTAAGAAGATACCCCAGCTTGTCGTAAGTGATTGCCATTTTGACATTCCTGAGCCAATCTTTGTAGTTTGGCCCTGTCAGTATATTTTTATCTAGGAGTAACTTAAGTCCAGTCATGTCGATTGGTCGCTGCAATTAGGAGAGAGAAGAAGAAACACTCAGCATGATGCTCTTGCAAGTTTAGAATGGTTTTTAGTTTGTCTAAACAGGATGGCTCCCATTGTTTCTCGAATCCCTCCTCAAACCATAAAGGAAGAATTAGTCGGGATCAATCCCACCGCACAATACTTGCTTAACCGTTCAGCCAGGCCAGTGTCGGTACTTCGAGGGAGGTTTTCCAACGCTTTCGCGAAGTTCCTTAATTAAAGAACCTCTTTTCCCTGGGGGCGTAGCCCCGCTAACACCTTTCTAGGCACCTACTAGGTTTATAGCATTGATCGATTAGTGAGAAATTTCCCGAGGAGTAGCATATACTCACAGTAGGATCGGGATCCAAATATCATCGCGTGACGAAACTGAAGGAATCCTACCAGAATCATCACACTCCAAATGGTATGCAAATCTAGCAAGTTTCAGTACTTATGAAACTCCCGATGTGGATTTTTGCCCCATGCTCTTATGACCTTGACTTTGGCCAACAAATCATAAGTCACATGTCAAGTTCTACCCGTCGTTCTCCAGGCTAATTTGAATCCACCCGTACCTACCCTTGACTTTGGCCAACAAGGTAGTACGACTGTTCCAAATCAACGCATCTATCTATGCTGCACATGAATACCCAATAGCTACCAATCACTATGCCTTGACTTTGGCCAACAAACATAGCTTGAATACTATTGACTATTCATGTGAAACGACGGAGGGCTACGAATGGTTTTGGCTAAACTGTGAACGTAGTGAACTTGATATAGTCGATGGAACGAGATAGCTTTTAAAAGGAGTGGCTCAAGCTCCGCATTTAAAAGTTGGTTTTGAAAAGAACCGAGTGGTTTTTCGAAAGTGTTCCAACGACTTTAACTTGGTTTATTATCTTGCATTAGTTCTTTTAATGCGTGATATTCTTGCATTAGTTCTTTTAATGCGTCCCATCATTTAATCCTACCATTGCAGAAAACAACCAAAATATGACGTACGCTTATGCCATTCGCATTCGCCACTAGGCCCCGTCATTACCCGTTAGGTTACTTAACTAACGACAGAGCGGTGGCTGGGCTAGTGCGTCTGTAAAACATAAGCAACGCCTAAATAATATCATATATAGATATACTGCAATGATAAACATTTCAGATCACAGATGAATACATTGGATATACTAGGAATCCGTAATTCGTACGAGCCTGTAACGAAAAGCAGATTACACGGTCGCGGTGAATAGCCAATACCCCATCCAAGACCCCTACGGGTGCGGCAAACTACCCGCCAAGTACCCGAAGCGAAGCAACCTCCCTCATCCCCGTGAGTAGGCCACTCGGCACTTCGGCATACCCGGTAGTTTGTGCACCCCCTCCATGGGTCAATCCTAGGAGCAAAAACAGTAAAAAGTAATTATACAATGACGGCTACAACCCCGACCCGGTTGTGCGGTCATACAAATAATTATTACATCAATTTACAAGTTTACATGAATTGAAAGAAAAGAAAAACTCCCGTCTCACAACCCCCGGCTATTCACCCGCGACAATCCAACCTATTCATATACACATTCCAGCAACATTACAGATCACAGATTTGTATAACCCCCACTAATTGACATATAGCGATTAGTAGACGTTCAATACAAATATCACATTACAGAAAAACCCGTCAGCTTAAGTCTTCTAGAAGTTCGATCAAAAATACGGATTTTCAGGACCCCAAAATAAAATTTTCGTTCTGGAAAATCTGGGCTGAAAATACATATTCCAAAAATCCTAAAATACCCCTATGAGAATACTGTAGCAAAGAAAGAAAAGAGAGGAGCCAAGTCGGCCGCGGAACCGCGGCAATAGCAAGCTATTGCCACGTTTCCACGGCTCTTTGATGGGATCACTGGACCAAATTTCTACAGTATTCACAGAAAACCCTGAGTCGATTTTAGGTGTATCCCAAAAAAATTTCCCAGCACTTTAAAAATCGACAGAAACTTTAAAATTCCGGGGTTCGTTTCGGGACTTTTCTTTGATCGATCTTCTAGCTACTTTGCTAACATGTTAGATAGAGTTTAACCTGGCTCTGATACCACTGTAAGTCCATGCTACCTCTCCCGGTACTTTCGGGCATGCGGAATTTGATAAAAAACGATTTTTATAGAGGTGGTAACATGGACCTAAAACCCGGATCTTTGTTAAACATCTAACTAACAACCTAAGTAGGAGTCTTTAACTACTCGGTTAGGGGGTTTATACCTTGCTTGTCTTGAACTCCTTCGTCTTCAAACTCCGATGGTGGTCCGGATCGGCTTCTTCCCGTCGTCTCCTTACGCCGAAGATAGATCCACCTGAAAGCTTCAACCTTTTGGCTCCTTCTTCGATCTTTGAAGAAACTAGTTCACTCGGTTTGCTAAACCTTGTGAACTAGAGTGAGTAGAGAAGAGTTTGTATGGGATTTTATCTATGGTTCTTGGTTCTCAACTCATGAGATAAGTGAACCATAGAGTCAAGAGGATGAGAGCAAGAGGAAGAGGATGAGAGCAAGAGGAAGAGAGCTCAAAACAAAGGAGAGAGAATGGTAAAGTGAGAATGAGCCTCTCTTTTGTCATTCACCCTCTCATAATCCAAAACCATCATCACAAAAATAATAATCAAGTATTGTGTAAAATGGTTCAAGTCAAAATGGCTAAATCATTTCATGCACTCATTTCTCACAAAAGAAACAAGCATGTAAAAAGTCTTTGCCATGAAATGATAGCCATAGTCATCATGATGGTCAACTAGTCAATCCTATTCAACCGGTCAACAAAGTCAACAAAAGTCAACAAGTCAACAAAGTCAATCCCTCAACAACCATGTCACCAAAATACTTAATTAATATAATTGCTAATCACATATCATATTCTCATTAAGGTTGACCAAAAAGTCAATAGTCAACAGTCAACGGTCAACAACCCTAATGAGAATTCTCTACCTCTGTCTCTCCGTCAACTGTGCATACACACCCGCATCCGCGTTCCGAGGAACACGAATACAAACTGGATAAATCCAATCCCAATACATACACTACTATCTGGTTTAAACCAAAGCCCGCTAGTGTAAACTGTCCGGACACTGTACGTGCACAAGTGCACGGATGTGACCGAACCCTGTCGCAAAACCGCGACCTCTACTCTTTTGCCTAAAGGCGAAAAGCTTTCTGTGTGGGACTCTAAAGACTCGATACTACGCTGGCAGTGGGTTTAACCACAGACCGCAAGCGGCACTAGCTGTGCGTAACGGTCCCCAGGTAATGCCGACAAGAAGACTGACGAGGCGAAACCCATATGAACTCCTACTTAGCCTGAATGTGACATTCTCCGTACAGTCCGGTCTGTTCGTCTGATACATCGCATGGCGGGCCTAGGGGGCGGTAAACGTCAGTCCCCCAATAGCGGTACAAGTCGTGTCGGAGCGAAGCCCAAAACACCCTGAGATAACACTGGAGGTCTACCAGTATATCTCGTTTGCCCTGGCCAGGGACTACTCGTGTAATGGCTCTCCTAGACACAGCGCGATGTCAACCCCCAATACCGGGAGAGACGAATCCTGTCTAACCGTCACTTCCTCCAAGTGCTTCGGGACTGCACCCAACCACTACCTGTTTGCATGACTCCTTTGAGCCGTGGTAGGGTAGTGATCAAAGTACAGTGGGAACACACTCGAGGCGAAGTGACAGTGTCAAGTCAGCGGACTAAGCTGTACTCATGTCACCTGGGAACTGATAACTGACGATAGGCATAATACCAACTAGTCAGTTCCCGACGAGTCCTGTCCAGTGTACTCGTAACCCAACGAGCACCCGCATACTATCTCAAGTACGACGTACTGACGGCTGTGGGACAGACCGTCTCCCACACTGGGATGAGAAGCGCATGCGCTAGTCTACTCCGGAGTATCGATGCCCTGTCTCGATAGTCTTGCGACCAGGGACCTGCATAAGGATGTGCTTATAGATTACCCAGCCCCACTAGTGTGACAGCCATCACAATGCTGGTAATCAAGCAAAGATCCTAAGGGCTCCACTAATGTGCATAAGT
Source organism: Agapanthus africanus (assembly GCA_030015575.1). NCBI lineage: Eukaryota > Viridiplantae > Streptophyta > Magnoliopsida > Asparagales > Amaryllidaceae > Agapanthus > Agapanthus africanus. The sequence continues at coordinate 288,966,987 of JASDDO010000022.1, forward strand.
GATATACAAAAATAAACACATGTACACATTGAAGCAGAAACAAACCAAGTAGCATACTACTATTTTGAGCAAGATTGTATATACAAGGTGAATATCCCAAGCTTCCATTAAGTAATATACAAACTAGTATGATACAGTAATGGCCTCTAGGGCATATACACTAACAATATCATCTTCTTCCTCCTTCTTCTTTGCATGAAAAGCTTTCTAGCTTTTATGAAGTGATGAAAATGAGTGAGATTAAGAAAACAAATGTGAGCTAAATTCCTACTTCATCATTCTAATTTATTCTTGCCAATTAGATTAGGGTGTTCCCTTCATTAGTAAGTGAGAGCTTGTGTTAAAGAAACTTCTAGGTAGATCATCCTTGTTATCGAAGATCGGAAGCAAGCTTGCATCTTTCTCTTCGTGGAGCCTCTCTAGAGTCCGGGAACTTGATGATCCCAGTGAAGGGACCACAACACGGAGCTTATGAAGTGAAGGACCGGACTACAAAGGTTGTAATCCCAAACTCTTAGAAGTAAGGTTGTTTACTTGCTTATGTTTTCGCCTAATCTCTAGTTTAAGATCTTGGTTAGGGTTGTTCGGCACGTCTAAATTTTAAATCGGGCATGGTTGATGCCTTGTAGACGCTTGTGATAGTGCCTAGTAACCCTACAGATAGTGGATGATATTTGGAGATGAGTCGATAAGTTTGGGCATGGTGCCATGAGATCGGTAATATGATGTGGTTCGTATTATGAGATACGACATGAGTTATAGCGGGCCTTTAGAAGTGTGTTTTACACACGCATATATATATATATATATATATATATATATATATATATATATATATGGTATCAGTTTGTACTAGACTTTGGTCAGTACCCAGTTCAGGAGATATGATGATAAGGATACCAGATAAATGATGAGATGAATGTGATATTTGACCCGTACCCAGATTTGGGATGTCGTACGATGGATTTACCGTACGAGCTTTATATTGATGATAGATTCGCTCTCTTGACTCGAGAATGTCATATCGTATATTGTATCGTGTGTGATACTATTGAGGCGCGATCACAGACTATTATAGGTATATATATATCGACTCAGATTTAGGTGGTTTCCATACTCTTTCGATTAGCTTGCTAGTTATATCTGTATTTTACTTAGTAGATGTTAGACTAGACCCGAGTCATACCAATTTCAAAACTAACGAATCGTGAGTATTTTCAAGACAGGTCAAGAGATTCTACGGATATTTTCAAAATACGCATCTTTTCTTAAAAACACCGTAGCCCATATTTTTCTAAACCCCATGGTTCGTGTTATTTCAAATGGCAAAACTGTATATATATTATATATTGATGTAGATTCTTCACTGTTGTATTTATTATTCATTTTCCGCATATTTTTTCTATTCGCATCACATTGCATGTTTAAATGTGTTATTGTTATATTAAACCCATACTGTCGGGACACCAGCACCATTATCGATGATGCGTATGTTCCACGTACACCTGCTTGCTGGCTTACACACTTCATCATCGATAATTATCATGTCGCTACACAGTAGGACTGTTGCATCAGGATATGACCCCTTGCATGACATACTTTCGTACACACATATTGTACACCCATATTTGCATACATGCGTATTTGCACATACCTAGATGATTCTGGATTGATTTTGGAGATTTGGGAACTGCAAGATATATTTTAAAACTGGATTCATTTTAAAAAGAGCGGTTTACCCTCGATATGTGCATATTACTGTTTTATGTTGCATGAATACTGATATGATTACATTTCTATTATATGTCGCATACATCATGCTTTATGATTAAACGCATTGAGATATGTTGTTTCCATGATATTTCTGGATTTGAGAACCTTGGGTATTTCAAAAGAAATTATGCACTATTTTAAAAACTTGGTTTCTCTTAATATGTTATTTCAGTGCGTCCACCATGCTTTTTCTCGGTTCTGAGACGTGTGATGCGTGAAACCCGATTCGAAGAGGCAGATGATTCCATTTGCGGGTACATGGTGGACCCGGTATGGTACCCCGGGGCGAGAGAAAGATTTCGTGTGGATGACGATGAGCCTGCCAGAGGGACCACTACCTACCGGTGATAGTATTTAGGCTCGGCAGATATCCGAAGGATACCGACCGGAGTCGAGAGATGATATGGGCTGATCCGGACTGACGGAGCCCGTGGGCCGATCCGGACTGACGAAGCCCGATATATGAGGATTTACGTGCCGATGCTAGGCATGGGTTTCATGATGTTTTCGAGTGTCGATGCTGGATACTCAGGTTCCATGATTTTGATGTGTCGCGAGGGACACGCGTTGATTTATATCCTCATTCTTCCATGCATATGCTTTATGATATTTACATGCATGATGTTTTGTGTCTTTGGTTGACACGTGGACGAGATCCACATACATACAGACATATATTACATAGTTGGATGATATTTACATACTCATAGACTTCATGATATAGTTGACACTGATTACATTGATCATACCTCATATTTATGATATGTTTCTACCTGAGGCACTGGCATGAATACTTGGTACTACATTTATGTATAGATGTTTACCCTTGCCACCTTATCATGCTTCAGACTTATTCATTTGAGGTTTATATATATATATATATATATATATATTTGATCGTTTGACCTAGGATTGTGTCATGCATACGATTTCTGCTCTGTGATGTTTTCTACTCACGAGTTGGCAACTCACCCCCGTTGTGCCACAGTTTCTTGCAGGTTTTGCCGTACAGGTTTCATTGCGGCTTTTCTGGCACACTGCTTCCTTTCTGGGTGATTGCTTTAGTAGGTGGGTTCACTAGTATCATGACCACCCTTGTATTTATTTTAATCAGTTGTATTTAGTAATTCCATCAACCAGACTTGTATATTTATTTCAGACTTAGAAACCAGTGTATTATTATTTCGGCCTTAGAGTCGCGCATTGTAGTATTATAGTTTTCTTGATGATTTTGAGTTTCCTTTTGAGTTTTGATCCTCGCCTTTCGGCGTTGAATATTATATCGCTTATGTGGTTGTGACCGTCGATTGATGAAGAGCTAGCTCCCGCTTGGGGATGCCTTTTATCATTGTGCATATATTATTCTTGTTGTACCCCATTTGGGGCCAGAATTTACAAAGGAAACTCTGCCGAAATTTTCAGAAAAGACATGAGATTTTTAAAATGCATATTCATCTTATGTTATTTAAAAACCCTTGTTTTAAAACATGTTTTCTTTACTTCTTTAAAACTAGTTTTCCTTTATTTATTATTTAAAATGGTTTTAGATTTCTGGGCTTTTGGCTTACTTGAATTAGATGAGGTCCTATAGACTTCATATGATTCAAGGGCCAGTCACGTGCTATTTCGGGTCGTGACAAAGTTGGTATCAGAGCGCTAGGTTAACCTTGGTTCGAGTCTAAATTTGACTATGCGGAGCCTAGAGCGTTTGTATATATTCAGAACTTAGGCTTGACCTTACGGAACTTAGACTTAGTCGAGGGGGTATTAGACCCGAACTTTCGTCGCATAGGTTGCCTTGGTTAATGGAGTAGGTGACTTAAGGAGAGTGACGTACCGTGTGTATGTTCCGCGGCATACTTACGATACACCACTCTGCTTAAGGAGCCTTAGGATGTACATTTCCTTGCACAGTATTATATTTATTCCTATGATCCATCCTCATCGATATTGTTTATGATTTTGATGCCACGATTACACGGGCAGAGAAAGCTACGGCTAGAGTTGTGGTCAGCACGAGCTCGTCACGAACGAGGACTGACCAGGGCGTGATTCCAGGGACTTACGATTTGCATAAATACGCCGTGTTATTGTGTTTTCGCGCCATGAGCATTTGATGGATCGCTATTATGAGATTTCTCGGACGTGCAAATTTGCACCAGAGGATTGAGCCACTGATGGAGGCTAGCAAGAATGTGATGACCATTGATGTATCGCTTATTCCTGATGATTGAGGCATTGTTCAGCGTGCGGACGAATGAGCCAGTTGCTGCTGCAAATGACGAGATATCGCCCAGATGTTGGAGCTAATGCAACATGAGTATATACTTAGAGATATGATGGAAGGTCGCTAGTCACCTGAGGATGAATGACTTGGACATGTGGTTCGTTCGCTTGCCCCGATGCGAGGTCATCAGATAGATTGATTCCAGCTAAAGACGAATTCACGCAGGTACGTTGAGAGTCGATGGAGACGATCGAAAGTCAGAATCCCATTTTCCAAGTTTAAAGTATTCAGAGACAAATGCAAGTAATGCTATGGACCCTCTAGAAGAATGAAACCCTAACTCGATGTAATGACCATGGAACTGTTGGATATAGTGCCCTCAGAGTCAATTATTGGATCGCAGGCACGTGATTGCAATGATTGAGGGAGGACCTATACCTGCAGGACAGTCTTAGTCGAGAGGTTTGTATACTATATGGTTTATCTTTATCATCGTGTACAAGCTTTAGGTGACATTGTAGTTCACTATTACATGTTGATAGAGAATAGTATGCTATCATGGTTTATCTTTATCATCGTACACTGCTTCGGGTGACCTTACAGGTCACTATTGCGCGTTGATAGAGCCTTTAGGATTCTTGCTTGACTGCCAGCAGTATGATGGCGATCATATACGTGGGAGCTGGAGTCTATAAGCACATCCTTAAAAGGTCCCTAGTCGTGGAAGTTTTCGAGACAGGGCATTGATACTCCGGAATAGACTAGTATATACAGTCGAGACCCCAACGAGGGGCGATGGCCGGTCTCACAAGCCATTGGTGTCGGTTGGTTCACCTAAGATGTATACAGGTGCTCATTGGGTTATGAGTACACCGGACAGGACTCGCCAGGAACATGCTAGTTGGTATTATACCTGACGTCAGATAGCAGTTCCGAAGTGACATGTGTACAGGTTAGTTCATCGACCTGAGATCGTCATTTGTCTCGTGTGAGTTCCCAATGTGCTTTGATTACTACCCTACCACGGCTCAAAGGAGTCGTGCAAACAGGTTTTAGTTGGGTACAGTCCCGAGCCACATGGAGGCAGTGAGCGGATCGGCAGGGGTTTCGTCTCTTCCGGTATTGGGGGTGAGATCGCGCTGTGTCTAGGAGAGCCATTACACGAAGTCCTTAGCCAAGGAAGGAGATTTACTGGTTGGTATTCCAGTAGTATCTCAGGGTGTTCTGGGATACACTCCGACACGACTTGTACCGCTTTTGGGGTCTGACTTTTACCAACCCCCTAGGCCCGCCATGCGATGATCATAGACGAACGGACCGGACTGTACGGATATTGTCACTGACTGGCTCAGTAGGGTGACATGATGAGTTCGCTCTTCGACCTCCCTTTTGGTCAATACGTGGTAGCCCGTTATGTACGGCTAATACCACTGACGTGCGGGTGGTTAAATCCACAGCCAAAGTATTGACGAGTCTTTAGAGTCCCCCACAGACAGTTTCTCAAGTTTTGGGCGAAACGTTGTAGAGGTCGTATGATATATGGCAAGGTCTGATCATATACGTGCGGTAGTGCACGGATCATGATCAGATGGATCATACTAGTGGGCTTTGGTTTAAGCCGGATCCTAGTATTAGATTTGATGGATTATTTTAGTCTCATCATATTCGTATTCAGTCGAAATGCGGATGCAGGTATGTATATACAGGTGAGGAGTATCCTTGTGATCCGTCACGAGTTTACTTTAGATGTTGCCATATCTTTTTATTGTTGCAAACATTTGGATTAATGTTTGCATATGGAAATTATGAGCTAGAAATCATCATTTGGAGCATTAATTGTGACACATGCACAAGTGGTGACTCATGGTCTCTTTCTTTGTGCATGTGTCACATTTTGTGATAGATTTGTTTATTGAAATGAAAGGATGAGAGAGAAGGGAAGCCATGTATATGGTTAGCTCTTGTATTATTTTGGTTTTGCTCTCATTTTTCATTTTCATCACACATGAGAAAGAAAAAGCCTTCTCTTCTTCTTCTTCCTCTAGCTCACCATTTCCATCAATGGCATCGTATCCAACCTCCATCCATGCAATGGATGCAAGAGACAAAATTGTCACACACATTCTCTAATTTACCTTGGACACGCCGGCTAGCCGACTTCGTGCCTGAGTTGCTTCGGATGAAGTGGGAGCCCGTAAATAGACTCGATAATGTGGTGCCCTTTCCGACGAGGAGATCGGAGCTCGGAGATGCCGCGAGGAGCTTGGGATGGTGGCCAAACACTGAAAGACACGGATCGATCGGTATAGCTTTCTAACCCTTTCTCTAGTTGCTAGTTATAGGTTAATGGTTCGATCCGGATTTAAAGTATACGATAGCGCCGGTTTCTAGTTAAGAAAAAGTTTTCGTTTCCGCATTTTGGCCTCGGACAGTCGGTCGAGGAGCTACCGTAGAATTACATGGTATCAAAGCCATGCCATTAACCTTTACTAGCTTGCTCTAACGTATTTAGAACTTCGATCGAACAAAATTTCCGAAACCGCAATTTCTAAAACGAAGTTTCTGTCGAATTTTTTTTGTCGTCGAAAAATTATTTTGGGTATTGCAGAAAATCAGGCGGGCTTTTCTAAGACCACAGCTGAAATTTGGTGAAGTGATCACACTGTAGCGCTGCGGAACCGCGTCATTACTCTTGTTTTGGCCGCGGTTCCTCCGCACTCCTGTAGCATCAATGCACTAAACTTTCTGTAGTGATCTCTGAGTTAAAATTAGGGTTTCTGGTAATTTTTGTTTTGGCCCAGATTATTTTGAGTACTGGGAATTGTACTTGGGGCCCATTTCGGGAAATTTTGTCGATCGAAAATTTAAATATGTTAGTTTACAGTACTTACATTATATCTGTGACCGTGAATGTCATTTGATCGGTAAATCTTGTCTGATTACTATAGCCCTTTTAGACGGATTTGCGAACGTGACATTCACGTTGATGTTCTGTGTTGTGCTGTGATATTGCGGATTTGTCGTGGTGGATAGCCTGGTGCAATGTTAGTAAAGTTTGGTTGTATATGTACATTTGATATTATGGGGCGAGCGTCCGACATGTGGACTGCCGTCACTACCTGTTTGTATATTATTCTTTTGGGGCACGACCCGGCTGAGGTCGATGTACCCGTTGTATATATATTTTACTTTTTGTACTAGGATTACCCCGCGGTGGGGTCCACGGATAGCCGGGTTCTAGAGGGCAACGAGCCCGCATCTCATGGCTTTGAGACGGAGGGGCTTTACTCTAGAATTGGCGGGCTATTCGCCGCACTCATAGGGGGTATAGGTTGACCTAAGGAGGGGTGCCCAAGTTACCGGATTCTGTGAAGTGCTGGGTGGCCCATTCACTTTGTTGAAGGGGGCTACCTCGCTTCATGTTTTGGCGGGTAACTTGCCCCGCCCGTAGGGGTCTAGGATTTCATTGCACAGGCTATCCACATGACCAGGGGAACGTTGGGTTTCAGTAGCTGCTCTATGAAACCCGGGGATCCCAGATTATCTGTATTGTTCTGTGATGCTTATTACATTTCTGTGATGTTGCATTTTATCAAGCCTTGAGCGATTATTATATATTGATATATATACTAGTAGATGTTGTATATATTTTACATCCACGCTAGTCCATTCCCCACTCTGTCGTTAGTTAAGTAAGCTAACGGGTGATAACGGAACCCAGTGGCGAATGCGGATGGCATATACCTACATCGTATTTTCGTTCTTTATTGGTGTGATCAATTGATGGGACTGCATTGATTCGGATCAATGCAAGCTAAACAAACCTATTCTGATGTTGTTGGAACATTTTTCAAAAAACGGTTATTGCAAGTACGTTCTCTTTTGTTTTGCACAGTGGTATTCGGTTATGAATATCCAGCACCTCAGTCGACGAGGCAAGGGCCGAGATGCCTTCACCGGGAGTGACCCCTTGGACAGAAGTTTGCGTCAGGGTAATAACTTCACTATAGTCGATTACTTTTTGCTTTGCATTGTGGTATTCAGTTGGAATATCCTGCACCTCATTCTACGGGGAAAGAGCCAAGATCCCTTCACCGGGAGTGACCTCTTTAGCAAAGGTTTTCGCCACTATATTTTTATAAAAAGCTATCTGATTCCTTCAACTATATCAAGTTCATTACGTTAAAGGTTTTTCGCCAAAAACCATTCGTAGCCCTCCGTCATTTCAGATGGGTAGCATTTAGTATTCATGCTATGTTTGTTGGCCAAAGTCAAGGCATAGTGTATGGTAGCTATTTGTTACCTTTCTGTTGCATAAATAGATGCGTTGGTTTGGGACAATCGTACTGCCTTGTTGGCCAAAATCAAGGGTAGGTACGGGTGGGTTCAAATTAACCTGGATAATGATGGGTAGAACTTGAAATATGACTTATGATTTGTTGGCCAAAGTCAAGGTCATAAGAGCATGGGGTAAAAATCACATCGGGAGTTTCTAAAGAAACTGAAACTTGCCAGGCATACGCATACCTTCTGGAGTGTGATAACGTGAGTGGATTCCGTCACGTTATCATGTGATGATAGTTGGATCCTGATTCCCACTGATAAGTTGGTTTACTCCTCGGGTGATCCTGACTAATTCTTCTTTCAGATTTGGAGGAGAATTTGACGATATAGTGGGAGGTTTCCTGATTAGATAAATTGACAACCATTCTGATCTAGGTCAAAGTGCAGGCAGAGTGTTTCTTTTCTCTCTCTTTGGCGGTGACCATGACCCGACCCTAGACTATGACTCAGTGACCAAGTTGACCAAACCTTCTTAAACACTGGCTTTTGGATTGTCAGAGTTGCATGCCTCATTGACACTCCTACTTTTACCCTTTTTCTCCAGGACACCCCGTATTACTACGAACGTCTACTTCCATTGGATAAAACCATCGTATGGTTATATACGAACTCAAAGGAACTTGTTCCAAATTCGAGGATGGTTTCCGGTTCTGGAGAAAATGAATAGGACTATTCAGTTGTCTTTTCCTTTTACCTTCTCTCAGGTTGCGAGTGCTCCTTGGATTTGGACGGTACACCTATTACGCTAATTGGATATTCTTCTTCCAAACCATAGGCGGGTGCCGAACGGTGGGGAATAAAGAAAACCAATTAGCCTAACGATGGTGTACAGAAGGTAATAAGTAAAGACAAATAAAGGGATTAGAAAGAGGGCAAAGTAAATTGCGACTGCTATTCACGACCAAACCAAGTATTTCATCGCCACTCCTACTTCATCTTTGTATTTCTCCAGGACACTCCGTATCACTACGAAAATCCACAGTTATTTGGATACTCCATCATATGGTTATATACGAGCTCGAAAGGAACTTGTTCCAGTTCGGGAATAGATTCTGGTTCAGGAGAAATACGAATAAGTTTTATTCAATTAGCTTTTATCTTTACCTTCTCTCCGTTGTGAGTGCTCCTAGTATTAGGACAGTACACCTATTATGCTTATTGGATAGTCTTCTTCCAAACCATAGGCTAGTGCCAAATGGTAGGGAAGGAAGAAAACCATTTAGCCTAACGATGGTGTGCAGAAGGTAGCGACTAAAGATAAATAAAGGGATTTGGAGAGATGGCAATGAAATGTACGGTTACAGTCATGAATCTGGATAATGGAAGAGGCATTACTAGGAATACCCGGATACCCCTTCGAAACATTTACATGTTTTCAGTTTCACTGTGCATTGTTAAAAGAAATTGATTTCCCAATTAGTCCTTGCTCCAAGGTATGTATTTACCAGGTTTGATTCTCACATCTGTATAGTTTTTACAGATGATGAGTAGGAGTAACTTATTGGGAATTGGGTGATCATCCTCATTATATCGGGATTCGTTGTAATTGGTGATATTTGAGAAAATCGCCTGGGTTGTTTGCCGGACGGCAAATATTTGGTTTTGAATATCCGTTGTTGTGCACCAATTTCAAATTGATATATCTGTATGTTTATTTTCATAAAGTAAGATATAACTTTTTGAAATTATGTTCATGACATTTACCTATATCAGTGGATAGTTAGGTAAGGAGCATTAAACAGCGGTGTAATTCTTCTTAACCATAAGTACAGTTTTCAACCTACGACACACAGGGAATGAGTTATTAGACTTAGGGGACTTATACAGAGTATTGTATATTGTTCAGTGTCTATTAGGACAAAGGGGTTGGTACCCGTACTATATTCTGTTTACTTGTGGCTTCTCTAGTTCTTAGACATGTGTTTCGAAGAAATGCAAAGTCTAAATTTTTTGAGAAATTATAGGTATAAGAATAAAGTAGAGAACCAAGTATTGCAAGTATCGGGATTCTTCAAGGTGATTGAGGATGTAGATACTTGTGTATAGTATTCAGTTGATAATAATGGTTTTTGAGAAACTTGTTTCTCTTTCAGGTTACTCATATCTGGATGTATTCCTAAGTTGAGTAATGCTGATCGGCCTCTTTCCAATTAGTTGACATGCACTGGAGACAGCTGCATGATTTGAATCTGGTTCCAATTAAATCAGTGCCTCTGTTTCTATATTGGATATAGAATAGTTCATATCTTGACAATCTTAAGGTACGGGGTGTTGTCCGGCTTATGCTTAAAACCAGACTCTGGATAACTCAAGGCACGTTTCGGTAATGGCTGTTTGTGGGTTGACCTGGGCTATGACGAGGGTTGACTTTCTACCATCTGGAAGATCAATAGTGATATTTTTCTTGACTCGCCACAGTTTTGATAAAAATGGATTTTTCATAAAACAATATTGGGTGTATGGTAGAACTGGAAGTCAGTCCAGAACAGCAAACGATTACTGAAAATTTTATAAGAACCTAAAGATTCGATCTGGTTTGACATTCCATTGGCCACTCTGCAGATATGGTGGGTAACCTCAGGCACTCGAGAGGTACTCCGGTAGCCTCAAGGACGGTGACAGGGAGGTTCTTGTTTACCCAGACTTGCCATTCCTGTTGTTCCAGACTGTGAGACCCGGCAGGAGGATGAGTATAGCATCGTTCTAAATTATCTTTAGAAGTGTACGTGTATATGACTCTGCCATAGGGTTGTCGTAGTCAGTGGGAGCAGCGGAAGCATTGGTGGACAAGTAGCTTATGTCTATTTATGGACTAAAGAAGATATAGTGGAGATAGATTATCTATTTCTGATGTGACAGTCAGAGGTTTGACTTCATCAGAATAGGTGATGGATCTATTAAGAAGGTAGTAGGGTGTGATGTCCTGGTATTTGGATGACATACACAGAGTAGGAAGTGAAATTCCTATACTACGATCGGTTATACTTTGGTTGTCACACAGTGGTTTCTCCACAAAGGATATAGATATAATATCAGACATTCTGGTTACTAGATCTATGGTCTTAGATCTAGATTTGGGTAGTTTCCCAATCTGGGTACTTGACAGCATTCTAAAGGAGTTTTAGAATGGACGACTCCTGGCACGGTAGTGTACCTGCAGGTGATGGAGTCACCCTCTCTGAAGGTGTCTTACAGACTAAAGGGGAGAGGGATGTGCATGATTAGCAGATCACTTGCTCAAGCAATTGAGTCAATCATGAGATGTCAAGTACCACACCAGATATTGTTTTTGCACGAGATGCAGTAAGTTGGTATTAATCCTATCCTGGAGAAACTTTCGGAACATAAGTAAATGTTCTAGGGATATGATAACAGCAGCCTCTTTTAGGAGACGGTTATCATTCCAGGCTTCCAAGGTGACATGGATGACAGAGTGATTTATCTTTATCGTCGTGCACTGCTTCAGGTGACCTTACATGTCACTATTGTGCGTTGATAGAGCCCTTAGGATTCTTGCTTGATTGCCAGCAGTATGATGGCGATCATATACGTGGGAGCTAGAGTCTATAAGCACATCCTTAAAAGGTCCCTAGTCGTGGGAGTTTTCGAGACATGGCATCGATAATTCGGAGTAGAATAGTGTATACAGTCGAGACCCCGACGAGGGGTGGTAGCCGGTCTCACAAACCATTGGTGTCGGTTGGTTCACCTAAGATGTATACAGGTGCTCATTGGGTTATGAGTACACCGGACAGGACTCGCCGGGGACATGCTAGTTGGTATTATACCTGACGTCAGATAGCAGTTCCTCGGTAACATGTGTACAGGTTAGTTCATCGACCTGAGATCATCATTTGTCTCGTGTGAGTTCCCACTGTGCTTTGATTTCTACCCTACCACGGCTCAAAGGAGTCGTGCAAACAGGTTTTAGTTAGGTACAGTCCCGAGCCACATGGAGGCATGAGCGGATCGGCAGGGGTTTCGTCTCTCCCGGTATTGGGGGTGAGATCACGCTGTGTCTAGGAGAGCAATTACACCATGTCCTTGGCCAAGGCAGGAGATTTACTGGTAGGTATTCCAATAGTATCTCAGTGTGTTCTGGGCTACACTCCGACACGACTTGTACCGCTTTTGGGGGTCTGACTTTTACCAACCCCCTAGGCCCACCATGCGATGCTCATAGATGAACGGACCGGACTGTTCGGATATTGTCACTGACAGGCTCAGTAGGGTGTCAGGATGAGTTCGCTCATCGACCTCCCTTTTGTTCAATACCTGGTAGCCCGTTACGTACGGCTTGTACCACTGACATGCTAGTGGTTAAATCCACATCCAAAGTATTGACGAGTCTTTAGAGTCCCCCACAGACAGTTTCTCAAGTTTCGGGCAAAACGTTGTAGAGGCCGTATGATATATGGCAGGGTCCGATCATATACGTGCGGTAGTGCACGAATCATGATCGGACGGATCATACTAGTGGGCTTTGTTTTAAGCCGGATCCTAGTATTAGATTTGTTGGATTACTTTAGTCTCATCGTATTCGCATTCAGTCGGAATGCGGATGCAGGTATGTATATACAGGTGAGGGGTATCCTTGTGATCCGTCACTAGTTTACTTTAGATGTTGCCGTATCTTTTTATTGTTGCAAACATTTGGATTAATGTTTGCCTATGGAAATTATGAGCTAGAAATCATCATTTGGAGCATTAATTGTGACACATGCACAACTGGTGATTCATGGTCTCTTTCTTTGTGCATGTGTCTCATTATGTGATAGATTTGTGTGTTGAAATGAAAGGATGAGAGTTATTTTGGTTTTGCTCTCATTTTTCATTTTCATCACACATGAGAAAGAAAAAGCCTTCTCTTCTTCTTCTTCCTCTAGCTCACCATTTCCATCAATGGCATCATCTCCAACCTCCATCCATTCAATGGATGCAAGAGACAAAGTTATCACACACATTCTCTACTTCACCTTGGACACGTCGGCTAGCGAACTTCATGCCCGAGTTGCTTCGGATGAAGAGGGAGCCCGTAAAAAGACTCGATGATGTGGTGCCTTTTTCGACGAGGAGACTGGAGCTCGGAGATGCCGCGAGGAGCTTGGGATGGTGGCCAAAGACCGAAGGACACGGATCGATCAGTATAGCTTTCCAACCCTTTCTCTAGTTGCTAGTTATAGGTTAATGGTTCGATCCGGATTTAAAGTATACGATAGCGCCGGTTTCTAGTTAAGAAAAAGTTTTCGTTTCCGCATTTTGGCCTCGGACAGTCGGCCGGGGCGCTACCGTAGACTTACAGGAACGCCTTTGAACCTTAGGGTTTGCGGCAGTTTAGCGGTGCCATTTGTGAAGCTTGGGTTTTCCCTTCTACGGTTGGTCCACAGGTGTAGTGGCATGTACTGGAATACTATTAAACTGTACCTAAGATGTTGAGCTCTTGGGGGATTATGGAACCTTGACAAATCGATCGAAAGGTTCGACGTCATTCGGATATCATGTGATATGCTTCATTGCTTGGGAGACACCGGATACGAGTATAGCCGTTGGAGCACAGTCCATGCAGCCATGAAGAGACGAGTCCGAAGCGGTCGACATTAGAGAAAAGTGGAGCAAAGAGTTCATACAAGATTTCGAGAAGATGATGTTCCACTCCGCTGACATCAGAGATGCGATATGCATGCAGAGGCGTTGTATATGGATGTACCTTCCAAAAGGAGTCGTGATGAGTATGCAGCCGTTCCGGAACAAGAAACATATATAGTAAAAGGTGGTAACTTCCGGGCAATTCGGCAGGAATGGGATTCGAGAGAGACCTCGACAAGACCTTTATGGAATACTACACGAGAAGACTTGGACCCAGGAGCGGTCATATTGCGCACACCCAGCAGGCCAAAGTTTGGCATCGTCGACGAGATAGTTAGCTAGAGATCTGTAGAAGATGTGCTTGAGCAGGACTACTTTGCCATACCTGATTTCGGTATTTTGGGCGATCTATTCGAATGAATTAACCTTGATGACTGAGTTTCATGATATTTGTTTTCGTGAACCATGGTTGCACCTACTGGGTATTTATATTTTGTGCATATGATACGCACACGATTTGGTTTTTGCACTCGGTACAGTTCACATATGCTTGCGGTGCATTAATACGTATTTGTGCACCACAGTGGCACCTGACTTCGGTTTGATGTCATTCGATATGTTGATTTAGATTTCATGCATGTGTTATGCATGTGATTTGACTTATGCTTTTGGCATAGTTTTCATGCACCTTTAGTGTTTTGAGTTGATTTGTGCACGCTGATGCACATGGTTGTGAGATTATATACCGCGGTGTACCTGATCTGAATTAAGCTGTATTGTATACCGTCGATTTCGATTCTGATATTGATGTTGATTTCGTGCACTCTGTGCATTTAATTTGGATTTTGCGCATGTTCGACGCTTGATATTGGATTTTGTGCATGATGGATGCACCTGATTTGGGATTTTCGCGCATGATTGGCGCACGTTATGAGATGCGATTTTGACGCACACCAGATGCACTAAATCGAGATTCTTCGTGCATATCAGATGCATCTGATTTTGCTGTCAGGTACACACGTTGTCTCTGACAGGTGTTTCGTGCACACCCGTTGCACTTAGATGTTGTTTCTATGCACATGTATGGCACATATATGGATTTTGATTTCCGTGCGCACCAGACGCACGTAGCATTCTTATCCACATTTTGGGATTTATGTCTTATGGAGCAGTATGTGTTTATGATATTTGCTATTTGTTTTCGTACTGAGCAGGATTAGTCAGAGGACAGTACATGGATATATTTCACATGCATTGATCGTTATCGAAGGGATTTCCAAAAAGGGAGCAATAGTCTCAGTATTTACCTACGTGTCTGATATGACACGAAACGTTTAAAAACAAGGAAACCTTTCTAACTTGTTTTCAAAACGGCGGGACGTACATATGAAAAAAAGGATATATACATATATGGTTATTTTCTTACAATAGACGTCCGCCACAGTGCAGTGTTGCGTGCATCACACAGCGATTTAAAACTGTTTGGCAAGCATTTCCTTCCGATATTTACATGTACAGATTTGATGTTTATATGTATAGTGTTGATATATATCATATTGGTTTTCATAGTGGATTTAGACATTGATGTCTTCCTCATGACTCCGATGATTATGGGATGCTTGACGGAGTTTTGTTTTTGAGTTATCTACTCATTGTTCAGCGCATGCATTGCGCTACGAGATTGCTCTCCATAAAGTTCCTTTGTATGGAGAAATATGGCATCTAGTTCCATATCCTCGTGCCTCCTCTGATGTTCATTGTTCATCGAGGCAAGCACGATGCACTTGGCTTTCGCGCAATCGAAATCCCAGGTTTTGCGGATTTCCTTATCCGCATTACTGGATTTGGGACCAGGGACAGCAGGTGCCGTAGCGGTGAGGACGTACCCCAATTTGTCATAGGTCAAAGCCATTTTGACATCCCGCAGCCAATCTTTATAGTTTGGCCCTGTCAGTATATTTTTCTCTAAAAGTAACTTAAGTCCAGTCATTTTCAGGGTCGCTGCAATTAGGAGAGAGAGAAGAAAACTCTTTAGCATGATACTCTTGCAAGTTTAGAGTGGTTTTTAGTTTATCTAAACTGGATGGCTCCCACTGTTTCTCGAATCCTTTCTCAAACCATAAAAGAAGAATTAGCCAGGACTATTCTCACTGTACAATTCTTGCTTAACCGTTCAGCCAGGCTAGTGTCGATACTTCGAGGGAGGTTTTCCAACGCTTTCGCGAAGTTCCTTAATTAAAGAACCTCTTTTCTCTGGGGGCGTAACCCCGCTGACACTTTTCTTAACACCTACTTGGTTTATAGCATTGATCGTTAAGTGACGAATATCCTGATAAGTAGCATATACTCATAGTAGGATCAGGATCCAAATATCATCGTATGATAATGTTGAAGGAATCCTACCAACATTCATAAACTCCAAATGGTATGCATCTCTTTGCAAATTTCAGTTTCTTTAGAAATTCCCGATATATATTTTTTGCCCCATGCTCTTATGACCTTGGCGTTGGTCAAAATGTCATAAGTCATATGTCAAGTTCTACCCATCATTATCTTGTTAATTTGAACCCATCCGTACATATCCTTGACGTTGGCAAAATGATCATACGACTGTCCCAAACTAACTCATCTATCTATGCAACAAATGAATACCCAGCAGCTACCAAACACTATGCCTTGGCGTTGGTCAAAATACATAGCTTGAATACTACTGAATACCCAGATGAAATGACGGAGGGCAACGAATGGTTTTAACGAAACCGTGAACGTAGTGAACTTGATATAACCGAAAGAACCTGATAGCTTTTTAAAAGGAGTGGTTAAAGCTCCGCATTTAAAAATATCTGTTTTTAAAATTAACCGAGTGGTTTCTTTTAAATTGTTCCAACAATTAAACTTTTGGTTTATTTTCTTTGCATTATAAATAATGCGTCCCATCATTAACCTATCATTGCAGAAAACAACGAAAATACAACGTCCTCTTATACCATCCGCATTCGCCACGGGGTCCCGTCATCACCCGTTAGGTTACTTAACTAACGACGGAGCGGGGGCTGGGCTAGCGCGGGTGTAAAACATAAGTGACGTCTAAATAGCTATCATATATAGATATTGTACATTCGTCAGATGCAATAATAGGCATTCCAGATCTCATATGAACTTTATTGGATTTGCAAGCAATCCGCGTTTGTTTAGAGCCTGCAACAAAAGACGGATTACACAGTTGTGATGAATAGCCATTACCCTACCCAAGACCCCTACGGGTACGGCAAACTACCCGCCCGGCAGTTTGTGTACCGCACCTTGGGTCTGTCCTTGGAGCAAAAACAGTAAAATGAAATAATACAACGGTGGCTACAACCGCAACCTGGATGTGCCCCGCAAAAATAATATTACAATAAATTACATTTACATCAAATGAATCAAATAATAACCCATCACATAACCCCGGCTAAACATCACAACAGTCCAATACAGTTCACATCAACAAACAGTAAAAACCATTACAGAAATGTGCAACCCCCTGCCAACCGACATACTAGCAGTTAGGGGAGGTTTACGAACACATTATACAAACACAGATATAATCCAACAAGCAAATACCGTATAATTTCGATCGATTAAACACATTTAATTTTTCTCCAATACTTCTCTGTAAATCTGAAACCTGAGCAAAAATTAAAAAATTCCAGAAAATACCAAATATCACAGAGAACCAACACAGGAAAATTGGGCTGATGAATCGGCAACTCGGTGGCGGAATCGCGACGGATCGGTGGGATCCGCCGCGGTTCCGCGGCGCTTTAGTCGATTCATGATCCCAGTTTTCTTGGGTGTTCTAATACTATCATTTTGAGCTTTCTGAAGGTCCCTGAAAAATTTTTGGACCACATTTAAAAATCGATAGAATACCATGATATCGGGGTTTTCCGGTTTTGTTTTTTCCGTTCGAAATTCATACAATTTTGGAAGTGAGTTATTTATTGTTTAGCGAGGCTTTGATACCACTATAAGTCGATGTACAACATCCCACGACTAGCGGGGATGCGGAAATATGAAAAACGATCTTGTTCTTTGCATAAACATCGACTAACCGCATAAATCGAAGCTAAACGATAACTAACATCAAACATAGAAGTTCTAAACTACTATGTGAAGGGATTATACCTAAAGAACCGTGTCCTTCGTCTTTACGAACTCCACCTCCTCCTCGGCCTTCTCCAAGTAGTAGACGATCCACCACGAGAGCTAAACTCCAAGCTTTGCCTCTAAACTTGAGGCAACTAGGTATCTTTAAGTGCTAATCAAAGTACCTAGATGAAATAGAGTATGGTTATGGATTAAGTAGTCTAACTAATCCTTGTACTCAACACATGAGAGGGGAGGATTAGGGTTTGAAGAGAGAGAGCTTGAGGAGAGAGAAGGTGAGAAGAATAATCAAATGAGAAAATGAGTTATCATAATATATATCAAGCATTATTGTTTTTCAAGAAAAGAAAAGAAAATCATTTACAACCATGCTTGATAAATATCTTATGGTGATTCATCTCCATGAGTCATTAAGCAATTATGAAGCATTAATGACATGGATGAATCATCCATATGACTCACTAATCTCATTTAATGTATATGCCACCTAAACCTCCTTAGGCACCATCTTCTAGAAGCTTCTCGCGCAATTACGAGAACGCCCCTCCTATCCGTGAAAACACGGAAAAAATTTAGACTGTATAAATCCAATAACCGGATACTAGTAACTGGCTTAAACCAAAGCCGACTAATAAAAACTGTCCGAAAGTCGTACGTGCGTAAACACACGTATGCGTCCGAACCCTTGTCGTAAAACCATACGACCTCTATATCGTTTCGCCTGGAGTAGGGAAACTCTCTGCGTGGGACTCTAGAGACTCGACTACTACGCTGGCAGTGGGTTTAACTACAGACCGCAAGCGGCACTAGCTGTACGTAACGGTCCCCAGGTAGATGTCGATAAGAAGGCCGATGAGGAAACCCATCCGAACTCCTCTGAGTCTGATGTGACAATCTCCATACAGTCCGGTCCGTTCTTCTAAGACTATCGCATATCGGGCCTAGGGGGGCGGCAAGCGTCAGTCCCCTAATAGCGGTATAAGTCGTGTCGGAGCGAAGGCCATTACACCCTGAGAAACTACTGGAACCTACCAGCAAATCTCGCTTGCCCTGGCCAGGGACTTTGCGTAATGGCTCTCTGACACAGCGCGATATCAACCCCCAATACCGGGAGAGACGAATCCTGTCTAACCGCCACTGCCTCCAAGTGCTCAGGACTGCACCCAACTGCTACCTGTTTGCACGACTCCTTTGAGCCGTGGTAGGGTAGCAATCTAAGAACAGTGGAACACACTCGAGGCGAAGTAGCAGTGTCAAGTCTACGGACTATGCTATACTTATGTCACCTGGGAACTATTCACTGACGACTAGTATAAAACCAACCAACAGTTCCCTGTGAGTCCTGTCCGGTGTACCCGTAACCTAACGAGCACCTGCATACTATCTCCAGTACGGCGTACTGACGGCTGTGGGACAGACCATCTCCCCAACTGGGATGAGAAGCGTACACACTAGTCTACTCCGGAGTATCGATGCCCTGTCTCGATAATCCAATGACTAGGGACCTGAATAAGGATGTGCTTGTAGACTACCTAGCCTCCACTAGTGTGACTGCCATCACAACGCTGGTAGTCAAGCAAGATCCTAAGAGCTCTATCAATACGTATACTCACATATTAAGATATAAAAACCAAGTAGCATACTACCATGTTTAGCAAGACTGTTATATACATATGAATATCCCAAGCTTCCATTAAGTAATAAACAAACTAGTATGATACAATAATGGCCCCTATGGCATATACACTAACAATAAGGTCACCTAAAGCCGTACATGATGATAAAGATAAACCAGATAGCATACTATCATCTTGAGCAAGATTGTTCTAACGGTATAGGTCCTCTCTCAATCATTGCAATCACGTGCCTGTGATCCAATAATTGCGGCAGTTCCACGGTACCATTAGTGAGGCTTGGGTTTGCCCTTCTACGGATGGTCCACAGGTGCTGTGTCGTGCACTGAATATTATTAAACTGTACTCGAGTGTTGAGCTCTCAGGAAATTATGGGACTTTGTGTAGGGTTCCTAGGCACTCTTGGGAGGGTTCATAAGGCATCAAACATGCCCGAATAAAAATTTAGACGTGCCGAACAACCCAAAGACGGAATCTTTGCTAGATTATTAGGGTTACACATGCAAGTAAACATCTTTACAACTAAAAGTGGGGGATTACAACCTTTGTAGTCCGCTCCTTCGCTTCATAAGCTCCGAGTAGAAGTCCCTTCGCCGGGATCCATGATCTCCCGGACTCAAGAGAGGCTCCACGACTCGAACGATCCATGCTAGCTTGTAGTGTTCCGTTTCTCCGACGATCTATGTTGAAGTTGCTATAACTCAAGCTCTCTCACTCTAATGAGGTGAACACCCTAATCTAATGGGCTAAATTAGATGAGGATGATGGAGTAGTATTTATGCTTTCTTTTTATATCAAATTCTCACAAGAAATCATCACAAAAGGAAAAACAAGTAAGCTTTCTCAAAGCTTAAGAGAGAAGATGATGATAGAAAAAGAGTTAATCCTTTTGTGATGAATAATAGAAAAGAATATATGATTGATCATGGAAACATGGTCAAGGATGACAAGGTTAACCTTTGTAGAGAATAAACTAGGGCTAGGGTTTGGTTAGGTTAAAGAATGAGTCATAAGATAATATCAACCATAATATCTTACACTTGACAAAAGGAAAGCTTCTAGATGGTGCAAGAAGGAGCTAACCCTAATCAAGCCCTAACCTTGTTTAATCTCCACTAAACATGTTCCATTATAAATCATATCATTTTACTATAATATATATCACATATATATTACATATTTGTAACAAAAGAAAATAATACAATTAACATATATCGCATATATATCAATGTATTACCCGGTGAGAAAATGAAATAATAAAGTGAGCCAATATTAGATAATGTAATACAATATATCATATATATTATTATACATTAAATCATCGAATCAACACTTGATCCGACAATCCGGCTATATTGAATATAACCGACTAATATATCATGTACCGATTCATCGAATCAACACTTGATCCGATGACCCGGTTCATATCTAAATATCGCGAGAATATAATACGGTATCTCATATCGCATTATCCTCGGTCCTGCGCATATCACATATGTGCCTCTACTCCATTTTGCCGGAGCCAAGAAACCTCTATGTAGGACTCTAAAGAATCGTCAATACGCCGGTAGCAGGTGATGATCATATCAAACACCCACAAGCTGCAAGCGGTCAGCTAAACGTAACAGCCACCCAGGTATTGAGCGATTAGAAGATCAACAAGCTAGCCTGTACGTTCTCCTGTGAATCCAATCAGTAACACTCCCGTACAGTCCGGTCTGTTCGTCTGATATGTCGCATATCAAGTCTAGGGGTGGTATACGTCAGACCCCAGTAACCGATAAGTCGTGTCGATGAGTGGCTCATAACGGGTCGAGAAACTAATGGTAACACTTACCAGTAAATCTCTATATCAGCCCTGGTCAGGGACTTCCAGTTATAGCCAATCGAACACGACACAACATCAACTCCCTTTACCAGGAGAGACGAATCCCCTCCTATCGCTCATTGCCTCCATGTGATTCCGGATTGTGTTAGTGTTTATGCCCTAGAAGGCCATTACTGTATCATACTAGCTTGTATATTACTTAATGGAAGCTTGGGATATTCACATGTATATAACAGTCTTGCTAAACATGGTAGTATGCTACTTGGTTTTTCTATCTTAATATGTGAGTGTACGTATTGATAGAGCTCTTAGGATCTTGCTTGTCTACCAGCGTTGTGATGGCAGTCACACTAGTGGGGGCTGGGTAGTCTACAAGCACATCCTTATTCAGGTCCCCGGTCGTTGGATTATCGAGACAGAGCATCGATACTCCGGAGTAGACTGGTGTGTACGCTTCTCATCCCAGTTGGGGAGATGGTCTGTCCCACAGCCGTCAGTACGTCGTACTGGAGATAGTATACAGGTGCTCGTTAGGTTACGGGTACACCGGACAGGACTCACAGGGAACTGTTGGTTGGTTTGATACCAGTCGTCAGTAAACAGTTCCCAGGTGACATGAGTACAGCGTAGTCCGCAGACTTGACACTGCTACTACGCCTCGAGTGTGTCCCACTGTTCTTAGATTGCTACCCTACCACGGTTCAAAGGAGTCGTGCAAACAGGTGGCAGTTGGGTGCAGTCCCGAGCACTTGGAGGCAGTGGCGGTTAGACAGGATTCGTCCCTCCCGGTATTGGGAGTAGATATCGTGCTGTGTCAGAGAGCCATTACGCAAAGTCCCTGGCCAGGGCAAGCGAGATTTGCTGGTAGGTTCCAGTAGTTTCTCAGGGTGTAATGGGCTAACCTCCGACACGACTTATACCGCTATTAGGGGACTGATGCTTGCCGCCCCCCTAGGCCCGATATGCGATAGTCTTGGACGAACGGACCGGACTGTATGGAGATTGTCACATCAGACTCAGTAGGAGTTCGGATGGGTTTACTCATCGGCCTTCTTATCGACAACTACCTGGGGACCGTTACGTACAGCTAGTGCCGCTTGCGGTCTGTGGTTAAACCCACTGCCAGCGTAGTAGTCGAGTCTCTAGAGTCCCACACAGAGAGTTTCCTACTCCAGGCGAAACGATATAGAGGTTGCATGGTTTTGCGACAAAGGGTTCGGACGCATACGTGCGTTTACGCGCGTACGACTTTCGGACAGTTTTTACCAGTCGGCTTTGGTTTAAGCCAGTTACTGGTATCCGGTTATTGGATTTTTACAGTCTAAAGTTTTTCCGTATTTTTACGGATCGGAGGGGCGTTCTCGTAATTACTCGAGAAGCTTCTAGAAGATGTGACTAAGGAGGTTTCTTTTGGATAAGAGAGTGAGTCATGGTGGTGATTCATTCATTTCATTAATGCACATTTATTGCTTAATGACTCATGCTAATGAATCACCACTAGATATTTCATGAAGCATGCTTATTCATTTCTTTTTATTCATTATTGAAAAATAAGAATGCTTCATAATATTATGATACACTCTCTCTCTTCTCTCATTATCTTATCTCACATTCTCTCTCCTCAAGCTCTCATCTTCAAACCCTAATCCTTAATCCTCATGTGTTGAGATCAAAGGATTAGTTAGACTAAACAATCCATAACCTACACTCTACATCATCCTTTCATCTTTGATTAGCAATCAAAGTTGATTAGTTACCTCAAGTTAGAGGTTTAGCTTGGAGTTTCGCTCTCGGGTGGATCGTCTACTACCTAGAGAAGGTCGAGGAGAACAAAGGAGGACACAAAGACGAAGGACTAGTTTCGATCGGTATAATCCCTTAACACTATAGTTTAGTTTAAGCTATGTGTTTGGTTATTATTTGTTTAGCTTCGATTCAAGCGGTTAGTCGATGTTCGTTGTTTAAACTTGATCGTTTTTGAAAATTCCGCCTCCCCATAAGTACTGGGGTGTACTACATCGACTTACAGTGGTATCAGAGCCTCGCTAAACAATAAATAACCTAGTTGCAAATTTGTACGAATTTCGAACGGAAAAACAAAGCCGCAAAACCCTAATTCTGTCAAGTTTCTGTCGAAGTTAAAATGAAGTCAGAAAATTTTTCAGGTATGTTCAGAGAGCTTGACATGACCACAGTAGAACACCCAAAAAATTTGGGCTTCTGATTCGTCTAAAGAGCCGCGGAAGGGTGGCGGATCCCACCGATCCGCCGCGCAACCGCAGCCGAGTTGACGAGTCAGGAGCTCGTTTTTTTTGGGTGGGTCCCCTGTGGTGTTTTGGGTTTTCTGGAATGTTTAATTATTGCTCAGGTTACTGTTTAACAGAGCAGATTTTGGAGCAATATTGATGTTGTTTATTCGATCGAATTGTACAGTATTTGCGTATTGGATTATATCTGTGATTGTTTAATGTGTTCGTAAACCTCCCCTAACTGCTAGTATGTCGGTTGGCAGGGGGTTGCACATTTCTGAAATGGTTATATCTGTTTGTACATATAAACTGTATTGGACTGTTGTGGTGTATAGCCGGGGTTAGCAATGGGTTATCGATTAATTCATTTGTTGTAAATGTAATTTGTTGTAATATTATTTTCGCGGGGCACTTCCAGGTTGCGGTCGTAGCCACCGTTGTATTATTTCATTTTACTGTTTTTGCTCCTAGGACTGACCCAAGGTGGGGTACACAGACTGCCGGGTGGGTAGTTTGCCGTACCCGTAGGGGTCGAGGGTGGGGTAACGGCTATTCATCACAACTGTGTAATCTGTCTTTTCTTGCAGGCTCAAAAGAAATACAGATTGCTTGCAAATCCAATATTGTTTATCTGTGTTCTGGAATGAATATCTTTGCGTCAGACGAATGTAAAATATCTATATTTATGATAGCTATTTAGACGCCACTTATGTTTTACACCCGCGCTAGCCCAGCCCCCGCTCTGTCGTTAGTTAAGTAACCTAACGGGTGATGACGGGACCCCGTGGCGAATGCGGATGGCATAAGAGGACGTTGTATTTTCGTTGTTTTCTGCAATGATAGGTTAATGATGGGACGCATTATCTATAATGCAAAGTAAAACAAACCAAAGTTTAAATCGTTGGAACAATTTAAAAGAAACCACTCGGTTATTTTAAAAACAGATATTTTTAAATGCGGAGCTTTAACCACTCCTTTTAAAAGCTATCAGGTTCCTTCGGTTATATCAAGTTCACTACGTTTACGGTTTCGCCAAAACCAGTCGTAGCCCTCCGTCATTTCATTTGGGTATTCAGTAGTATTCAAGCTATGCATTTTGGCCAAAGTCAAGGCATAGTGTTTGGTAGCTACTGGGTTTTCATTTGTTGCATAAGATAGATGAGTTGGTTTGGGACAGTCGTATTACCATTTGATCAAAGTCAGGGGTATATACGGATGGGTTCAAATTGACAAGATAATGACGGGTAGAACTTGACATGTGACTTATGACATTTTGACCAAAGCCAAGGTCATAAGAGCATGGGGCAAAAACCTTATATCGGGAATTTCTAAAGAAACTGAAATTTGCAAAGAGATGCATACCATTTGGAGTTTGATGAATGTTGGTAGGATTCCTTCAACATTATCATACGATGATATTTGGATCCCGATCCTACTGTGAGTATATGCTACTTATCAGGATATTCGTCGCTTAACGATCAATGCTATAAACCTAGTAGGTGTCCAGAAAAGTGTCAGCGGGGTTACGCCCCCAGAGAAAAGAGGTTATTTAATTAAGGAACTTCGCGAAAGCGTTGGAAAACCTCCCTCGAAGTATCGACACCGGCCTGGCTGAACGGTTAAGCAAGTATTGTACGGTGAGAATAGTCTTGGCTAATTCTTCTTTTATGGTTTGAGGAAGGATTCGAGAAACAGTGGGAGCCATCCAGTTTAGATAAACTAAAAACCATTCTAAACTTGCAAGAGCATCATGCTAAAGAGTTTTCTTCTCTCTCTCCTAATTGCAGCGACCCTGAAAATGACTGGACTTAAGTTACTTTTAGAGAAAAATATACTGACGGGGCCAAACTATAAAGATTGGCTGCGGAATGTCAAGATGGCTTTGACCTATGACAAACTGGGGTACGTCCTCACCGCTACAGCACCTGCTGTCCTTGGTCCCAAATCCAGCAATGCGGATAAGGAAATCCGCAAAACCTGGGATTTAGATTGCGCGAGAGCCAAGTGCATCGTGCTTGCCTCGATGAACAATGAACATCAGAGGAGGCACGAGGATATGTCTCTAGATGGCATATTTCTCCATACAAAGGAACTTTATGGAGAGCAATCTCGTATAGCAAGATACGAGACCTCTAAGAAATTGTTTCGAGCGAGGTTGGCTGTCGGGTCATCAGTAGGTGAACATGTCCTACAGATGATCGGCTATATTGAAGAGCTCGCAGACCTTGGGACGACTTTGGATAATGAGCTCTATACAGACCTTGTTCTCCAGTCCCTTCCTCCCACCTACGCCCAGTTTATCCTCAACTTCAATCTTCAAGGAAAAGAAGTTGAACTTGCGGAACTCCTGAACATGTTAAGGAGTGCAGAGGGCACCTTGCAGAAGGCAAGGGAAACACCCGCTATGTTTGTTGGCGGTTCATCTTCTTCCGGGTCCAAGGCTAGGGCCAAAGGAAGGAAGAAGAAGGCCGCACCCAGACCTAGAGGAGGTGTTAGTAAGGTGGGAAAGAAGGGAAAGAAAAAGTTTACAGCACCGGTAGTTGGCCTGGATGAGTGCTTCCATTGTCACAGGAAAGGGCACTGGAAGAAGGATTGCAAGGCGTGGAACGCCAAGAACCAGGAACCGAAGCAAGCTGTGGCTTCGACTTCAGGTGTGTTTGTAATTGAGAATTGTCTGTCGATCAACTCTACTTCCTGGGTATTGGATACCGGATCAGGATCTCATATTTGCAATTCATTGCAGGCACTGAGAAACCGTAGAGTGCTGAAGGAAGGTGATATGATCCTCAGGGTTGCTAACGGAGCTAGCGTGGGAGCTGCGTCCGTCGGGGATTATCACCTAGGATTGACGAGTGGACACATTTTGGTTTTACATAACTGTTATTTTGTACCCAGCTTAACGTGTAATATCATATCAGTTTCCTTGTTATCAAATAAAGGTTATGATTTCACGTTTGTAAGAGATGTTGTCAACATCCACCTTAATCATGGTTTGATTGGGTCCGGTACTCTAAATAACGGCATATATGTGTTAAACCAACTCCAAATTTTCAATGTCCAGAACACACTAAAAAGAAAGTCTCCAGATTTAAATAAAGCTTTCTTATGGCATTGTAGACTGGGTCACATCAATGAGAGAAGGTTGACTAAGTTGCATAGAGAAGGATATTTGGACACGTTCGAATATCAAACTTATGACACTTGTCAATCTTGTCTCAAAGGAAAGATGACAAAGACTCCATTCACTGGACAAGGAGTAAGAGCGAGCGAGCTCTTAGGACTCATACACAGTGATGTATGCGGTCCAATGTCTACACATGCGAGAGGTGGTTTTTCCTATTTCATTACTTTCACAGATGATTACTCAAGATACGGATTCATTTATCTGATGAAACATAAATCCGAGGCTTTTGAGAAATTCCAAGAGTATAAGAATGAAGTAGAAAACCAAACCGGCAAAAGTATAAAAACACTGAGATCTGATCGAGGTGGAGAATACTTAAGTGCCGAGTTCCTAGTTTACCTAAAAGAGAAAGGAATTCTCTCTCAGCTTACTCCTCCATACACTCCACAGCATAACGGTGTATCGGAGAGACGGAATCGAACCCTATTGGATATGGTACGATCCATGATGAGTAATGCTGAGTTACCGCGATCTTTCTGGGGTTATGCGCTAGAATCAGCGGCATATCTTCTGAACAGAGCTCCTACCAAGACTGTGCCTACCACTCCATATCAGATGTGGACTGGGAAGAAACCCCATCTTCAGCATATGAAGATTTGGGGATGTCCAGCTTTTGTTAAAAAGCAGCATGTGGACAAGCTCGAGGCACGATCAGTAAAATGTATGTTTGTGGGATATCCAAAGAACTCCAAGGGATATTATTTCTATTACGCAGAGGAACAAAAGGTTTTTGTTTCTCGTAATGCCCATTTTCTGGAAAATCAGTTTTTAGAAAAGGAAATAAGTGGGAGCGAAATAGAACTGGAAGAAATTCCAGAACCACAAACTACTACTGAAAGTTTGGTAGAACCAGAGGTTCAAGAAGAACAGAACATTCCCGCACCCCTCCGCAGGAGTAGTAGGCCGTCTCGTCCGCCTGAGAGATACTACGGTTTTCTCATAGACGGGGATAGAGAGGATTGCATCATAGATGATGATGAACCTACTGACTTCCAGCAAGCCATCCAGAGCGGCGACTCGGTACGATGGCTAGATGCAATGCGGACCGAAATAGAGTCCATGTACACCAACAAAGTATGGACTTTGGACTTTGCTCCAGATGGGGTAAAACCCATAGGATGCAAATGGATCTTCAAGAAAAAGATTGGTGTAGATGGACAGGTGGAAACCTATAAGGCTAGACTTGTTGCAAAGGGTTTTCGTCAAAGACCTGGTTTGGACAATGACGAAACTTTTTCTCCAGTGGCTATGCTCAAATCCATTCGGGTCCTTCTTGCTATTGCTGCCTTCCATGATTATGAAATCTGGCAGATGGACGTAAAGACGGCTTTTCTGAATGGAAATTTAGAAGAGAGCGTCTATATGGATCAGCCAGAGGGTTTCAATCAGAGTGGGAGCAGCGGGAAAGTATGCAAGCTGCTTAAGTCCATTTACGGACTAAAGCAGGCATCGCGGAGTTGGAACATCTGTTTTGATGAGACAGTCAAAGAATATGACTTTATCAAAAATCCAGATGAACCGTGCATATATAGTAAAGTTGTGGCCAGAAGTGTCGTATTCCTCGTCTTGTACGTGGATGACATTCTATTGATAGGAAATGACATTTCTATGCTACAATCTGTCAAAGGATTCTTATCACACAGGTTCTCCATGAAAGACCTGGGTGATGCCTCTTACATTCTGGGGATCCGGATCTATCGTGATAGATCCAAGAGGATGTTGGGACTTTCGCAGTCCAGGTATATCGACACTGTACTGAAAAGATTCAGTATGGAAGATTCTAAGCGCGGTAATCTACCGGCTTGTCACGGAATCACCCTCTCCAAAGAGATGTCTCCCAAGACTGATTTGGAAAGGGAACGCATGTCTATTATACCCTACGCTTCTGCGGTAGGCTCTATAATGTATGCGATGTTGTGTACCAGACCAGATGTAGCTTACGCACTGAGCGTGGTAAGCCGGTATCAGTCAGACCCAGGGGAGAAACACTGGATAGCAGTAAAGAACATTCTCAAGTACCTGAGGAGGACTAAGGAGATGTTCTTGGTTTACGGCGGAAAAGACCTCAGGTTGGAGGCCTTTGCTGATTCCGGCTTCCAGAGTGATAAGGACGATTCCAAGTCCATGTCGGGTTATGTCTTTACCCTCAATGGAGGGGCGGTGTGCTGGAAGAGCTCCAAGCAGGACACCGTTGCTGACTCGACGATGGAAGCGGAGTATATAGCTGCTTGCGATGCCGCAAAAGAAGCCGTCTGGATGAAGAAGTTCCTAACAGAACTTCAGGTGGTTCCTACCATAGTTGATCCAATACCTCTGTATTGCGACAACAACGGAGCTATAGCTTTAGCGAAGGAACCAAGGTCCCATCAGAAGTCCAGACACATCTTGAGGCGGTATCACCTGATCAGGGAGATCATTGATCGTCAGGAGATCGAGGTTCGGAGAGTTGCTTCAGAAGAGAACATTGCTGATCCATTCACGAAGGCCCTTCCTCAGATTCAGTTCGAGAGGCTGCTCGAGATCATTGGTCTGCGATATGCCAGTACTTGGCCCTAGTGCAAGTGGGAGATTGTTAGTGTTTATGCCCTAGAAGGCCATTACTGTATCATACTAGCTTGTATATTACTTAATGGAAGCTTGGGATATTCACATGTATATAACAGTCTTGCTAAACATGGTAGTATGCTACTTGGTTTTTCTATCTTAATATGTGAGTGTACGTATTGATAGAGCTCTTAGGATCTTGCTTGTCTACCAGCGTTGTGATGGCAGTCACACTAGTGGGGGCTGGGTAGTCTACAAGCACATCCTTATTCAGGTCCCCGGTCGTTGGATTATCGAGACAGAGCATCGATACTCTGGAGTAGACTGGTGTGTACGCTTCTCATCCCAGTTGGGGAGATGGTCTGTCCCACAGCCGTCAGTACGTCGTACTGGAGATAGTATACAGGTGCTCGTTAGGTTACGGGTACACCGGACAGGACTAACAGGGAACTGTTGGTTGGTTTGATACCAGTCGTCAGTAAACAGTTCCCAGGTGACATGAGTACAGCGTAGTCCGCAGACTTGACACTGCTACTACGCCTCGAGTGTGTCCCACTGTTCTTAGATTGCTACCCTACCACGGCTCAAAGGAGTCGTGCAAACAGGTGGCAGTTGGGTGCAGTCCCGAGCACTTGGAGGCAGTGGCGGTTAGACAGGATTCGTCCCTCCCGGTATTGGGAGTAGATATCGTGCTGTGTCAGAGAGCCATTACGTAAAGTCCCTGGCCAGGGCAAGCGAGATTTGCTGGTAGGTTCCAGTAGTTTCTCAGGGTGTAATGGGCTTACCTCCGACACGACTTATACCGCTATTAGGGGACTGACGCTTGCCGCCCCCCTAGGCCCGATATGCGATAGTCTTGGACGAACGGACTGGAC
The DNA here is from genome assembly GCA_030015575.1 of Agapanthus africanus. Classification (NCBI taxonomy): domain Eukaryota; kingdom Viridiplantae; phylum Streptophyta; class Magnoliopsida; order Asparagales; family Amaryllidaceae; genus Agapanthus; species Agapanthus africanus. The sequence goes on from JASDDO010000022.1 coordinate 288,997,380, forward strand.
TGTATGGAGATTGTCACATCAGACTCAGTAGGAGTTCGGATGGGTTTACTCATCGGCCTTCTTATCGACAACTACCAGGGGACCGTTACGTACAGCTAGTGCCGCTTGCGGTCTGTGGTTAAACCCACTGCCAGCGTAGTAGTCGAGTCTCTAGAGTCCCACACAGAGAGTTTCCTACTCCAGGCGAAACGATATAGAGGTTGCATGGTTTTGCGACAAAGGGTTCGGACGCATACGTGCGTTTACGCGCGTACGACTTTCGGACAGTTTTTACCAGTCGGCTTTGGTTTAAGCCAGTTACTGGTATCCGGTTATTGGATTTTTACAGTCTAAAGTTTTTCCGTATTTTTACGGATCGGAGGGGCGTTCTCGTAATTACTCGAGAAGCTTCTAGAAGATGTGACTAAGGAGGTTTCTTTTGGATAAGAGAGTGAGTCATGGTGGTGATTCATTCATTTCATTAATGCACATTTATTGCTTAATGACTCATGCTAATGAATCACCACTAGATATTTCATGAAGCATGCTTATTCATTTCTTTTTATTCATTATTGAAAAATAAGAATGCTTCATAATATTATGATACACTCTCTCTCTTCTCTCATTATCTTATCTCACATTCTCTCTCCTCAAGCTCTCATCTTCAAACCCTAATCCTTAATCCTCATGTGTTGAGATCAAAGGATTAGTTAGACTAAACAATCCATAACCTACACTCTACATCATCCTTTCATCTTTGATTAGCAATCAAAGTTGATTAGTTACCTCAAGTTAGAGGTTTAGCTTGGAGTTTCGCTCTCGGGTGGATCGTCTACTACCTAGAGAAGGTCGAGGAGAACAAAGGAGGACACAAAGACGAAGGACTAGTTTCGATCGGTATAATCCCTTAACACTATAGTTTAGTTTAAGCTATGTGTTTGGTTATTATTTGTTTAGCTTCGATTCAAGCGGTTAGTCGATGTTCGTTGTTTAAACTTGATCGTTTTTGAAAATTCCGCCTCCCCATAAGTACTGGGGTGTACTACATCGACTTACAGATTGTACCCAAAAGCCACCGTTTTGCACGCCCTCTTGGACGTGGTAAGGTGGAAATCAAAGCACAGTGGGAATTACACAAGACTCTATGACAATCTCGGGTCTACAGACTACCCTGTACCAGTGTCACCGGAGAACTGCTATCTGACGTTTGGTATATCACCATCTGGGAGTTCTCGGTGAGTCCGTCCAGTGTACCCAGTCTCCACTGAGCACCCGTACACCATCTCTGATGTCAAATACCGATGGATATGGGATCATCCATCGCCCATCATATGGGTCAAGATGCGTATACGCTAGTCTACTCTGGTGTATCGATGCCCTGTCTCGATATACCCTCGACTAGGAACAGTTATAGGATGTACTCATCGACTACCGTGGCCCCACCAGTATGATCTCATCATAGTCCCAGTAGTCGAGTACAGATCCTAAGGGCTTTATCAACATGTGAAAGAAAGACAGTAAACCAATACAAGTCAACATGTTAAGATAAATTGAAACCAAATAGCATATTATCATGACGAGCAAGAAAGTCCTCTCTATATATATCCAAGCATCCATCATAATATACATCATATGGACAACAATGGCCTCTAGGGCATATACATAACTAACAATCTCCCACTTTCACTAAGGCCAGCTGCTGTAGTATCTCATACCAAGCATCCCGAATAATCTCTTAAACTGTATCTGGGAAATGGCCTTCGTTAGTGGATCCGTAGTGTTGTCCTTCGTATCTACTCTCCTGACCTCGATCTCCCAGCGATCAACAATCTCCCTGATCAGGTGATACCGCCTCAGAATATGTCTGGACTTTTGATGGGATTTGGGTTCCTTGGCCAAAGCCACAGCTCCATTGTTATCGCAATACAGAGGTATTGGATGCTCAATGGATGGAACCACACCAAGTTCACTAATGAACTTCTTTATGCAGACAGCCTCTTTGGCAGCATCGTTGGCAGCGATGTATTCAGCCTCCATCGTCGAGTCTGCAACGGTATTCTGTTTGGAACTCTTCCAACATACCGCCCCTCCATTGAGGGTAAAGACAAATCCCGAGTGCGACTTAGAGTCGTCTTTATCACTTTGGAAGCTGGAATCGGTAGAGGACTCCACCCGGAGTTCTCCGTTACCATACACCAAGAACATGTCTCTAGTCCTTCGTAAGTACTTGAGAATGTTCTTCACAGCTGTCCAGTGACTCTCTCTAGGATCTGCTTGATACCGACTCACTACACTTAGTGAGTATGCTACATCGGGTCTGGTACATAGCATCGCATACATGATAGAGCCTACTGCCGAAGCATAGGGTATCCCTTGCATGCGAGCTCTCTCCAAATTAGTCTTGGGAGACATCTTTTTGGAGAGAGTGAGTCCAGAGATCGTGGGTTGGTTCCCACGCTTGGATTCTTCGATAATAAACCTCTTTAGTATGGTGTCAATGTACCTAGATTGGGACAATCCCAGTATCCTTTTGGATCTATCTCTATTGTTCCTAATCCCCAATATGCAGCAGGCATCACTTAGATCTTTCATTGAGAATATTTGTGATAAGAAGAGCTTGACTGATTGCAGCATAGGAATATCATTTCCTACCAAGAGTATGTCATCCACGTACAATACGAGGAAGACTACCTTACTCTCTGCTACCTTCTTATAGATATAGGGTTCATCTATATTTTTGATGAAGTCAAACTCTTTGACTACAATATCAAAACAGATGTTCCAACTCCGCGATGCTTGCTTTAATCCATAAATGGATTTAAGCAGCTTGCACACCTTTCCGCTGCTCCCACTATCTACGAAGCCCTCTGGCTGAGTCATGTACTCGCACTCTTCTAAATCACCGTTTAGAAAGGCAGTCTTAACATCCATTTGCCAGATTTCATAGTCAAGGTATGCAGCAATGGCAAGTAAGATCCGGATGGACTTAAGCATAGCCACTGGAGAAAAGGTTTCGTCATAATCCACACCTGGTCGTTGACGAAAACCCTTTGCAACAAGTCTAGATTTGAAAGTCTCAACTTTTCCATCTACACCAAATTTCTTTTTAAAGATCCACTTGCTCCCAATGGGTTTTACCCCTTCAGGAGCATTTTCCAAAGTCCATACTTTGTTGGTGTACATGGATTCCATCTCAGATCGCATTGCATCCAGCCATTTCACCGAGTCACCACTCGTGATGGCCTGCTCGAAACTAGTCGGGTCATCATCTTCCATGATGCAATCCTCGCTTCCACCATCAATGAGAAAACCGTAGTATCTCTACGGTGGACGAGAAACCCTACAAGATCGGCGGAGAGGCTGGGGTTCATCGGGTACTACTGAATCTTATGGTTCCACTAAATCATCTGTTGTAGTTTGTTCTGCTGGAACTTCTTCCAGTTCTACCTCAGAGCCACTAATTTCTTTTGCAAGAAATTCCTTTTCTAAAAAGGTGGCACGTTGAGCAACAAACACCCTTTTTTCCTCACCGTGGTAGAAAATATACCCTCGCGAATGTTTGGGATATCCAATAAACTTACATAAAACAGATCTTGCCTCGAGTTTTTCCGGTTTTTGTCTTTTGACATAGGCCGAGCAACCCCATATCTTAACAAAATTAAGATATGGTCTCTTCCCTTCCCATATCTCATATGAGATGGTAAGCACAGATTTGGTAGGAACTTTATTCAGTATGTATGTAGTTGTCTCCAGTGTATATCCCCAGAAGGAAATAGGCAACTCAGCCTCGCTCATCATAGAGCGCACCATATCTAATAGGATTCGATTCCTCCGCTCCGATACACCGTTGTGCTGTGGTGTATAAGGAGGAGTAAGCTGAGAGAGAATCCTATTCTTTTTTAGATAATCTAGGAACTCACTGCTTAAGTATTCACCTCTTCGATCAGATCGAATAATCTTAATACTTTTGCTCGTTTGGTTCTCTACTTCGTGCTTATATTCTCTGAATTTCTCAAAAGCTTCAGACTTGTGTTTCATCAAGAACGCATGTCCGCATCTAGAGAGATTGTCAGTGAATGTAATGAAGTAGGAAGAACCATTCCTAGCATGCGTAGACATGGGACCACATACATCACTATGTACCAGTCCTAAGAGTTCTGTAACTCTTTCTCCGTGAATATTAAACGGAGCATTGGTCATTTTGCCTTTGAGACATGAATAGCAAGTATCATAAGATGATAGTTCGAACGGGTTCAAATATCCATCCTTATATAACTTAGCTAGTCGTGTCGCATTGATATGACCAAGTCTACAATGCCACAAGAAGGATTCGTTCATTTCTGAACTCTTCCTCTTGTGTGTGTTTTGTATATTGAGGATGTATTTTGATTGAGAAATGAATATGCCATTATGTAACGAGCCTAATGCAATCAACTTTTGATTTAGGAAGATGTTCATAACATTATCCTGTACTACAAAATTATATCCTTCTTTACTTAATAAAGAAACTGATATAATGTTGCACATCATGTTCTGTATATAATAGCACTCATTCAGAATCAGTGTATTATGACTTGGTAATACTAGGTGATATTCGCCAACTGCTTTGGCTGCAATACTTGCACCATTCCCTACTTGAATGGAATGATCACCTTTTCCCAGCTCTCTACCTTTACGTAGCCCATGTAACAATTTACATATGTGGGATCCTGATCCGGTATCTAATACCTAGGACGTAGGGTGAACTGAGAAATAGTTCTTAATAATTAACACACCTGAAGAAGATGCATCAGCATGCATGTTCTTTTGGGCGGCATGAGAATCCAGATATTCTCCTGTTTCCTGTTCAGTCTTATAACTCTTATAAGAAAGAACGGGACCAACGTTCCCCTGCTCAGTATAATAAGCGGGTTCAGTCAATGCATCCATATTATTATCTTGATTATGGCCTGACATGGTCGCTACCTGGAGAGAGAGAGAAGAAAACACTTTAGGTATGCTCTTGCAAGATTAGATCGGTTATTATCTCATCTAATCAGGATGTCTCCCACTGTTTTTATCAAATCTTCCTTCAAACCCTAAAAGGTAAGATTAGCCGGGATTAATTACACCCTATAATTTCGTCCATCTTTCAGCCAGATCAGTGTCGGTACTTTAGGGAGGTTCCCCGTACTTTCGCACGGGCCTAATTAAAGTAAACCTCGTTTTCCCAGAGGCGTAACCCCGTTAACACTTTTCTAGACACCTACTTGATCGGCTAATTGTCCTGTGTAAAATTCTCCCAGGAGTAACTCTTACTCGCAGTGAATATCGGGATCCAACTATCTCATAGGAGGTATGCAATCTCATTGCAAATTTCAACACTTGAAATTCCCGATAATATTTTGCCCCCAGTGTCCTATGACTTTGACGGAGGTCAACAAACCATAGGCTACTACTCAAGTCCAACCCGTCATTTCTTGATTGAATTAAACCCACCCGCACGACCCTTGACGGAGGTCAACAAGGCCATACGACTACCCTAATCCAATCTGCATCATATGCATAAGCAGATAAATACTAATCAGCTACTGTACACTACGCCTTGACGGAGGTCAACAAACGTAGCACAAATACTAAATAGGACTTATCTGAAATGACGCAGGGCTACGTTAGGTTTTTTTTAAAACCTATTGCGTAACGAACTTGATATCGTCGTAGAATCGAGTAGTTTTTGAAAAGGAGTGTTTTTTACGCTTTTCTAGTTTTGCTAAAGAGGTCACTCCCAGTGAAGGGATCTCGGCTCTTTCCTCATCGAATAAGGTGCAGGGTATATCATATATACCGTTGTGCAAAGCAAGAATTATATAAGCTGTCAAAAACTAAACCGCGAGTTTGTAGCATCTGCCAGTTTCGCTAAAGAGGTCACTCCCGGTGAAGGGATCTCGGCTCTTTCCTCATCGAATAAGGTGCAGGGTATATCACATATACCGCTATGCAAAGCAAAACTGTAGTTACCATTTTTTATAAAGTTTTGATTCTACAACATCTTTTAGGTTTCTTTTCTTTTTATTAATCTTATTAATAAAATCCCATCAGCTTATGCTCCCTAAGCATCACAGAAGAAACAAAAGCAATAATATTTATATATCAGCATATATATATAGTATAAGCATTCATCTCAGGCAGTAATATGATCTCATCACAGAACATTGCAACAGAAGAACATATATGAAATATTGGATATACTAGGATGTCCGTGTTTTCAATACGAGCCTGTATAAAATACGGATTCCACGGTCGCGATGAATAGCCAAACCCACATCCCTAGACCCCTACGAGAGCGGCAAGTAACACTACCAATTCTAGGGTTAGGAGACCCGGTCTCGACTCCTCGAGATGGCCTCCCATTGGACCCTAGAACCCGGTTACTTGTGCTCCCCTCCTTGGGTCTACCTAATACGGAAAAGTAAATAATATACACTGGTGACATCAACCTCATCCCGGAAGTGCCCCAATAAAAGAATATTACATACAAATGAATTTTACATGAATGAAAATAAAAACCCTCATCTCATATAAACCCCCCGGCTATTCAGAACACGACGATCCAATATAACATATCACAGCAACACATAATATCACATATCATCAACGTAAGTAAGTATGCATACACCAATCGTCGTAGATGTATAGCAACGAAGACCGGCAATACAACTACATACTACACTTACGATCACAGAAAAGAAATTGTAAAACTACAACATTTGGAATCCACAATCACTTTAGACATCGTAAATCCGAAATATCACATACTTCGCATTTCATGCCTAACTATATGAATTCCACATATTGTATCACATTCCAGATAAATAGACATTATTAAACTTTCCGAACAGATAATCAAATACCCAAAATTTCCTAAATAGCTCAACACTTGAGCGGAGTTCAAATAATCCCAGAAACTGTCACAGTACCGATGATCCAGCCGAAGAAGGGTCAAGCCAACGCCTCACATGTGGCACGCCGTACTGCCCTAAACCCTAAGGTTTAGAGGCAGTTCAAGACGGTCACATAATCGAGTTAAGGTTTGTGTTCTTCTAGAGGGTCCACCGTTCCGAAAGATTTAAACCCGATAAAAATTCAACACTTGAAAGTTTTTTCGTGCCGGGAAAAAGTGAGTTAATGATATCCGCTCGAACATTTTAACAGTTTCTAAATATCCGGAAAACATCACAAAATTAAATTTTCCGATCGAATCAACGATTACAAAATAAACCCAAGAACACTCAACACTTAAGTCAGTTTAAAAATACCTAGAAAATATAACTTACAGAAATATAGATTACTGTGCAAAAAAAAAAGGACAATTTCCACTGTATGGCCGCGGATCCGCGGCCCAAGCAAGTACTACCCGTGGAACCGCGGCGGTCCGTACGATTTAGCCTTTCGTTTTTCACAGCATTTCTTATAATTTTCTGCTGGAATTTTTAAGCATTTTTAATTCAGAAAAATCACAGTTTTTGAAAAATATCCAGAGAGGGGTCTAAAATTGCGTTTCGGTGTTCGATCGGAGTTTTAACTTCGTATACACGTCGCCTAATGCTCAAGCTAGGCTCTGATACCACAGTAGGGTTCCTAGACACTCTTGTTAGGGTTCATAAGGCATCAAACATGCCCGAATAAAAATTTAGACGTGCCGAATAACCCAAAGCCGGAATCTTTGCTAGATTATTAGGGTTACACATGCAAGTAAACATCTTTACAACTAAAAGTGATGGATTACAACCTTTGTAGTCCGCTCCTTCGCTTCATAATCTCCGAGTAGAAGTCCCTTCGATGTGATCGACGATCTCCCGGACTCAAGAGAGGCTCCACGACTCGAACGATCCATGCTAGCTTGTAGTGTTCCGTTTCTCCGATGATCTACGTCGAAGTTGCTATAACTCAAGCTCTCTCACTCTAATGAGGTGAACACCCTAATCTAATGGGCTAGATTAGATGAGGATGATGGAGTAGTATTTATTCTTTCTTTTTATATCAAATTCTCACAAGAAATCATCACAAAAGGAAAAACAAGTAAGCTTTCTCAAAGCTTAAGAGAGATGATGATGATAGAAAAAGAGTTAATTCTTTTGTGATGAATAATAGAAAAGAATATATGACTGATCATGGAACCATAGTCAAGGATGAAAAGGTTAACCTTTGTAGAGAATAAACTAGGGCTAGGGTTTGGTTAGGTTAAAGAATGAGTCATAAGATAATATCAACCATAATATCTTACACTTGACAAAAGGAAAGCTTCTAGATGGTGCAAGAAGGAGCTAACCCTAATCAAGCCCTAACCTTGTTTAATCTCCACTAAACATGTTCCATTATAAATCATATCATGTTACTATAATATATATCACATATATATTACATATTTGTAACAAAAGAAAATAATACAATTAACATATATCGCATATATATCAATGTATTACCCGGTGAGAAAATGAAATAATAAAGTGAGCCAATATTAGATAATGTAATACAATATATCATATATATTATTATACATTAAATCATCGAATCAACACTTGATCCGACAATCCGGCTATATCGAATATAACCGACTAATATATCATGTACCGATTCATCGAATCAACACTTGATCTGATGAACCGGTTCATATCTAAATATCGCGAGAATATAATACGGTATCTCATATCGCACTATCCTCGGTCCTGCGCATATCACATATGTGTCTCTACTCCGTTTTGCCTGAGCCAAGAAACCTCTGTGTAGGATTCTAAAGAATCGTCAATACGCCGGTAGCAGGTGATGATCATATCAAACACCCACAAGCTGCAAGCGGTCAGCTAAACGTAACAGCCACCCAGGTATTGAGCGATCAGAAGATCAACAAGCTAGCCTGTACGTTCTCTTATGAATCCAATCAGTAAAGCTCCCGTACAGTCCGGTCTGTTCGTCTGATATGTCGCATATCAAGTCTAGGGGTGGTATACGTCAGACCCCAGTAACCGAAAAGTCGTGTCGATGAGTGGCTCATAACGGGTCGAGAAACTACTGGTAACACTTACCAGTAAATCTCTATATCAGCCCTGGCCAGGGACTTCCAGTTATAGCCAATCGAACACGACACAACATCAACTCCCTATACCGGGAGAGACGAATCCCCTCCTATCGCTCATTGCCTCCATGTGATTCGGGACTGTACCTAAAAGCCACCGTTTTGCACGCCCTCTTGGACGTGGTAAGGTGGAAATCAAAGCACAGTGGGAATCACACAAGACTCTATGACGATCTCGGGTCTACAGACTACCCTGTACCAGTGTCGCCGGAGAACTGCCATCTGACGTTTGGTATATCACCATCTGGGAGTTCTCGGCGAGTCCGTCCAGTGTACCCAGTCTCCACTGAGCACCCGTACACCATCTCTAATTTCAAACACCGATGGATATGGGATCATCCATCGCCCATCATATGGGTCAAGATGCGTATACGCTAGTCTACTCTGGTGTATCGATGCCCTGTCTCGATATACCCTCGATTAGGAACAGTTATAGGATGTACTCATCGACTACCGTGGCCCCACTAGTATGATCTCATCATAGTCACAGTAGTCGAGTACAGATCCTAAGGGCTTTATCAACATGTGAGAGAAAGACAGTAAACCAATACATGTCAACATGCTAAAATAAAGTGAAACCAAATAGCATACTATCATGACGAGCAAGAAAGTCCTCTCTATATATATCCAAGCATCCATCATAATATACATCATATGTACAACAATGGCCTCTAGGGCATATACATAACTAACAATTTGATGAATCGATTGAAAAGTTTAACGTAGTCCAGATATCATATGACGGGATACATTACTTAGGAGACTCTAGATATGAGTATAGCCGTTTGTAGCACCGTTCCTACAACTACGAAAAGACGAGTTCGAATCAGTCGACACTAGAGAAAAGACGAGCACATCGATGTCGGTGTTACGATTTGCGATTTAGTGATTTGAAAATCACATTCCCGTTGTTTGGATTTTGGTATTTTGAGGATTTCGCTTTATGATTGGTATTTCCTACGTGCACATTCATTGCACTCGATTAGTGTTCCATGTATCAGTTGTTTTGATGTTCGATTTGTGCATAACTATTGCACCTGATTTGATTCTTATATACATTATGAGATGTTTGATTTTGATTTCATACACCTGGATTTAATTGATTTGATTTTGTGTATATGGGCTGCACATGATTTTGGACTTATGCTTTCGGTATAGTTTTCATGCAGTTTTCGTACTTTTATTTGGTTTTGTGCACCCTGATGCATGTGGTTGTAAGTTTATCTATCGCGGTATACTTGATTTTGATTCGGTGTATGTCGTATACTATTGATTTCGATATTCGATCTATGTTTTCGTGCACCATGTGCACTCGATTGAGATTCTTGGGCACACTTGGTGCACTTGATGCGATTTTGTGCACACCAGATGCACTAAATCAGGATTTTGTGCAGATTAGATGCACCTCATATTGTTGTCGTGCACGCCAGTTGCACTTGACAGATGTTTTTGGTGCACACCCGTTGCACTCAGTTTTGTTTCTGTGCATAGTCATGGCATCTGTATTCGATTTCGATCTTCGTGCGCACCGGACGCGCGTGGTATTTTTATAATGTAATTGGGATTGATTTCATTTTGAGCTGTACGTTTTTATGATATATACTATTTGGTTTAGTAACCGAACATGACTGTTTGGAGGACAGTACCTGAATATATTTTTGCATGCTTTGATAGTTACCGAAGGGATTTCCAAAATGAACTAGTCTCAATATTTTCTTATGTGTCTGAGATGACACGAAATATTTTACAAGGAAACCCTTCAAAATTATTTTTAAAAAGGCCTGGCGTATATGTTAAATAAAATATATATATGTATAGCTATTTTCCTAAAAATGAATGTCCACTACTTATGCCGTGACAAGCGCATCGCACGGCGATTTGAGAAAGGTTTCGCATGTATTTCTATTTGGATGTTTCGATGATTTTACCACGACGCGTGCTATATACAAGTTCTAGTTTGAGTATATTATATTGGTTTTTCGTATTGGATCTTGGCATTGTATTTTCACCTTAACTCCGATGATTGCATACCCCTTGATGGAGTTTTGACTTTGAGTATTTATACTCGTTTTTTCACGCACATACATTGCGCTAAGATATGTTTATTGTATTTATGATTTCGGAGCCCCAACGACTTGAGTGTTTCGCTGAAATATTTTAGAATTTGGGGAAAGTTTAAATTTAAATTCGGGGACCGAATTTATTTAAGGGGGCAAAATTGTAACATTTCATAAAAATAAAATATTATTTTTGGTATTTTATAATTAAAATAATAAATATTATGAATATTTTAATGATATGGTATAATTATATACCGGTAAATTGGAAAATATTGGGGGGGGGGGGGGGGGAAATACCTTGAATGTTGATTTTTAATGAATTTATATGATTTAGAAATTTTTATAAATTTTATACAATTAATTATATGCAAGTTTATGTCTAATTTTGATTAATATCTACTAAATATTTCATTAAGTATATTTATGTGCATGAAATGCACCACAACTTGTTACATTATCCTTTCATGAACTATGTCTTCATCTTAATTATTTTAGTGTCTTTGCTTTTTTTGAATAAAAAGAAAAGACAAGGGAAAGAAAAGAAAATGAAAAGAAAGAAAAGAAAAGAAAAGAAAGATGAAAGAGTGAGAGAGAACTCTAGAAAGTTCTAAGTCCTTTGACCTTGGCTCACTTGTCTTCACTCCATTCTCTTCATCATTTTCTCTCATCTCTTTCACCATGACTGCCCTCTCTGTTCCTCTCCTCTACTTCTTCATAACACATTCAAATCTACATCAAAACATTATTTTTCCTTCATTAAAAACATTCACAAGCTCATTACAAACATGATTAGGTGATCAAGTGGTGATTTTGAAGACTTGGGGCAACTCAAGAAATTTCTTGAGTTGCCAAATGAGGCACCCTCACGCGGATTTCGAGACGATGAGGAGAGCATGGCGACATGGACTTCGGCAAGCGAGGATGCAGGTGAGTAAATGTATATCTACGGGGGAAGTCGGGTGGATGGCGTATAGCACCCCCGCTAACGTAGTATAAAGTTATAACATATTATTATTATAAGTCGGACGTGACCTCGATTCTTGACTGGTAGGGTGCCATTGAAGACCTTAAGTTGGATTATATTGATTTAGAAAAGATTTAACCAGAGGTTGATTACCTTGGAATCAATTTGTAGGTTTCATGTAGACACACACACGCACACACATATACACCTGACTTGGTGTATATGTATGTATGTATGTATATATGAATGTGTACACACACACACACACACACACACACACACACGTGTGATATAAGTATATTACTTGATACTTGGGGATGAGTCAATATGACTGGGCATGATGCCGTGAGATATTGGATATATGATCGAGATATGATATGAAATATGTTATGATATTAGCGGATCGTTAGATAATGAGAAAATATATAAACGATAATATGTGTAGATGACATTGAAATGAACGAGATTCTAGAATAAAACCTAGATCGTAATAGGTGACTTAATCACGATATGATGTATGATATGATATTTTAGTGGATCATCTGACGATGTATATTCACACAGACGATGATATATGTTGATGATCTTAGAATGTATGCGGTTATAGAACAGTACCCTTGATCATGATATCGGTTGATGATGATACTATACGAACGATGATGTATATGTGATAGTTGACCCGTACCCCGATTTTGGGATGTCGTACGATGGATTTTACCGTACTAAGTATAGATGTGATGATTGATCCGCACTCTTGACTCGAGAAAGTTGTATTATGTACGTGACACTATTGAGGCTGGATCGCCGACTACTAGAGATATCGACTCAGACTTTAGGAGGATTCTTCTTACCTTTCGACTAGTCTCTTTAGTTTAGTCCCTTAGTTGGTTAGGTTAATGTTAGTTTAGGCTCGAGTCATACTTATTTTCAAAACTAACGAATCGTGCGCATTTTTAAAGACAGCCTGTGGGATACTACTGTAACATTTCAAAAAGATAAAATATTAATTTTGGGAATTTTTATAATTTAATATTATTTTATTAAATATTTTAATATTTTGGTATTATTAAATACAAATAAATGGGAAAAATTTTGGAAAAATTATGGAAATTCTAAAATAGGGTAAATTAGAGAATTATGACAGTTTAAAGTTTTTGTGATTAGTTTGACACTAATTTAGTGCTAATCGCGATTAAAAATCGCTAATCGGTTTTTTTGGTAATTTTGTGCAAAACATGCACATATCGCTTTTCACACTTGTGTTACATTTTTATGGCCATGGTTGTTTTGGGGTTACCATTTGAGTGAGAAGAGTTTTAAAAGAAAAGAAAATAAGGAAAAGAAAAGAGAAAGTAATAAAGAATTGAGGGTAGGTGAGAGAGTGAGGTATGGGCTTCATTTGACCAAACCCTTAGCCATTTTTCCCCCTCATTTCTCTCCCTCTCCCTTTGCTTGCTGCTGCTGCTTCTTCTTCACCTCACCTCCTCACTTCAATGCCCCAAATCATCTCACAAACTTCACCAAAACCACACACTCTTTTCATTAAAAGTGTGCACCATCCCTAGATCTACACTTGGAGCTAAAGAAGCAAGGATTTGGGACACTAGGGGCAACTCAAGAATTTTCTTGAGTTGCCAATTGAGGTAATTTCTGGACCATTAGCTTAATTCTAGCATTCCTTATACCCCAATGTTGTTATAGAATCGATATTGTGTGATATTGTGGACTTGAGGATAACCAAGTTAGGGTTTGAGGGAAATTGGTGTTGTATTGTGAAATTGAGGTTAGTAGAGGTTATACCATCACCCTAGTGTATGAATTGGAACCCAAAACCTGAAGCTTAAACCAGAATACGGATTTTAGAAACCGATATCGGAAAAATTGTGAAATCTGTGTAGTGTTTATGGAATCTGCTATCATACGAGGTATGCTAAAATAAAATTGATTGGACAGTGCTATGTGCAGGCACCCAGAAAGATAACCCCAAGACCCCAGCTCCCACTTCTTCTTCCCGGCCGCCAATTTATTCCCTTTGGCCGCCAATTGCGGCCTGGGTCCCACCATTTTGGCTCGTGTTGGTTCTGTAGCTCCTACATGTTCATGTTAGGCCCCTGGTATATATAGATTTGTATAAAGTGACTTAGGGTGAAATCTGGGACATATTTCCTAAGTTTCTGTTTTGGATTCATGTTTCCGTATTCCGTATTTTTAATTCTGCAATTGTGGATTGTGTTTTGCCTCGACTATTTGGCGTTTATAGGACGATATAGAGGATTTATTGATGGTTTTGAAGGCGTGCCATAGGTTCTCACCTATAGGCCCCTTATCGTATCGTTTTGGATTTCATGTGCCGTTTTAGCTTGGATTTGGTTTTAATGCGCATATACGACACTTTGATGTGTAGGTACTCATGAAGACTTCGGGAAGACAAGCAAATGCGTGGTGATGTCCGCAAATGATGATGCAAGGTGAGTAGATTATATCTACAGGGGGAAGTCGGGTGGATGGCGTATAGCACCCCCGCAGTCCGTAGATAGTATACTATGTAGTTTGTTTACGTGATAGTTGTAGTGTGTTATGGTTAGTTAGAGATAGAAATAACTTGCGTAGTTCCTAGTTGCGAACTCTAGGATAGAGGTACACCAGCACGCACAACCTTGCATATTCATTATACTTGCACTGTGTTTGATGATATGGGATGACTTTGGAGATGAGTCGATGATGTGGGCTTTGTGCCGTGAGATCGGTGATTTGATATGATTCATATTTGGGATATGACTTGTGATTCTTTCGGGCATGGGATGTGTGTTTACCCCCGCATGCATACTCTATTGATGGTATCGATTTGTACTAGACATAGAGTAGTACCGCAGATTATATGATCTGATGATAGTGATACCTGTTATGTGATGAGATAGTGAGATGTTGACCCGTACCCAGCTATTGGGATGCCGTACGATGATTTACCGTACGAGCCGATATTGATGATAGACCCGCACTCATAACTCGAGGATGTCCTACGATATGTTGTTGAGGCGGGATCACCGACTATATATCTATATATTTATCGACTCAGATTTAGGTGGTTTCCATACCTCTCCCATTTGACTTGATACTTAGATCTGTAGTTGCATAGTAGATTCTTCACTGTGATGTTGATTATTTGATTTCCGCATTTTTATGCTATTCGCATCGCTTGCATATGTTTATTGCTACTGTTATCATGCTGTTAGGACACCAGCACCATTATCGATGATGCGTATGTTCCACGTACACTGTTTGCCGGCTCACACACTTCATCATCGATAATTGCCATGCCACTACACTGTAGTACTGTTGCATTCATGATATGATTCTTGCTTGGCATATTGTACACTTATACCTGTACACAAACATAGATGATTCTGACTTGATTAGAGATTGAGGACCGCAAGATATTCTTTAAAACTGATTCATTCTAAAGGAGCGGTTCCCCTCGACATATGCACATTACTATTCCATGTTGCATGACTTCTGATACGATTACCTTTCTTTACATGTCGTATACATCATGGATTGATTGCATAGCACATCGCATTGGATTTACTTCTTGATGTTGGATTTTCATGTGATTTCTGGTTTGAGGACCGTGGGATTATTTAAGAAAGGATGCTCTGTTTTGAAAAACCCGGTACCTCGTGATATGATATTTTGGTGCGTCCACCACGCGTTTTCTCGGTGCTGAGACGTGTGCTTGAAACCCGATTCGAGGAGTGGATGATCCGTTTGCGGGTTCGTGGTGGGCCCGGTATGGTTCCCCTCGGCAAGATGATCGATGGGTTTTGCCGATTGAGCCTGGAGGCGGGCGAGTACCTACCGGTGATTGTATTTGAGCTCGGCGGATATCTGGAGGATACCGACCGGAGTTGAGAGATGGGCGTACTGCCGGGGCCGAGGGCCGATTCCGCAGACATAGCCCGCGGGCCGATCCGGACTGACGGAGCCCGATGGATAAGGATTTACGTGTCGATGCTAGGCATGGTTTCATGATGTTTTCCATGATTTTATTATATCCTCATATTCGCATACATGATGTTATTGTCATTGGGTGACGGTTGGACGGATTCCACATATATACAAATATAGATCATACATACTGGATTTACTTTGATCACACTTCACTTGTATATATAACAGGGTATGAGGGCGCTGTTATATATACCCTTACACCAATATTAGTGGTATGGGACGCTAATATATGTGTATTGATATCCTTTGATACTTCATCATATTTACTTCATGCAGACATACCTTATACTGATGACATGTTATTACCTGAGTACCTGGCACTACATACATATTTAGATGTTACTTTGCCACCTTATCATACTTCAGATGTACTCTTGTGGTTATATTACTGATTGTTGACCTAGGTTTATGTCTTGCATTCGGTTTCTGCTTGTAGATATTTCTATTCACGAGTTGGCAACTCACCCTCGTTGTGCCACAGTTCTTGCAGGTTCTTCCGTACAGGTTCCATTGTGGCATTTCTGGCACACTACTTTCTTGCGGGTGAATTGCTTTTGGTAGGTGGATTCTTTTGCATCAAGAACCACCATTGTATTTATTTTATTCATTGTATCTAGAATTTCCATCAACCAAAACTTGTGTATTGCTTCAGACTCAGACATTAGTGTTGTATTATTTGGCCTTAGAGTCGCGCTTAGTAGTATTGCGGTTTTCATGCTTACTGTGTTTCTTTTGGATTTGATCCTCGCCTTTCGGCGTTGTATATTATATTGCATGTATGGTTGTGACCGTCAATTGACGAAGAGCTAGCTCCCGCTTGGCGATGCCTTTTATCATTGTATATGTGTTGTGCTTGTTGTACCCTATTCGGGGCCAGTATTTACAAAAGAAACTCTGCCGAAATTTTTAGAAAAGACTTTACCTTTTAAAATGCACATTCGGCTTAGTTATTTAAAAACCTTGACTTCAAACATGTTTTCCTTCACTTCTTTAAACCAGTTTTCTTCACTTACTCTTAAAATGGTTTTAGATTTCTGGGCTTTTGGCTTACTTGGATCAGATGGGGTCCTATAGACTTCATATGGTTCAAGGGCTAGTCACGTGCTCTTTCGGGTCGTGACAACTACGGATTTTTCAAAGGACGTATCTTTTCTTAAAAACCCTGTAGCCCCTACTTTTCTAAAAACCACGATCTGTGCTTTTTCAAACAACAAACTGTATGACTCGTAATTAGTATGTGTACTCTAATTGTTCGTTTACTAAATATTCACCGTTATACTCATGTTGTATTCATCGCATTTCATGTTCATACATATGTTTCCTTGCTAATATGAAATCCTGCCTGTTAGGACACTAGCACCGTTACCGATGATATGCATATTCCACGTACACTTATTTGCCGGCTCATACACATCATCATCGGTAATTGCCATGTCACGTACACTTTAGAACATATTATTTTTATTGACATAATCATCTAAATGCTAGTCCAACATAATATTGTGTGATTACTCTCATGTGCCAGTTTAGACATTGCATATATTAATTAGACACTTCATGCATTCAAAGATTCATATTATTATGCAGTATTGTGGGGATTATGCCGATACTCATAATTACTTACTTATGATTTTGGGATTTTTGATTTTCTATGAGATTTCTGGATTTTGGGGAAAACCGCAACAATTTCAAAACTTATTATTTTAAAAAGAAAAATTGCGGTTTTCTCATGATGTGATGTGTGTGCTGTCCACCATGAGTTTTCTCGGTTCTTGAGTAGTATCATATACCCGATTCGAGGAGGGGGGTGCACCGTCTGCGGGTAAATAGTGGGCTCGGTATATTACCTCGGGGCAAGAAGATCGCAGATGATGGCGTTGATCCCGGCAGGGGAGCACTATTTACCGGTTATTTATGACGCGGTGGATATCCGGAGGATACCGACCGTAGTCGTGTGATTTGATGATATGGGTCGATCCGGATGGCCGGAGCCCGAGATATTGAGATTAAGATACAGAGATATGAGATTTGAGATATAGAGATACGAGATTGAGATACAGAGATATGAGATATCGAAACTTTGAGATTTACATGTTTTGTGTCGATGGTTGACACGGATTTCGATTGATTTCATTGATGATACTTCAGTTATTTCAGAAGAATTTTACTGAGATAAAAATACATATTTTCGTATATCAGATTATCCAGATTTCTTGGTGGATTGTTTCATTCATGATGCATTCATACATCATATACATGACATTTTGCTACTTAGTGACACTGACACAAGCACCGAGTACTACAGGTATGCATAGCTTATTACCCTATCACTACTAGATGTCTAGGGTTATGTTGAGTATATTATATGACCTAAGAGAGCGTCGTGCATGCGATTTCTACCCGCAGATGTCTTCTACTCACGAGTTGGCAACTCACCCCCGTTGTGCCAAATTTTCTTTCAGGTTCAATGTACAGGTTTCCTTGGCGGCTTGTTGGCACACCACTTCATTCAGGGTGATTGCTTGGTAGGTTGGTTCAATTGTATCGTGACCGCCGTTGTATTTGATTTATTTCAGTTGTATCTAATAAGCTCCATCAACCAGACTTGTATTATTTGATAGACTTAGAAGACCAGTTGTTTATTCCTTTGACCTTAGAGTCGCGCTTGTATTATGATGGTTTTTTGATGGTTATTCGGTTTCTTTTGAGTTTTGATCCTCATCCTTCAGCGTTGTATATTATATTACTTGCGTGGTTATGACCGCCAATTGGCGAAGTGCAAGCTCCCACTTGGGGATGCCTTTATTATTGCTTTATGTATATATATTCTTGTCTGTACCCGTTTGGGGCCAGTTTTTACAAAGGAGACTCTGTCGAAATTTTCAAGAAAATATGATGTTACTTTTTAAACATGTTTTTCTACACTTCTTCTTTTAAATGGTTTAGATTCTGGTTTCGGCTTACTTAGATTACGTTACGCCTTTAGACGTTTTGTAATTTAAGTGCCGGTCATGTTCCGTACCTTCGGGTCATGATACGCGGTAGGGTGGAGATCAAAGTACAGTGGGAGGACACACAAGACTCTATGACGATCTCGAGTCTATAGACTAACATGTACCAGTGTCACCTGATAACTGCTATCCGACGATAGATATAATACCATATAGGAGTTCTCAGCGAGTCCGTTCAATATACCCTGTCTCCACTGAGCACCCGTATACAATGTTTGGTTTCACCGCACAAATGGATATGGGATCATCCATCGCCCATCATATGGGACAAGAAACGTATACACTTGTCTACTCTGGAATATCGATGCCCCGTCTCGATACACCCAAGACTAGGAATATTTTAAGGATATGCTTATAAACTACACATGTCCCACTGGTATGATCTGCATCATAATCTCAGTAGTCAAGCAAATACCCTAAGGGCTTTATCAACTTGTACCAGATGAGTAATAAGCATGCTCAGGTGAACATGTCAATATAAAGAACAACCAGATAACATACTATCATGTCGAGCAATATTGTCCTCTGAATACACACACACACACATACATCGATACATCCACTATCAAATAATGGCCTCTAGGACATACATATATCCAACAAACCCTACATCAAGTTCTACCCGTCATTGTCCAGATTAATCTAAACCCACTCGTACTCGCCCTTGAAGAAGGCCAACAAAGCTGTATGACTGTGTCACGACCCGAAAGTACGGAACGTGACTGGCACATAGATTACGAGACGTCTAAAAGTGTTACGTAACCTAAGTCAGCCAAAGCCCAGAAGAATCTAAACCAAAATCAAAAGAGAGTGAAGGAAAACCTTTAATGAAAACGGTTTTTAAATCGATTAAGTTGCATAGAATCCCTTTTTTAAAAACATCAAAAATTTCCGAAAATTTAGGCAGAGTCTCCCCTGTATTTTCTATCCCCCAAAATGGGTACAACAAGATATATAACCTGTAATCACAAAATGGCATCCCCAAGCGGGAGCTAGCTCTTCGCCCAAGGCGGATCACAACCACACGCAATATATAAGTAATATCAAGAAAAAGAGCATAAAAGAAATGCAAAATATCAGAAAACACACGTCGGCTCAAGTGAGCTCGACCCAAAAGAAACCACATATAACAAATCTCTCAGTTTGATCACTAGGTCGCATATACAAATAGAAAGTGGTAGATGGAGAATACTAGATACAATGATGGAGAAAAAAGAAATAAAGTGTGCTCGCAACCCACCTACGGGCGATGTCGCGAGTCTGAGCAAAAGGAACTGATGATAAGATAGCCCACCGCTACAAGGATGACGGGTCCAACCTGCAAGACACTGTGGCACAACGGGGGTGAGTTGCCAGCTCGTGAGTAGAATATAACATCTAATAAAGCAATCGTAAGAATGCACGCAAATGTGTCACAGAATGTATGTTCAGATGTGATATAATACCTCTAGTATGCATGCACATGTATGCAATGTCATTACTAAATCTTTACGTGTTTTAAATGTTAAGAGTTCTGCATTCTTAACTTTATAAAATGAATATCTGTATAATAGCTAAGTACCATCAAGAAATCATCTGAAAACCCGTGTCAATCATCGACACCAAATATGAAATCATATCTGTCTTAATATCTCACTGTATCAATGTCTTAAATATCGGGCTCCGTCAGTCCGGATCGGCCCATATCATCAATCTCACGACAACGGTCGGTATCCTTCGGATATCCGCCGCGCCAGACATCACCGGTAGATAGTCTTCCCCTGCCAGGCTCATCGTCTACAACTCGATCTTCTTGCCCCGGGGTACCATACCGGGCCCACCATGTACCTGAGACGGTTCATCCACTCCTCGAATCGGGTCTCGAAATCCAACAGAAAACATGAAATATCATGGTGGACGACACATACATCACGAGAAAACCGCAACTTTGTTTTTTTTTTAAATGACAAATATAAGCTTTTGTTAAATTCTTGCGGTTTTCCCCAAAAATCCAGAAATCGCAGCAATACTGAAATCCTCAAGAAAATCATAATGTTCACATGTTATATATGATAAATGTCTATGATATCAATGTATACGATGTGAATTTTGGCTAGAAATCTATGTAAATATGATGATAATGCGAGGTATATGCATGCTATGCAATTTCATATATCATGTATGAATGCAAGTGGCGATACTAAGTTAAACAGGTTCTGTAGTGCACGTGGCATGGCAATTACCAAAGGCGTGTGTGTCACATGAATAGTGCGCGTGCAACAGATGCCAATGGTAATGGTGTTCGTGTCCTACGAAGTGTTATCGCATATGTGCATATGAATATCCATGCAATCTAGCATGCTATTAACTATAAGGGTATGCAGTGTAAATGGAGGGGTAAGCTAACTAACAATATAAATCTCGCAAGAAATAGGGTAATCCTAACTACGGGGCGCCTCGCGCCATCTAGAAGATTCCCCCATAGATGAATACATCTATTCACCTGAAAGCCTCGCTAATCCGATCCGACCATCGCCTTGCCTTTACGCGCCGTGTCCGATATTTCCCCGACCGATCCTATATTTGCACAACACCAAGCATAAGATTACATATCCTAAAATGATGCAAGTGACAATATAGAAATATCGACGCTCTCGAATTAAACATAACGTGCACTCGGTGCGCGGGAAAACACACGAAAATCGCTAAATCTTAACTAGAATCGTCATTTCGGGGAAATCGACAAAACTAGAACCCGACTAGACAAAACCCCGTGTTCGCGCACTCTAATAGTTGTTTATGAAGCTAATTATATCGCTAATATAACGCAATTAGATCACATCCTAATTTTAATAAAAATCTTGTAAGCAAAAAGCATACCGATTCGATGCAAATATCGCAATTTATCGATCTAGCGAGCGCAACATCGCACAATTAACCACTCTAACCAATTAGATAACCAAAGCCCTAACTTAATCCATCAACCATGCTACAAACCCTAATTCAAAATCAAATCCATTTCTTGAATTTACTAAACAAACAATTATTACTAAATTAACACTTCAAAATTCAATTTTAGCACATTTAAACTACAACTTAACAACTAGTTTAGAATTTTCACCTCACAAGTTGAACCCTAGCATGCTCAAGCCACCAAAGATGCCTCCTTTCATCAAGTTTTGGACTAAATTGGTTTGAGGAGAGAGTGGATTAGGGTTTTGCTTTGAATTGGAGAAGTAATTTGTGAATTTTTTATGGATTTTGCTATGAAATTGAAGCAAAAAGAAGTGAGAACAAAGGGAAGTTGCTGCAGTTTTTGGTCAGCCAGCAGCAAGAGGAGGTGATGGGGGGTTTTTTGTGGATGTTTCTAGGTCAAATAAACCCCTCAAATCTCATTTAATGCTTTTCACATCAAGCTTTTTACAAAAAACCCCATTTTAGTTCATTTTTTTCATTAAATTTCCATCCATAAAACCAAAATCTTGCAAGTCATGATACAATTTTATTAACACCATATTTTAGCATATAAAGATTCTTAATTATGAAATTTATCTAATTAAATTTGTATTTATCACTAATTTAATGTATTTTTAAAAGCTTAAAATAATATTAAAAATAATTAATTACGAATTTTTTTTTATTTAACTACAAAATTATAAGTGGCATTTTAGTGACCAATTTATAGTAATATCTTATCTAAATTTTGTATAATTAGGTCTACAATGAAAAATACCTATTTTGACTTTTTACGGAAAAAGCTGACATTTTAGCCGATTACCGAAAAAGTGCCTAAACGATTTTCGAAGAGTTACAATCTTCCCCCCTTAAAGAAATTCGGTCCCCGAATTTAGAATTTAACTACGCGTACCTTCAAAAAGATGGGGATATCTCTTCCTCATCTCGACCTCGGTCTCCCAGGTGACCTCCTCGCTGTTCGGGCCACGCCAAAGGACCTTGACGGACGGTATAACCTTCAACCTCAATTTCTTCACCTGCCGATCTAGAATGACCACCGGCTGCTCGGTGAATGAAAGATCATGCTCTAGCTGGATCGTCTGGTGCTGAATTGCATGGGAAGGATCATGAAGGTACTTGCGGAGCATCGAGACATGGAACACGGGGTGAACATCGGGGAAGCTGGGCGGAAGAGCTAACCGATAAGCGACTGGACCAACACGCTCTAGGATCTCGAAAGGACCAACATATCTAGGACTCAGTTTCCCTTTCCGCCCAAATCTCATCACACCTTTCATCGGAGAGATCTTCAGGAAAACATGATCGCCAACAGCGAACTCGAGTCGGCGACGGCGCCTGTCAGCATATGACTTCTGCCTGCTCTGTGCCGCTCTCATCCTGTCCCGAATCAGCTGTATCTTTTCGGTCGTCTCATGTACGATCTACGGCCCCAAAATACTGCTCTCCCTGAGCTCTGTCCAACATACAGGCGATCGACATCTCCTCCCATATAAAGTCTCGAAGGGTGCCATCTGAATCGTCTCCTGGAAGCTATTATTGTAGGAAAACTCGATCAAAGGAAAATGACGATCCCAGCTACCACCGAAATCTAAAACACAAGCTCCGAGCATGTCCTCAAGAGTCTGAATAGTACGCTCCGACTGACCGTCAGTCTGAGGATGAAAGGCTGTGCTAAAACTCAATTGGGTGCCCAATGCTTCCTGAAGTTTCTGCCACAATCGGCTGGTAAACTGGGTGCCCCGGTCGGACACGTTGCAAGTCGGAACGCCATGCAGTCGCACTATCTCATCAATATAAACCTGGGCGTACTGAGAAAATCCAAAAGTGGTCTTCACTGGCAGGAAGTGAGCCGCTTTCGTCAGTCGATCCACAATCACCCAAATAGAGTCGTACCCTCAACTGGTCCTGGGTAGACCCACAATGAAGTCCATGGAGACCTGCTCCCACTTCCACTCAGGGATGGGCAAAGGCTGTAACTCGCTGGCTGGCCTCTGGTGCTCGGCCTTGACCTGCTGACAAGTCAGGCATCTCGACACAAAGTCTGTAATATCCTTCTTCATCCCGTCCCACCAGTAAACCTCTCTCAAATCACGGTACATGTTGGTGGAACCTGGGTGAACACTGTATACTGATCTATGTCCCTCCTCAAGAATATCATGCCTCAGTCCCTCTGAATCTGGCACCCACAGTCGAGTCCCAAATCGAAGTATCCCCTGATCATCAATCACGAACTCAGAAACTCTGCCCTGCCGAATCTGCTCAATAATCTCTAAAATACGGGCATCGCCGGACTGTGCCTCGCGGATACGGTCAAGTAACTGTGGGCGTGCTCTGAAATGGGCCAGCTGTCCCCCTGCAGGAGTAAACTCGAACTGCACTCTGCTATGACATAAAACCTGCTAATCCGCCGTCGACTGCATCTGTACTGCGCTCAAATAAGATAAGCTACCTCCGGGCCTCCTACTCAAAGCATCTGCCACCACATTCGCCTTGCCCGGATGGTATAAAATCTCACAGTCGTAATCCTTCACCAACTCCATCCATCGGCGCTGTCTCAGGTTCTGATCTCGCTGCTGGAAGATATACTTCAAACTCTTGTGGTCAGTGAATATCTGGCACGACTCACCGTATAGGTAATGTCTCCAGATCTTAAGTGCAAATACCACTGCAGCCATCTCTAAATCATGGATGGGGTAGTTCTGTTCGTGTTTCCTCAGCTGCCGAGAAGCATACGCAATAACTCTGTCGTGCTGCATCAATACACAGCCCAGCCCCACTCGAGAAGCATCGCAATATACCACTAACCCGCCTGATCAGACGAGTCTTCAACTGCTGGAAACTATCCTCACATGCCTGAGTCCAATCAAAAGGAACCCCCTTCCGGGTCAATCCGGTCAACGGTGCAGCAATGCGGGAGAAATCCTGGACAAAACGTCGATAATAGCCGGCCATACCTAGAAAGTTGCGAACCTCTGTAACTGATACTGGTCTAGGCCAACGCTGAACTGCCTCAATCTTCTTCGGGTCCACACAAATACCATCTCTCGTCACCACATGACCCAAGAAGTCGACACTGTCTAACCAGAATGCGCACTTGGAAAACTTGGCGAACAGCTGATGCTCCCTCAAAGTCTGCAATGTGATACGTAAGTGTTGCTCATGCTCCTCCCGGCTCCGAGAATAAACCAAGATGTCGTCAATGAACACAATAATGAACTGATCGAGATATGGCCTGAATACACGGTTCATCAAGTCCATAAATGCTGCCGGGGCATTGGTGAGCCCGAACGACATCACCAAGAACTCATAATGACCATAACGAGTATGGAAAGCGGTCTTCGGAACATCCTCCTTCCGAACCCGCAACTGGTGATAACCTGACCTTAAATCAACCTTCGAGAAGAACCCTGCACCCTGGAGCTGATCGAATAAGTCATCAATGCGGGGTAGGGGATATCTGTTCCGCACAGTAACCCGGTTCAGCTGACGATAATCAATGCATAAGCGCATACTTCCGTCCTTCTTCTTAACAAACAAGACGGGAGCACCTCAAGGTGACACACTCGGTCGGATAAGCCCTTTGTCCAGCAAGTCCTGTAACTGATCCTTTAGCTCTCTTAGCTCCGCCGGGGCCATCCGATAAGGCGGTATAGAGATAGGCCCCGTGCCGGGGATTAGATCGATGCAGAACTCAATCTCGCGCTCTGGTGGCAGACCAGGCAGCTCGTCAGGGAATACATCAGGAAACTCTTTCACAACAGGGACCTGGTCCAACGGAACCTCTGTGGAGCTAGTATCACAAACATAGGCTAAGAATCCCTGACACCCTTTCCTTAAGAGCTGACCAGCGCGAAGAGAAGAAATCAAGCTGGGAAGGGTAGCGCTACGATCTCCCTGAATCACAAGAACCGGCTCACCAGGAAAACTGAATCTGACTGCTTTCTCACGGCAGTCCACGGATGCATAACAGGTGGCTAGCCAGTCCATACCAAGAAGAACATCAAAGTCTAGCATATCGAGGAGAATCAAATCAATTGAAGAATCTCTCTCCCCGATACGAACGGAACACGATCGGTACACAAAACGGGCAACAAAAGACTCGCCTACCGGTGTAATAACGACAAGCGGCTGATCTAACGGAGAAGACTCTCGGCCCAACCTCGGTGCAAAGTACGTGGATACATAGGAATGTGTGGAGCCTGGATCAAATA
Organism: Agapanthus africanus; assembly: GCA_030015575.1. Lineage (NCBI taxonomy): Eukaryota > Viridiplantae > Streptophyta > Magnoliopsida > Asparagales > Amaryllidaceae > Agapanthus > Agapanthus africanus. The sequence continues at coordinate 289,023,680 of JASDDO010000022.1, forward strand.
ATACCCGTGCATCAAAGGAACATACTGGCAGAGTACCTGTCACGACGGCATTGGATGCCTATGCATCCTGAGGAGTCAACGTGAACACTCGGTCCTGTCCACCACTAATAGCTGGCTGTCCTCTGCCTCTACCTCGGCCTCTGCCTCTGCCTCTGCCTCTGTCACCTCGTCCTCTCTGAACCGGACCGCCACGCCCACGGCCTCTAGAAGCATCTGGCTGGCGTGGAGCATCATCAGGAGTAGGAAGTAGAGCTCTCTGAGGAGGTGGTGAGGGTGGTAAGGTCACATGCGGGACTGTCGCCGTGCCTTGGAGTCCCATGGTACAGTCTCTGACATGGTGGTACTGACTCCAACACCGAAAACATTCTGGAGACGACTGCTGGGTCTGTGGATATGAACCAAATAACTGACCTCGTCTCAATCCTCTGCCTCCACCATCTCTCGGAAATAATCTATCGCGGTGTCTACCAATCTGCAGTTGAGCTGGCGTATCAGTACGGATCCTCTTCGGCCCAGAAACGACTGGAGTCTCAGAAATACGCTCCTCCAAAAGTAAGGCTGCATCCATCGCGGCTGCGTATGTGTCAAAGTGCTGGGTGCCGATGGCAAAGAATAGCTGTGTATCAAGCCCTCGCACAAACCTCTTTATTCTCTTCTCTTCTGTGTCTACTAGGTACGGAGTATATCGAGACAACTGGATATACTGTATATCATACTCCGACACCTTCATCCCAGGAGTCTTGCGCAAAGACTCAAAACTACGGGCTCGAGCATCTCGGACACTCTCCGGAAGAAAACGGGCAAGAAATGCAGCTGTAAACTCATCCCAGGTCATAGAAGGCAGACCTGCAGCTCGGCCTCTCTCTACTGAATCATACCATGTCTGGGCAAGACCCTCCAGACGAAAACTCGCAAACTCCACCAATCTATCATCAGAACACCTCAACGAACGGCAAATCCGAGCCATCCTATCAAGGAATGCCTGTGGGTTCTCTGTCGCATCTGTACCGGTAAAAGCTGGAGGTCACAATCTCATGAACTCCTGTAGTGAAACAGGGATAGTCTCCGTAGTAGCAGCAGGAGTGACCATCTGTGCAGCAGGTACAATCGTGGCCTGTGCGGTGGAAGGAACGTCCTCGGATCTCTGTGCCCGGCTGGACTCAACTAAAGATCCCATCATCTGTCGCAACTCTTGCATGCCGGCCTCTAATCTGGCAATACGGTATGGATAAGGTGGATCAGTATGACCCTGAGGGGTAGGCGTATCATCCTGCTCGATCCTCGCCTCAGACGAGCCCGCCCGAATCTCATCCCTAGCGGCAGCCCGCTGAGCTCTCGTAGTCTTTGGCGGCATCGAAGCTGGAATACGAAACATGACTGATAAGAACATTGCAATTGAATCAAGGAATGCAAGGAATCAAGAAAGGAAATACAAGCAATTATGTCCTAAGGTCACTTAGGCGGAGTACCGTATCGTAAGTATGCCGCGGATCATACCCACGCTACGCCACTCTGCTTAAGTCACCTACTCCATCTACCAAGGTCGTCCTACACTCAGAAAGGTAAAACCTACGCTCTGATACCAACTTTGTCACGACCCGAAAGTACGGAACGTGACTGTCACTTAGATTACGAGACGTCTAAAGGCGTAACGTAACCTAAGTCAGCCAAAGCCCAGAAGAATCTAAACCAAAATCAAAAGAGAGTGAAGGAAAACCTTTAATGAAAACGGTTTTTAAATCGATTAAGTTGCATAGAATCCCTTTTTTAAAAACATCAAAAATTTCCGAAAATTTCGACAGAGTCTCCCCTGTATTTTCTATCCCCCAAAATGGGTACAACAAGATATATAACCTGTAATCACAAAATGGCATCCCCAAGCGGGATCTAGCTCTTCGCCCAATGCCGATCACAACCACACGCAATATATAAGTAATATCAAGAAAAAGAGCATAAAAGAAATGCAAAATATCAGAAAACACACGTCGGCTCAAGTGAGCTCGACCCAAAAGAAACCACATATAACAAATCTCTCAGTTTCATCAATAGGTCGCATATACAAATAGAAAGTGGTAGATGGAGAATACTAGATTCAATGATGGAGCAAAAAAAAATAAAGTGTGCTCGCAACCCACCTACGGGCGATGTCGCGAGTCTGAGCAAAAGGAGCTGATGATAAGATAGCCCGCCGCTAAAAGGATGACGGGTCCGACCTGCAAGACACTGTGGCACAACGGGGGTGAGTTGCTAGCTCGTGAGTAGAATATAACATCTAATAAGGCAATCGTAAGAATGCACGCAAATGTGTCACAGCATGTATGTCCATATGTGATATAATACCTCTAGTATGCATGCACATGTATGCAATGTCATTACTAAATCTTTAAGTGTTTTAAATGTTAAGAGTTTTGCATTCTTAACTTTAGAAAATGAATATCTGTATAATAGCTAAGTACCATCAAGAAATCATCAGAAAACTCGTGTCAAGCATCGACACCAAATAAGAAATCATATCTGTCTCAATATCTCACTGTATCAATGTTTCAAATATCGGGCTCCGTCAGTCCGGATCGGCCCATATCATCAATCTCACGACAACGGTCGGTATCCTTCGGATATCCGCCGCGCCAGACATCACCGGTAGGTAGTCTTCCCCTGCCAGGCTCATCGTCTACAACTCGATCTTCTTGCCCCGGGGTACCATACCGGGCCCACCATGTACCTGAGACGGTTCATCCACTCCTCGAATCGGGTCTCGAAATCCAACAGAAAACATGAAAACTCATGGTGGACGACACATACATCACGAGAAAACCGCAACTTTGTTTTTTTTTTAAAATGATAAATATAAGCTTTTGTTAAATTCTTGCGGTTTTCCCCAAAAATCCAGAAATCGCAGCAATACTGAAATCCTCAAGAAAATCATAATGTTCACATGTTATATATGATAAATGTCTATGATATCAATGTATACGATGTGAATTTTGGCTAGAAATCTATGTAAATATGATGATAATGCGAGGTATATGCATGCTATGCAATTTCATATATCATGTATGAATGCAAGTGGCGATACTAAGTTAAACAGGTTCTATAGTGCACGTGGCATGGCAATTACCAAAGGCGTGTGTGTCACATGAATAGTGCACGTGCAACAGATGCCAATGGTAATGGTGTTCGTGTCCTACGAAGTGTTATCGCATATGTGCATATAAATATCCATGCAATCTAGCATACTATTAACTATAAGGGTATGCAGTGTAAATGGAGGGGTAAGCTAACTAACAATATAAATCTCGCAAGAAATAGGGTAATCCTAACTAGGGGGTGCCTCGTGCCATCCAGACGATTCCCCCATAGATGAATACATCTACTCACCTGAAAGCCTCGCTAATCCGATCCGACCACCGCCTTGCCTTTACGCGCCGTGTCCGATATTTCCCCGACGATCCTATATTTGCACAACACCAAGCATAAGATTACATATCCTAAAACGATGCAAGTGACAATATACAAATATCGATGCTCTCGAATTAAATATAACGTGCACTCGGTGCGCGGGAAAACACACGAAAATCGCTAAATCTTAACTAGAATCGTCATTTCGGGGAAATCGACGAAACTAGAACCCGACTAGACAAAACCCCGCGTTCGCGCACTCTAATAGTCGTTTATGAAGCTAATTATATCTCTAATATAACGCAATTAGATCACATCCTAATTTTAATAAAAATCTAGTAAGCAAAAAGCATACCGATTCGATGCAAATATCGCAATTTATCAATCTAGCGAGCGCAACATCGCACAATTAACCACTCTAACCAATTAGATAACCAAAGCCCTAACTTAATCCATCAACCATGCTACAAACCCTAATTCAAAATCAAATCCCTTTCTTGAATTTCCTAAACAAAAAATTACTACTAAATTAACACTTCAAAATTCAATTTTAGCACATTTAAACTACAACTTAACAACTAGTTTAGAATTTTCACCTCACAAGTTGAACCCTAGCATGCTCAAGCCACCAAAGATGCCTCCTTTCATCAAGCTTTGGACTAAATTGGTTTGAAGAGAGAGTGGATTAGGGTTTTGCTTTGAATTGGAGAAGTAATTTGTGAATTTTTTATGGATTTTGCTATGAAATTGAAGCAAAAAGAAGTGAGAACAAAGGGAAGTTGCTGCCGTTTTTGGTCGGCCAGCAGCAAGAGGAGGTGATGGGGGTTTTTTGTGGATGTTTCTAGGTCAAATAAACCCCTCAAATCTCATTTAATGCTTTTCACATCAAGCTTTTTACAAAAAACCCCATTTTAGTTCATTTTTTTCATTAAATTTCCAACCATAAAACCAAAATATTGCAAGTCATGATACAATTTTATTAACACCATATTTTAGGTTATAAAGATTCCTAATTATGAAATTTACCTAATTAAATTTGTATTTATCACTAATTTAATGTATTTTTAAAAGCTTAAAATAATATTAAAAATAATTAATTACGAATTTTTTTTATTTAACTAGAAAATTATAAGTGGCATTTTAGTGACCAATTTATAGTAATATCTTATCTAAATTTTGTATAATTAGGTCTACAATGAAAAATACCTATTTTGACTTTTTACGGAAAAAGCTGACATTTTAGCCGATTACCGAAAAACTGCCTAAACGATTTTCGAAGAGTTACAGACTGTCCTAGATTAATTCAAATCCATGAAACAGATTAGTAACACATAGCTACCATACATTATGCCTTGACGAAGGCCAACAAACATAGCATGAATATTAAACGCTACCCGTCTGAAATGCCGGAGGGCTACGGCTGGTTTTTGTCGAAAAACCTTTAATGTAATGAACTTGATATCGTCGAAGGAATTCAAATGGTTTTACAAATATATAGTAGCGAAAAATTTTGCTAAAGAGGTCACTCCCGATGAAGGGATCTCGACTCTTTCCTCGTAAAATGAGGTGCATGATATTCCAAACTTAATACCACGATGCAAAGCAAAAATAATCGACTATAGTGAAGTTATTATGCTGACGCAAACTTCTGCCAAAGGGGTCCCTCCTGATGAAGGGATTTCTGCCCTTGCCTTGTCGAATGAGGTGCTGGATATTCTTAACCGAATACCACTGTGCAAAGCAAAAGAGAACGTCTGTAATGTCAGTTTTTAAAAACCTTGGTTCCAATAACATCATATATATGTTTGTTTTCCTTGCATTGATCAGAATCAATACAGCCCCATGAAATAATCACACCAGAAAAGAACGAAAATATAATGTACGTATATGCCATCCGCATTCGCCACTGGGCCCCTTCATCACCCGTTAGGTTACTTAACTAACGACGGAGAGGGGGCTGGACTAGCGCGGGTGCAAAACATATACAACATCTACTAGTGTATATATAAATATATATAGCATTCGTCCCAGGCATGATATAAAGTAACATCTCAGAATCTCAGCCAAGCAACACAGAGTGGTGGATAATCCTGGAGCCTCAGGTTTCACTTGAGCCGCAAATGAGACCCGACATTCCCTGTCGTGTGGATAGCCTGTGCAATTAAAACGTAGACCCCTACGAGTGAGGCAAGTTACTCTCCAATCCCAGAAGTGAGGAAACCCCAATCAACAACGTGAATGGGCCACCCAGCACTTCACGGAATCCAGTAACTTGGGCACTCCTCCATGGGTCAACCTATACTCCCTACGAGTGCGGCGAATAGCCCGCCAATTCTAGAGTAAGGCTGTTAGTTATATATATGCCCTAGAGGCCATTATTATACATGTGATGTATATTATAGCGGATGCTTGGACATATATAAGGAGGACTTTCTTGCTCGACATGATAGTATGCTATCTGGTTGCTCTTTATCTTAACATGTACACTTATTGTCTCTCTATTATATGTTGATAAAGCCCTTAGGATAAGTACTTGACTACCAGGATTATGATGTAGATCATACTAGTGGGGCAGAGATAGTCGGTAAGTACATCCTTCAAATGTTCCTAGTCGTGGGAGTATCGAGACGGGGCATCGATGTTCCAGAGTAGACTAGCATATATGCTTCTTGACCCATATGATGGGCGATGGATGATCCCATATCTATTGGTGTTTAACATCAGAGATGGTATATGGGTGCTCAGTGGAGACTGGGTACACTGGATGGACTCGCCGAGAACTCTTAGATGGTATTATACCCATCGTCAGATAGCAGTTCTCTGGTGACACTGGTACAGGTTAGTCTGTCGACCCAAGATCGTCATAGAGACTTGTGTGGTTCCCACTGTGCTTTGATTTCCACCTTACCACGTTCAAGAGATCGTGCAAAAAGGTGGTTTTTGGGTATAGTCCCGAGTCATATGGAGGCAATGAGTGATAGGAGGGGATTTCGTCTCTCTCGGTATAGGGGGTTGATGTTGCGCTATGCTCGATTGGCCATAACAGGAAATCCCTGGCCAGGGTTGCTGAGATCTACTGATAAGTGTTATCAGCAGTTTCTCGAACCGTTATGGGCTTCTCATCGGCATGACTTATCAAGGTATTTGGGTCTGACGTTTACCACCCCCAAGCTGAGATATGCGACATATCAGATGAAGAGACCGGACTGTACGGAAGTGTTACTTATTGGATTCACAGGAGTATGAGCAGGCTTGCTTGTTGATCTTCTGATCGCTCAATGCCCGGGTGGCCGTTACATTTAACAGACCGCTTGCGGCTTGTGGGTGACTGATATGATCACCACCTACTGCCGGCGTATTGACGAGTCTTCAGAATCCTACACAGAGGTTTCCTGGCTTAAGCGAAACGAAGTACGAGCACATTTGTGATATGTGCGGGACCGAGACTAATATGAGTATGTGATACCGTATTTTATTCTCACAATATGTGATATCGGTCGGTTATATATGATATAGTCGGGCTGTCGAATCAAGTGTTGATTCGATAAGTTGATACATATGATATTAGTCGGTTATATGTGATATAGCCGGATTATTAAATCAAGTGTTGATTTAATAATTTAATTTATAATTATATATTTGATATATTGAATTACATTAACTAACATTAGCTCACTTAAACATTTCTTTTTCTCACTTTTGTGTACACTCTAATATATATGTGATATATGTTATTGTGTCATGGTTGTTGATATATGCAACATGGGTGTATTAGACTCACACCATGCTTTTGATAATTAAAGGTTTTTATTTATTTTAGTAATTCACAAATTGGTAGAATTATTCATGGTTGAAGCTTGTGGAAGCTTGTAGTGTCCATTGACTTAGTCCACTAATTTGTTTTACTTAAGATATTTATTAACCTAACAATTATCTTTAGCCATAGTTTAGTCTCTACATGAGTTAGTATATGATGCAAACTCACCCATGGTTGCTATTCTCACCTCATGAGTTTCATTCTCTTTTCCACTTCGTCTTCTTCTTCAACAAGAGAAAGATTTCTGGCTTTTCTCAAGGTGAAGAAATATTGTGAGAAAAATAAATCTAAAGTGAGCAAAATTCCTACATCATCATCCTCTACTATACTAGACATTTAGTTTAGGGTGTTTGTTTCACTAAACCCTAATTAGTGAAGAGGTAGCTTGAGTTGGTGTCTCCTCGACGTAGATCATCTTCGGCCTCGAAGACTTCAAGCAAGCTTGTTCCGTTCATCTTGAGGAGCCTTTCTAGAGTCCGGGAATTCACTACTTGGAGCGAAAGGACTACTACACGGAGCTATTGAAGTGAAGGACCGGTCCACAAAGGTTGTATTCCTTGTTCACTTAGATGTAAAGTTGTTTACATGTTCGTTCGTCTAATTCTCTAGTTTAGATTCTAGCATTTGGGTTCTTTAGCATGCCAATTTTTGAAAACGGCATGGTCGATGCCTCCCGAAACCGAGCAGCAACACTAGGGAACCCAGAAGTGGTATAAGAGCCATGCTAGAGAATTAAACGATGTTTGTTGGATTACGAAACCGAAACAACTCTGAAACACACGAAATAAAACCTAGTTTCTGTCGAAACTTTCAGAATGTCTAAAAATTTTTTATGCAGTTGCAGAATGTTATATGAGATGTAACATGAACATCAAAGAAATTTGACCCCCCCTCGTCGGATTTTGGCCGGCGATATTTGTTAAAATTCCGAGCTCACCGGTACTTTGATGAGTTCTGGACTTCAATTTTTGTAGGTGTTTCAGTCTCTGGATTTTGGTGTTTCAGGTGTTGCTTGTTTTTACTGATATTGCATGTGTTGTTATATTTCTGTAAAGGTAATTCGGAGTGATTCGTACTCATAATTCTAATATCATTTCGGGTTATTTTAGACGACGTTAAAAAGTTCGAACGGATATCAATAACCCAATTTTTCCCTCGTTGGAAATTTTCCAAGAGTTGGATTTTTTCATGTTTGAAATCTTCAGAAAATCATGCAGGTGTTTTCTATGGACCCTCAAGAAGAACGAAACCCTGACTCGATTCTGTGACCGTCGGAACTGCCACCAAAACCTAGGGTAGTTCCTCGGCGCCATAGGTGAGGCAAGGGTTGACCCTTCTACGGTTGGTCTATAGGTGTTGTGGCATGTTCTGAATGCTTTTTAAACTTTGCTCAAGTGTTGAGCTCTTTGGGAAATTTTGGGTGTTTGTTTATTCGATCGAAAAGTTTAACATCGTCTAGCTATCTATGATTGTGATACAATACTTGGAATCCACAATATATAGTTTTATGAAAACTAATTTGAATTTTATAAATCTAGCAATTCAGTCTCATTTGATCGGTTGCCACGGAATTTTGATGTGGATCAAAAATCCATCGCAATCACGTAGCGTACGCGGATACTCGCCGGGTAACCTTACTAGATAGCCATGCCCCATAGCCCCGACCAAGTGACTGTAGGAGAATCCCGTCGCCAAAAGCATCCGTTCGGGTGCTCGCGGCCGCGCTGTTCCGCCTAAGTGCACTTTGTCGACAGCATCAGGGGTGCGGCCATCTACTAAAGTTTCCGACGAGCATTCATTCTGGTTATCGGGAATCTTGTTGAATTTCCCGACTTGTTAATGAAAAGTTTTTTCAATATCGAGACTAAAATATGGGGTTTATAGTTTTTAGGCATACGATGTCTATGTAATTCATTTGGTTAGGCATGAAATCCAAAGTATGAGATACATTGGGTTTATGATGTCTAAGGTGGTTGCGGATTCCAATTGTTGTAGTTTCACTTTCTTTTCTGCGACCGAAAGTGTAATATATGGTGTATCTACGGTTTCGTTGCTGTATGTCAACAACAGTTGGGATACGCATATTTACTTACATTGATGATATGTGATGTTATGTGTTGCTGTGATATGTTATATTAGATCGTCGTGTTTGAATAGCCAGGGTTTTTTTATGTGAGATGAAAGTTTATCATTTTCATTCATGTAAAAACTTGTATGTAATATTCTTTTATTGGGGCACTTCCGGGTTGAGGATGATGTATATTATTTACTTATCCGCATTAGGATAGAACCAAGGAGGAGAGCACAAGCAACCGGGTTCTAGGGTCCAGTGGGAGACCATCTCGAGGAGTCGAGACCGGGTCTCCTAACTCTAGAATTGGTAGGATTGCGTGCCGCTCTCCTAGGGGTATAGGGATGTGCGTTTGGCTATTCATCACGACCGTGGAATCCGCGTTTTTTACTGGCTTAATTCAAAACACGGAATTCCTAATATATCCAATATTTCATATGTTTTCTTCTGCTGCTGATATTCTGTGATGTGATCACTTGATATGTTGAGACGAATGCTTATATTATATATATGATATATAATAAATATTGTTGCTTTTGTTTCTTATGTGATGCTTTGGAAGCATAATTGATGGGACTTCATTAATGAGATTAATGAAATAAAAGAAACCTAAAGATGTTATAGAATCTTGTTTCAAAACTGGTAGCCCTAGTTCTTACTTTGCATAGTGATATTTCTAGTAGAATATCCAGCAAATTATTCGATAAAGAAAGAGCCGGGATCTCTTTACCGGGAGTGACCTCTTTAGCGAAACTGACAGATGCTATAACCCACTCGGTTTTGTTTTTGATTGCTTTTTGGTTCATGCTTTGCATAGTAGTATTTGTGAAATATCGAGCACCTCAATCAATGAGGAAAGAGCCGAGATCCCTTCACCGGGAGTGACCTCTTTAGCAAAACTAGTAAAAGCCTTAAAAACACTTCTTTTCAAAATCACTTGATTCTACAACGATATCAAGTTCATTACGTAAAGGATTTTCTTAAAAATCTGTTGTAGCCCTCCTTCATTTCAGATAAAGACTATTTAGTATTCGTGATGCGTTTGTTGACCTTGTCAAGGCGTAGTGTGTGGTAGCTGATTGGCGCTTATCTGCAAACCATATGATGCGATTGGATTAGGGTAATCATGCGGCCTTGTTGACCTTGTCAAGGGTCGTGCGGGTGGGTTTAATTCAATCATGAAATGTATGGGTTGAACTTGACTTGCGATTTATTGTTTGTTGACCTTGTCAAGGTCATAGATTGCTTGGGTAAAATATTATCGGGAATTTCAAGTGTTGAAATTTGCAATGAGGTTGCATACTTTCTATGAGATAATTGGATCCCGATACCCACTGCGAGTAAGAGTTACTCCTGGGAGTGTTTTACACATTACAATTAGCCGATCAAGTAGGTTTCTAGAAAGGTGTTAACGGGGTTACGCCCCTGAGAAAACGAGGTTTACTTTAATTAGGTCCGTGCGAAAGCACGGGGGGCCTCCCTCAATGTACCGACACTGGCCTGGCTGAAAGATTGGCGAACTTGTAGCGTGTAATTAATCCCGGCTAGTCTTTCCTTTTAGGGTTTGAAGGAAGATTTGATAAAAACAGTGGGAGCCATCCTGAGTAGATAAAATAATAACCAATCTGATCTTGCAAGAGCATACGTTGAGTGTTTTCTTCTCTCTCTCTCTCTGCTGGTAGCGACCATGTCATGCCTTAATAAAGATAATAATATGGATGCTTTGACCGAACCTGCTTATTATACTGAGCTGGGGAACGTTGGTTCCGCTCTATCTCATAATTGTTATAAGTCCGAGCAGGAAATAAGGGAATATCCGGATTTCCACGCAACCCAATTAAGGAATGAGCATGTTGATGCATATTCTTCGGGTGTGTTCATTACCGAGAACTGTTTCTCGGTATCCTCTACGTCCTAGGTATGAGATACCGAATCAGGATCCCATATATGTAATTTGTTACATGGGATACAGAGAGGTAGAGAACTTGGATTGGGTGATATGTCTCTAAATGTTAGAGAATGGTGCAATTGTTGCAGCCAAACTAGTTGGCAAATATCACCTTGTGTTACCAAATGGTAAATACATTAATTCTTAACAAATGTTATTAGATACCGAACCTGATATATAACATTAAATCATTTTATTTATTGATTTAAAGAAGGATATAATTATGTATTGCGGGATAATGTTGTGAACATTTTCTAGAATCAAGATTTGATTGGATCAAGCACGTTATGAAATGGCATATAAGTTCTAAATCAAGCCACAGTTCAAAGTATGTAGAACACACATAAGAGGAGTAGTTCAGAAATGAACAAATCCTTCTTGTGACATTATAGACTAGGTCATATCAATGCGACACGGCCAGCTGAGTTATATAAGGATGAATATTTGAATCCGTTCAAATTTTCATTTTATAATACTTGCCAGTCTTGTCTCAAAGGTACAATGACCAAAACTCCGTTTACTAGAAACAGAGAAAGAGTTGCTGAACCCTTGGGATGGATACAGGATGATGTATACGGTACTATGTCTACAAATGCCAAGGTTGGTTTTTGTACTTCATTATATTTACTGATCATCTCTCAGGATTCGGACATATGTTCCTGTTGAAACACAAGTCTGAAACTTTTGAGAAATTCAAGGAATATAAGCTTGAAGTTGAGAAAACAGATGGATAGAAGTATTAAAGTCCTTCGATGTGATCGAGGAGGAGAATACTTGGGCCATGGAGTTCCAGGATTTTCTAAACGGAGAATGTGATTCTCTTTTAGCTCACTCCTTCGTATACACCACAGCACAACGGTGTATTGGGGCGGAGGTATCGCACCCTATTAGATATGGTGCGCTCTATGATGAGTACTGCTGAGTTACCTATTTCCTTTTGGAGTTATGCACTTGAGAAGCTGCATACCTATTGAATCGGGTTCCATCCAAATCAGTGTCTACCACTCCATATGATATACGGAATGGGAAGAGACCATGTCTTAAACGAGTTAAGATATGGGGTTGTCCGGCCTATGTAGAAAAGTAAAATGTAGACAAGCTCGAGGCAAGGTCAGTTCTTTAAGTTTGTTGGATATCCCAAACATTTGCGAAGGAATATCTTCTATCACACTGAGGAGCAAAAGATGTTTTGTTCCTCAGCATGCCACCTTTTTAGAAAAGGAATTTCTTGAGAAGAAATTAGTGGTCATGAGGTAGAACTGGAAGAAGTTCCAGCTGGACAAACTAACGGCTGATGATTGGTAAAACCAAAGGATTCAATAGTTTCCAACGAACCTCAGCCTCTCCGCAAATTTGGTAGGGTTCCTTATCCCCCTGAGAGATACTACGGTTTCCTCGGTGATGGGGGGAGCGAGGATTGCATCATGGTAGATGATGACCCAACTATGTTCAGGCAGGCCTTCACGAGTGGGGACTCTGTGAAATGGCTGGATGCTGTGCAATCAAAGATGGAATCCATGTGCACCAACAAAGTATGACTTTGAATGTTGCACCTGAAGGGGTAAAACCCATTAGGAGAAAATGGATCTTGAGAAGATTCTTGGTGTAGATGGAAAAGTTGAGACTTTCAAAGCTAGATTTGTAGTAAAAGGTTCTCGTCATGCAACCAAGTATGGATTATGATGAAACCTTTTCTCCAGTGGCTATGCTTAAGTCCATCAGGATTAAAGAACGCATCGCGGAGTTGGAACATCTATTTGTTGGATTTAGTGCCCTCAAAGTCAATTATTGGATCGCAGGCACGTGATTGCAATGATTGAGGAGGATCTATACCAGTAGTGCAGTCTTACTCGAGATGATAGTATGCTATCTGGTTTGCTTTTATCAGTCGTGTACAGGTTCAGGTGACTGATCACTGTTACACGTTGGTAGAGCCCTTAGAATTTTGCTTGACTACCAACAGTATGATGGCGATCATATAAGTGAGAGTTGGGTGGTCTATAAGCATATCCTTAATAGTGGTCCCTAGTCGTGGGAGTTTCGAGACAGGGCATCGATACTCCGGAGTAGACTACTGTATACAGTCGAGACCCCGACGAGGGGCGGTGGCTGGTCTCACGAGCCACTGGTGTCAGTTGGATCACCTAAGATGTATACATGTGCTCATTGGGTTATGAGTACACCGGACAGGACTCGCCGGGAATCTGCTAGTTCGTATTATACCTATCGTCATATAGCAGTTCCCTGGTGACATGTGTATAGGTTAGTTCATTGACCTGAGGTCGTCATTTGTCTCGTGTGAGTTCCCACTGTGCTTTGATTTCTACCCTACCACGGCTCAAAGGAGTCGTGCAAACAGGTAGTTTTTCGGTACAGTCCCGAGCCATATGGAGGCACGTGAGCGGATCAGCAGGGGATTCGTCTCTCCCGGTATTGGGGGTGGAGATCGTACTGTGTCTAGGAAAGCCATTACACCAAGTCCTTGCCCAAGGCAAGTGAGAATTACTGGTAGGTACTCTGGTAGTTTCTCAGGGTGTTCAGGGCTTGTCTCCGACACGACTTATACCGCTATTGGGGGTCAGACGTTACTAGCCCCCTAAGCCGGATATGCGATACTCATAGACGAACGGACCGGACTGTATATACATTGTCACTGTTAGGCTCAGTAGGGTTTCCGGATGAGTTCGCTCATCGGCCTCCCTTGAGGTCAGTCCATGGGCAGCCGTTACACACAGCTAGTGCCGCTGACGGATTGTGGTTAAACCCACTGCCAGGGTACTGACGAGTCATTAGAGTCCCCCACAGATAGTTTCCCAAGTTCGGGCGAAACGTTGTAGAGGCCGTATGGTTTTATGGCAGGGTTCGGAAAAAGCACGTGCGTTTACGCACGTGTCAGATTTCGGGCAGATAATACTGGTGGGATTTGGTTTAAGCCGGATCCATGTATTATACTTAGTAGATATAATATCTTTGTCTCAGTTGTATTTGTATTCGGTCGTAATACAAATACGGGTATATTTATACAGTTACGGGGTTATCCTGAAATTCGTTTCGGGATCACTTTTGGAACTTGCCAGTTTCCAGTTTTCTATCACCCTTCTTAAACATTTGGTTTAATTTGGATTTATCTTTTTCTTGTGAGTGAGTCATGAGGGTGAGTCATGAGGAAGGTTCTAGTTTTGGTGACTAGGTTTTCATGACTTATTGTTGCATTAATTGTATATGCAAGGTGTATTAGTGAGTCACCTTTGCCTTAATGTTTCTTGTTAACCTTATGATATTTTCTTGTTGATCTTTTCCTTTATGGTTACCACCATGATCCTACACTCACCCCCACCTCTTCATTTTGTGGCCGGCCCCTCTTGGATGCCCACTTGATTAATTCACACTCACTTGGTTGAAAAGATTATGATAGATTTGTGTATGGAAATTTCATAGCTCCTTTTATTCCATCTCCAGATTCAAATGGCAACTTCATTAACCGTTCGTCCATGGCTTTGGACGAAGTGAGACAAAGTGTTCTACTCATTCTCTACATCAATCTTGGTCATCTCTTTTGGCAAACTTGATGACCGAATTGTCTCGGGTCAGAGGCGGGAGCCTGTTTAAAGAACCGTTGACGTGGTGCCACCTGGACAAGGAGATCGGAGATCGACGAGATCGGAGCAGCCGCAACAAAGCGTGGGATGATGGTTAAAGAACGAAGGACTCGGATCATTCGGTATAACCTTTCTACCCTCTTTACAGTTTGTTAGTTTAGCGTTAATGGCAGATCCGGGTTATAGTATGCGATAGCGCCAGTTATAAAAGTTTTTGTTCCGCATTTGGCGTCTGAAAGTCGGCCGGGGCGCTACCGTAGACTTACATTGTTTTGATGTGGTAGTCAAAGAGTTTGACTTAATCAAAAAGGTAGATGAATCTTGTATATACAAGAAGGTTGTAGAGAGTAAGGTTGTCTTCCACGTATTGTACGTAGATGGCATACTCTTGATAGGAAATGGTTTCCTATGCTACACTCGGTCAAAATCCTCTTATCACGAGGATTCTCCATGGATGATCTGGATGATACCTACTATATCTTATGGATGATGATCTATGGTAATAGATCTAAGTGGATGTTGGGAGTGTCCCAAATCCAGGTACATTAACACCATACTAAAGGGGTTTAGTATGGAAGATTCAAAGCGTGGTGGTTCGCCCACTTGCTCAGGAATCACTCTCTCCAAAATTATGTCTTCCTAGACCGATTTGGAGAGAGCTCGCTGATTGATCTCAAAAACTATCTATTACCGTAATCAAGAACCGCGTCGCTTTGCAGCTAGCCGGTGAGTATGGGTCGGTCCACAGGGATGTTGTGAATTTCCTATTCGCCCAAACGAGTTAATTCCGATGGAAGCCGGATTGATTATTAAATCTAAAAACTAAATTAATCTATATCTAAATCTTGCTTGGGTTAGGTCTAGGTTAAGTTTGGAAAGTCAATAAATCTCACCGCTTTCTATACCCATATGAAGATCTAATTAGGTGTTATGGTAATTATTAATAAAAGGGATTAGAATCATTTGGAAAGATATGTCTTCCTCTAGGTTCTTGTCCTTCCTTTATCAATCCTTACCCTAACCTCCATGGAAAACAATCACAACTGGACCTTTATACTACGGTATCACCGCTACCTCGTGGGATAGGGTGCCATAGGGAGCGGTATGTGCATGTATGCATAGAGTCCTATGAAAATATATGACGGACAAGAAAGGGGATGAAAGATCTTCGTCTCTATAACCTTCCCCAGATCTAACCCTAACAAGCGAGGAGACTACTCACTCATTAGGGAATTAAAATACATTTATCTAGGGCAGAGAATAAAAATTACCTAGGGCAAGAATTGAAATCTAAACTAGGGCAATTAAATAAATCTACTTACTTTACAGATGGCTCTCTCCAAACATTTACGCAGGGTTGTCAGATCTGAATAGATGATATGAAAAGAGGCATCGATGCTCTCCAAAATAATTCTAAATTTTATTCATAAAAAGAGGCATAGGGAGGCATGAAAAGAATACAATGATTTGGGCTTCTATTTATAGGAGATAGAAACCCTAGGTTACAATTGATTCGCATGTCTACATTTACCAAAATATCCTTAGGAAGACCTAGTCAAAGTAGACTTCCAAGCTTTGGTAAAATTTTATGTCTGGAAATTTTGGAACTGATTCTGGGCTTCTTGGGCTTTTTATTTCTTTGGATCTTTATTCAATTTGGCTTCTCTATTTCTTCCAGATCTCAAGTGAACAATTGCAGTGGACTTTTAACCGTTTGCTTTGTAATCTTGGACCTTGCGTTGCCTTGTACTGATCTTTTGTGTAGGCTTGATTAAGATCCTTCTATTTGTTGGTCAAAGTCCCTTTTTTGTGTCGTCTTTTGTCTTTTTCACTGTTTTCGCTCCAAGAACCTGTAACCTGTAATATGTAGCAGACATGCGTCAAAAGCACCTGTTTATTTATAAAAAGAATAAGAATGGGGAATATAATAATACAATATTATGGTGTGAACAAATAATTTGATTGCATGTCAAAAACTATTTCTAAACCGCAATCAAGAACGGCGTCGCTTGAAGCTAGCCGGTGAGTACGGGTCGGTCCACAGGGATGTTGTGAATTTCCTATTCGCCCAAACGAGTTAATTCCGATGGGAGCCGGATTGATTATTAAATCTAAAAACTAAATTAATCTATATTTAAATCTTGCTATGGTTAGGTCTAGGTCAAGTTTGGAAAGTCAATAAATCTCACCGCTTTCTATACCCATATGAAGATCTAATTAGGTGTTATGGTAATTATTAATAAAAGGGATTAGAATCATTTGGAAAGATGTTTCTTCCCCTAGGTTCTTGTCCTTCCTTTATCAATCCTTACCCTAACCTCCATGGAAAACAATCACAACCGGGCCTTTATACTACGGTATCACCGCTACCTCGTAGGATAGGGTGCCGTAGGGAGCGGTATGTGCATGTATGCATAGAGTCCTATGAAAATATATGACGGGCATGAAAGGGGATGAGAGATCTTCGTCTCTCAAACCTTCCCCAGATCTAACCCTAACAAGCGAGGAGACTACTCACTCATTAGGGAATTAAAATACATTTATCTAGGGCAGAGAATAAAAATTACCTAGGGCAAGAATTGAAATCTAAACTAGGGCAATTAAATAAATCTACTTACTTTACAGATGGCTCTCTCCAAACATTTACGCAGTGTTGTCAGATCTGAATAGATGATATGAAAAGAGGCATCGATGCTCTCCAAAAGAATTCTAAATTTTATTCATAAAAAGAGCCATAGGGAGGCATGAAAAGAATACGATGATTTGGTCTTCTATTTATAGGAGATAGAAACCCTAGGTTACAATTGATTCGCATGTCTACATTTACCAAAATATCCTTTGGAAGACCTAGTCAAAGTAGACTTCCAAGCTTTGGTAAAATTTTATGTCTGGAAATTTTGGAACAGATTCTGGGCTTCTTGGGCTTTTTATTTCTTTGGATTTTCATTCAATTTGGCTTCTCTATTTCTTCCAGATCTCCAGTGAACAATTGCAGTGGACTTTTAACCGTTTGCTTTGTAATCTTGGACCTTGCGTTGCTTTGTTCTGATCTTTTGTGTAGGCTTGATTAAGATCCTTCGATTTATTGGTCAAAGTCCCTTTTTTGTGTCGTCTTTTGTCTTTTTCACTGTTTTCGCTCCAAGAACCTGTAACCTGTAATATGTAGTAGACATGCGTCAAAAGCACCTGTTTATTTATAAAAAGAATAAGAATGGGGAATATAATAATACAATATTATGGTGTGAACAAATAATTTGATTTTATGTCAAAAAATATTTCTAAACCGCAATCAAGAACGGCGTCGCATGAAGCTAGCCGGTGAGTACGGGTCGGTCCACAGGGATGTTGTGAATTTCCTATTCGCCCAAACGAGTTAATTCCGATGGGAGCCGGATTGATTATTAAATCTAAAAACTAAATTAATCTATATCTAAATCTTGCTAGGGTTAGGTCTAGGTTAAGTTTGGAAAGTCAATAAATCTCACCGCTTTCTATACCCATATGAAGATCTAATTAGGTGTTATGGTAATTATTAATAAAAGGGATTAGAATCATTTGGAAAGATGTTTCTTCCTCTAGGTTCTTGTCCTTCCTTTATCAATCCTTACCCTAACCACCATGGAAAACAATCACAACCGGGCCTTTATACTACGGTATCACCGCTACCTCGTGGGATAGGGTGCCGTAGGGAGCGGTATGTCCATGTATGCATAGAGTCCTATGAAAATATATGACGGGCAAGAAAGGGGATGAGAGATCTTCGTCTCTCAAACCTTCCCCAGATCTAACCCTAACAAGCGAGGAGACTACTCACTCATTAGGGAATTAAAATACATTTATCTAGGGCAGAGAATAAAAATTACTTAGGGCAAGAATTGAAATCTAAACTAGGGCAATTAAATAAATCTACTTACTTTACAGATGGCTCTCTTCAAACATTTACGCAGGGTTGTCAGATCTGAATAGATGATATGAAAAGAGGCATCGATGCTCTCCAAAAGAATTCTAAATTTTATTCATAAAAAGAGGCATAGGGAGGCATGAAAAGAATACGATGATTTGGGCTTCTATTTATAGGAGATGGAAACCCTAGGTTACAATTGATTCGCATGTCTACATTTACCAAAATATCCTTAGGAAGGCCTAGTCAAAGTAGACTTCCAAGCTTTGGTAAAATTTTATGTCTGGAAATTTTGGAACTGATTCTGGGCTTCTTAGGCTTTTTATTTCTTTGGATCTTTATTCAATTTGGCTTCTCTATTTCTTCCAAATCTCCAGTGAACAATTGCAGTGGACTTTTAACCGTTTGCTTTGTAATCTTGGACCTTGCGTTGCCTTGTGCTGATCTTTTATGTAGGCTTGATTAAGATCCTTCTATTTGTTGGTCAAAGACCCTTTTTTGTGTCGTCTTTTGTCTTTTTCACTGTTTTCGCTCCAAGAACCTGTAACCTGTAATATGTAGCAGACATGCGTCCAAAGCACCTGTTTATTTATAAAAAGAATAAGATTGGGGAATATAATAATACAATATTATTGTAAGTCCGCGGCGGCGCCCCGGCAGTCGATCCGAAGCCAGAAACGCGGAAACAAATACTTTGCAAACTAGCAAACCGGCACTACCGCGCACTTTTATCCCGGATCGGGCCATTAACCTAGCAACTAGCAAACTAGAATAAGAGTAGAGAAGTATACCAAGCGATCCGTGTCCTTCGGTCTTCGTCTCCACTCCGATCTCCTGCGGAATCTCCGTCCGTCACGTCCTCGTCGGAAAGGGCACCACGTAGCCGAAAACTTTAACGGGCTCTCACCTCTGGACCGAGGCAACTCGGGCGCGAAGTTGGCTAGCCGACGCGTCCCAGATTTGCTGTAGGCTAGTGTAGAGTCTATGTCTCTTTGGGGTTTAGTTGCCATGGAGGATGGAGGTGGAGAATTAAAAGAACTTTGGAGAGGGGTTTAAGATTTTGGAGCAAGCAAGATGAGATGATCAAATTCCCTCAAAAATTAGTTCTCTCTCATTTCCTCCTCACCCCTCAAGTGGCCGGCCCTTTCCTCCATGGTGGAGATAATGGAATGAATTAATCCATGGAGAAAAGAAAAGATAAATCAAGATAAAAGGTCACACCAAACTCAAATCTCAACCCATGAAAATCTAATCCATTCATTTCTCATAATGCAAAAGATAAGAAAGAAAAAGGATCTCATGATACTTGTCAAATCATGAAGCCATCATATGCAAGAAAACCCCTCCACAAAATGTTATTTGCAAACTGCAAATAACACCCTCCAACGATAAAGTCCGGCCTTGAAGGAAAAAAGAAAACCGGCCGGAACGGAATGCAAACTGGCAACTTCAGAAAACTGATCCCATAATAAATTACAGGAAAACCCCGCGACTGCATATACATGCCCGCATTTGTATTCCCACTAAACACAAATGCAAAGAGACAAAACTACACTGTCTAATACTAGGATCCGGCTTAAACCAAAGCCGGCTAGTAAAAACCGTCTGATCACGATCCGTGCAATACCGCACGTATCTGATCAAACCCTACTATATCTCCATACGGCCTCTACAGCGTTTCGCCCGAAACTTGAGTAACTGTGTGTGGTGGACTTTAAAGACTCGTCAATACTATGGCTGTGGATTTAACTACTAGCACGTCATAGGTATTAGCCATACGTGACGGGCCACCAGCTATTGACCAAAAGGGACGTCGATGAGTGAACCCATCCTGACACCCTACTGAGCCTGTCAGTGACGATATCCGTACAGTCCGGTCCGTTCATCTATGAGCATCGTATGGCGGGCCTAGGGCGTTGGTAAAAGACAGACCCCCAAAAGCGGTACAAGTCGTGTCGGAGTGCAGCCCAGAACACCCTGAGATACTACTGGAATACCTACCAGCAAATCTCCTGCCTTGGCCAAGGACTTTTCATGTTCTGGCTCTCCTAGACCCAGCGCGACCTCACCCCCAATACCGGGAGAGACGAACCCCTGCAGTTCCGCTCACTGTCTCCATGTGGCTCGGGACTGTACCCAACTAAAACCTGTTTGCACGACTCCTTTGAGCCGTGGTAGGATAGTAATCAAAGCACAGTGGGAACTCACACGAGACAAATGACGATCTCAGGTCGATGAACTAACCTGTACACATGTCACCAGGGAACTACTATCTGACGTCAGGTATAATACCAACTAGCAGGTTCCCGGCGAGTCCTATCCGGTGTACTCATAACCCAATGAGCACCTATATACATCTTAGGTGAACCAACTGACACCAGTGGCTTGTGAGACCGGCCACCGCCCCTCGTCGGGGTCTCGACTGTATACACTAGTCTACTCTGGAGAATCAATGCCCTGTCTCGAAACTCCCACGACTAGGGACCTTTTAAGGATGTGCTTATAGACTCCAGCTCTCACGTATATGATCACCCTCATACTGCTGGTAGTCAAGCAAGAATCCTAGGGGCTCTATCAACGTGTAATAGCGATTCGTAAGGTCACCTAAAGCAGTACACGATGATAAAGATAAACCAGATAGCATACTATTATCTTGAGTAAGATCGTCCTACTGGGACAGGTCCTCCCCTCAATCATTGCAATCACGTGCCTGTGATCCAATAATTGAATCTGAGGGCACTATCTCCAACAATTATTTTGTGAACAAATAATTTGATTGTATGTCAAAAACTATTTCTAAACCGCAATCAAGAACGGCGTCGCATGAAGCTAGCCTGTGAGTACGGGTCGGTCTACAGGGATGTTGTGAATTTCCTATTCGCCCAAACGAGTTAATTCCGATGGGAGACGGATTGATTATTAAATCTAAAAACTAAATTAATCTATATCTAAATCTTGCTAGGGTTAGGTCTAGGTTAAGTTTGGAAAGTTAATAAATCTCACCGCTTTCTATACCCATATGAAGATCTAATTAGGTGTTATGGTAATTATTAATAAAAAGGATTAGAATCATTTGGAAAGATGTTTCTTCCTCTAGGTTCTTGTCCTTCCTTTATCAATCCTTACCCTAACCTCCATGGAAAACAATCACAACCGGGCCTTTATACTACGGTATCACCGCTACCTCGTGGGATAGGGTGCTATAGGGAGCGGTATGTGCATGTATGCATAGAGTCCTATGAAAATATATGACGGGCAAGAAAGGGGATGAGAGATCTTCGTCTCTCAAACCTTCCCCAGATCTAACCCTAACAAGAGAGGAGACTACTCACTCATTTGGGAATTAAAATACATTTATCTAGGGCAGAGAATAAAAATTACCTAGGGCAAGAATTGAAATCTAAACTAGGGCAATTAAATAAATCTACTTACTTTACAGATGGCTCTCTCCAAACATTTACGCAGGGTTGTCAGATCTGAATAGATGATATGAAAATAGGCATCGATGCTCTCCAAAAGAATTCTAAATTTTATTCATAAAAAGAGGCATAGGGAGGCATGAAAAGAATACAATGATTTGGGCTTCTATTTATAGGAGATAGAAACCCTAGGTTACAATTGATTCGCATGTCTACATTTACTAAAATATCCTTAGGAAGACCTAGTCAAAGTAGACTTCCAAGCTTTGGTAAAATTTTATGTCTGGAAATTTTTGAACTGATACTGGGCTTCTTGGGCTTTTTATTTCTTTGGATCTTTATTCAATTTGGCTTCTCTATTTCTTCCAGATCTCCAGTGAACAATTGCAGTGGACTTTTAACCGTTTGCTTTGTAATCTTGGACCCTGCGTTGCCTTGGACTGATCTTTTGTGTAGGCTTGATTAAGATCCTTCTATTTCTTGGTTAAAGTCCCTTTTTTGTTTCGTCTTTTGTCTTTTTCACTGTTTTCGCTCCAAAAACCTGTAACCTATAATATGTAGCAGCCATGCGTCAAAAGCACCTGTTTATTTATAAAAAGAATAAGAATGGGGAATTTAATAATACAATATTATGGTGTGAACACTCGCGTGCAAGGGATACCCTATGCTTCGGCAATAGGCTCTATCATGTATGTGATGTTATATACCAGACCAGATGTAGCTGACTCACTAAGTGTAGTGATCAGGAATCAATCGGATCTTGGGAGAATCACTGGACAGCTGTATAGGAAATTCTTAAGTACTTGAGAAGCAGTAAAGAAATGTTCTTGTGTTCGGTAATGGTGAACTCTAGTGGGAGTCCTTTACCAATTTGAGCTCCAAGAGTGATAAGGTCGACTGAAATTCAGTCTCGGGCTTTGCCTTTATCCTTAGTGGAGGGACGGTATGTTGGAAGAGTTCCAAGCTATATACCGTGGCAAACTAGATGATAAAGGAAGAATACATCACTACCAACGATGCTACCAAAGTGTATGTCTGGATAATTCTTGTTCATGAGATGAACATGGTTCCTACCATTGAGTGTCCAATAACTGCTATTGTGACAACAATGGAGTTGTGGCTTTGGCCTAGGAACACTGGTCCCGTCAGCGATCCAGAAATATTCTGAGGACAGTATCACCTGATAAGCGAGATGGTTGATCTCCAAGGGATCTAGGTAAGGAGAGTTGACGTGAAGGATAATACGGCGGATCCACTCACAGAGGCCTTTCCCTAGAGAGACTTTTATGGGGCGTTGAGTATGAGATACTACAACAAATGGCCTTAGTGCAAGTGGGAGATTGTTAGTTATATGTATGCCCTAGAGGCCATTATTATACATGTGATGTATATTATAGTGGATGCTTGGACATATATAGGGAGGACTTTCTTGCTCGACATGATAGTATGCTATCTGGTTTCTCTTTATCTTAACATGTACACTTATTGTCTCTTTATTACATGTTGATAAAGCCCTCAGAATGAGTACTTGACTACCAGGATTATGATGTAGATCATATTAGTGGGGCAGAGGTTGTTGGTAAGTACATCCTTCAAATGTTCCTAGTCGTGGGAGTATCGAGACGGGGCATCGATGTTCCAGAATAGACTAGCATATATGCTTCTCGACCCATATGATGGGCAATGGATAATCCCATATCCATTGGTGTTTGACATCAGAGATGGTATACGGGTGCTCTGTGGAGACTGGGTACACTGGATGGACTCGTCGAGAACTCCTAGATGGTATTATACCCATCGTCAGATAGCTGTTCTCTGGTGAAACTGGTACAGGATAGTCTGTCGACCAGAGATCGTCATAGAGTCTTATATGATTCCCACTGTGCTTTGATTTCCACCTTACCACGTTCAAGATATCGTGAAAAACGGTGGTTTTTGGGTACAGTCCCGAGTCACATGGAGGCAATAAGCGATAGGAGGGGATTTTGTTTCTCCCGGTATTGGGGGTCGATAGTGCGCTATGCTCGATTGGCCATAACAGGAAATCCCTGGCCAGGGTTGCTGAGATCTACTGATAAGTGTTATCAGTAGTTTCTCGAACCGTTATGGGCCTCTCATCGGCATGACTTATCAGGCTATTGGGGTCTGAAGTTTACCACCCCCAAGCTGAGATATGCGACATATCAGATGAAGAGACCGGACTGTACGGAAGTGTTACTTATTGGATTCGCAGGAGTATGAGCAGGCTTGCTTGTTGATCTTCTGATCGCTCAATACCCGGGTGGATGTTTTGTTTAGCAGACCGCTTGCAGCTTGTAGGTGGCTGATATGATCACCACCTACTGCTGGCGTATTGACGAGTCTTTAGAGTCCTACACAAAGGTTTCCTGGCTCAAGTTAAATGAAGTAGGAGCACATATGTGATATGTGCGGGACCGAGACTAATACGAGTATGTGATACCGTATTCTATTCTCGTGATATGTGATATCGGTCGGTTATATATGATATAGTCGGGCTGTTGAATCAAGTGTTGATTATGTTAGTTATATGTATGCCCTAGAGGTCATTACTGTACATACGATGTATATTGTAGTGGATGCTTGGACATATATAGGGAGGACTTTCTTGCTCGACATGATAGTATGCTATCTGGTTGCACTTTATCTTAACATGTACACTGATTGTCTCTTTGTTACATGTTGATAAAGCCATTAGGATGAGTACTTGACTACCAGGATTATGATGCATATCATACTAGTGGGGGCAGGATAGTCGGCAAGTACATCCTTCAAATGTTCCTAGTCGTAGGTGTATCGAGACAGGGCATCGATATACCAGAGTAGACTAGCGTGTAGCTTCTCGACCCATGTAGATAGGCGATGGATGATCCCATATCCATTGGTGTTTGACATCAGAGATGGTATACGGGTGCTCAGTGGAGACTGGGTACACTGAACGGACTCTCCGAGAACTCCTAGATAGTATTATACCTATCGTCAGATAGCAGTTCTCTGGTGACACCGGTAAAGGTTAGTCTGTAGATCCGAGATCGTCATAGAGACTTGTGTGATTCCCACTGTGCTTTGATTTCCACCTTACCACGTTCAAGAAAACGTGTAAAACTGTGGCTTTTTTGCACAGTCCCGAATCACATTGAGGCAATGAGCGATAAGAGGGGTTTCGTCTCTCCCGGTATTGGTAGTTGTTGTTGCGCTGTGCTCGATTGGCTATAACAGGAAGTCCCTGGCAAGGGCTGCTTCAGAGATATACTAGTAAGTGTTATTAGTAGTTTCTCGATCCGTTATGAGCCTCATATCGTCATAACTTATCATGTTACTGAGGTCTGACGTTTACCACCCCTAAATGAGATATGCGACATATCAAACAAAGTGACCGGCCTGTAAGGTAGTGTTACTGATTGTATTCGTAGGAGTATGAGCGGTCTTGCTTGTTGATCTTCTGATCGCTCAATACTCGGGTGGCCGTTACGTTTAGCAGACCGCTTGCGGCTTGTGGGTGTTTGATATGATCATCACCTACTGCCGGCGTATTGACGAGTTTTTAGAGTCCTACACAGAGGTTTCCTAGCTCAAGCGAAACGGAGTACGAGCGCATTTGTGATATGTGCAGGACCGAGATTAATACGATATGTGATACTGTATTCTATTCTCGCGATTTGTGACATCGGTTGGTTATATGTGATATAGCCGAGTTATCGGATCAAGTGTTGATTCGATAAGTTGTTACATATGATATTAGTCGGTTATATGTGATATAGCCGGATTATTAAATCAAGAGTTGATTTGATAATCTAATGCATAATTATATATTTTATATATTAATTTACATTAACTAGTATTAGCTCACTTAAGATTTCTTTTCTCACTAGATTTGTGCACATTGTATATATGTGATATATATTAGTGTACAAGTTATTGTGTCATGTTTGATGATACATGCAAGATGGGTGTATGAGACACACACATGCTTATGATAATTATTAGGGTTTTTATTTATTTTGGTAATTACAAAATGGTGGCATTTTGTCATGGCTAATAGCTTGTAGAAGCTTGTAGTGATCATTGACCAAGTCAACTCTTTTGTTTTGCCAAAGATATTTTTTAACCCAACCAATTATCCTAACCATAGTTATGTCTCTGCAAGGGTTAACATATGATGCTTAACTCACCCATGGTTGCCATTATCCTTTGAATAATGATCATGAGAGTTTTCTTCTTCTTCCTCCTAAAAGCTTTCTAGCTTCAATGGAGATGAGAGAAAATATGTGAGAAAATCATTTCTAAAGTGAGCAAAATTCCTACTTCATCATCCTCTACTACTTGCCATTTAGTATAGGGTGTTTGCTTCACTAATTCTACAATTAGTGAAGAGGTAGCTTGGGTTAGTGTCTCCTCGACGTAGATCATCTTCAGCCTCGAAGACTTCGATGCAAGCTTGTTCATTTCTTCATGGGAGCCTCTCAAGAGTCGGGAGTTCATGATCATAGCGAAGGGACTACTACACGGAGCTATCGAAGTGAAGGACTGGTCTACAAAGGTTGTATTCCTTGTTCACTTCTTATGCAAAGTTGTTTGCATTTCATTTCGTCGCATTTTCTAGTAAACTATTCTATGTTAGGGTTAGCTAGAACGGCTAAAATTTTAATTTGGCATGGACGATACCTCCCGAAACCTTGCTGCCGTGCTAGGCAACACTGCAATGGTATCAGAGCCATGCTAGAAAATTAGACATATTTTTTAGATTACAAAACTGAAACGACTCCGAAACTTAAAACACGAAAACCTAGTTTCTATCGAATTTAAAAGGTCTTCAAATTTTTTTTTAAACAACTGCAGAACAATGTATGAGATATATCATGAATACTACCAAAATTTGAGACCCTGAGCTCATTTTTTGGCCGACTAGAACATGTTTTTTTCCGAGCTCCTCGGCCATTTTGAGGATTTTGGTGTTCAAATTTTGATGGTATTCCAGGCACTGGGTTTTTTGGTTTCAGGTGTTGTTTGTTTTTTCTAATTTTGCATGTGATGTGATCTTACACTATAAGCAATTCAGAGTGTTTCGTATTCGTAGTTTTGACATTATTTCGGGTATTCACATATTCTCTAGACGAAGTTAAAATGTTCGAACGAATGTCCAAAACCCATTTTTCCAAGTTTAACGTATTCGGAAAATCATGCAAGTAATTCTATGAACCCTCTAGAAGAATGAAACCCTAACTCGACATAATGACCATAGAAACGCTTTCGATCCTTAGGGTTTGCGGCAGTTCCACGGTGCCATTAATGATGCTTGGGTCTGCCCTTTTACGGCTGGTGCATAGGTACTATGGCATGTTCTAGGTATTATTGAACTGTGCTCAAGTGTTGAGCTTTCGGGGAATTGTGGGACTTTGATGAATCGATGGAAAAGTTTAACGTCGTCCGGATATCATGTGATGAGATACAATATTTGGAATCCACAAAAGTAGTTATGAGATAACTAACTTGAATGTTATAAATCTAGCAATTTAGTCTCATTTGATCGGTTGCCATGGGATTTTGATGTGATCAAAAGTCCGTCGCAATCACATAGCGTACGCGGATACTTGACGGGTATCCTTACTAGATAGCCAGACCCCATAGCCCCGACCAAGTGACTGTAGGAGAACCCCGTCGCCAAAAGCATCCGTTCGGGTGCTCGCGGCAGCGGTGTTCCGCCTTAGTGCACTTCGTTGACGGCATCGGGGGGTGAGGCCGTCTACTAAAGTTTCCGACGAGCATTCGATCAGGATGTCGGGAATCTTGTTGAATTACCCGACTTAATATTGAAAAGTGTTTTCGAGATCGAGACTAAAATGCAGGGTTTATAATTGTTAGGCATGCGATGTCTAAGTTATTCATTTGGTTAGGCATGAAATCCAAAGTATGTGATGCATTGGGTTTATGATATCTAAGGTACTTGCGGATTCCAATTGTTATAGTTTTTCACTTCCTTTTCTGCAACTGTAAGTTTAATATGTGGTGTATCGCCGATTTCGGTGCTATATGTCAACGACAATTGGGATACGCATATTTACTTACGTTGATGACATGTGATGTTATGTGTTGCTGGGATATGTTATATTGGATCGTCGTGCTTTGAATAGCCGGGTGATTTTATGTGAAATGAGATTTTTTTATTGTCATTCATGTAAAATTCATTGTACGTAATATTCTTTTATTGGGGCACTTTCGGGTTGAGGATGATGTCACCGTTGTATATTATTTACTTTTCCTCATTAGGATAGACCCAAGGAGGGGAGCACAAGTAACCGGGATCTAGGGTCCAGTGGGAGACCATCTCGAGGAGTCGAGACAGGGTCTTCTAACTCTAGAATTGGTAGGGTTGCTTGCCGCTGTCGTAGGGGTCTAGGGATGTAGGAATGGCTATTCATCACGACCGTGGAATCCATGTTTTATACAGGCTTAATTTAAAACCTGAAAATCCTAGTATATCCAATATTTCATATGTTGTTTTCTGCTGCGATATTCTGTGATGTGATCATTGTATATGATGAGATAGATACTTTATATAGTATATGTGGTATATTATATAGACGTTGCTTATGATTTACACCCGCGTTAGCCCTGCCCCGCTCTGTCGTTAGTTACCTAACCTAACGGTGCATGTCGGGACATCGAGGCGAATGCGGATGGCATAAGCGTACGTTGTATTTATCTGTGATGTTTAGGTAACATAAATGATGGGACTTCATTAATGAGATTAATGAAAGAAAATAAACCTAAAGATGTTGTGGAATCGAATTTTCAAAAACAGGTAGCTCTAGTTGTTGATTTGCATAGCGGTGTTCCTTGTAGAATATCCAGCACCTTATTCGATAAGGAAAGAGCCGAAATCCCTTCATCGGGAGTGAACTCTTTAGCAATAACTGGCAGATGCTACAACCCTCGGTTTCTTCTTTTGATTGCTTTTCTAGTTCTTGTTTTGCATAGTAGTATTTGTGAAATATCATGCACCTTATTCGATAAGGAAAGAGCCGAGATCCCTTCACCGGGAGTGACCTCTTTAGCAAAACTAGTAAAAGCCTAAAAAACATTCCATTTTAAATCACTCGATTCTACGACGATATCAAGTTCATTACACAAAATGTTTTCTTAAAAACCTGTCGTAGCTAGTATTCGTGCTACGTTTGTTGACCTCTGTCAAGGAGTAGTGTGCGGTGGCTGATTAGTGCTTATCTGCAAGGCATGAGATGCGATTGGATTAGGGTAGTCGTACGACCTTGTTGACCTCTGTCAAGGATCGTGCGGGTGGGTTTATTTCAATCAAGAAATGATGGGTTGAACTTGACTAGCAGCCTATGGTTTATTGACCTCTGTCAAGGTCGTAGGACGCTTGGGAAAAAATATTATCGGGAATTTAAAGTGTTGAAATTTGCAATGAGATTTCATACCTTCTATGAGATGGTTGGATCCGATACCCACTGTGAGTAAGAGTTACTCCTGGGAGAGTTTTACACATTACAATTAGCCGATCAAGTAGTTGTCTAGAAAGGTGTCAACGGGGTTACGCCCCTGTGAAAACGAGGATTATTTTAATTAGGTCCGTGCGAAAGCACAGGGAACCTCTTTCAAAGTATCGACACTGGCCTGGCCGAAAGATTAGCGAACTTGTAGGGTGTAATTAATCCCGGCTGGTCTTTCCTTTTAGGGTTTGAAGGAAGATTTGATAAAAACAGTAGGAGCCATCTTGATTAGATAATTAATAACCAATCAAATCTTGCAAGAGCATACGCTGAGTGTTTTCTTCTCTCTCTCTCCAGGTAGCGACCTTGTCACGTCTTAATCGAGATAATAATATGGATGTATTGACCGAACCCGCTTGTTATACTGAGCTAGAAAGCGTTGGTCCCGCTCCAACGTATAATTGTTATAAGACCGAGCAGGAAATAGGAGATTACCAGAATTCCCGTGCCGCCCAAATGAAGAAAGTGCATGATAATGCATCTTATTTGGGTGTGTTCATTGTAGAGAACTATTTTTTCAGTTTTCTTTATGTCCTGGGTATGAGATACCGGATTAGGATCCCACATATGTAATCTGTTACATGGGCTACAGAAAGGTAGAGAACTGAGAATGGATGATAAGTTTTAAGAGTTAGAAACGGTGCAATTGTTGCAGCTAAGGTGTTGGCTTTTATCACCCTGTATTACCAAATACATTGATTCTGAATGAATGTTATTAGATACCGAACCTGATATACAATATCATATCAGTCTCTTTATTTAGTAAAGAAGGATATAATTTTGTATTGTTGGATAATGTTTTGAACATTTCCAATATCAAGAGTTGATCGGTTCAGGCACGTTATCTAAAAGCATATACGTTCTAAATCAAACCACAGTTCTTAACGTACAGAACACACACAAGACGAAGAGTTCAGAAATGAACAAATCCTTCTTGAGGCATTGTAGACTAGGTCATATCAATGCGACCCGATTAGCTGAAGGTACATAAAGATGTATATTTAAATCAGTTTGAATTTACATCTTGTGAAACTTGCCAGTCATGTCACAAAAATAAGATGACCATAGCTCCGTTTATTGGAAACAGAGAAAGAGTTAGATGAACACTTGGGATTGATACATGATGATGTATGAAGGTCCCCTGTCTACACATGCCAGGACTGGTTCTTTGTACTTCATTACATTCACTGATGATCTCTCAAGATTCGGATATCTGTTCTTGTTGAAACACAAGTCTGAAGCTTTTGAGAAATTCAATGAATATAAGTCAGAAGTAGAGAACTAAAACGGGTATAAGTATTATGTCCTTTGATGTGATCAAGGAGGAGAATACTTGAGCATGGAATTCCTGGACTATTCTAAAAGAGAATGAGATTCTCTCTCAGCATTACTCCTCCGTATACACCACAGCACGTCAGTGTATCGGAGCGGAGCAATCACACCCTATATGATATGGTGTGCTCTATGATGAGTATTACTGAGTTGCCTATTTCCTTTTGGGGGTTATGCACTTGAGAAGCTGCATACCTATTAAATAGGGTTCCAATCAAATCAATGCCTACCACTCCATATGAGATATGGTATGGGAAGAGCCCATCTCTTAAGAAAGTTAAGATTTGGGGTTGTCCGGCCTATGTCAAATGAAAGATCCGGACAGGCTCGAGGTAAGATCAGTTCTGTGAAAGTTTGTTGGATATCCCGAGCATTCTCAAGGGAATATCTTCTACCGCACCGAGGAACAAAAAGTGTTTTATTTCTCGGCATAACCACCTTTTTAGAAAAGGGATTTATTTTGGAAACAAATTTGTGGTCATGAGGTAGAACTGGAAGGAGTTCCTGCTATACAAACTGTCACGACCCGAAGTGGCACATGACTGGCACTTGAATCATATGAAGTCTATAGGACCCCATCTAATTTAAGTAAGCCAAAAATCCCAGAAACCTAAACCATTTTAAGAAAGAAGTGAAGAAAACTTGTTTTAAAGCAAGTGGTTTTTATAACATAAGCCGAAGTATGCAATTTTAAAATCTCAAGTTTTTTCTGAAAATTTCGGCAGAGTTTCCTTTGTAAATACTGGCCCCAACGGGGTACAAAAAGAATAATATAAATAAAGGCATCCCCAAGCGGGAGCTAGCTCTTCGTCAATTGACGGTCACAACCACGCAAACAATATAATATACAACGCCAGGGCGAGGATCAAAACTCAAAAGGAAACTCAAAATCATCAAGGAAACCATAATAATACAACGCGCGACTCTAAGGTAGAAAGAATAAACAACTAGTTTTCTAAGTCTGAAATAAAATATACAAGTCTGGTTGATGGAGTTTACTAGATACAACAATGTAAATAAAATACAAGGGTGGTCACGATGCGAGTGAAACCACCTACCAAAGCAATCATCCGGAAATAAGCAATGTGCCAGCAAAGCCGCTAAGGAAATCTGTACGGCAAAACCTGCAAGAAACTATGGCACAACGGGGGTGAGTTGCCAATTCGTGAGTAGAAACATCACAGAGCAGAAATCGTATGTATGACTCAATCCTCAAAATGATAAAGCATGAAACATGATAAGGTGGCAAGGGTAAACATCTATACATAAGTGTAATACCATGTGCTCGTGTCAGTGCCTCAGATAGCAACATATCATTTGTATGAAGTATGAATGCAATATAATGAAAACAGAATACATCATGCATGTGAAAACTGTTTTCTTATCTCAGTGAGATATCTGTATAAATATAAATCGAGGTATCATCCATGAAATCAACATGAAATCAGTTTCAAGCATCGACACAAAACATAAATCCCAATATCTCAATATCTCAGGCTCCGGCAATCCGGACTGGCCTGTAACCTCGAATCTCAATATCTAGGGCTCCGGCTATCTGGACTGGCCCATATCATCAAATCTCAAAAACCTCAGGGTCCGGCTATCCGGACTGGCCTGTACTCTGATCGGTATCCTCCGGATATCCGTCGAGTCACAATAAAATCACTGGTCGACAGTGCTCCCCTGCCAGGCTTAACGCCATCATCTGTGACCATCTTGCCCTGGAGTACCGCACGGGGTCCACCATGCACCCACAGACGGTTCCTCCTCCTCCTCGAATCGGGTGTATGATATCGCTCAAAAGCCGAGAAAACTCAGGGTGGATATATTTCAAATCATGTCAGGAGAAAACCGCACTTTTGTATCTTTAAAAATGATAATACGTTTTATAAATCCTTGCGGTTTCTCCAAATCCAGAAATCTCATGGAAATTCGAAATAACCATCTCAAGTTTAAATAACAATGAATACTAGGCTCCGGCAATCCGGACTGGCCCATAATATTGCATGACTGATGAATATAAAATGCATGGTTATCTAAATAAAGAATGCAATATCTAAACTAGCATATGAAAGCAATAACATATAGGAACTATCAGCTAGCAAGCTATGTCAATGAAATAATATCTCTAAAGTATACACGACATAGCAATTACCGATGAAGATGTGTGTGAGCCGGCAAGCAAGTGTACATGGAGCATACGCATCATCGGTAATGGTATGGATGTCCTAACAACAGGTTTCATCATTACTCACGAAAATATATATAGGCATGCAATGCAATGCGAACAGCAGAATAAATGGAAATGAATAGTAAATGCAGCAATAATGAAAAATACATTCCTATATACAAGTCATACCATTTTTGATATCTGAAATCGCACGAATCGTGGTGTTTAGAAAATAGGGCTACGGTGTTTTTACGAAAATGTACGTCCTTTGAAATATCCGTAGTATCCCTTGGCCTGTCTTTAAAATACTCACGATTCGTTAGTTTTGGAAATAAGTATGACTCATGCTCAGTCTAACATCTACTAAGTAACTACATGACTAAACTAACAGACTAGTCGAAAGGGTAAGCAAATCCACCTAAATCTGAGTCGATATATATACATATATTAGTCGGTGATCCCATCTCAATAGTATCGCATACGATACAATATATAACATGACATCCTCGAGTCAAGAGTGCGGATCTATCATCAATATATAGCCCGTACGGTACATCCATCGTACGGCATCCCAAATCTGGGTATGGGTCGAATATCACATTTATCTCATCATATATCTGGTATCCTTATCATTATATCATGAACTGGGGTACTGATCTAAAGTCTAGTACACTCTGATACCATCAACATACATATATGCGTGTGTATGAAAACACATCGCCAAGGACCCGCTATAAAAACATGTCGTATCTCATAATACGAACCAAAACATATCACTGGTCTCGTGACACCATGCCCAATTTCATCGACTCATCTCTAAATACCATGTATTATCCTCATCATCCATGTATATGTATACGTACACACACACACACATAGTCCCATACCTATGTGTGTGTGTATATATATACATATCCCTATATACGCACAAGTAAATAAAATGTAAGCGTGTGTATGTGTGCGTGTATGTAAACCTTATTCTAGGGTTCGCAACTAAGAAAATAACCAAGTTACTTCTAATACACTAAAACTAACCCATGAACATCTAAAATCTATATTGATAATCATCCACGTATCGCAATAAACATATTTATATAAATAGGTATACGTATTCGTATACAACACTATGAAACCGCGCGGGGGGGGGGGCTATATGTCATCCACCCGACTTCCCCCGTAGATATATATATCTACTCACCTTGCTCCTTTCTTGCCAAAGTCGATGACACCACGCTCGTCCTTGTCATCTCGAAGTTCACACGGAGGTACCTACATGTCAAAACGTATCGTATCGCATTAAAATCCAATTTGCAATCGAAACGACACATGAATCACTCAGAGGTTAAAACCTATGGTCTACTCACACAAAAGAGCCCAAAAACACCCGATATCAACGTACAAACGTCAAGTGACCGATACAAAACACAAATATCAAAACTCCAATTTAAAAACATCGAGGAATACAAGGCAGCAACTCATGAAAATGGTCCCAGATTTTGGTTCAGGTGAAATTGGGGTAAGCAAACAATACTGGGGTGTTATATAGGAGTCATATGAACTACAGGAGAAACCTGGGCCCAAAACCCCATAATGTAGTGGGCCACTACACCTAAAATTCCAGCCACCTCAGTTTTCCCATGGTGAAATGTCCTCGTACTCTTAGGGGGGTCTCCTAGGGTCTGAATTAGGTCTCTAGATTTGTTTGTTTTTCTTAAAAATGCTCTAGATCACTCCAGATTTCCTGCACCCTCTAATTTGTCCTCAAA
Organism: Agapanthus africanus; assembly: GCA_030015575.1. Lineage (NCBI taxonomy): Eukaryota > Viridiplantae > Streptophyta > Magnoliopsida > Asparagales > Amaryllidaceae > Agapanthus > Agapanthus africanus. Next base: position 289,058,631 of record JASDDO010000022.1, read on the forward strand.
CCAACATTTGAGTTTCTAAATTCCAGGTTTGGTTTGTTTCTGGTTAAAGACTGGATTTTTAACACTATGGGGGTTTCATAATCACCAACAACACTTACAAGCACCATCACAACTCAAGAATCCCTAAACTTGATCTAAGAATTTTCAAAAGCTCACAAAACCTCACTAAAACACTTCTAAACATGTATGGATGCTAAAAGAATTGAAATACTACACTTAAAGTGAAAGAATTACCTCATTTGGGACTCAAGAATGTAAGTCTACGGTAGCGCCCCAGCCGTCTTTCAGACGCCAAATGCGGAACAAAAACTTTTATAACTGGCGCTATCGCATACTATAACCCGGATCTTGCCATTAACGCGCAACTAACTAACTACAAAGTGGGTAGAAATGCTATACCGAACGATCCGAGTCCTTCGTTCTTTAGCCATCATCCCACGCTCCTTTGCGGCATCTGCGATCTCGCTCGATCTCCGGTCTCCTCGTTCAGGTGGCACCACATCAACGGATCTTTATACGGGATCCCGCCTCTGAACCGAGGCAACTCGGTCATGAAGTTTTCTAGCCGACATGTCCAATATTGATGTAGAGAATGAGTAGAATACTTTGTCTCGCTTCATCTAAAACCATGGATGAACGGTTAATGAAATTGCCTTTTTAATCGGGTAAAGAGAAAATGATCATATAAAATTTCCATGCACCAAAACTATAAACTTTTTTCCAAAAACAACCATGATCTTTCCAATAGGGGGCCGGCTACTAAAAGAAGAGGGGGGTGAGTGTAGGAGAAAGGGGGAGGTGACCATAATCATTAAATGAATGAATGAGTCATTTTACACCATGCAAAAACAATTAATGCAACAATGAGTCATATTAACACATCATCAAAAACCATTAAAGCAAATAATGACTAACTAACCTAGTCACCTTATCTAGAAGCTTCTATACTCATGACTCACCTTCAAGAAAAGATAAATCCGCATTAAACCGAATGTTTAAGACAGGTGATAGAAAACTGGCAACTTTGAAAAGTGATCCCGAAATGAATTTCAGGATAACCCCGTAACAGTATAAACATACCCGCATTTGTATTACGATCGAATACAAATGCAACTGAGACAAAGATATTATATCTACACAATATAATAGATGGATCCGGCTTAAACCAAATCCCACCAGTATTATCTGTCCGAAATATGACACGTGCGTAAATGCACGTGCATTTTCCGAACCCTGCCATAAAACCATACGGCCTCTACAACGTTTCGCCCGAACTTGGGAAACTATCTGTGGGGGACTCTAATGACTCATCAGTACCCTGGCAGTAGGTTTAACCACAAGCACGTCAACGGCACTAGCAGTGTGTAACGGCTGCCCATGTACTGACCTCAAGGAAAGCCGATGAGCGAACTCATCCTGGAACCCTACTGAGCCTAACAGTAACAATATACATACAGTCCGGTCCGTTCGTCTATGAGTATCGCATATCGGGCCTAAGGGGCTAGTAACGTCAGACCCCCAATAGCGGTATAAGTCGTGTCGGAGACAAGCCCTGAACACCCTGAGAAACTACTGGAGTACCTACCAGTAATTTCCACCTGCCTTGGCCAAGGACTTGGTGTAATGGCGCTCCTAGACACAGCACGATCTCACCCCAATACCGGGAGAGACGAATCCCCTGCCGATCCGCTCACTTGGCTCCATGTGGCTCGGGACTGTACCCAAAAAATACATGTTTGCACGACTCCTTTGAGCCGTGGTAGGATAGAAATCAAAGCACAGTGGGAACTCACACGAGACAAATGACGATCTCAGGTCGATGAACTAACCTGTACACATATCACTAGGGAACTGCTATCTGACGCTAGGTATAATACCAACTAGCAGGTTCCCGGCGCGTCATGTCCTGTGTACATCTTATGTGATCCAACTGACACCAGTGGCTTGTGAGACCGGCCACCGCCCCTCGTCGGGGTCTCTCCTGTATACACTAGTCTACTCCGGAGTATCGATGCCCTGTCTCGAAACTCCTACGACTAGGGACCATAATTAAGGATGTGCTTATAGACTACCCAACTCTCACGTATATGATCGCCATCATACTGTTGGTAGTCAAGCAAGATCCTAAGGGCTCTACCATCATGTAACATTGATCAGTCACCTGAACCTGTACACGACTGATAAAGGCAAACCAGATAGCATACTACCATCTCGAGTAAGACTGTGCTATCGGTATAGGTCCACCTCAATCATTGCAATCTCGTACCTGCAATCCAATAATTGACTTTGAGGGTACTATAACTACCAATCTCCCACTTGCACTTAAGGCTAATTATTGCGATGTCGTATACTCACAGCCCGTGTGATACCGAACACCCAACTCCTCTACTAATCAGTTTCACAAAGCTCGTTTGTAAAACTCTTGTGTTCGAGAAATAGCCTCAGTGAGTGGATCCGCCCCGATGAATCTTTCTATGTCCCTCTTAATCTCAAGTTCTCGAAGAAAGCCATCTCCCGAATTAAGTAATACCTGTCTTAGAATATGTCTAAATATCTGATGGGACCTAGTTCATAAATGAACTCCAAATCCAAACTTCTTAGACTGTATCGTCAACTGAACCAAATCAGTATCCTGCACCTTGCCTCCCACAGTATCCTCTTGGACCACATGTCCATAATACTGCCCCCTTCGTCAGAGGGAAAACTATAACTCTGACAATCACTCTGTCATCCATGTCACCTTTGAAGCCTGGAATGATAACCGTCTCCCAAAGGAAGCTGCCGTCTTCAAATCCGTAGAACATGCACTTATGTTCTAAAACTGCTTCCTTATGTTTCTTCAGGATTAGATTAATATAAACTTATTGCATATAGTGTAAAAACAACATCTGATATGGTACTTGACATCTCATGATCAACTCAATTGCCTAAGCAAGTGATCTGCCAATCATGCACATCACTCTCCCCTTTAGTCTATAAGACACCTTTAGAGAGGGTGACTCCATCATCTGCAGGTAAACTACCATGCCAGGAGTCATCTATTCTAAAATACCATTAGAATACTGTCAAAGTACCCAGATTGGGAAACTACCCAATTCTAGATCTAAAACCATAGATCTAGTAACCAGAATATCAGATATTATATCCATATCCTTTATGGAGAAACGACTGTGTGACGACCACAGTATAACCGATCGTAGTATAGGAATTTTACTTCCTACTCTATGTATGTCATCCAAATACCAGGACATCACACCCTACTACCTTCTTAACAGATCCATCCCCTATTCTGATGAAGTCAAAGCCATGACTTTCACATCAAAATTAGATGATCTATCTCCGCTATAGCTGCTTTAGTCTATAAATAGACATAAGCTACTTTCCCAATATGCTTCCGCTGCTCCCACTGACCACAACAACCCTCTGGCAGAATAATATATACGTGCACTTTTAAAGCTAGTTTAGAACGACGCTATACTTAACCTCCTACAGGGTCTCATAGCCTGGAACAACAGTAGTGTCAAGTCTGGGTAAACAAGAACCTCTCTGTCACCGTCCTTGAGGCTCCTGGAGTACCTCTCGGGTGCCTGAGGTTTCCCACCATATCTGCGGAGTGGCTAATGAAATGTCAAACCTGATTGAATCTTTAGGTCCTTTTAAATTTTCCGTAATCGTTTGCGGTTCTGGAATCACTTCCAATTCTACCATACTCCCACTACTGTTTTCTGAAAAAATCCATTTTATTAAAACTGTGGCGAGTCAAGAACAATATCACTATTAATCTTCCAGATGGTAGAAAATCAACCCTCGACATAGCCCGGGTCAACCCACAAACTGCCATTACAGAAACGTGCCTTGAGTTATCCAGAGTCTGGTTTTAAGCATAAGCCGGATAACTCCCCATACCTTAACATCGTTAAGCTATGAACCATTCTATATCCAATATAGAAAATTTGGCACTTATTTAAATGGAACCGGATTCTAATCATGCAGCTGTTTTCAATGCATATCAACTTAATGGAAAGAGGCTAATCAGCATTACTCAACTTAGGAATCCATCCAATTATGAGTAACCTGAAAGAGAAACAAGATTCTCAAAACCATTACTATCAACTGAATACCAATCACAAGAATCTACATCTTCGATCTCTTTGAAGAATCCCGGTACTTGCGACACCTGGTTCTCTACTTTATTCTTATACCTATAACTTCTCAAAACTTAGACCTTGTATTTCTACGAAACTTTTGTCTAAAAACTAGAGAAGTCATAAGTAAACAGAACAAAGTACGAGGACCAACCCCTTTGTCCTGATGGACACTGGACAACATATAATACTCTGTATAAGTACGCTGAGTTGAAAAACTCAAAACTTGTGCATCGTAGGTTGAAAACTGTACTTATGGTTAAGAACTACTCCGCTGTTCAATGCTCCTTACCCAATCGTCAACTGATATAGGTAAATGTCACGGACATAATTTCAAAAAGTTATATCTCACTTTATAAAAATAAACGTACAGATATATCATTTTGAAATTGGTGCACAACAACGGATACTCAAAACCAAATACATGCCGTCCGGCAAAACCTCAGGCGACTTCCTCAAATATTACCAATTACAACGAATTCCGATATAATGAGGATGATCACCTTATTTCCAATAACCTACTCCTACTCATCATCTATAAAACTATACAGATGTGAGAATCATACCTGGTAAATACATACCCTGGAGTAAATATCTAATCGGGAAATCAGTTTTCCTTTAACAATGCTCTGAAACATGAAAATATTTCGTAGGGGTATCCTGGTATTCTTAGTAATGCCTCTTCCATAATCCAATTCATAACGTTAACCATATATTTCTTTGCCATCTCTCCAAATCCCTTTATTCGTCTTTATTCATTACCTTCTGTACACCATCGTTAGGCTAAGTGGTTTTCTTCCTTCCCTACCGTTCGGCACCAGCCTATGGTTTGGAAGAAGACTATCCAGTAAGTATAATAGGTGTACTCTCCTAAACCAAGGAGTACTCGTAACTTGAGAGAAGGTGATGATAAAAGACAACTGAATAATACCTTATTTTATTTCTCCCGAACCGGGGGAAAAAGCAAAGGTGAAATATGAGTGGCGATGAAGCACGCGGTTTGGTCGTGAATGATAGCAGTCGCAATTTACTTTGCCCTCTTTCTATTCCCTTTATTTTGTCTTTAGTTATTACCTTCTGTTCACCCTACTTAGGCTAATTGGTTTTCTTCATTCCCTACCTTTCGGCACCTGCCTATGGTTTGGATGAAGACTATCCAATAAGCGTAATAGGTGTACTCTCCTAAACCAAGGAGCCCTCGCAACCCGAGAGAAGGTGATAATAAAAGACAACTGAATAAACCAATTCTATTTTTCCTGAACCTGGATCCATCCTCGAAGAAGTCCCTTCGAGTTCGTATATAACCATACGATGGATCTATCCAATGGATGTTGATGTCCGTAGTAATACGGGATGTTCTGAGAATGCAAAGGGTAAAAGAAGGAGTGGCAATGACTTATGCAACTCAGACAATCCAAAAGCAAGTATTTTAAGAAGGTCCGGTCAACTTGGTCACTGAGTCATAGTCTAGGGTCGGTAAAAGGTCGCTGCCAAAGAGAGAGAGAAAAGAAACACCCTGCGTGCACTCTAACCTAGATCAGAATGGTCATCACTTTATCTAATCAGGAAACCTCTCACTGTACTGTCAAATTCTCCTCCAAACCTAAAAGAAGAATCAATCGGGATCACCCGAAAAGTAAACCAACTCATCAGTGGGAATCGGGATCCAACTCTCATCGCATGATAACGTGACGGAATCCACTCGCGTTATCACACTCCAGAAGGTATGCGCATGCCTGGCATGTTTCAGTTTCTTTAGAAACTCTCGATATGATTTTTACCCCATGTTCTTATGACCTTGACGAAAGCCAACAAATCATAAGTCACATGTCAAGTTCTACCCGTTATTACCTTGTCAATTCGAACCCACCCGTACATACCCTTGATGAAAGCCAACAAGGTAATACGACTGTCCCAAACCAACTCATCTATCTATGCAACAAATGAATACCCCAGCAGCTACCAAACACAATGCCTTGATGAAAGCAAACAAACATAGCTTGAATACTACTGACCATCCATAAGAAATGACGGAGGACTACGGCTGGTTTTTGGCGAAAAAACTTTAACATAATGAACTTGATCTCGTTGAAGGAACCTAATAGCTTTTTATAAAAATATAGTGGCGAAAACCTTTGCTAAAGAGGTCACTTCCGGTGAAGGGATCTTAGCTCTTTCCTCGTGGAATGAGGTGCAGGATATTCCAACTGAATACCACGATGCAAAGCAACTTGTAATCGACTATAGTGAAGTTATTACCCTGACACAAACTTCTGCCCAAGGGGTCACTCCCGGTGAAGGGATATCGGCCCTTGCCTCGTCGAACGAGGTGCGGGATATTCCAACCGAATACCACTGTGCAAAACAAAAGAAAACGTCTTTGTAATAAAACTTTTTAAAACTGTTCCAACAACATTCAAACAGGTTTGTTTTCCTTTGCATTGATCAAAATCAACACATTCCCATCAATTAATCACACCAGAAAAGAACGAAAATAAAATGTACGTATATGCCATCCGCATTCGTCACTGGGTCCCGTCATCACCCGTTAGGTTACTTAACTAACGACAGATCGGGGACTGGACTAGCGCGGGTGTAAAATATATACAACATCTACTAGTATATATACCAATATACAATAATCGCTTCAGGCGTGATAAATGCAACATTACAGAAAAGTAATAAGCTTCACAGAACAATACAGATAATCTGGGATCCCCGGGTTTCTCAGAGCCGCTGCTGAAACCGACGTTCCCCTGGTCGTGTGGATAGCCTGTGCAATGAAACCTAGACCCCTACGGGTGCAGCAAGTTACCCGCCAAAACCTGAAGCGAGGCAGCCCCCTACAGCATAGTGAATGGACCACCCGGCACTTCACGGAATCCGGTAACTTGAGCACCGCTCCTTTGGTCAACCTGTACCCCCTACGAGTGCGGCGAATAGTCTGCCAATTCTAGAATGAGGCCCATCTGCCTCTCAAAGCCATGAGATGCGGACCCGTTGCCCTCCAGAACCCGGCTATCCATGCACCCCGTCGCGGGGTAAACCTAGTACAGAAATGAAAAATATGTACAACGGGTACATCGACCTCAGCCCGGTCGTGCCCAAAAGAATATTATACAAACTGGCAGTAACGGCAGTCCACATGTTGGACGCTCGCCCCGCAATATCAAATGTACAAATAAATCCAAACTGCACTACCATTGCACACTGCTATCCACCACGACAAATCCGTAACATCACAGCACAACACAAAACATCAACGCGAATGTCACATTCGCAAATCCGTCTAAAAGGACTATAGCAATTAGACGCAATTTACCGCTCGAATGACATTCACGGTCGGAGATATAATGTAAGTACTGTAAACTAACACTTTTAAATTTTGATAGACAAAACTTCTCGATGTGGGCCCCATGTACATCTGCAGTACAATAATAAAATCTGGGCCCAAAAGAAATATTCCAGAAACCACAATTTTCAATGTAGAATCCCCATAAGAAATTTGGCCCACTGAAGCACCAAGACGGCCGCGGATCCGTGGCCAAAGATTGGCTTTGGCGGCGGTTCCGTGGCCGTACGGTCGAGTCAGGGGATCATTTTTCTACTGTGTTCTTAGAAAAGCCTGCACGATTTTCTGAGATGCTCAAAATGATTTTTAGACCAGTATTTAAAATCGACATAAACTTTAACATAGAAATTTCAGTTTTCGAAAATCTGTTCGATCGATATTTTAAACGCGTTAGAACAAGTTAGTAAAGCTTAATGGCGTGGCTCTGATACCATGTAAGTCTACGGTAGCGCCACGGCCGTCTTTCAGACAACAAATGCGGAACAAAAACTTTTATAACTGGCGCTATCGCATACTATAACCCGGATCTTGCCATTAACGCTAAACTAACTAACTACAAAGTTGGTAGAAATGCTATACCGAACGATCCGAGTCCTTCGTTATTTAGCCATCATCCCACGCTCCTTTGCGGCATCTGCGATCTCGCTCGATCTCCGGTCTCCTCGTCCAGGTGGCACCACGTCAACGGACCATTATACGGGCACCCGCTTCTGAACCGAGGCAACTAAGACATGAAGTTTGCTAGCCGACATGTCTAAGATTGATGTAGAGAATGAGTAGAATACTTTGTCTCGCTTCATCCAAAGCCATGGATCAATGGTTAATGAAGTTGCCTTTTTAATCCGGTAAAGAGAAAATGATCATATCAAATTTCCATGAACCAAAACTATAAACTTTTTTCCAAAAACAACCATGATCTTTCCAAGAGGGGGCCGACCACTAAAAGAAGAGGGGGGGTGAGTGTAGGAGAAAGGGGGAGGTGACCATAATCATTAAATGAATGAATGAGTCATTTTACACCTTGCAAAAATAATTAATGCAACAATGAGTCATATTAACACATCATCAAAAACCATTAAAGCAAATAATGACTCACTAACCTATTCACCTTATCAAGAAGCTTCCACACTCATGACTCACCCTCAAGAAAAGATAAATCCGCATTAAACCGAATGTTTAAGACGGGTGATAGAAAACTGGCAACTTTGAAAAGTGATCCCGAAACGAATTTCAGGATAACCCCGTAACATTATAAACATACCCGCATTTGTATTACGACCGAATACAAATGCAACTAAGACAAAGATATTATATCTACACAGTATAATACATGGATCCGGCTTACACCAAAGCCCACCAGTATTATCTGTCCGAAATATGACACGTGCGTAAACGCACGTGCATTTTCCGAACCCTTCCATAAAACCATACGGCCTCTACAACGTTTCGCCCGAACTTGGGAAACTATCTGTGAGGGACTCTAATGACTCATCAGTACCCTGGCAGTAGGTTTAACCACAAGCATGTCAGCGGCACTAGCAGTGCGTAACGGCTGCCCATATACTGACCTTAAGGGAAGCCGTTGAGCGAACCATCCTGGAACCCTACTGAGCCTAACAGTGACAATATACATACAGTCCGGTCCGTTCGTCTATGAGTATCGCATATCGGGCCTAGGGGGTTGGTAACGTCAGACCACCAATAGCGGTATAAGTCGTGTCGGAGACAAGCCCTGATCACCCTGAGAAACTACTAGAGTATCTACCAGTAATTCTTACCTGTCTTAGCCAAGGACTTGGTGTAATGTCTGAGCCGTGGTAGGGTAGAAATCAAAGCATAGTGGGAACTCACACGAGACAAATGACGACCTCAGGTCGTTGAACTAACCTGTACACATGTCACCAGAGAACTGCTATCTGACGCTAGGTATAATACCAACTAGCAGGTTCCCGGCGAAGTCCTGTCCGGTGTACTCATAACCCAATGAGCACCTGTATACATCTTAGGTGATCCAACTGACACCAGTGGCTTGTGAGACCGGCCACCGCCCCTCGTCGCGGTCTCGACTGTATACACTAGTCTACTCCGGAGTATCGATACCCTGTCTCGAAACTCCCACGACTAGGGACCATAATTAAGGATGTGCTTATAGACTACCCAACTCTCACGTATATGATCGCCATCATACTGTTGATACTCAAGCAATATCCTAAGGGCTCTACCAACGTGTAACAGTAATCGGTCACCTGAACCTGTACACGACTGATAAAGGCAAACCAGATAGCATACTATCATCTCGAGTAAGACTGTGCTACCGGTATAGGTCCTCCTCAATCATTACAATCACGTATGTGCAATCCAATAATTGACTTTGAGGGCATTATAACAAACAAAGAATCCCATAGAGCATCAAAATCCTATTTTTCTTGGTTCCCTATGCTTGTAGTGAGCTTGTGCATGTTTTTTTGTGAAGAGGGTGCATGGTTTTAATGTGGAAATAGGGAGTGTTGTGAGAGGTGGAGGGAGAGGGCAGCCATGTATGAGGGGAGAGGGGGAGGAAAAGATGAAGGCGATGAATGAGACAAGAGGCCATGACCAAGGTTGACCCATCACCTCTCTCTCTCTTGCCCATACCTCTATTTTTTAACATATTTCCTTTTTCCTTTTCTTTTTGTTTTTCTTTTGTTATCTTCTCTTTTCTTTTGAATTAAAACCATGCATGAAAAGAAAAAAAGAAACCAAGGTAGAAAATGCAACAAGTATTTGTAAATGTGACATGGAGCATGTCATGTGCACAAAACCGGATTAATGCAAGATTAGCGATATTTAATCGCAATTAGCATTAGAATTGTATATAATTAATTATAAAAATTCATAATTTTCTTAAATTAAATAAAGCACCCTCATTTCAGTAATTCCTATAATTTTCCAAATATTTTCCACTTTATCGGTATTTAATTATACCGCAATATTAAAATATTCATAATATTTATTATTTAATTATAAAAATTCCCAAAAATAATATTTTATTTTTCTGAAATGGTATACAAACTGCAGCTGATGATTTGGCAGAACCGAAGGATTCAATAGTTCCCGACGAACCTCAGCCTCTCCGCCAATTTGGTAGGGTTCCTCATCCGCCTGAGAGATACTTCGGTTTTCTCATTAACAGTGAGAGCGAGGATTGCATCATGAGATGATGACCCAACCAGTTTCAAGCAGTCCATCAAGAGTGGGGACTCTGTAAGAATGGCTGGATGCTAAGCGATCTGAGATGGAATCCATATACACCAACAAAGTATGGACTTTGGTTGCTTTATCTGAAGGGTTAAATCCCATCAGGAGCAAGTATATCTTGAGAAGATTACTTGGTGTACATGGAAAAGTTGAGACTTTCAAAGCTAAAGTTTGTTGCAAAAGGTTCTCGTCATCGACCAGGTGTGGATAATGATGAAACCTTTTTCTAGTCCCTATGCTTAAGTCCATCCGGATCCTACTTGTTATTGCTACATACCATGACTACGATATCTGGCGCTTGGGTGTCATGACTACTTTTCTAAATAGATTTAGAAGATAACGTCTATAAGTAAATAGTCAGAGGGCTTCGTAAATAGTGGGAGCAGCGGAAACGTATGCAAATTGCTTTATGGGTTAAAGAAGGCATCGCGGAGTTGGAACATCTGTTTTGATATAGTAGTCAAAGAGTTTGACTTCATCAAAATGGTAGATGAACCTTGTATATACAAAAAGGTAGTAGGGAGAATGGTGGCGTTCCTCGTATTGTACGTGGATAACATACTCTTGATAGGGAAGGAGTTTCTTACGCTACGCTCGGTCAATCACCTTTTATCACAAGGATTCTCCATAAAGGATCAAGGTGATACCACCTAAATCCTGGGTTTTGGATCTACGAGATAGATCTAGGTGAATGTTAGGATTCTCACTAGGTGTAGTGAGATGGTATCAATCGATCCTGGGGAGAATCACTGGATACCTTCTAGCGTGGTAAGGACAACTGAATGTCAGTCACAAGCATTTTCTTTACCCTCAGTGGAGGGACAGTATGTTGGAAAAGTTCCAAGCTAGATACCGTGACAAACTAGACGATAAAGGCTGGACACATTGCTACTAAGGATACTACCAAAGATGTAGTCTGGATGTATATAAGTTCATGAGATGAACTTCGTTGCTACCATTGTGTAACAATGGAGTTGTGGCTTAGGCCTTGGAACCACCGCCCCATCAGTGATCCAAACATATTCTTAGGCAGTATCACCTGATCATGGAGATGGATGATCTCCAGAGAGATCGAGGTCAGGAGAGTAGACTTAAAGGTTAACACGGCGGATCCACTCACAAAGGCCTTTTTCCCAGGAGAGACTTTTATGGGATGGTTGAATATGAGATACTTCAACCACTGCTGATTGTTGGGTATTGGATACTACAACAGATGGCCCTAGTGCAAGTGGGAGATTGTTAGTTATATGTATGTCATAGAAGCCATTATTGTACATACGATGTATATTGTAGTGGATGCTTGGACATATATAGGGAGGACTTTCTTGCACGACATGATAGTATGCTATCTGGTTGCACTTTATCTTAACATGTACACTGATTTTCTCTATGTTACTTATTGATAAAGCTCTTAGGATGAGTACATGACTACCAGGATTATGATGCGGATCATACTAGTGGGGACAGGGTAGTTGGCAAGTACATCCTTCAAATGTTCCTAGTCGTAGGTGTATCGAGACAGGGCATCGATATACCAGAGTAGACTAGCGTGTAGCTTCTCGACCCATGAAGATGGGCGATGGATGATCCCATATCCATTGGTGTTTGACATCAGAAATGGTATACGGGTGCTCAGTGGAGACTAGGTACACTGAACGGACTCGTCGAGAACTCCTAGATGGTATTATAACTATCGTCAGATAGCAGTTCTCTGGTGACACTGGTACGGGTTTGTCTGTAGACCCGAGATCATCATAGATTCTTATGTGATTCCCACTGTGCTTTGATTTCCACCTTACCACGTTCAAGAGAACTTGAAAAACGGTGGGTTTTGGGTACAATCCCGAATCACATGGTGGCAATGAGCGATAGGAAGGGTTTCGTCTCTCCCGGTATTGGGAGTTGATGTTGCGCTGTGCTCGATTGGCTATAACAAGAAGTTCTTGGCCAGGGATGCTTCAGAGATACACTGGTATGTGTTATCAGTAGTTTCTCGACCCGTTATGAGCTTCATATCGGCACGACTTTATAGGGTTCCTACGAACGACAACAAGGTTTCGGGAGGCATCGTTCATGCCATTTTTAAAAATTTGTCATTTTAAAGAACCCTAAACTAGAATCGTTAACTAGAGAATCATACGAAACTTAATGTAAACTACTTTACATCTAAGTGAACTAGAAATACAACCTTTGTAGATCGGCCTTTCGCTTCATTAGCTCCTTGTAGTAGTCCCTTCGCTGTGATGAAATGATCTTGCGGACTTTTGAATGGCTCCATGAGAAGAAAGCAACGAACTTGCTTGAAGTCTTCAAGGCCGAAGATGATCTACGTCGAGGAGACACTAACCCAACCTACCCTCTTCACTAATATAGGATCAGTGAAGCAATCATCCTATACTAAATTGCTAATCTAGTAGAGGATGAAGAAATAGGATTTTTGCTCACTTTGGATTTCTTTTTCTCACTAAAGTTTCTCACTTTTACATAACCTAGAGAGCTCTTGAGTTTTGAGGAAGAAGATCAAGAGAGATAATGTTGTGAGAGAGAATGGCAACCATGGGTGGGAAAATATCTAATATTACCTTTGTGAAGACTTAACCATGAGTTAAGATAATGGTTGGGTTAACAAATATCTAGTGTGAGACAAAACTAGTGGACTAAGTCAATGGATCTCAAAGCTTCTTGAAGCTTCAAGCCATGTGACAAATTTCCAACAAAATGAATTACAATAAATCAATAAACCCTAAATTATCTTTATCATGGTGCAAGTCTCATACACCCATGTTGCATGTATCATCAACCATGAAACATAAATAATAACACAATTAATATATATCACATATATATTAAGTGTGCACATGTGAGAAAAATAAATGTTTAAGTGAGCTAATATTAGTTAATGTAAATTAATATATCAAATATATAATTATACATTAAATCATTAAGTCAACACTTGATTTAATATCCGGTTATATCTCATATGACCGACTAATATTATTTGTATCATTATATCGAATCAACACTTGATTCGATAACCCGGCTATATTACATATAACCGACCGATACAGTATCGACTTATCGAATCAACATTTTATTCGATAACCCAGATATATCACATATAACCGATCGATACAGTATCGACTTATCGAATCAACATTTGATTCGATAACCCGGCAATATCATATATAACCGATCGATACACTATACCGCGAGAATAGAATACGGTATCACATACTCGTATTAATCTCGGTCCCGCACATATCACATATGTGCTCTTACTTCGTTTTTCCTGAGCCAGTGAAACCTTTGTGTAGGACTCTAAAAACTCGTCAATACGCCGGCAGTAGGTGATGATCACATCAAGCACCTACAAGCCGTCAGCGGTACTAGCTGGACGTAACGGCTACCCGGGTATTGAATGATCAGAAGATCAGCAAGCTAGCCCGCTCCAACTCCTGCAAAAGCCTGACAGTAACACTACCGTACAGTCCGGTCTCTCCGTCTGATATGTCACATATCCAGTATAGGGGTGGTAAACTTCAAACCCCAATAACCGATCAGTCGTGCCGATGTGAGGCTCATAACGGGTCGAGAAACTACTGATAACACTTATCAGTAAATCTCTATATCAGCCCTAGCCAGGGACTTTCCTGTTATGGCCAATCGAGCACAACGCAACATCAACCTCCAATACCGGGAGAGATGAATCCCCTCCTATCTCTCATTGCCTCCATGTGATTCGGGACTGTACCCAAAAGCCACCATTTTGCACGTTCTCATGAATGTGGTAAGGTGGAAATCAAAGCACAGTGGGAATCACACAAGACACTATGACGATCTCGGGTTTACAGACTAACCTGTACTAGTATCACCAGAGAACTGCTATCTGACGATAGGTATAATACCAACTAGGAGTTCTCGGCGAGTCCGTTCAGTGTGTCCAGTCTCCACTGAGCACCCGTATACCATCTTAGATGTCAAACACCAATGGATGTGGGATCATTCATCGCCCATCATATGGGTCAAGATGGGTATACGCTAGTCTACTCTGGAATATCGATGCCCTGTCTCGATACACCCTCGACTATAAACATTTTTAGGGTGTACTTGTGGACCACCTTTGGCCCCCCACTAGTATGATCTCCATCATAGTCCCGGTAGTCAAGTACACAACCTAAGGGCTCTATCAACATGTGAGAGCAAGACAGCATCACATATACAAGTCAACATGTTAAGAGAAAGAGCAACCAGATAGCATACTATCATGTCGAGCAAGAAAGTCCTCTCTATATATATCCAAGACTCCACTATAATATACATCGCATGTATAATAATGGCCTCTAGGGCATACATATAACTAGAAGACTTATCGAGTTACTGGGGTCTGACGTTTACCACCCCTAGACGAGATATGCGACATATCAGACGAAGAGACCGGACTGTACGGTAGTGTTACTGATTGGATTCCCAGGAGTATGAGCAGGCTTTCTTGTTGATCTTTTGATCACTCAATACCTGGGTGGCCGTTACGTTTAGCAGACCACTTACGGATTGTGGGTGTTTGATATGATCATCACATACTGCCGGCGTATTGACGAGTCTTTAGAGTCCTATACAGAGGTTTCCTGACTCAAAAGAAACGGAGTAGGAGCGCATATGTGATATGCGCGGGACCGAGATTAATACAATATTTGATACCGTATTCTATTCTCATGATTTATGACATCAGACGGTTATATGTGATATAGCCGGGTTATCGGATCAAGTGTTGATTCGATAAGTTGTTACATATGATATTAGTCGTTTATATGTGATATAGCCGGATTATTAAATCAAGAGTTGATTTGATAATATAATTTTTAATTATATATTTGATATATTAATTTTCATTAACCAGTATTAGCTCACTTAAGATTTCTTTTATCACTAGATTTTTGCACATTGTATATATCTGATATATATTAGTGTACAAGTTATTGTGTAATGTTTGATGATACATGCAAGATAGGTGTATGAGACACACACATGCTTATGATAATTATTAGGGTTTTTATTTATTCTGGTAATTACAAAATGGTGGCATTTTGTCATGGCTAATAGGTTGTAAAAGCTTGTAGTGATCATTGACCAAGTCCACTCTTTTGTTTTGCCTAAGATATTTTTTAACCCAACCAATTATCCTAACTATAGTTATGTCTCTATAAGGATTAGCATATGATACTTAACTCACCTATAGTTGCCATTATCTAAAGGATAATGATCATGAGAGTTTTCTTCTTCTTCTTCCTCAAAGATTTCTAGTTTCAATGGAGATGAAAGAAAATATGTGAGAAAATCATTTATAAAGTGAGCAAAATTCCTACTTCATCATCCTCTATTACTTGCCATTTAGTATAGTGTGTTTGCTTCACTAATTCTACAATTAGTGAAGAAGTAGCTTGGTGTCACGTCCCGAAAGTACGGAATATGACCGGCACTTAAACTACGAACGTCTCAAGGCGTACGTATTCTAAGTAAGCCGAAAACCCAGAAATCCAAACCAAGAAAAGTAGTAGAGTGTAGGAAAACCAATTTAAATCAAGAAGTTTAAATAGCATAAGCCAAATTATGCGTTTTATAAAAACATCAAATAATTCCTGAAAATTTCGGCAGAGTCTCCTTTGTAAATACAGGCCCCCAAACGGGATACAGCATGAATAGTATACGAAATCAAAAAAAAGGCATCCCCAAGCGGGAGCTAGCTCTTCGTCAAACGACGGCCACAACCACACAAACAATATAATATACAACGCCGAAAGGCGAGGATCACAACAGAAAAGGAAACTCAAAACAACATGAAATCCGTATAAATACAACGCGCGACTCTAAGGTCGATAGAATAAAAAACACTGGTCTCTATCTCTGAAATAAATACATGTTTAGTTGATGGAACTTCTAGATACAACTGAATAATAATATACAATGTATATTGATGGGTACGATACAAATAAACCCACCTACTAGCAAGTCACCCGAACGAAACTGTACCCGCAAAGCCGTAAAGAAACCTGTACGGCGAAACCTGCAAGAAACTGGGGCACAACGGGGGTGAGTTGCCAACTCATGAATAGAAAAACATCTACGAAAGGAAATCGCATGTATGACGCAATCCTAGGTCATACGATCAATATATATATATATATATATATAATCCTCAAATGAAACCAGCAGTCAATAACAATGACTAGGGTAAATATCTAACCCGAGTGTAATCTCATGTACCCGTGTCAGTGCCTCAGGTAGCAATATATCATATGAATGAGGTATGAATGCATGAAAACAGAATACATGTAAATGAAGAACTGTTTTCATAATTTAGTGAGATTTCCTTTGTATTTTTAAAATGAGGTATCATAATGAAATCAGCATAAAACAGTGCCTAGCATCGGCACAAAACGTAATCCCAATATCTCGATATCTCTGTATCATAGTCTCTGTACCTCAATATCTCGAAATCTCAATGTCTCAATCACAATATCTAAGGCGCCGTCAGTCCAGACCGGCCCCTACCATCCATATCAAGACCACGACGGTATCCTCCGGATATCCGACGCGTCAGGTAAAATCACCGGTAGGTAGTGCTCCCCTGCCAGGCTCACATCGTCATCATCACACGCTTCTTGCCCCGGGGTACCTTACCGGGTCCACCATGTACCCGAAACGGTTCATCCATCTCCTCGAATCGGGTCTCGAAATCCATTAGCAAACTCATGGTGGACGACTCATACATCATAGGAAAACCGCATTTTTTATTTGAAAAGAGAGAAAGCAGTTTATATATGTTTTGCGGTTTTCCTCCAAATTCAGAAAATATCATGGGAATCCGAATCATCAATAGCATGTAAAACCATGAATATAAGCATGAGCATCCATGAATGCGACATATAATGAATAACAGTATGCGAAGTGACAAGTAACAACTACAATGTCTAAACTAGCATATAAGGCAAGCAACTAATCATCATGTCAGAACTACTAGTAACAAGCTACATTAGGCGATAATATTTTCTAAGGTGTACGTGACATGGCAATTACCGATGAAGATGTGTGTGAGCCGGCAAGTAAGTGTACGTGGTACATACGCATCATCGGTAATGGTGCTGGTGTCCTAACAGCATAATGTCAACAATGCAATATGAAATAACAATGCAAGTATGCGATGCGGAGCGAGCAACCAAAATGAGCAGGAGCTAAATATTAAACAATGGTGCCATTTGAAATAACACGAATCGTGGGGTTTTGAAAATAGGGCTACGGTGGTTTTAAGAAAGGATACGTCTTTTGAAATATCCGTAGATCCCTTTACCTGTCTTTTAAAATACCCACGACCCGCTAGTTTTGAAATAGGTAGGAGTCTAATCTAATCTAACAACTACACTAAACTATACGGTTGAACTAACAAGCTGAACTACAGGTAAGGAAACCGCCTATCATCTGAGTCGATACATATACATACCTGTATATGTATAGTTGGTGATCCCGCCTCAATAATATCATATCCGATACCATATCTATAATCAGACATCACAAGTCAAGAGTGCGGATCAATCATCAATATATAGCTCATACGTAAATCCGTCGTACGACATCCCAAATCTGGGTACGGGTCAATATCACATTCATCATACTATTCATCTGGTATCCTCTTTATCAAATATCATGATCGAGGTACTAATCTACGTCTAGTACAATACTGATACCGCCTAAGTATGCATGCAGGTGCAAGAATCACTGCGTCAAAAGACCCGCTAAAACATCATGTCGTATCTCAATACGAACCAAATCACATCACCGATCTCCTGGCCTCAAGCCCAATCTCATCGACTCATCTCAAATTCCAAATACTATTCTCAAATCCAGTATATGAACACATATTCCCATACCCATGTGTAAATATACACATCAATAATATAATCCCATGTACGCACATATGAAAGAAGAATGTATGCAAGTATGGGTGTGTGTGTATGTGTGGCGCAACCACTACTCTAGGGTTTCGCAACACTAAACCAATCAAATCACACCTAGGATCCATCTCTATCATCAATAATCTCAAACAATATATAATCAATATCTGTGTGTATACGTATTCGTATACATCACCACGAACTGCGGGGGTGCTATACGCCATCCACCCGACTTCTCCCCGTAGATATAAATCTACTCACCTGCACTCAGTGTGTCGGTGTCGATGTCTCCATCATCTTCTGCATCGTCTCGGAATCCACGTGAAGGTACCTACAATGATCAACCATAGCAATGCGTATGAAAATCAAGGCAGAAAACTGATACAGCGCATAGTGTGCCTATAGGTTTGAACCTATGGCCCAAACATGCAAATCCAACAAACAACCCCTGTTGTCGATGTACGAACACCCGAAAACCAAATACAAATACAAATATCAAGAAAGTGCATTTAAAAATACGGAAAACACTGCCTAAAACACACCAAAATGCTCCCAGATTTTCCCCAGATGACAATTAGCTAAAACTGCATATAGGAGGGGTCTAATTTAGTGCAAAATGAGCCCTGGAACAAAAATGGACCCATTCCCTTCTACTCTGGCCGCAAATTGCGGCCAGAATGATTAAATTTGCGGCCGTAGGTTTGAGTTAGGGGCTCGGGTCTTGGTGGTAGCTTCCTAGGTACCTGCACGACTCACTGTCAGCTCAATTTTATTTTTGGTGACCCCGGGTTGCTCCAGATTCCAGAACACCTTCACAGATCACACAAACCGACATGAAAAGTTCTGTAATTCCGTATTTTTGGGTTTCAGGTTGTGCTAGGCCAGTGTTTTGGTAAATATGGGGTCTAAGGTCACCATTAGAGTCCAATTGCATGGCCACAACTCAAGTTTACCCTAACCCTCTCTAGGGTTTTCCAAAGTGTATAAAACCTCGACAAAACGACACTAAACTTTAAAAGAGGCTAAATCACTTGAAATAATACAATATTTGTGAAGGAATTACCTTAATAGAGACTCAAGAATCTTCCCACAGCACCAAAACACCAACTTTCTTGGTCCATTCTAAAGCTTGTGAGGTGGTGCACACTTTTTGTGAAATGGAAATGGTGTTTTGAGGTTGTTTTGTGTGTGATTGTAATGATTTTGTGAAGGGGGAGAGCAAGAGGGCAGTAGCAGCAGGAGATGGAGGAAGAGGGAGAGAGAAAATGAGAGGAAGAGATAAAGAGAAAGGCCAAGTCAACACCCTCACCTACCCCCTCTCTCTTACCATACCTCTTTTCTTTAATCAAAATCCTTTTCTTTTCTTTTCCAAAACCTTCTCATTCAAATAGTAAACCTAAAGTAATAGCCATGGTAAGAAAATGTAACACAAGTCAAAAAACAAAAATGATATGTGCAAGTTTTGCACAAAAAAGCCAAAAATCCGATTAGCGATTTTTAATCGCGATTAGTACTAAGTTAGTATATAAATGCTCATAAAAACTTAAAAATGACAAAATTCCATAGAATACATTATTTTTGAATTTTCCATAATTTTTTCAAAATTTTTCCTATTTATCGATATTTAATTATAAATTTAATATTAAAATAATCAATAAAATAATATTAAATTATAAAAATTCCCAAAAATAATATTTTATTATTTTGAAATGTTACACTTGGGTTAGTGTCTCCTCGACGTAGATCATCTTCGGCCTCGAAGACTTCGATGCAAGCTTGTTCATTTCTTCATGGGAGCCTCTCAAGAGTTGGGAGTTCATGATCGCAACGAAGGGACTACTACACGGAGCTATTGAAGTGAAGGACCGATCTACAAAGGTTGTATTCCTTGTTCACTTATTATTCAAAGTTGTTTGCATTTCATTTCGTCGCATTTTATAGTAAACGATTCTATATTAGGGTTAGCCAGAACGGCTAAAATTTTAGTTTGGCAAGGACGATGCCTCCCGAAACCTTGCTGCCGTGCTAGGCAGCCTTGCAGATTCGATAAGTTGATACATATGATATTAGTCGATTATATGTGATATAGCCGGATTATTAAATCAAGTGTTGATTTAATAATTTAATATATAATTATATATTTGATATATTTAATTACATTAACTAATATTAGCTCACTTAAACATTTCTTTTTCTCACTTTTGTGTACACTTTAATATATATGTGATATATGTTATTGTGTCATGGTTGTTGATATATGCAACATGGGTGTATAAGACTCACACCATGCTCTTGATAATTAAATGTTTTTATTTATTTTAGTAATTCACAAATTGGTGGAATTAGTCATAGTTGAATCATGTAGTGTCCATTGACTTGGTCCACTAATTTGTTTTACCTAAGATATTTATTAACCTAACTATTATCCTTAGCCATAGTTTAGTCTCTACATGAGTTAGTATATGATACAAACTCACCCATGGTTGCTATTCTCACCTCATGAGTTTCATTCTCTTCTCCACTTCATCTTCTTCTTCATCAAGAGAAAGCTTTTTAGCTTTTCTCAAGGTGAAGAAATATTGTGAGAAAAATAAATCTAAAGTGAGCAAAATTCCTACTTCATCCTCTACTATACTAGCCATTTAGTTTAGGGTGTTTGCTTCACTAAACCCTAACTAGTGAAGAGGTAGCTTGAGTTGGTGTCTCCTCGACGTAGATCATCTTCGGCCTTGAAGAATTCAAGTAAGCTTGTTCCGTTCATCTTGTGAAGTGTTTCTAGAGTCCGGGAATTAACTACTTGGAGCGAAGTGACTACTACACGGAGCTATTGAAGCGAAGGACTGGTCTACAAAGGTTGTATTCATTGTTCACTTAGATGTAAAGTTTTTTACATGTTCGTTCGTCTAATTCTCTATTTTAGATTGTAGCATTTGGGTTCTTTAGCGCGCCAATTTTTGAAAACGGCATGGTCGATGCCTCCCGAAACCCAGCGCCGACACTAGGGAACCTAGTAAAGGCCCCTTCCGTCTCAATGCCATGATATGATGGCCAGTTGCCCTCTAGAACCAGACTATTCGTGCACTCCATCGCGGGGTAATCCTAGTATAAAAAAGAAAATAAGTACATGGGTGACATCGACCTCAACCCGGTCATTCCCCAAACAAATAATATACAAACGGGCAGTGACGGCAATCCACATGTCGGAAACTCGCCCCGCAATATCAAATGTACAAATAAAACTAAATAGTACTACCATTGCACCCAAGCTATCCACCACGATGATCCAACCACAACCACAACCACAACACAACACAGAACATCAACGTGAATGGCATGTTCGCAAACCCGTCTAAAAGTCATATAGCAATTAGACAAGTTGTACCACTCTAATGAAATTTACGGTCGCAGATAGTAATGTATGTACTGAAAACTATGACATTAGAATTTTGCACGCAATTAGCAAACTAAACCAATTTCCAAAACCATGAAAAAAACAGTGAGCTAAAGTTCCAAAAACCGACCGTTTAAAGCCAATTCGGAAGTCCGAATCAAAACGAAATGCACCCGAACCTTTGCGAAGAGTTAGATCACGAATTTAACTTCGAGTTAGGGGGCCTAGAAGGGGTACCCCACCCCTGAGGCCACCACGAGGTGGCCAGAGGGTGAGACAGAACCAAAACTGCCCAAGGTGGGGCAGTTTCGGGTCCCCACCGCCAAGACCACCTTGTGGTGGTCTTGGGGAGTAGGCCCAGCCGTTCGGTCCCCCCAGGGATTCCTCGGGGTGCCCATGCACCACCCCACGGCTTCTTAGTTCAATCCGTCAGCCCGCGAGTTGTGCAAACATCTCAAACTTTCAGTTTTCGGAACTGTTTTGTCGGCATTTTTTGCAAGACAAAAACGACAGATTTCTAATGTCGCAAAGAGTTAAATTGTAAGTCGACGTTAGACACCCCACATGATGCGGGGAGGCGGAATAGGTAAAATAATCATTTTGTTTAAACTAACATCGACTAACTTTAAGGATCTTTGCCAAACCCTAACTAACAACAACATAGCAGTGATTAGCTACTATGAAAGATGATTATACCTAATGAATCAAGTCCTTCTTGTTCTCATTGATCACCTCCTCATCGGCCTCCTCGATTTGATAGAAGATCCACCCGAGAGCTACTTCTCCAAGCTTTAACCTCACACTTGAGATAACTAGGTAACTATGAGTGCTAATTAAAGCAACCTAGAGGATATAGAAGAGGATTAGGGATCTATTAGTCTTTCTAACCCTAGGATCTCAACACATGAGAGGATTAGGGTTAGTTCTTGAAGAGAGAGAGAGCTTGAGGAGAGAGAAGGTGAGAGTGAGAATGATCATGAAATAATATCTCATTTGTGAATATATGAAGCATAATAATTATTAAATGAATAATCATATGATAATATCAACCATGCTTCATTTAATCACTTTGTGTGAATCACACCATGAGTCATTAAGTAATAAATGCTTCATTAACTCCTTTGTATGACTCACACTATGATTCATTAATCCATTTAATGCAAATTCCACCTAAGCCTCCAACTCATCAATCTTTTAGAAGCTTCTCGACTAATTACGAGAATGCCCCACCCATCCGTGAAAACCCGGAAATACCGAGACTGTATAAATGCAATAATCCAATACTAGAATCTGGCTTAAACCAAAGCCTGCTAGTATAAACTGGCCGAATATCTTATGTGCGTAAAAACACGTATGTGTCTGAACCCTGTCGTAAAACCATACGACCTCTATATCGTTTCGCCTGAAGCAGGGAAACTCTCTGTGTGGGACTCTAAAGACTCGACTACTACGCTGGCGGTGGGTTTAACCACAAACCACAAGCAGTACTAGCTGTACGTAACGTGTTGGAGATAGTGCCCTCAGAGTCAATTATTGGTTCGCAGGTACGTGATTGCAATGATTGCGGAGGACCTATACCGGTATGACAGTCTTACTCGAGATGATAGTATGCTATATGGTTTTCCTTTATCAGTCGTGTACATGTTCAGGTGACTGTTTACATGTTACACTTTGATAGAGCCCTTAGGATCTTGCTTTACTACCAACAGTATGATGGCGAGTTGGGTGGTTTATATGCATATCCTTAATTGTGGTCCCTAGTCGTGGGAGTTTCGAGACAGGGCATCGATACTTCGGAGTAGACTAGTGTATACGGTCGAGACCCCGACGAGGGGCGGTGGCCGGTCTCACAAGCCACTGGTGTCAGTTGGATCACCTAAGATGTATACAGGTGCTCATTGGGTTATGAGTACACCAGACAGGACTCGCCGGGAATCTGCTAGTTGGTATTATACATATCGTCAGATAGCAGTTCCCTGGTGACATGTGTACAGGTTAGTTCATCAACCTGAGGTCATCATTTGTCTCGTGTGAGTTCCCACTGTGCTTTGATTTCTACCCTACCACGGCTCAAAGGAGTCGTGCAAACAGGTAGTTTTTGGGTACAGTCCCGAGCCACATGGAGGCAAGTGAGCGGATCGGTAGGGGATTCGTCTCTCCCGGTATTGGGGGTGAGATCGTGCTGTGTCTAGGAGAGCCATTACACAAAGCCCACGGCCGTGGCAGGAAATTTACTGGTAGGTACTCCAGTAGTATCTCAGGGTGTTATTGGGCTACACTCCGACACGACTTATATGTAGGGTTGCTAGGCACGCGCACAAGGGTCTACGAGGCATCAACCATGCCCGATTAAAAATTTAGCCGTGCCGAACAACCCGAATACGGAACTTTAAACTAGAGATTAGGCGAAAACTAACATGTTAACAACTTAACACTAAGTGAGAGGGATTACAACCTTTGTAGATCCGGTCCTTCACTTCATATGCTCCGTGTTGTGGTCCCTTCGCTGCGATCATCGGGATCCGGACTCTCGAGAGGTTCCACGAAGAGAAAGGCGCAACCTTTGCTTCCGATCTTCGATACTAAGATGATCTACCTTGAAGTTTCTTTAACACAAGCTAACACTCATGAAATGATGTGAACACCCTCATCTAAATGGCAAGGGAGGATGAGGATGATGAAGTAGGATTTTTGCTCTCTTTATTTATCTTTTTCTCATATTTATCCATCACAAAAATCAAAGCAAGAAAGTATTTCAAGCAAAGAAGAAGAAGGAAGAAGATGAAAAATATTAGAATCCTTTTGTGATGAATAGGAAAAGAAAATGATATGATGAATAATGTAACCATGGTCAAACTAACCATTGTAGAGATTTGACTAAGGTTAAAGGTTTGGTTAGGTTAAGGAAATATCTAGCATAATAACTTTACAAAGACAAAGAAAGAAAGCTTCTAGAAACTTCTAGAAAACCTTAACCCTAATCAAACCCTAACCATGTTTAATCTCTACTAAACAAGTTGCATTATTTATCATATCATGTTACAATATTATATATCACATATATAATATTTATCGTAACAAAATAAAATAATACATTTAACATATATCGCATATATATCAATGTATTATCCGAGTGAGAAAAAGAATCTTTTAGTGAGCAAATATTAGTTAATGTAATTTAATATATCATATATATTATTATACATTAAATTATCGTATCAACACTTGATCCGACAATCCGGCAATATCGCATATAACCGACTAATATTTATCCGTACCGATTCATCGAATCAACACTTGATCCGATGACCCGGCTGATATCAAATATCGCGAGAATATAACACAGTATCTGATTAGTGTCAAAAATTCGTAGTTTACCGCAATCAGAAACGGCGTCGCTTCGCAGCTAACCGGTGAGTACGGGTCGATCCACAGAGACGGGTAAATTCTTTTTATGTGTTTTAACGAGTTGATTCTATTTGTAGTTTTGGTTGGTTTATAAAAATCTAAATTACTGGATCTAATTAATCTAATTAAGAATCTTGCTAGGGTTAGGCTTAGGGGAAGTTTTGGAGATTAATGTTTTTCCTCACCGCTTTCAATACCTTCTTTTTTTTAGATCTATTAGGTGTTAAGTTAATTATCAATAAAGTGGATACAAATCTTTTGGGAAGATGTTTCTTCCTCTAGATTTGTATCCCTCCTTTGTTGATAATTATCCTAACCCTCACGGAAAACGCGCGCAACCGGCCCTTTATACTACGGTTCATCGTTACCTCGAAGGGTAGGATGCCGCAGGGAGCGGTTGTGCTCGTATGCGTGAAGTTCTAATACATTAGGTTAAAGTGGCATTGAAAGGGGTGAGAGATCTCATCTCTCAACCCTTTCCCTAAGGCTAACCCTAACAAGCGAGGAGACTACTCGCTCATTAGGGGATGAGAAGACATTATAATTAAAAGAAATAAAAGACTTACTAGGTTGACGGCTCCCTCCAAACAAGAAGAACAGATCTGAAATTTACTCCCAGAAATTCTGAATTTTATTGATTGAAAAGAGGCATAGTTTTTACAGATCTGAGACTACAATTTATAGGAAAATATAAAAACTAGGGTTACAGACTCTCGCACACATGAATTTACAGATTTGACCCCTGAGAATCCCAACACCAGAACCGTCGCGGCAACAGAAGAAAAATCCACCGACACGTGTTCCTAACGGCCGCGGATCCGCGGCGCCAGGCTGGGTTTGGCCGCGGATCCGCGGCCAAACTAGGGAATTGGGCTCTGTGATTTTTGGGGCTTTTTCCTTGGCTCTTTGGGCTTCTGTTTTTACTCTTCTTTTCTCTGTTGGACTTCTGGATCTTCTCCAGATTTTTAGTGAAGACTTGTATTGGGCTTTTTAACCGTTTCACTTGACTTTTTGGACCTTGCACTGTTCTTCGACTAGGCTTGACTAGGATCCGTCTAATTGTTGGTCAAAAGTCCCTTTTACTGTTGTTTTTTGTCTTTTTCACTGTATTTGCCCCAGAAACCTGTATCCTGCAATATGCAACAAACGTGCGTCAAGAGTACCTGTTTATTTATAAAAGAGTAAGAAATAGGGGAATGAATAATGCAATATTATAGTCTGAACAAATACCCCCAAACTTACCTTTTGCTCGTCCTCGAGCAAACTTATTATTTTATTCTCTAAAAAATCCTAACCGCACTTTCGCAGGGAAACGCGATTGCACTGAGCACGTGCAACAAGCCGTTAAACCTCTAGGTGTCCCTAGTAGGAGGAGTGTTGTCTCCTGAGGGTTTTCAGCGGATTACACCCACAAAATCCTATCAACTCGGCCCATTGACTTTTGTTCTCCAATTAGGTCTTCTAATAAGGAATTCTATTATCTTCTACTTGTAAATTATCCACCCATATTCTTCACGCTTCCTCATTATTTAACTTAAGATTATATATATCCTATAGACTTACTTAGCTTTCGGCACTTCTTAAGTTTTCCTTCTAGGGTTTCATCTCCACTTAGGAATTTCTATCAACTCTACTAAAGATACAAGTTCTATTCTTCATTCCTCTCTCTCATCTAAATTCCAATCACATACCCCTACGTGTGTGTATAAGTCACCCCTACACTTGGAAATTCAAATTAAGCAATCAACCCCTTGTCCGTTGTCCAAAGTACTAATTGGTGAATTTAAATGAAATTTGCTTACACATCCTTCATGCGACCGTTAATACTTCTTGAGGTACCAACGACCGATTACAAAATGCGTTTGCACTTTAAAGCATACTTCCTAGTCTTTGCAACACCCAAGGCTTTAGCAGTGACTCCCAAACCAGTTGGTCTAAGGCACTAGGTGATGAAGCACCCTCGCTAAATATTTTTCTATTTTTGCAGCCTTAAGTAATCACAAAAAACCAGTGTCCATTTTTTTTTTCTTTATTCACACTTTTTCATACTAAGGACTTTAGACAAGAGCCTTTCAAGGTCTCTTCTACTATTCCAAGTTTCAAGGTGCGTGATTGTGCAAATTGTAGGGTATACGTTTTCAGATTCTAGACTTAAGCTAGGAACTATTTTTCAAACTTATACTTTAATTAGAACATCAATACTCTTCCTTTGTTTCGACTTAGCCCAAGAAGTGAACCCAAAATTTGCCTATTTCTAAATAAACTACAAGGCATATACTTTCTACCGTTAAACTTTAAGGAATGTTATTTTTAGGGTTTTTAATTTACTAAGTCTAAGATCTAGTTGTTCCTAACCAGTTAACTTATTTGTCAAACTCAAGTCAATTAGCCAAAATTGAATACATTAATTTTTATAATTTATGAAAATTTTTCAAATTTTTATGGGTTTTCAAATAAGTATGCAAATGCAAAAATATATACAAATGAATGCGAAGGAAGAAGACGTACCGAGCATACCCCCAAACTTGAATTTGACAGTGTCCTCACTGTCATGCTAAACCAAGAGGGTTAAAATACCGATACTCCCCTGTTTATTTATTTATAATTTTTTTATGTTTTGAATTTTTTTTTTAATTTTTTTTTATAGAAAAAGAAAACAAAAGGATATACACATATATACAACAAGATTCCCCCTAAAGTTAGGCTTGGCCTTACACAAGCCAAATGTTAGCACCAACCATTCAAAAATCTTATCATGGTAATAGTAGAGTTGGTGCAAGAATGGGATGGAAAGAAAAGAGATGTAAAGCACGCGAGACCGTGTTGAGAAAAGAATGGTAGAATAAGGTCTCGGTGGGGGAGAAGAAAGACGGAAAGAAGAAAGAAGTGGAGTGCGATCGTGAGGGTGTAAATTGAGTGAATAAATTAGCGCAATTTGTGATGACCGATGTGTTAAAAGCGATTGCGCCAACCTACCAACTAGTCGTGCAATGGGGTCAAATCTCTCAGGATTCGCAAGAAAATATGGGTACGCCGAACTTGGTATAGGAGATGAAAGCGTAACAGTCATTTGTTCGGTCGGAACAATAGGAAGGAGGGAGGGTGATATAACAGTCAAAGGTTCAGGAGGCTGAATTTGAAAATCCGACACATCAAATAAAAATGGTTCAACCTCGATATTATCCTCAAGACTCTCCTCAGTACTATCCTCACTATTTAATTCATCCATGCCATTATCATCAAAATCTAGACGCATATGAGATTCGGGGGAGACATTTAATAACTCAGGATGATGATTTGAATATAAAATTTCTATTAAATCGACAGGTTCATCATCCGAAATATTCCCGGCGTCTATATCCTCAATCAAGTGAAAATCAATTTCTTTAGACACTTTATCCACAGCATGGATATTTATCAATGTAGGTTCTAGAGTGGAGGTGTAAAGATCGAAAGGATTAGGTACGGTTTCACTTGAAAGGGATTCCTCACAATTTGGCAAATCAAACGCTACAAAATCGCACAACTCATTTTTATTTTCAACTGGTGAATCATTTGGAACAATCGATGGAAAACCGGAGTTGTGGGCTTCAATTGGGTAAGGGTGGGTTTGATTTAAAAATCCTCTCTCATTCTCACTCTGTCCAACTGCCGCCTTACACATTGAAAAATTCGGAGCTAGCGGGACACTAGCTACCGGTTCACTAGGTTGCGTAAGGGCGGCCATGGATGCTTTTATTGTCCTCATCATTTTATTTGTTGCAGCAATATATGCTTCCAACGACTCTTCCAAACTAGACATAGGTGGTGAGGGGGTTTCAGTAAAAGATTCACAATTGGTTGGGTATGTGAAACTCCCTAATGGCTGTGTCGAAACAGTGTCTAGTGAAGGTGGGAAAGTCGGGTATGACTGGTAGGAAGTGAGTGGTAAGACAGGAGTAGGGTCAACATATGGATAAGAAGGTGAATAATCGTGTGGATCCCTAGAACTAGATGTGTGGAGAGGGGTGAAAGATCGGCTACAAGATTGAGCAATATGCTCAGCAATGGACATCGGCCTAGGAGTGACAGAAGGACTTAAAGAAGTGGTGTCAACATATGTAGGTGGTAAAGGTTGACTTGGTTGACACAAACTGGGTTGAAAAGTCAAACTATTTCTCCTAGACTCCTCTATGTGAGCTTTCAAAGATTTTTTAGGCATGGAAGGATCGTCTTTAAATTGACCGAAACAATTGACGAACGACGCAAAGTTAGGTTCGGGATACCAAGATTCGGCAAGAGATTTATGATGTGGGGTACCCATGATAGAAGAATACAAGGATTTCTTAGCGACAAAATTTTTGCAAGTTTTTAAAAGATTTTTCCCTTTTTTTTATGTGAGAGTTTTGCAAATAGGTTTTAGAACATAGGACTCGTGACACAAATGTATCAACCACACATGCACAATCAGGCCTAGATCTAGGGCTGCCTAGGTCTGCTAAACAGCTCCTAACTAGGGCTAGAAATAGGACCTCAAACCGCCTCTTCACGGACAAATACGGCCAGGTAAGTGGGAAGGAACCACCACTACAGTGGGCCTAATTAATAACCACTAGCCTAGACACCGCAAAGTCGGTTAGGATAAACGGCCGATGCCTATACTAGTCCTTTTCCTATTGAGCTCGATGTCCTTAGGTCTGAGTCTAATCTTTTTTAATTAATTGTGGTCGATGCAAAATGCTTTAAGTGTTTTCTGGGGTCCTGGGAAGGGTGATGAAATCCCCACCCAATCTGAGTTTGGTCAATTAGCCCCTTAGAATCCGGTTAAATTATGCAAAACAAATAAAATTTCACTTGCAATCAATTTTTTAGCGCGACGCAAAGAAACCTGCAGAAAATTTGTTATTGAGAAAGGGGAGAAAGACTCTTTACGCAAAGAATTCCTGCAGAAACTTTTTACAGAGAGATATATTGTAGGTTGCAGAGGGGAAGAAAAGAAAGCAAACTAGAAAATTTTCAGGTGCTGACGTGGCCAGAGGAGCGCGGATCCGCGGCGGGGGGCATCTTTTGCGGCGGAAGCGCGGCGCCTTGGTGGATTCAGCCTCTGGAAAATTTTGTGCTGCTCTGTACTTGTGATTCCTCTCTGTTTTTATGTACCAAATTTTTATTTGCCCTCTGTAAAATTCCAGATCCTCAATTCTTCGCTGTTCATGCAAGATTCAAAAGATACACCCTTCAAACAGATCAAAGTTGATAATTTTTTTTTTTTTGTATTTTTTTTATATTTTCAGATTTTTATAATTTTTAAAATTTATATCAACCCGAAAATTCACAAAAAAGAAATATTACGCCGTCCCCGGCAATGGCGCCATTTGATTAGTGTCAAAAATTCGTAGTTTACCGCAATCAGAAACGGCGTCGCTTCGCAGCTAGCCGGTGAGTACGGGTCGATCCACAGAGACGGGTAAATTCCTTTTATGTGTCTTAACGAGTTGATTCTATTTGTAGTTTTGGTTGGTTTATAAAAATCTAAATTACTGGATCTAATTAATCTAATTAAGAATCTTGCTAGGATTAGGCTTAGGGGAAGTTTTGGATATTAATGTTTTTCCTCACCGCTTTCAATACCTTCTTTTTTTTAGATCTATTAGGTGTTAAGTTAATTATCAATAAAGTGGATACAAATATTTTGGGAAGATGTTTCTTCCTCTAGATTTGTATCCCTCCTTTGTTGATAATTATCCTAACCCTCACGGAAAACGCGCGCAACCGGCCCTTTATACTACGGTTCATCGTTACCTCGAAGGGTAGGATGCCGCAGGGAGCGGTTGTGCTCGTATGCGTGAAGTTCTAATACATTAGGTTAAAGTGGCATTGAAAGGGGTGAGAGATCTCATCTCTCAACCCTTTCCCTAAGGCTAACCCTAACAAGCGAGGAGACTACTCGCTCATTAGGGGATGAGAAGACATTATAATTAAAAGAAATAAAAGACTTACTAGGTTGACGGCTCCCTCCAAACAAGAAGAACAGATCTGAAATTTACTCCCAGAAATTCTGAATTTTATTGATTGAAAAGAGGCATAGTTTTTACAGATCTGAGACTACAATTTATAGGAAAATATAAAAACTAGGGTTACAGACTCTCGCACACATGAATTTACAGATTTGACCCCTGAGAATCCCAACACCAGAACCGTCGCGGCAACAGAAGAAAAATCCACCGACACGTGTTCCTAACGGCCGCGGATCCGTGGCGCCAGGCTGGGTTTGGCCGCGGATCCGCGGCCAAACTAGGGAATTGGGCTCTGTGATTTTTGGGGCTTTTTCCTTGGCTCTTTGGGCTTCTGTTTTTACTCTTCTTTTCTCTGTTGGATTTCTGGATCTACTCCAGATTTTTAGTGAAGACTTGTATTGGGCTTTTTAACCGTTTCACTTGACTTTTTGGACCTTGCACTGTTCTTCGACTAGGCTTGACTAGGATCCGTCTAATTGTTGGTCAAAAGTCCCTTTTACTGTTGTTTTGTGTCTTTTTCACTGTATTTGCTCCAGAAACCTGTATCCTGCAATATGCAACAAACGTGCGTCAAGAGTACCTGTTTATTTATAAAAGAGTAAGAAATAGGGGAATGAATAATGCAATATTATAGTCTGAACAAATACCCCCAAACTTTCCTTTTGCTCGTCCTCGAGCAAACTTATTATTTTATTCTCTAAAAAATCCTAACCGCACTTTCGCAGGGAAACGCGATTGCACTGAGCACGTGCAACAAGCCGTTAAACCTCTAGGTGTCCCTAGTAGGAGGAGTGTTGTCTCCTGAGGATTTTCAGCGGATTACACCCACAAAATCCTATCAACTCGGCCCATTGACTTTTGTTCTCCAATTAGGTCTTCTAATAAGGAATTCTATTATCTTCTACTTGTAAATTATCCATCCATATTCTTCACGCTTCCTCATTATTTAACTTAAGATTATATATATCCTATAGACTTACTTAGCTTTCGGCACTTCCTAAGTTTTCCTTCTAGGGTTTCATCTCCACTTAGGAATTTCTATCAACTCTACTAAAGATACAAGTTCTATTCTTCATTCCTCTCTCTCATCTAAATTCCAATCACATACCCCTACGTGTGTGTATAAGTCACCCCTACACTTGGAAATTCAAATTAAGCAATCAACCCCTTGTCCGTTGTCCAAAGTACTAATTGGTGAATTTAAATGAAATTTGCTTACACATCCTTCATGCGACCGTTAATACTTCTTGAGGTACCAACGACCGATTACAAAATGCGTTTGCACTTTAAAGCATACTTCCTAGTCTTTGCAACACCCAAGGCTTTAGCAGTGACTCCCAAACCAGTTGGTCTAAGGCACTAGGTGATGAAGCACCCTCGCTAAATATTTTTCTATTTTTGCAGCCTTAAGTAATCACAAAAAACCAGTGTCCATTTTTTTTTCTTTATTCACACTTTTTCATACTAAGGACTTTAGACAAGAGCCTTTCAAGGTCTCTTCTACTATTCCAAGTTTCAAGGTGCGTGATTGTGCAAATTGTAGGGTATACGTTTTCAGATTCTAGACTTAAGCTAGGAACTATTTTTCAAACTTATACTTTAATTAGAACATCAATACTCTTCCTTTGTTTCGACTTAGCCCAAGAAGTGAACCCAAAATTTGCCTATTTTTAAATAAACTACAAGGCATATACTTTCTACCGTTAAACTTTAAGGAATGTTATTTTTAGGGTTTTTAATTTACTAAGTCTAAGATCTAGTTGTTCTTAACCAGTTAACTTATTTGTCAAACTCAAGTCAATTAGCCAAAATTGAATACATTAATTTTTATAATTTTTGAAAATTTTTCAAATTTTTATGGGTTTTCAAATAAGTATGCAAATGCAAAAATATATACAAATGAATGCGAAGGAAGAAGACGTACCGAGCATACCCCCAAACTTGAATTTGACAGTGTCCTCACTGTCATGCTAAACCAAGAGGGTTAAAATACCGATACTCCCCTGTTTATTTATTTATAATTTTTTTATGTTTTGAATTTTTTTTTTTTTAATTTTTTTTTTATAGAAAAAGAAAACAAAAGGATATACACATATATACAACAAGATTCCCCCCAAAGTTAGGCTTGGCCTTACACAAGCCAAATGTTAGCACCAACCATTCAAAAATCTTATCATGGTAATAGTAGAGTTGGTGCAAGAATGGGATGGAAAGAAAAGAGATGTAAAGCACGCGAGACCGTGTTGAGAAAAGAATGGTAGAATAAGGTCTCGGTGGGGGAGAAGAAAGACGGAAAGAAGAAAGAAGTGGAGTGCGATCGTGAGGGTGTAAATTGAGTGAATAAATTAGCGCAATTTGTGATGACCGATGTGTTAAAAGCGATTGCGCCAACCTACCAACTCGTCGTGCAATGGGGTCAAATCCCTCAAGATTCGCAAGAAAATATGGGTACGCCGAACTTGGTATAGGAGATGAAAGCGTAACAGTCATTTGTTCGGTCGGAACAATAGGAAGGAGGGAGGGTGATATAACAGTCAAAGGTTCAGGAGGCTGAATTTGAAAATCCGACACATCAAATAAAAATGGTTCAACCTCGATATTATCCTCAAGACTCTCCTCAGTACTATCCTCACTATTTAATTCATCCATGCCATTATCATCAAAATCTAGACGCATATGAGATTCGGGGGAGACATTTAATAACTCAGGATGATGATTTGAATATAAAATTTCTATTAAATCGACAGGTTCATCATCCGAAATATTCCCGGCGTCTATATCCTCAATCAAGTGAAAATCAATTTCTTTAGACACTTTATCCACAACATGGATATTTATCAATGTAGGTTCTAGAGTGGAGGTGTAAAGATCGAAAGGATTAGGTACGGTTTCACTTGAACGGGGTTCCTCACAATTTGGCAAATCAAACGCTACAAAATCGCACAACTCATTTTTATTTTCAACTGGTGAATCATTTGGAACAATCGATGGAAAACCGGAGTTGTGGGCTTCAATTGGGTAAGGGTGGGTTTGATTTAAAAATCCTCTCTCATTCTCACTCTGTCCAACTGCCGCCTTACACATTGAAAAATTCGGAGCTAGCGGGACACTAGCTACCGGTTCACTAGGTTGCGTAAGGGCGGCCATGGATGCTTCCATTGTCCTCATCATTTTATTTGTTGCAGCAATATATGCTTCCAACGACTCTTCCAAACTAGACTTAGGTGGTGAGGGGGTTTCAGTAAAAGATTCACAATT
The DNA here is from genome assembly GCA_030015575.1 of Agapanthus africanus. Taxonomy (NCBI): domain Eukaryota; kingdom Viridiplantae; phylum Streptophyta; class Magnoliopsida; order Asparagales; family Amaryllidaceae; genus Agapanthus; species Agapanthus africanus. Next base: position 289,093,361 of record JASDDO010000022.1, read on the forward strand.
GGTTGGGTATGTGAAACTCCCTAATGGCTGTGTCGAAACAGTGTCTAGTGAAGGTGGGAAAGTCGGGTATGACTGGTAGGAAGTGAGTGGTAAGACAGGAGTAGGGTCAACATATGGATAAGAAGGTGAATAATCGTGTGGATCCCTAGAACTAGATGTGTGGAGAGGGGTAAAAGATCGGCTACAAGATTGAGCAATATGCTCAGCGATGGACATCGGCCTAGGAGTGACAGAAGGACTTAAAGAAGTGGTGTCAACATATGTAGGTGGTAAAGGTTGACTTGGTTGACACAAAGTGGGTTGAAAAGTCAAACTATTTCTCCTAGACTCCTCTATGTGAGCTTTCATAGATTTTTTAGGCATGGAAGGATCGTCTTTAAATTGACCGAAACAATTGACGAACGACGCAAAGTTAGGTTCGGGATACCGAGATTCGGCAAGAGATTTATGATGTGGGGTACCCATGATAGAAGAATGCAAGGATTTCTTAGCGACAAAATTTTTGCAAGTTTTTAAAAGATTTTTCCCTTTTTTTTTATGTGAGAGTTTTGCAAATAGGTTTTAGAACATAGGACTCGTGACACAAATGTATCAACCACACATGCACAATCAGGCCTAGATCTAGGGCTGCCTAGGTCTGCTAGACAGCTCCTAACTAGGGCTAGAAATAGGACCTCAAACCGCCTCTTCACGGACAAATACGGCCAGGTAAGTGGGAAGGAACCACCACTACAGTGGGCCTAATTAATAACCACTATCCTAGACACCGCAAAGTCGGTTAGGATAAACGGCCGATGCCTATACTAGTCCTTTTCCTATTGAGCTCGATGTCCTTAGGTCTGAGTCTAATCTTTTTTAATTAATTGTGGTCGATGCAAAATGCTTTAAGTGTTTTCTGGGGTCCTGGGAAGGGTGATGAAATCCCCACCCAATCTGAGTTTGGTCAATTAGCCCCTTAGAATCCGGTTAAATTATGCAAAACAAATAAAATTTCACTTGCAATCAATTTTTTAGCGCGGCGCAAAGAAACCTGCAGAAAATCTGTTATTGAGAAAGGGGAGAAAGACTCTTTACGCAAAGAATTCCTGCAGAAACTTTTTCCAGAGAGATATATTGTAGGTTGCAGAGGGGAAGAAAAGAAAGCAAACTAGAAAATTTTCAGGTGCTGACGTGGCCAGAGGAGCGCGGATCCGCGGCGGGGGGCATCTTTTGCGGCGGAAGCGCGGCGCCTTGGTGGATTCAGCCTCTGGAAAATTTTGTGCTGCTCTGTACTTGTGATTCCTCTCTGTTTTTATGTACCAAATTTTTATTTGCCCTCTGTAAAATTCCAGATCCTCAATTCTTCGCTGTTCCTGCAAGATTCAAAAGATACACCCTTCAAACAGATCAAAGTTGATAATTTTTTTTTTTGTATTTTTTTTATATTTTCAGATTTTTATAATTTTTAAAATTTATATCAACCCGAAAATTCACAAAAAAGAAATATTACGCCGTCCCCGGCAACGGCGCCATTTGATTAGTGTCAAAAATTCATAGTTTACCGCAATCAGAAACGGCGTCGCTTCGCAGCTACCCGGTAAGTACGGGTCGATCCACAGAGACGGGTAAATTCCTTTTATGTGTCTTAACGAGTTGATTCTATTTGTAGTTTTGGTTGGTTTATAAAAATCTAAATTACTGGATCTAATTAATCTAATTAAGAATCTTGCTAGGGTTAGGCTTAGGGGAAGTTTTGGAGATTAATGTTTTTCCTCACCGCTTTCAATACCTTCTTTTTTTAGATCTATTAGGTGTTAAGTTAATTATCAATAAAGTGGATACAAATCTTTTGGGAAGATGTTTCTTCCTCTAGATTTGTATCCCTCCTTTGTTGATAATTATCCTAACCCTCATGGAAAACGCGCGCAACCGGCCCTTTATACTACGGTTCATCGTTACCTCGAAGGGTAGGATGCCGCAGGGAGCGGTTGTGCTCTTATGCGTGAAGTTCTAATACATTAGGTTAAAGTGGCATTGAAAGGGGTAAGAGATCTCATCTCTCAACCCTTTCCCTAAGGCTAACCCTAACAAGCGAGGAGACTACTCGCTCATTAGGGGATGAGAAGACATTATAATTAAAAGAAATAAAAGACTTACTAGGTTGACGGCTCCCTCCAAACAAGAAGAACAGATCTGAAATTTACTCCCAGAAATTCTGAATTTTATTGATTGAAAAGAGGCATAGTTTTTATAGATCTGAGACTACAATTTATAGGAAAATATAAAAACTAGGGTTACAGACTCTCGCACACATGAATTTACAGATTTGACCCCTGAGAATCCCAACACCAGAACCGTCGCGGCAACAGAAGAAAAATCCACCGACACGTGTTCCTAACGGCCGCGGATCCGCGGCGCCAGGCTGGGTTTGGCCGCGGATCCGCGGCCAAACTAGGGAATTGGGCTCTGTGATTTTTGGGGCTTTTTCCTTGGCTCTTTGGGCTTCTGTTTTTATTCTTCTTTTCTCTGTTGGACTTCTGGATCTTCTCCAGATTTTTAGTGAAGACTTGTATTGGGCTTTTTAACCGTTTCACTTGACTTTTTGGACCTTGCACTGTTCTTCGACTAGGCTTGACTAGGATCCGTCTAATTATTGGTCAAAAGTCCCGTTTACTGTTGTTTTGTGTCTTTTTCACTGTATTTGCTCCAGAAACTTGCATCCTGCAATATGCAACAAACGTGCGTCAAGAGTACCTGTTTATTTATAAAAGAGTAAGAAATAGGGGAATGAATAATGCAATATTATAGTCTGAACAGTATCACATATCGCATTATCCTCGGTCCCGCACATATCACATATGTGTCCCTACTCCGTTTTTCCTGAGTCAAGAAACCTCTGTGTAGGACTCTAAAGAATCGTCAATACGCCGGCAGTAGGTGATGATCATATCAAACACCCACAAGCTGCAAGCGGTCAGCTAAACGTAACAGCTACCCAGGTATTGAGCGCTCAGAAGATCAACAAGCAAGCCTGTACATTCTCCTGTGAATCCAAACAGTAACACTCCCGTACAGTCCGGTCTCGTCGTCTGATATGTTGCATATCTCGCCTAGGGGTGGTAAACGTCAGACCCCAGTAGATCGATAAGTCGTGTCGATATGAGGTCTATAACAGTTCGAGAAACTATTGATAACACTTACCAATAAATCTCAGCAACCCTGGCCAGGGATTTCCGGTTATAGCCAATCGAACACAGCACAACATCAACTCCGTATACCGGGAGAGACGAATCCCCTCCTATCGCTCATTGCCTCCATGTGATTCGGGACTGTACCCAATAGCCACCTTTTTGCACGCCCTCTTGGACGTGGTATGATGGAAATCAAAGCACAGTGGGAATCACACAAGACTCTATGACGATCTCGGGTCAACAGACTACTCTGTACCAGTGTCACCAGAGAACTGCCATCTGACGTATGGTATAATACCATCTGGGAGTTCTCGGCGAGTCCGTCCAGTGTACCCAGTCTCCACTGAGCACCCGTACACCATCCTTGATGTCAAACACCGATGGATATGGGATCATCCATCGCCCATCATATGGGTCAAGATGCGTATACGCTAGTCTACTCTGGTGCATCGATGCCCTGTCTCGATACACCCTCGACTAGGAACAATTATAGGATGTACTCGTCGACTACCATGGCCCCACTAGTATGATCTCATCATAGTCCCAGTAGTCGAGTACATATCCTAAGGGCTTTATCAACATGTAATATAGAGACAATCAGAGTACATGTTAAGATAAAGTACAACCAGATAGCATACTATCATGTCGAGCAAGAAAGTCCTCCCTATATATGTCCTAGCATCCACTACAATATAGATCGTATGTACAGTAATGGCCTCTAGGGCATACATATAACTAACAATCTCCCACTTGCACTAGGGCCATCTGTTATGGTATCGCATACCCAACAATTAGCTGCGGTTGAAGTATCTCATACTCAACCATCCCATAAAAGTCTCTACTGGGAAAAAGGCCTTTGTGAGTGGATTCGCGCTGTTGTCCTCTGTGTCTACTCTCCTAACCTCGATCTCCCTGAAGATCAACCATCTCCATGATCAGGTGATACTGCCTAAGAATTATATCTGGATTTCTGATGGGACGGTAGTTCCTTGGCAAAAGCCATAACTCCATTGTCACACAATTGTAGGAACGAAGTTCATCTTATGAACTTATATATATCCAGACTGCCTCTTTGGTAGTATCCTTGGTAACGATGTAACTTGCCTTTTATCGTCTAGTAAGTCACGGTATCTAGCTTGTAACTCTTCCAACATACCGTCCCTCCATTGAGGGTAAAGACAATGCATGCGACTGACATTCAGTCGTCCTTATCACCCTGGAACCTTTCCAGTGATTCTCCCCAGGATCGATTGATACCATCTTACTACAACTAGTGAGAATCCTAACATCCAATTAGATCTATCTCATAGATCCAAAATCCAGGATTCAGGAGGTATCACTTTGATCCTATATGGAGAATCCTTGTGATAAGCGGAGATTGACCGAGCGTAGCATAGGAAACTCCTTCCCTATCAAGAGTATGTCATCCACATACTCTACGAGGATCACCACCATACTCTCTACTACCTTTTCGTATATACAAGGTTCATCTACCATTTTGATGAAGTCAAACTCTTTGACTACCACATCAAAATAGATGTTCCAACTCCGCGATGCCTGCATTATTATATAAAACATCTTGCTCACGTTTCCGCTGCTCCCACTGACTGCGAAGCCCTCTGGCTGTGTACTTATAGATGCTCTCTTCTAAAACATCATTTAGAAAAGCAGTCATGACACCCAACCATCAGATATCGTAGTCATAGTATGTATCCGTGGCAAGTAGGATCTGGATGGACTTAAGCATAGCTTTGAAAGTCTCAACCTTTCCATGTACACCAAGTAATCTTCTCAAGATATACTCGCTCCTGATTGGGATTTAACCCTTCAGATAAAGCAACCAAAGTCCATACTTTGTTGGTGTATAAGGATTCCATCTTAGATCGATAAGCATCCAGCCATTCTTACAGAGTCCCATTCCTGATGGCCAGCTCGAAACTAGTTGGGTCATCATCTCATGATGCAATCCTCGCTCCCACTGTCATAGAGAAACCGAAGTATCTCTCAGGTGGGTGAGGAACCCTACTAGATCGGCGGAGAGGCTGAGGTTCGTTGGAAACTATTGAATCCTTTGGTTCTACCAAATCATCAGCTGCATTTTGTATAGCTGGAACCATTTCCAGTTCTACATAACAGACCTTGCCTCGAGCTTGTCCGGATTTTGCTTTTAGACATAGGCCGGACAACCCCAAATCTTAACCAACTTAAGATATGGGCTCTTCCCTTTCCATATCATATATGAAGTGGTAGGCAACTGATTTGATTTGAACCCTATTCAATAGGTATGCAACTTCACAAGTGCATAACTCCCTGAAGGAAATAGGAAACTCAGTAGTACTCATCATAGAGCACACCATATCAAATAGGTTGCTATTGCTCCGCCCCGATACACCTAGGTGCTGTGGTGTATACGGAGGAGTAATGCTGAGAGAAAATCTCATTCTCCTTTAGAATAGTCCAGGAATTCTGTGCTCAAGTATTCTCCTCCTTGATCTCATTAAAGGACATAATACTTATACCCGTATTTTAGTTCTCTACTTCTAACTTACGTTCTGTGAATATCTCAAAAGGTTCGGACTTGTGTTTCAATAGCAACATATGTCTGAATCATGAAAGATTATCAGAGAATGGAATGAAGTACAAAGAACCGGTCCTGGCATATGTAGACAGGGGACTTTCATACATCAGCATGTATCAATCCCAAGAGTTCACTAACTCTTTCTCTGTTTCCAATAAACAGAGCCGTGGTCATTTTATCTTTGTGACATGACTGGCAAGTTTCACAAGATGTAAATTCAAACTAATTTAAATATGCATCTGCATGTAACTTAGCTAGTCGGGTCGCATTGATATGACCTAGTCTACAATGCCTCAAGAAGGATTCGTTCATTTCTGAACTCTTCCTCTTGTGTGTGTTCTTTATACTAAAGAACTGTAGTTTGATTTAGAACATCAATGCTTTTAGATAACGTGCCTGAACCGATCAACTTTTGATATAGGAAATGTTCAAAACATTATCCAACAATACAAAATTTTATCATTTCTTTACTTCTAAAGAGACTGATATGATTTTGTATATCAGGTTCGGTACCTAATAACCTTTGTTCAGAATCAATGTATTCTGGTAATACAGGGTGATAGTGACCAACAGACTTGGCTGCAACACTTGCACCGTTTTCTGTCTCATGAAACTTATCACCCGTTCTCAGTTCTTTAACTATCTGTAGCCCATGTAACAGATTACATATACGGGATCCTGATCCGGTATCACATACCCAGGACGTAAAGGATACTGAGAAACAGTTCTGTGTAATGAACACACCCGAAGATGATGCATCAACATGCACTTTCTTCGTTTGGGCAGCACGGGAAATCTGGTATTCCCCAATTTCCTGCTCTGTCTTATAACAATTATAAGTTGGAGCGGGACCAACGTTCCCCAGCTCAGTATAACAAGCGGGTTCGGTCAATATATCCATTTTATTATCTTGATTAAGGCGTGATATGGTCGCTATCTGGAGAGAGAGAGAAGAAAACACTCAGCGTATGCTCTTGCAAGATTAGATTGGTTATATAATATATCTAATCAGGATGTCTCCCACTGTTTTAATCAAATCTTCCTTCAAACCCTAAAAGGAAAGATTAGCCGGGATTAATTACACGCTACAAGTTTGCCAATCTTTCAGCCAGGCCAGTGTCGGTACTTTGAGGGAGTTCCCCCGTGCTTTCGCACGAACCTAATTAAAGTAAACCTCATTTTCCCAGGGGCGTAACCCCGTTAATACCTTTCTAGACACCTACTTGATCGGCTAATTGTAATGTGTAAAACTCTCCCAGGAGTAACTCTTACTCGCAGCGGGTATCGGGATCCAACTATCTTATAGAAGGTATGCAATCTCATTGCAAATTTCAACTCTTGAAATTCCCAATAATATTTTGCCCCTAGCGATCTATGACCTTAACTAAGTCAACAAAGCATAAATCGCATGTCAAGTTCAACCCGTACATTTCCCGATTGAATTAAACCCACCCGTACGACCCTTAACTGAGTCAACAAAGCCGTACGAATACCCTAATCCAATCACATCTCATGTTTTAGCAGATAAACATTACTTAGCTACCGTACACTATGCCTTAACTAAGTCAACAAACATAGCATGAATACTAAATAATATCTATCTGAAATGACGGAGGGCTACGCAGGTTTTTCAGAAAACCCTGAGCGTAATAAACTTGATATCGTTGTAGAATCGAGTGATTTTAAATGGAGTGTTTTTTGAGGCTTTTCTAGTTTTGCTAAAGGGGTCACTCCCGGTGAAGGGATCGTCGGCCCTTTCCTCATCGAATAAGGTGCAGGATATTTCACAAATACCACTATGCAAAGCAAGAACTATAGAAGCAATCAAAAGACAAACCGAGTTTGTAGCATCTGCCAGTTATTGCTAAAGGAGTCACTCCCGGTGAAGGGATCTCGGTTCTTTCCTTATCGAATAAGGTGCTGGATGTTCTACAAGGAACACCGCTATGCAAAGCAAGAACTGTAGCTACCAGTCTTTATTAAACAAGTTTCTACAACATCTTAGGTTTCTTTTATTTCATTAATCTCATTAATGAAGTCCCATTTTAATTATGCTTCGCAAGCATCTCTTTTGAAACGAAATCTGCAATATAACATATATCTCATATATATAAAATATAAACATTCGTCTCAGGCAGTAATATGATCTCATCACAGAACATTGCAGCAGAAGAACATATATGAAATATTGGATATACTAGGACGTCCATGTTTTCAATACGAGCCAGTATAAAACACGGATTCCACGGTCGCGATGAATAGCCAAACCCACATCCCTAGACCCATACGAGAGCGGCAAGTAACACTGCCAATTCTAGGGTTAGGAGACCCGGTCTCGACTCCTCGAGATCGTCTCCCACTGGACCCTAGAACCCGGTTACTTGTGCTCCCCGCCTTGGGTCTACCTAATGCGGAAAAGTAAATAATATACAACGGTGACATCTTCCGCTATCTGGAAGTGCCCCAATAAAAGAATATTACATACAAATGAATTTTACATGAATGAAAAAGAAAAACTCTCATCTCACATAAAACCCCCGGCTATTCAAACACGACGATCCAATATAACATATCACAGCAACACATAATATCTCATATCATCAACGTAAGCAAGTATGCGTATCCCGATTGTCGTTGATGTATAGCAACGAAGCCGGTGATACACCACATACTACGCTTACGGTCACAGAAAAGAAAGTGTAAAACTACAACAGTTGAAATCCGCAACCTCCTTAGACATCGCATGCCTAACCAGATGAATTCCTTAGACATCTCATGCCTAACAATTATAAACCCCGCATTTTAGTCTCATTATCGAAAACTCTTTTCAATATCAAGTCGGGCAATTCAACAAGATTCCCGACGTCCTGATCGAATGCTCGTCGCAAACTTTAGTAGACGGCCGCACCCCCAGATGCCGTCGACGAAGTACACTATGGCGGAACACCGCTGCCGCGAGCACCCGAACGGATGCTTTCGGCGACGGAGTTCTCCTACAGTCACTTGGTCGGGGCTATGGGACGTGGCTGTCTATTAAGTTTACCCGGCGAGTATCCGCGTACGCTACGTAATTGCGACGGACTTTTGATCACATCAAAATTCCGTGGCAACTGATCATCTGAGACTAAACTTCTATGTTTATAATATTCAAATTAGTTATCTCATAACTACCTGTGGATTCCAAATATTGTATCACATTCCAGATAAATAGAAAAAGTTAAACTTTCCGATCGAATCATCAAACACCCAAGATTTCCCCAATATATCTCAACACTTGAAATTAGTTTAAAAACATTCATCACATGCCACAGTACCAATGGTCTAGCCATAGAAGGGTCAAGCCAACGCCTCACATGTGGCACGCCGTACTGCCCCAAACCCTATGGTTCAAAAGGCAGTTCAAGACGGTCACATAATCGAGTTAAGGTTTGTTGTCTTCTAGAGGGTCCACCGCGTTACTTGCATGACTTAGAACGTTCTTAAACACGAGAAAAAAATCCAACTTTTGAAAAAAATTCCGACAGGGGAAAAAGTGAGTTATTGATATCCGCCCGAACTTTTTAACAGTTTCTAAAATTATCCGGACAAAATAAACAAAGTCATAATATCCGATCGAATCTTTAAGTCCCCAATACAACCCAGATAATTCAACAGTTGAATAAATATTAAAAAATCCCAGAGAACTCAGCACCAGAAAATAGGAATTACTGCGCAAATATCAATGCAATAGGAGACCGTACGACTGCGGAACCGCCGCACATGCCAGGCTCGTGCCGCGGTGGTTTATTTGAATTAGGCCCCCGTATTTTACAGTAATACATATTAGACCTTGCTTAATTTTCTGCATATTTTTAATTGACAAAAATCCAAATTTTCAAAAAATTTCCAGAAAGTGGGTTTTTTCAGGTTTTCTGGGTTCGATCGGACTTTAAACTTCGTCTAGACTTCGCCTAAAGCTCTAGCTTGGCTCTGATACCACTGTAGGGTTGCTAGGCATGCGCACAAGGGTCTACGAGGCATCAACCATGCCCGATTAAAAATTTAGCCGTGCCGAACAACCCGAATACGGAACTTTAAACTAGAGATTAGGCGAAAACTAACATGTTAACAACTTAACACTAAGTGAGAGGGATTATAACCTTTGTAGATCCGGTCCTTCACTTCATATGCTCCGTGTTGTGGTCCCTTCGCTGCGATCATCGGGATCCGGACTCTCGAGAGGTTCCACGAAGAGAAAGGTGCAACCTTTACTTCCAATCTTCGATACTAAGATGATCTACCTTGAAGTTTCTTTAACACAAGCTAACACTCTTGAAATGATGTGAACACCCTCATCTAAATGGCAAGGGAAGATGAGGATGATGAAGTAGGATTTTTGCTCTCTTTATTTATCTTTTCCTCATATTTATCCATCACAAAAATCAAAGCAAGAAAGCATTTCAAGCAAAGAAGAAGAAGGAAGAAGATGAACAATATTAGAATCCTTTTGGGATGAATAGGAAAAGAAAATGATATGATGAATAATGTAACCATGGTCAAACTAACCATTGTAGAGATTTGACTAAGGTTAAAGGTCTGGTTAGGTTAAGGAAATATCTAGCATAATATCTTTACAAAGACAAAGAAAGAAAGCTTCTAGAAACTTCTAGAAAACCTTAACCCTAATCAAACCCTAACCATGTTTAATCTCTACTAAACAAGTTGTATTATTTATCATATCATGTTACAATATTATATATCACATATATAATATTTATCGTAACAAAATAAAATAATACATTTAACATATATCGCTTATATATCAATGTATTATCCGAGTGAGAAAAAGAATCTTTTAGTGAGCAAATATTAGTTAATATAATTTAATATATCATATATATTATTATACATTAAATTATCGTATCAACACTTGATCTGACAATCCGGCTATATCGCATATAACCGACTAATATTTATCCGTACCGATTCATCGAATCAACACTTGGTCCGATGAACCGGCTGATATCAAATATCACGAGAATATAATACGGTATCACATATCGCATTATCCTCGGTCCCGCACATGTCACATATGTGTCCCTACTCCGTTTTACCTGAGTCAAGAAACCTCTGTGTAGGACTCTAAAGAATCGTCAATACGCCGGCAGTAGGTGATGATCATATCAAACACCCACAAGCTGCAAGGTCAGCTAAACGTAACAGCTACCCAGGTATTGAGCGCTCAGAAGATCAACAAGCAAGCCTGTACATTCTCCTGTGAATCCAAACAGTAACACTCCCGTACAGTCCGGTCTCGTCGTCTGATATGTTGCATATCTCGCCTAGGGGTGGTAAACGTCAGACTCCAGTAGCTCGATAAGTCGTGTCGATATGAGGTCTATAACAGTTCGAGAAACTACTGATAACACTTACCAGTAAATCTCAGCAACCCTGGCCAGGGATTTCCGGTTATAGCCAATCGAACACAGCACAACATCAACTCCCTATACCGGGAGAGACGAATCCCCTCCTATCGCTCATTGCCTCCATGTGATTCGGGACTGTACCCAAAAGCCACCTTTTTGCACGCCCTCTTGGACGTGGTATGATGGAAATCAAAGCACAGTGGGAATCACACAAGACTCTATGACGATCTCGGGTCAACAGACTACTCTGTACCAGTGTCACCGGAGAACTGCCATCTGACGTATGGTATAATACCATCTGGGAGTTCTCGGCGAGTCCGTCCAGTGTACCCAGTCTCCACTGAGCACCCGTACACCATCCTTGATGTCAAACACCGATGGATATGGGATCATCCATCGCCCATCATATGGGTCAAGATGCGTATACGCTAGTCTACTCTGGTGCATCGATGCCCTGTCTCGATACACCCTCGACTAGGAACAGTTATAGGATGTACTCGTCGACTACCGTGGCCCCACTAGTATGATCTCATCATAGTCCCAGTAGTCGAGTACATATCCTAAGGGCTTTATCAACATGTAATATAGAGACAATCAGAGTACATGTTAAGATAAAGTACAACCAGATAGCATACTATCATGTCGAGCAAGAAAGTCCTCCCTATATATGTCCTAGCATCCACTACAATATACATTGTATGTACAGTAATGGCCTCTAGGGCATACATATACTGCTATTGGGGGTCCGACGTTACTAGCCCCCTAGGCAGATATGCGATACTCATAGACGAACGGACCGGACTGTATATACATTGTCACTGTTAGGCTCAGTAGGGTTTCCGGGTGAGTTCGCTCATCGGCCTCTCTTGAGGTCAGTCCATGGGCAGTCGTTACGCATAGCTAGTGCCGCTGACGGTTTGTGGTTAAACCCACTGCCAGGGTACTGACGAGTCATTAGAGTCCCCCACAGATAGTTTCCCAAGTTCGGGCGAAACGTTGTAGAGGCCGTATGGTTTTATGGCAGGGTTCGGAAAATGCACGTGCGTTTACGCACATGTCAGTTTTCGGGCAGATGATACTGGTCGGCTTTGGTTTAAGCCGGATCCGAGTATTATATTGAGTAGATATAATATCCTTGTCTCAGTTGCATTTGTATTCGGTCGTAATACAAATGTTGGTATATTTATACAGTTACGGGGTTATCCTGAAATTCGTTTCGGGATCACTTTTGGAAGTTGCCAGTTTCCAGTTTTCTATCGGCCGTCTTTTAACATTCGGTTAAAGACGGGTTTATCTTTTCTTGGATGAGGGTGAGTCATGCTTCTAGAAGGTTCTAGAGAGGGTGACTTGGCTTGGTGAGTCACTGGTGCATTAATGAAGTCATTAATGTCTTGACGAGGTGTACAATGACTCATGCTTTAAGCTTTAATGTTTCTTGTTTACTTAAGGATATTTGCTTTAGATCTTTTTGCTTACACTCACCCCTTTGCTCCTACACTCACTCTCCTCCTTCTACTTATATTGGCCGGCCACCCTTTGAGAGAGAGAGAGAGATTGATTTCATTTTTGAGAGAAAAAGACTATGGTTTTGAGTGTATGGAAATTACATAGTTCATTTCTCATTCCATTTCATTTCGAGTGGCAACTTCATTAACCGATCGTCCACGGTTTTGGACGAAGTGAGACAAAGTAATCTACTCATATTCTACATCATTCTTGGTCGTCTCTTTTAGCAAACTTGACGACCGAGTTGCCTCGAGTCAGAGGCGGGAGCCCGTTTAAAGAATCGTTGACGTGGTGCCACCTGGACGAGCAGATCGGTGATCGAAGAGATTGGAGCAGCCGCAACGGAGCGTGGGATGATGGTTGAAGAACGAAGGACTCAGATCATTCGGTATAACCTTTCTACACTCTTTACAGTTTGTTAGTTTAGCAATAATGGCAGATCCGGGTTAAAGTATACGATAGCGCCAGTTAAAAAGTTTTTGTTCCGCATTTGGCGTCTGTAGACGGCCGGGGCGCTACCGTAGACTTACATTGGTATCAGAGCCTCACCATTATGCTATACTAACTTGTGCTTACGCGTTTAAAAAATCGATCGAACCGGATATCGAAAAACACAATTTTTAAGCTTCACAGTTTCTGTCGATTTTAAATGATGTCCTAAAATTATTCTACATATCTCGAAAATTTGTGCAGGGTTTTATAAGAACACCGTACAAATTTAGGCTCATGAATCGACAAGACTGCCGCGGAATCGCGGCCAAACCCATGGTTTGGCCGCGCATCCGCGGTCATTCTGTGTGATCATTCCCCCAAACTTGCACAGTGTATTCTTCTGTGGAAATTGGGGTTTTTGGTACATATCTTTTGGGCCCAGATTTTGTTACTGTTCACCAGTTGTTCGTGGGGCCCAATTTGTGATATTTAGTCGATCAAAATTTAAACATGTTAGTTTACAATGCTTACATTATATCTCCGACCGGGAATGTCATTTGATCGGTAAACCGCGTCTGATTGCTATAGTTCTTTTAGACGGGTTTGAAAACATGATATTCGCGTTGATGTTCTGTGTTGTGTGTGATGTTGCGGATTTGTCGTGGTGGATAGCAGTGTGCAATGATAGTGCAGTTTGGATTTATTTGTACATTTGATATTGCGGGGCGAGCGTCCAATATGTGGACTGCCGTCACTGCCTGTTGTATAATATTCTTTTGGGGCACGACCAGGTTGCGGTCGATGTACCTGTTGTACTATTTTTCATTACTGTACTAGGTTTTGCCCCGCGACGGAGTGCACGGATAGCCGGGTTCTGGAGGGCAACGGGTCCGCATCTCATGGCTTTGAGAGGCAGAGGGGACCCACTCTAATATTGGCAGACTATTCGCCGCACTCGTAGGGGGTACAGGTTGACCCAAGGAGGGGTGCCCAAGATTACCGGATTCCGTGAAGTGCAGGGTGGTCCATTCACTTTGCAGTAGGGGGCTGCCTCGCTTCAGGTTTTGGCGGGTAACTTGCCGCACCCGTAGGGGTCTAGGTTTCATTGCACAGGCTATCCACACGACAGGGGAACGTCGGGTTTCAGCAGCGGCTCTGTGAAACCCGGGGATCCCAGATTATCTGTATTGTTCTGTGATGCTTATTAATTTTCTGTAATGTTGCATATTATCACGCCTAGAGCGATTATTGTATATTGGTTTATATACTATTAGATGTTGTATATGTTTTACACCCGCGCTAGTCTAGTCCCCTCTCTGTCGTTAGTTAAGTAACCTAACGGGTGATGACGGGACCCAGTGACGAATGCGGATGGCATATACGTACATTTTATTTTCGTTCTTTTCTGGTGTGATTGATTGATGGGAATGTGTTGATTCTGATTAATGCAAAGTAAAGCAAACCTGTTTACAGTTGTTGGAACAAATTTAAAAAGTGGTATTGCAAAGACGTTTCCTTTTGTTTTGCATAGCGGTATTCAGTGGAATATCCTGCACCTCATTCGACGGGGCAAGGGCCGATATCCCTTCACCGGGACTGACCCCTTGGGCAGAAGTTTGCGTCAGGGTAATAACTTCACTATAGTCGATTACAAGTTGCTTTGCATCGTGGTATTCAGTGGAATATCCTGCACCTCATTCCACGAGGAAAGAGCTGAATCCCTTCACCGGGAGTGACCTCTTTAGCAAAGGTTTTCGCCACTATATTTTAAAAAGCTATCAGGTTCCTTCAGCGATATCAAGTTCGTTACGTTAAAGGTTTTTCGCCAAAAACCAGTCGTAGCCCTCCGTCATTTCTTTTGGGTATTCAGTAGTATTCAAGCTATGCATTTTAGCCAAAGTTAAGGCATAGTGTTTCGTAGCTGCTGGGTATTCATTTGTTGCATAGATAGATGAGTTGGTTTGGGACAGTCATTCTGCCATTTGGCCAAAGCCAGGGGCATGTGCGGGTGGGTTCAAATTGACAAGATAGTGACGGGTAGAACTTGGCATGTGACTTATGACATTTTGAACAAAGCCAAGGTTATAAGAGCATGGGGCAAAAATCATATCGGGAGTTTCTAAAGAAACTGAAACTTGCCAAGTATGCGCATACCTTCTGGAGTGTGATAACGTGAGTGGATTCCGTCACGTTATCATGCGATGAGAGTTGGATCCCGATTCCCACTGATGAGTTGGTTTACTCTTCGGGTGATCCCGATTGATTCTTCTTTCAGGTTTGGAGGAGAATTTGACAGGACAGTGGGAGGTTTCCGGATTAGATAAAGTGATAACCATTCTGATCTAGGTTAGAGTGCACGCAGAGTGTTTCTTTTCTCTCTCTCTTTGGCAGCGACCTTTGACCGACCCTAGACTATGACTCAGTGACCAAGTTGACCGAACCTTCTTAAATTACTGGCTTTTGGATTGTCTGAGTTGCATAAGTCATTGCCACTCCTTCCTTTACCCTTTGTATTTCTCAGAACACCCGTATTACTACGGACATCCACTTCCATTTGATAGATCCATCGTATGGTTATATACGAACTCGAAGGGACTTCTTCGAGGATGGATCAAGGTTCAGGAGAAATAGAATTGGTTTATTCAGTTGTCTTTTATTATCACCTTCTCTCAGGTTGCGAGAGCTCCTTGGTTTAGGAGAGTACACCTATTACGCTTATTGGATAGTCTTATTCCAAACCATAGGCAGGTGCCGAAAGGTAGGGAATGAAGAAAACCAATTATCCTAAGTAGGGTGTGCAGAAGGTAATATGTAAAGACAAAATAAAGGGATTAGAAAGAGGGCAAAGTAAATTGCGACTGTTATCATTCACGACCAAAACCGCGTACTTCATCGCCACTCCTATTTCACCTTTAAAGGAATAAGGTATTATTCAGTTGTCTTTTATCATCACCTTCTCTCAAGATACGAGTACTCCTTGGTTTAGGAGGGTACACCTATTATGCTTACTGGATAGTCTTCTTCCAAACCATAGGCTGGTGCCGAACGGTAGGGAAGGAAGAAAACCATTTAGCCTAACGATGGTGTACAGAAGGTAACGACTAAAGACAAATAAAGGGATTTGGAGAGATGGCAATAAAATATACGGTTGAAGTCATGAATTGGATTATGGAAGAGGCATTACTAGGAATACCAAGATACCGCTATGAAACATTTTCATGTTTCAGTGCATTGTTAAAGAAAAACTGTGTTCCCTATTAGATACTTACTCCAAGGGTATGTATTTACCAGGTTTCATTCTCATGTCTGTATGGTTTTACAGATGATGAGTGGGAGTAAGTTATTGGGAATTAGGTGATTATCCTCATTATATCGGAATTCGTTGTAATTGGTGATATTTGAGGAAATCGCTAGGGTACAGTTTTCAACCTACGACGCACAGGTTATGAGTTGTTTAAACTCAGCGGACTTATACAGAGTATTGTATGTTGTCCAAGTGTCCTTCAGGACAAAGGGGTAGGTCCTCGTACTATGTTCTGTTTACTTATAACTTCTCTAGTTTTTAGACAAGTGTTTCGTAGAAATACATGGTCTAAGTTTTGAGAAGTTGTGGGTATAAGAATAAAGTAGAGAACCAGGTATCACAAGTATCGGGATTCTTCAAAGAGATCGAAGATGTAGATTCTTGTAATTGGTATTCAGACGATAGTGATGGTTTTGAGAAACGTGTTTCTCTTTCAGGTTACTCATAATTGGATGGATTCCTAAGTTGAGTAATGCTGATTAGCCTCTTTCCATTAAGGTGATATGCACTGGAGACAGCTGCATGATTTGAATCTGGTTCCAATTAAATTAAGTGCCAAAGTTTCTATATTGGATATAGAATGGATCATACCTTAAAAGATGTTAAGGTACGGGGAGTTGTCCAGCTTATGCTTAAAACCAGACTCTGGATAACTCAGGGAACGTTTCTGTAATGGCTGTTTGTGGGTTGACCCTGGCTATGACGAGGGTTGATATTCTACCATTTGGAAGATCAATAGTGATATTGTTCTTGACTCGCCACAGTTTTAGTAAAATGGATTTTTTCAGAAAACAATAGTGGGAGTATGGTAGAACTGGAAGTGATTCCAAAACCGCGAACGATTACGGAAAATTTAATAAGACCTATATATTCAATCAGGTTTGACATTCCAATAGCCACTTCACAGATATGGTGGGTAACCTCAGACACCCGAGAGGTACTCCGGTAGCCTCAAGGACGGTGACAGGGAGGTTCTTATCTACCCAGACTTGACACTACTGTTGTTCCAGGCTATGAGACCCGGTAGGAGGGTTGTCGTAGTCAGTGCGAGCATCGGAAGCATAGTAGGCAAGATGCTTTTGTCTATTTATAGACTTGAGCAGTTATAGCGGAGATAGATCATCTATTTTTGATGTGACAGTCATGGGTTTGACTTCAATCAGAATATGGGATGGATCTGTTAAGAAGGTAGTAGGGTGTGATGTCATGTTATTTGGATGACATACACAAAGTAGGAAATAAATTCCTATACTACGATCGGTTGTACTGTGGTCGTCACACAGTTGTTTCTCCAGACAGGATATGGATATAATATTTGACATTCTGGTTTCTAGATCTATGGTTTTAGATCTGGATTTGGGTAGTTTCCCAATGTGGGTACTTTGACAGTATTCTAATGGTTTTTAGAATAGATGACTCCTAGCATGGTGGTGTACCTGCAGGTAATAGAGTCACCCTCTCTAAAGGTGTCTTACAGACTAAAGTGGAAAGGAATGTGCATGATTGGCAGATCACTTGCTTAGGCAATTGAGTCAATCGTGAGATGTCAAGTACCACACCAGATGTTGTTTTTGCACTAGATGCAATAAGTTTGTATTAATCTAATCCTGGAGAAATATAAGGAAGCAGTTTTAGAACATAAGTACATGTTCTACGGATTTGATAACAGCAGCATCCTTCGGGAGACGGTTATCATTCCAGGCTTCAAAGGTGACATGGTAGACAGAGTGATTGTCAGAGTTATAGTTTTCCCTCTGAAGAGGGACAGTATTATGGACAGGTGGTCCTAGAGGATACTGTGGGAGGCTTGGTGCAGGATACTGATTAGGTTCAGTGATCGATACAGTCTAAGAAGTTTGGATTTGGAGTTCATTTATGAACTAGTTCCCATAAGATATCCAGACATATTCTAAGACAGGTATTACTCAATTCGGGAGATGGCTTTCTCTGCGAACTTGAGATTTAGAGAGATATAGAAAGAAACTTCTAGGCGGATCCACTCACTGAGGCTATTTCTCGAACACAATAGTTTTACAAACGGGCTTTGTGAAACTGATTAGTACAGGAGTTGGATGTTCGGTTTCACACGGGCTGTGAGTAGTCGACATCGCAATAATTAGCCTTAAGTGCAAGTGGGAGATTGTTGGAGATACTGCTCTCAGAGTCAATTATTGGATCGCAGGTACGTGATTGCAATGATTGCGGAGGACCTATACCGGTATGACAGTCTTACTCGAGATGATAGTATGCTATCTGGTTTGCCTTTATCAGTCGTGTACATGTTCAGGTGACTGTTTACATGTTACACTTTGATAGAGCCCTTAGGATCTTGCTTTACTACCAATAGTATGATGGCGATCATATACGTGAGAGTTGGGTGGTTTATATGCATATCCATAATTGTGGTCCCTAGTCGTGGGAGTTTCGAGACAGGACATCGATACTCCGGAGTAGACTAGTGTATACAGTCGAGACCCCGGCGAGGGGCGGTGGCCTGTCTCACAAGCCACTGGTGTCAGTTGGATCACCTAAGATGTATACAGGTGCTCATTGGGTTATGAGTACACCGGACAGGACTCGCCGGGAATCTGCTAGTTGGTATTATACATATCGTCAGATAGCAGTTCCCTGGTGACATGTGTACAGGTTAGTTCATCAACCTGAGGTCGTCATTTGTCTCATGTGAGTTTCCACTGTGCTTTGATTTCTACCCTACCACGGCTCAAAGGAGTCGTGCAAACAGGTAGTTTTTGGGTACAGTCCCGAGCCACATGGAGGCAAGTGAGCGGATCGCCAGGGGATTCGTCTCTCACGGTATTGGGGGTGAGATCGTGCTGTGTCTAGGAGAGCCATTATACAAAGCCCACGGCCGTGGCAGGAAATTTACTGGTAGGTACACCAGTAGTATCTCAGGGTGTTATTAGGCTACACTCCGACACGACTTATACTGCTATTGGGGGTTTGACGTTACTAGCCCCCTAGGCAGATATGCGATACTCATAGACGAACGGACCGGACTGTATATACATTGTCACTGTTATGCTCAGTAGGGTTTCCGGGTGAGTTCGCTCATCGGCCTCCCTTGAGGTCAGTCCATGGGCAGCCGGTACGCATAGCTAGTGCCGCTGACGGTTTGTGGTTAAACCCACTGCCAGGATACTGACGAGTCATTAGAGTCCCCCACAGACAGTTTCCCAAGTTCGGGCGAAACGTTGTAGAGGCCGTATGGTTTTATGGCAGGGTTCGGAAAATGCACGTGCGTTTACGCACGTGTCAGTTTTCGGGCAGATGATATTTGTCGGCTTTGGTTTAAGCCGGATCCGAGTATTATATTGAGTAGATATAATATCTTTGTCTCAGTTGCATTTGTATTCGGTCGTAACACAAATGCGGGTATATTTATACAGTTACGGGGTTATCCTGAAATTCGTTTCGGGATCACTTTTGGAAGTTGCAAGTTTCAAGTTTTCTATCAGCCGTCTTTTAACATTCGGTTAAAGACGAATTTATCTTTTCTTGGATGAGGGTGAGTCATGCTTCTAGAAGGTTCTAGAGAGGGTGACTTGGCTTGGTGAGTCACTAGTGCATTAATGGAGTCATTAATGTCTTGATGAGGTGTATAATGACTCATGCTTTAAGCTTTAATGTTTCTTGTTTACTTAAGGATATTTGCTTTAGATCTTTTTTCTTACACTCACCCCCTTTGCTCCTACACTCACTCTCCTCCTTCTACTTATATTGGCCGGCCACCCTTTGAGAGAGAGAGAGAGATTGATTTCATTTTTGAGAGAAAAAGACTATGGTTTTGAGTGTATGGAAATTACATAGTTCATTTCTCATTCCATTTCATTTCGAGTGGCAACTTCATTAACCGATCGTCCACGGTTTTGGACGAAGTGAGACAAAATAATCTACTCATATTCTACATCATTATTGGTCGTCTCTTTTAGCAAACTTGACGACCGAGTTGCCTCGAGTCAGAGGCGGGAGCCCGTTTAAAGAATCGTTGACGTGGTGCCACCTGGATGAGCAGATCGGAGATCGAAGAGATCGGAGTAGCCGTAACGGAGCGTGGGATGATGGTTAAAGAACGAAGGACTCGGATCGTTCGGTATAACCTTTCTACACTCTTTACAGTTTGTTAGTTTAGCAATAATGGCAGATCCGGGTTAAAGTATACGATAGCGCCAGTTAAAAAGTTTTTGTTCCGCATTTGGCGTCTGTAGACGGCCGGGGCGCTACCGTAGACTTACATAACGGTCCCCAGGTAGATGTCGATAAGAAGGCCGATGAGGAAATGCATACGAACTCCTACTGAGCCTGATATGACAATCACCATACAGTCTGGTCTGTTCGTCTACGACTATCGCATATCGGGCCTAGGATGCGGCAAGCGTCAGTCCCCTAAAAGCGGTATAAGTCGTGTCGGAGCAAAGCCCATTACACCTTGAGAAGCTACTGGAAATCCTACCGGTAAATCTCGTTTGCCCTGGCCAGGGACTTTGCGTGATGGCTCTCCAGACATAGCGCGATATCAACTCCCAATACCGGGAGAGACGAATCCTATCTAACCGCCACTGCCTCCAAGTGCTTCGGGACTGCACCCAACTGCTACTTGTTTGCACGACTCCTTTGAGCCGTGGTAGGGTAGTAATCTAAGAAAAGTAGGAACACACTCGAGGCGAAGCAGCAGTGTCAAGTCTGCAGACTATGCTGTACTCATGTCACCTGGGAACTGTTAACTGACGATGGGTATAATACCAACCAACAGTTCCCTGCGAGTCATGTCCGGTGTACCCGTAACCCAACGAACACATGTATATTATCTCCAGTACAACGTACTAATGGCTGTGGGACAGACCACCTGCCCAACTGGGATGAGAAGCGTACGCACTAGTCTACTCCGGAGTATCGATGCCCTGTTTCGATAATCCTATGACTAGGGACCTGAAAAAGGATGTGCTTGTAGACTACCGAGCCCCCACTAGTGTGACTTCCATCACAACGCTGGTAGTCAAGCAAGATCCTAAGGGCTCTATCAATATGTATTCTCGATATGCTAACATATACACATATTAAGATAGATACAAACCAAGTAGTGTACTACCATGTTTAGCAAGACTGTTAATATAACTGTGAATATCGCAAACTTCCATTAAGTAATATACAAGCTAGTATGATACAATAATGGCCCCTAGGGCATATACGCTAACAATCTCCCACTTGAACTAGGGCCGTGTACTGGCGTATCGAAGACCTATCATCTCTGATAGTCCCTCGAACTGTGTCTGAGGTAAGGCCTTTGTGATTGGATCTGCAGTGTTCTCCTCTGTAGCAACTCTCCGGACCTCGATCTCTCGGCGATCTATGATCTCCCTGATCAGGTGATACCCCCTTAGGATTTTTCTGGACTTCTGATGTGACCTGGGTTCCTTCGCTAAAGTTATAGCCCCATTGTTATCACAATACAGAGGTATTGGATCAACAATGGATGGAACCACCTGAAGTTCTGTGAGGAACTTCTTCATCCAGACCGCTTCTTTTACGGCATCGCAAGCAGCGATATACTCCGCTTCCATCGCCGAGTCAGCAACGGCGTCCTGCTTGGAACTCTTCCAGCACACCGCCCCTCCATTGAGGGTAGAGACATAACCTGACATGGACTTAGAGTCATCCTTGTCACTCTGGAAGCTGGAATCAGGAAAGGCCTCGATCTTGAGGTCTTTTCCGCCGTAAACCAAAAACATCTCCTTAGTCCTTCTCAGGTACTTGAGAATGTTCTTTACTGCTATCCAGTGCTTCTCCCCTGGGTCTGACTGATACCGGCTTACCACGCTCAGTGCGTAAGCTACAACTGGTCTTGTGTACAACATCGCATACATTATAGAGGCTACCGCAGAAGCGTAGGGTATAACTGACATGCAATCCCTTTCCAAATCAGTCTTAGGAGACTTCTCTTTGGAGAGGGTGATTCCGTGACAAGCCGGTAAACTACCGCGCTTAGAATCTTCCATACTGAATCTTTTCAGTATAGTGTTGATATACCTGGACTGTGAAAGTCTTAACATCCTCTTGGATCTATCACGACAGATCCGGATTCCCAGAATGTAAGAGGCATCACCCAGGTCTTTCATGGAGAACCTGTGTGACAAGAATCCTTTGACAGATTGTAGCATAGGAATGTCATTTCCTATTAAGAGAATGCCATCCACATACAAGACGAGAAATACGAAAGTTCGTGCTTCAATTTTACTATATATACATGGTTCATCTGGATTTTTGATAAAGTCATATTCTTTGAGCGTTTCGTCAAAACAGATGTTCCAACTCTGCGATGCCTAATTTAGTCCATAAATGGACTTAAATAACTTGGACACTTTCCCGCTGCTCCCACTCTGATTGAAACCTTCTGGATGATCCATATAGACGCACTCTTCTAAATTACCATTTAGAAAAGCCGTCTTTACGTCCATCTGCCACATCTAATAATCAAGGAAGGCAGTAATGGCAAGAAGGGTCCGAATGGATTTGAGCATAGCCACTGGAGAAAAAGTTTCGTCATAGTCCAAACCAGGTCTTTGACGAAAATCCTTCGCAACAAGTCTAGCCTTATAGGTTTCCACCTGTCCATCTACACCAATCTTTTTCTTGAAGATCCACTTGGATCTTATGGGTTTCACCCCATCTGGAGCAAAGTCCATACTTTGTTGGTGTACATGGACTCCATATCGGTCCGCATGCATCCAGCCATCTTACTGAGTCACCGCTCTGGATGGCCTGCTGGAAGCTAGTAGGTTCATCATTATCAATGATGCAATCTTCTTTATTCCCGTCTATGAGAAAACCATAGTATCTCTCAGGCGGATGAGACGGCCAACTAATCCTGCGGAAGGGTGCGGGAATGTCCTGTTCTTCTTGAACTTCTGGTTCTACCAAACTTTCAGTTGTAGTTTGTAGTTCTGGAATTTCTTCCAGTTCTATTGCACTCCCACTTGTTTCCATTTCTAAAAACTACTATTCTAGAAAATGGGTATTACGCGAAACAAAAACCTTTTGTTCCTCTGCGTAATAGAAATAATACCTCTTGGAGTTCTTTAGATATCCCACAAACTTACACTGCACTGATCGTGCCTCGAGTTTGTCCGTATGCTGCTTTTTAACAAAAGCTGGACATCCCCATATCTTCAGATACTGAAGATAAGGTTTCTTCCCACTCCACATCTGATATGGTGTGGTAGGCACAGTCTTGGTAGGAGCCATGTTCAAAAGATATGCCGCTGATTCTAGCGGATAACCCGAGAAAGATCGCGGTAACTCAGCATTACTCATCATGGAACATACCATATCCAATAGGGTTCGATTCCGTCTCTCCGATACACATGCTGTGGAGTGTATGGAGGAGTAAGCTGAGAGAGAATTCCTTTCTCTTTGAGGTAACCTAGGAACTCGGCACTTAAGTATTCACCACCTCTATCAGATCTCAGTTTCTTGATACTTTTGCCGGTTTGGTTTTCTACTTCATTCTTATATTCTTGGAATTTCTTAAAGGCCTCGGATTTATGTTTCATCAAGAAAATGAATCCATACCTAGAGTAATTATCCGTAAAAGTAATGAAATATGAAAAACCACCTCTTGCATGTGTAGACATTGGACCATATACATCGCTGTGTATGAGTCCTAAGAGCTCGTGCACTTTTACTCCATGTCCAGTGAATGGAGCCTTTGTCATCTTTCCTTTGGGACATGATTGACAAGTGGCATAAGATTGATATTCGAACGGATCCAAATATCCTTCTCTATATAACTTAGTTAACCTTGTCTCATTGATGTGACATAGTCTACAATGCCATAAGAAAGCCTGATTTATATCAGGAGACTTTCTTTTTAGTGTGTTCTGGACATTGAAAATCTGTAATTTGTTTAACACATATATACCGTTATCTAGTTTACCGGACCCAATCAAACCTTGATTAAGGTGGATATTAACAACATCGCTAACAAACGTGAAATCATAACCTTCTTTTGATAACAACGATACTGATATGATATTATACGTTAAACCGGGTACACAAAAACAGTTATGCAAAACCAAAATATGTCCACTCGTCAATCCAAGATGATAATTCCCTACGGACACAGCACCCATACTAGCTTCGTTAGCAACATGGAGGGTCATATCACCAACCTTCAGCAATCTATGGTTTCTCAGTGTCTGCAATGAATTGCATGTAAGTCGACGTTAGACACCCCACATGATGCGGGGAGGCAAAATAAGTAAAACAATCATTTTGTTTAAACTAACATCGACTAACTTTAAGGATCTTTGTCAAACCCTAACTAACAACAACATAGAAGTGATTAGCTACTATGAAAGATGATTATACCTAATGAATCAAGTCCTTCTTGTTCTCGTTGATCACCTCCTCGTCGACCTCCTCGTTGTGATAGAAGATCCACCCGAGAGCTACTTCTCTAAGCTTTAACCTCACACTTGAGGTAACTAGGTAACTATGAGTGCTAATCAAAGCAACCTAGAGGATATAGAAGAGGATTAGGGATCTATTAGTCTTGCTAACCCTAGGATCTCAACACATGAGAGGATTAGGGTTAGGGTTGAAGAGAGAAAGCTTGAGGAGAGAGAATGTGAAAGTAATTATGAAATGAAAATTAACTCATTTGTGTATATATCATGAAGCATAAAATATCTTGCACAAAAATATCTTTGCACAAATATCTTCATGCTTCATTTAATATAAATGAATCATCTAATGAGTCATTAAAACCATTAATGCTTTATTAACTCATTTGATGAATCATTTCCATGAGTCACAAATCCATTTAATGCAAATAACACCTAAGCTCTCCACCTCATCAATCTTCTGGAAGCTTCTCGACAAATTATGAGAATTCCCCTCCCATCCATGAAAACACAGAAATACCGAGACAGTATAAATGCAATAATCCAATACTAGAATCTGGCTTAAACCAAAGCCTGCTAGTATAAACTGTCCGAACATCGTACGTGCGTAAAAACACGTATGTGTCCGAACCCTGTCATAAAACCATACGACCTCTATATCATTTAGCCTGAAGTAGGGAAACTCTCTGTGAGGGACTCTAAAGACTCGACTACTACGCTGGCAGTGGGTTTAACCATAGGCCGCAAGCGGTACTAGCTGTACGTAACGGTTCCCAGGTAGATGTCGATAAGAAGGCCGATGAGGAAACCCATCCGAACTCCTACTGAGCCTGATGTGACAATCTCCGTACAGTTCGGTCTGTTTCTCTAGGACTATCGCATATCGGGCCTAAGGGGCGGCAAGCGTCAGTCCCCTATAAGCGGTATAAGTCATGTCGGAGCGAAGCCCATTACACCTTGAGAAGCTACTGGAAATCCTACCAGTAAATCTCGTTTGCCCTGGCCAGGGACTTTGCGTAATGGCTCTCCAGACACAGCGCGATATCAACTCCCAAATCCGGGAGAGACGAATCCTATCTAACCGCCACTGCCTCCAAGTGCTTCGGGACTGCACCCAACTGCTACCTATTTGCACGACTCCTTTGAGCCGTGGTAGGGTAGCAATCTAAGAACAGTGGGAACTCACTCGAGGCGAAGCAGCAGTGTTAAGTCTGCGGACTATGCTGTACTCATGTCACCTGGGAACTGTTAACTGACGACGGGTATAAAACCAACCAACAGTTCCCTGCGGGTCCTGTCCGGTGTACCCGTAACCCAATGAGCACCTTATACTATCTCCAGTACAACATACTAATGACTGTGGGACAGACCATCTCCCCAACTGCGATGAGAAGCGTACACACTAGTCTACTCCGGAGTATCGATACCCTGTCTCGATAATCCTACGACTAGGGACCTTAAAAAGGATGTGCTTGTAGAATACCCAGCCCCCACTAGTGTGACTGCCATCACAACGCTGGTAGTCAAGCAAGATCCTAAGGGCTCTAGCAAAATATATTCGCGATATGCTAACATATTCACATATTAAGATAGATATAAACCAAGTAGCATACTACCATATTTAGCAAGACTGTTAATATAACTGTGAATATCCCAAGCTTCCATTAAGTAATATACAAACTAGTATGATACAATAATGGCCCCTAGGGCATATGCACTAACAATCTCCCACTTGCACTAGGGCCATGTACTGGCGTATCGAAGACCTATCATCTCTGATAGTCTCTCGAACTGCGTCTGAGGTAAGGCCTTTGTGAATGGATCTGCAGTGTTCTCCTCTGTAGCAACGCTCCGGACCTCGATCTCCCGGCGATCTATGTTCTCCCTGATCAGGTGATACCGTCTTAAGATTTGTCTGGATTTCTGATGGGACCTAGGCTCCTTTGCTAAAGCTATAGCCCCGTTGTTGTCACAATACAGAGGTATCGGATCAACAATGGATGGAACCACCTGAAGTTCTGTGAGGAACTTCTTCATCCAGACCGCTTCTTTTACGGCATCACAAGCAGCGATATACTCCGGTTCCATCGTCGAGTCAGCAACGGCGTCCTGCTTGGAACTCTTCCAGCACACCGCCCCTCCATTGAGGGTAAAGACATAACCTGACATGGACTTGGAGTCATCCTTGTCACTCTGGAAGCTGGAATCAGCAAAGGCCTCGATCTTGAGGTCTTTTCCGCCGTAAACCAAGAACATATCCTTAGTCCTTCTCAGGTACTTGAGAATGTTCTTTACTGCTATCCAGTGCTTCTCCCCTGGGTATGACTGATACCGGCTTACCACGCTCAGTGCGTAAGCTACATCTGGTCTGGTGCACAACATCGCATACATTATAGAGCCTACCGCAGAAGCGTAGGGTATAACTGACATGCGATCCCTTTCCAAATCAGTCTTAGGAGACATCTCTTTGGAGAGGGTGATTCCGTGACAAGCCGGTAAATTACCGTGCTTAGAATCTTCCATACTGAATCTTTTCAATATAGTGTTGATATACCTGGACTGTGAAAGTCCCAACATCCTCTTAGATCTATCACGACAGATCCAGATCCTCAGAATGTAAGAGGCATTACCCCGGTCTTTCATGGAGAACCTGTGTGACAAGAATTCTTTGACTGATTGTAAAATAGGAATGTCATTTCCTATTAAGAGAATGTCATCCACGTACAAGACGAGGAATACGACAGTTCGTGCTACAATTTTACTATATATACATGGTTCATCTAGATTTTTGATAAAGTCATATTCTTTGACCATTTCATCAAAACAGATGTTCCAACTCCGCGATGCCTGCTTTAGTCCATAAATGGACTTAAGCAACTTGCACACTTTCCCGCTGCTCCCACTCTGAATGAAACCTTCTGGCTGATCCATATAGACACATTCTTCTAAATTACCATTTAGAAAAGCCGTCTTTATGTCCATCTGCCAGATCTCATAATCATGGAAGGCAGCAATGGCAAGAAGGATCCGAATGGATTTGAGCATAGCCACTGGAGAAAAAGTTTCGTCATAGTCCAAACCAGGTCTTTGACGAAAACCCTTTGCAACAAGTCTAGCCTTATAGGTTTCCACCTATCCATCTACACCAATATTTTTCTCGAAGATCCACTTGCATTCTATGGGTTTTACCCCATCAGGAGCAATGTCCAAAGTCCATACTTTGTTGGTGTACATGAACTCCATCTCGGTCCGCATTGCATCCAGCCATCTTACTGAGTCGCCGCTCTGGATGGCCTGTTGGAAGCTAGTAGGTTCATCATTATCAATGATGCAATCTTTTCTATCCGCGTCTATAAGAAAACCGTAGTATCTCTGAGGCGGATGAGACAGCCTACTACTCCTGCGGAGGGGTGTGGGAATGTCCTGTTCTTCTTAAACTTCTGGTTCTACCAAAGTTTCAGTAGTAGTTTGTGGTTCTGGAATTTCTTCCAGTTCTATTGCGCTCCCACTTGTTTCATTTTCTAAAAACTGATGTTCTATAGAATGGGCATTACGAGAAACAAAAACCTTTTGTTCCTCTGCATAATAGAAATAATACCCCTTGGAGTTCTTTGGATATCCCACAAACTTACACTGCACTGATCGTGCCTCGAGTTTGTCCGCATGCTGCTTTTTAACAAAAGCTGGACATCCCCATATCTTTAGATACTGAAGATAGGGTTTCTTCCCACTCCACAACTGATATGGTATGGTAAGCACAGTCTTGGTAGGAGCCTTGTTCAAAAGATATGCTGCTGATATTAGCACATAACCCCAGAAAGATTTCGGTAACTCAACATTACTCATCATGGAACATACCATATCCAATAGGGTTCGATTCCGTCTCTCCGATACACCGTTGTGCTGTGGAGTGTATGGAGGAGTAAGCTGAGAGAGAATTCCTTTCTCTTTTAGGTAACCTAGGAACTCAGCACTTAAGTATTCACCACCTCGATCAGATCTCAGTGTCTTGATACTTTTGCCGGTTTGGTTTTCTACTTCATTCTTATATTCTTGGAATTTCTTAAAGGACTCGGATTTATGTTTCATCAAGAAAATGAATCCGAACCTAGAGTAATCATCCGTAAAAGTAATGAAATATGAAAAACCACCTCTTGCATGTGTAGACATTGGACCACATACATCGCTGTGTATGAGTCCTAAGAGCTCGCTCGCTTTTACTCCATGTCCAGTGAATGGAGTCTTTGTCATCTTTCCTTTGAGACATGATTGACAAGTGGCATAAGATTGATATTCGAACGGATCCAAATATCCTTCTCTATGTAACTTAGTTAACCTTGTCTCATTGATGTGACCCAGTCTACAATGACATAAGAAAGCCTGATTTATATCAGGAGACTTTCTTTTTAGTGTGTTCTGGACATTGAAAATCTGTAATTGGTTTAACACATATATACCGTTATCTAGTGTACCGGACCCAATCAAACCATGATTAAGATGGATGTTAACAACATCTCTTACAAACGTGAAATCATAACCTTCTTTTGATAACAACGATACTGATATGATATTACACGTTAAACTGAGTACACAAAAACAGTTATACAAAACCAAAATATGTCCACTCGTCAATCCAAGGTGATAATCCCCTACGGACACAGTACCCACGCTAGCTCCGTTAGCAACCTGGAGGGTCATATCACCAACCTTCAGCACTCTACGGTTTCTCAGTGCCCGCAATGAATTGCATATATGAGATCCTGATCCGATATTCAATACCCAGGAAGTAGAGTTGATTGACAGACAATTTTCAATTACAAACACACCTGAAGTCGAAGCCACAACATGCTTCGGTTCCTGGTTCTTGGCAATCCAAGCTTTGCAATCTTTCTTCCAATGGCCTTTCCTACGACAGTGGAAGCACTCTTCCTTTGCCACTACTGGCACCACAACCTTTTCCTTTCCCTTAGCTCCCACCTTATCAACACCAGCTCTTAGTTTGGTAGCGGCCTTCTTCTTCCTTCCTTTGGCCCTAGCCTTGGACCCGGAAGAGGAAGCACCGCGAGCAAACATAGTGGGTGTTTCCCTTGCTTTCTGCAAGGTGCCCTCTGCACTCCTCAACATGTTAAGGAGTTCTGGAAGCTCAACTTCCTTACCTTGAATGTTGAAATTCAAAATAAATTGGGCGTAGATGAAAGGAAGGGATTGAAGAACCAAGTCTGTATAGAGCTCGTTCTCTAAAGTCGTCCCGAGGTCTGCGAGCTCTTCTATATAGCCAATCATCTTAAGGACATGTTCTCCTACAGATGATCTGACGGCCAGCCTTGACTGAAACAAATTCTTCGAGGTCTCGTATCTAGCTATACGAGATTGCTCTCCATACAGTTCCTTGGTGTGGAGAAATATGGACTCAAGATCCATATTCTTGTGCTTCCTCTGATGTTCATTATTCATAGAGGCAAGCACGATGTATTTGGCCTTCGCGCAATCAACTCCCGGGTCTTGTGGATTTCCTTATCCGCAATACTGGATTCTGGACCAGGGACAGCAGGTACCTTAGCAGTAAGGACATACCCCAATTTGTCATAAGTCAAAGACATCTTGACATTCCAGAACCAATTTTTATAGTTTGGCCCTGTCAATTTTTTTTTATCTAATAGTAACTTAAGGCCAGTCATGTTCTGGGTCGCTGCAATTGAGAGAGAGGGGGAACACTTGTAACGTTTCAAAATAATAAAATATTATTTTTGGGAATTTTTATAATTTAATATTATTTTAATGAATATTTTAATATTCCGGTATAATTAAATACAAATAAATGGGGAAAAAATTATGGAAAATTCTAAAATAGGGTATTTTATGAAATTATGTCATTTTAAAGTTTTTATTATTAGTTATGTGCTAAATTAGTGCTAATCGCGATTAAAAATCGCTAATCAGATTTTTGGCATTTTCGCGCAAAAATGTGCACATATCATTTTTCCACATTTGTTACACTTGTTACATGTTTTGGATGCATGGTTGCTTAGGGTTCACCATGGTGGGAGAAGAAAAGAAAAAGGAAAAGAAAAGAAAAAGTAAGTATGATGATGAAGAGAGAGAGAGGGTAGGTATAGGGTCAACCCCTCTTTTTGAACCATCCTTTTTCATTTCCTCATCTCATTTCTCTCTCCCCTTCCCCAAGAGCAGCTGCTGCTCCCGCTCCTCCCTCATCTCCCTCCCCTTCACTCCATAGATCCCTCTCAATTCCCTCACCAAAACACCATTCCCACTTCACAAAACTTGCTCCCAAGCTCACTAGCTACACATTGAACCTAGCAAGAATGGATTTGGAAGACTTTGAGCAACTCAAGAATTTTCTTGAGTTGCCAAAGGAGGTAATTTCTGCAACCCTAGTTTAGTATTTCAATTCTTATTGCATCCATTCTAGTTTCATGTCGATATGGTGTCGTTTGGTGGACTTGTGAAACTTCAAGTTAGGGTTTAGGTTAGATCTGAAATCAAAAATGAAATTGAGAATTGTGGTGACATTAGAACCCCTGGAGGGAAGTTATTTTGGACCCGACCTGAGAGTTAAACCCAGAATACGGATTTAGTGAATCGATATCGGGGAAAATAGTAAATTTGGTAGTGTATTTAGGAATCTGCTATCACCCCGAGACCCCTAAATTAAAACTGAGTTGACAGTGAGATGTGCAGGCACCCTGGAACCACCACACAAAGCCCCATCCCCTAATTCCTTGTTTGGTCCGCAGATTTAATCCCAATGGCCGCAAATTGCGGCCAGACCAGGTTGGAACCCCTTTGTTTTTGTTATGTAGCCTTTTTCCCTATAAACTTGACCCTGGGTATGTGCAATTTTGTCTGATTCCATCTAGGGTAAAATCTGGGTTGATTTTCCTATGTTGGCGCATAATTTACGACTTGATTTAGCATGGATTTTGGTATTTGGTGATTCGTTTCTGTCGGGTGATGTTTGGACGTCAACGACAAGTGAATATTGATCGTGTTTACATGCGAGACGGTAGGTTTTTACCTATGCGAGTAGCGTGTGCTGTTTTGGTTTTCCGATGTGATTTTCATATGATTTAGCGTTGTGATATACTTGTAGGTACCCTACGTGATGTTGAGGCGAAGAAGATGAAAATGGCGACATTGGCGTTGGCACACGAGAAGCAAGGTGAGTAGATTATATCTACGGAGGAAATCGGGTGGATGGCGTATAGCACCCCCGCATTTCGATGTCTAGTATACTATATATACTATATGATAGCCTATTGAGTGACATGGAGATCATAGATGTGTTAGGTGTACTATGGATATTTAGGGTTAGAAGTGAACTAGTGTATTTTTCTAGTTGCGAACCCTAGCATAGGTTTACACCCACACGCACACACATGCTTATTGCTACACTTATATCAAGATGACAGGGATAGTGTATGATACTGAAGATGAGTCGATGAGTTTTAGTCATGGGGCCGTGAGGTCGGCGATATGATATGATGTGATTCGTATTTGGGATACGATACGAGATTTTAGCGGGCCTTTGGACGTGTGTTTTACACACGCGCTTATATTTGTTTAGATGGTATCGATTGTACTAGACTTAGATCAGTACCCCAGATCACGTGATATGATGATAAAGATACCAGATATTGATGAGATGAATGTGATATTGACCCGTACCCAGCTATTGGGATGTCGTACGACGATTACCGTACGAGCTTTATATTGATGATAGATACGCACTCATGACTCGAGCATATTATTTGATGTAGATTGTATCGTATGTGATACTATTGAGGGGGATCACCGACTATTATATTTATATACATATATCGACTCAGATGTAGGTAGTTTCCATATCCCTCCCGATTGACTTGATAGCTAGATGTAGATTATTTAGTAGACATTAGATTAGACCTAAGTCATACCTATTTCAAAACTAACGAATCGGGAATATTTTAAAGATAGGCAAAAAGGGATTCTACGGATATTTTCAAACGAAGCATCTTTTCTTAAAAACACGTAGCCCTTATTTTACCAAAGACCCCGATTCGTCTTATTTCAAATGGCAAAGTTGCATGATATATTTATTAAGGTAGATTCTTCACTGTTGCGTTGATTATTTGATTCCGCATATTCATGCTATTTGCATTGCATTGCTTGTGTTTATTGATATATTATAATCATGCTGCTAGGACACCAGCACTATTACCGATGATGCGTATGTACCACGTACACTTACTTGCCGGCTGACACACATCTTCATCGGTAATTGCCATGTCTCTACACAGTAGTATTGTTTCATCAAGATATGACCCTTATATGTGCATACTATTATTCCATGTTGCATGATATACCGTTATACTTGCACTACTTTTATATGTGGCATACATCATGCTTTCTGATTATGCGCATTGAGATATGTTGTTTCCATGATATTTCTGGATTTGGGAACCACGGGTATTTCAAAAGAGAATATGTATTTTTTTAAAAAACCCGGTTACCCTCGATATGATATTTCAGTGCGTCCACCATGTGTTTTCTCGGTGCTGAGAGCGACATGTGAAACCCGATTCGAGGAGGGGGATGAAGCCGATTGCGGGTACATGGTGGGCCCGGTGTAACACCTTAGGATGTGTTTGGTGAATATTTATATTTAAATAAAGGGTTTTTAATAAAAAGTTTACCAAATTGTGTTTCAAGCATTTTTCCTAATTTAATAAATATTTTTCTAGAATTTTCCTAGGCTCGCACACGCATGTGCATGTAAACTAGGGTTTTTAAATAAGGTAATACCATGATTAGTAACCATGGTGGGTTAATCATGGGGATTAAGTCTTTTGGGTTTTAATTAAGTTATTTAGTTATTTGATGGTTATTTTTTAATTTGAATTTCCTTTTGGGTGTTGACTTGGTGAGAATGAGAGAGAGAGAGAGAATGCATCATGGCTTAGGCCATGCTTGCATTTAATGAAGAGAGAGAGTAGGGGGCTGACAATTGGGGTTATGATTCCTCTCATTCTTTTGTTCTTTTCTCTCAACCTCACTCACACACACACACACTTACCTTCCCAGCAGCAGCAGCAGCCCGCATCCCCAGCAGCAGCGGCAGGCATCACAGCAGCAGCAGTACGCATCCCAGCAGCAGCAACAGCACCAGTGAGCAGTAGTAGCAGCAGTTTGCAGCAGCAACAGCCACAACTCCAGCTGCAGCTCCTTCCCTTCACTTCTTCTTCTTCCTCCAGCTCCCTAGGGTCGAGTGTGGGGTATACTTCCTGAACTTACTCCCTAGTATACTTGTTTAGTGTAGTTTTGCTTCGATTAGTGTTTATTGGTGCGTTTTAGTGCGATATGAGGTGATTAGTGGGAACCTTGAGCAAGTGATGTATGATTTGCTTTTAGTAGGTTGATAGAGTGTTGTTAGGGCCATTTTAACCCAGCTTAGCCCCTAATTGCACTAAAATACCACCAGATCTCTTTTTGAAGCAGATTCGTCGTTTTAAAGCAATTTTTGTGTTTCTGTAAACTGCTACCGACCCGATGAGTTCAGATTAAATTTGAGATGACCGTAGCATAGTGGTTAGGAGCTGATTCCCCTGGTAGAACCCGACCCCCTTAGGACTCCTTCAGGCCGCCGGAATATTCGATCTGGCCGCAAATTGCGGCCAGATGGGGAGGGTTTGGGTTAGGGTTTGGTCCTATAGGTGTCTGCTGCAATCCTTAGACTCATGGCATGTGCAATTTTGTTTGATTCTTACTGTAGAAAAATCTGGGGCTAAATACCTATTTTTCTGTATTTCTAAACCTTCGCGACACGCGTGATACGTGTGTGGGTTTGGGGTTTCTGCGTATCGCGACGCGTCAGGGTAGTTTCAGGCACGTGATCACACGTTTTAGCGTATCGTGCACACGCACGATTAGTTTGTGACACGGGTTAGTTTGACCTTAATATCACGTTTTTTATGGATTTGAGCTTATGTGTGATATATATATATATATATATATATATATATATATATATTATGTGATTCTAGGTTCGCAGGCGAGTGAGACGGACGCTGCGAAGAAAGGGAAGCAAGTCGTCGGCTATACTTAGCGCGAGACTTCGGTGAGTAGATTTAATATCTACGGGGATATCGCCCGCATGGCGTTATGCGTCAGGGCTGATAGGACCTCAATATTATATTTTGTATTTACCTCATGGACTGTCATTGCATAATGCATTCCCTGCTGTATGTAAATTTAGAATTGATAGAACACTGCACTATTACTAACAGTTCATGTTGCACGAGCACTAATATGTATGTTACACACACACCGTTAGTAATTGCCATGACACACTCACTGTAGAACTGCCATGATTATATTGCTGTAGTTCATCTCACATGTGATTCGATATGACTTTCATGGAAATTGGGAGCCGCATGATATCTTTAAAAACGGAAACTATTTTTAAAAGCGGTTTTCCCTTAGACCTATATCATGGATTGATGTACATAGCACATCGCATTGGATTTACTTCTTGGTGTTGGATTTTCATGTGATTTCTGGTTTTGAGGACCGTGGGATTTTTAAGAAAAGATGCAATATTTGAAAACCCGGTTCCTCGTGATATGATATTTTGGTGCGTCCACCACGCGTTTTCTCGGTGCTGAGATGTGTGCTTGAAACCCGATTCGAGGAGTTGGATGATCCGTTTGCGGGTTCGTGGTGGACCCGGTATGGTTCCCCGGGGGCGAGAAATGTTTTTCGTGGAGTAGACGATGAGCCTACCAGGGTGGCGAGTACCTACCGGTGATTGGTTGGGACCTGGCGGTTATCCGGAGGATACTGACCAGAGTCGAGAGATGGATGCGGGATGATCCGTACTGCCGGGGCCGAGGGCCGATACTGCATACGGAGCCCGTGGGCTGATCCGGACTGACGGAGCCCGATATATGAGGATTTGCGTGTCGATGCTGGACACGAGTATTTTTTGATATTTTGTGTGCCGATGTTGGGCACTCGTGATTTTCAGAGATTTACAGGATTTGAGGGCCGATGGGTGTGTCGGCGCCTGAGTTATTTGGGATTTGGGTGTAGTTTTGGGCACCGATTATTTTCTACGTTGATATTCCGTGTAGATGTTGTTTATCCCATGCTCAGCATTGATTATCATATATCTCATCATGTAGTTATTTTACCTGACAGAGCATTTGCATGATTATTGCACCTACTGCTTGTCGCATATAGATCTTACTTGCTGGGCATTTGATAGAGTAGCGCAGTACGTGCATGCTCGCGATTACCTTTATATGTTATCTCTATTCACGAGTTGGCAACTCACCCCCGTTGTGCCACAGTATTTGCAGGTTGCCCTCAGCATAGTCGCGGCAGGCTGCTTTTTGCATCTTTTGGCTACAGATACCACTACAGTTGCGGCGAGAGCTATTTTGCGTTTAGGTGGGTTGTGGTATCTGATTACTTTTATTGTATCCCTTTTTGTACCTAGTATTCTCCATCTACCATATATGTACTGGACATAGATACTGTGTGTGGACGATGTTGTATAATTTGTTTTCTGGTGTCGAGCTCGTGGGAGCCGACTATTTTTCTATGCAGTTTATATTTCTGTGATGTTTACTTTTGCTCATTCTTCGCTACGGCGTCGTATATTACTTTTGTGATGATGGTTTCCGCCGTTGGGCGTGATTGCTTCCGTTGGGAATGTTTCGGTTTCATTATATTCCATTTTCACTTATATCCTGTTTTATACCCGATTTCGGGGTTACCTTTACAAAAGAAATGCTGCCAAAATTATTTAAATGATAACTTAACCTTAAAATAACTTTGATTGGACTATTCACGATTTTCTAAAAGTTTTAATTAAATGTTTTCAACACTCGCTACTTTTACATGGTTTTGATTTCTGGGTTCGGCTTAGTTAGCCGCGTTACGCCTGTAGACGTTGCGAGGTTAACTGCCGGTCACGAGTCGAAATTTTCGGGTCGTGACAAAGTTGGTATCAGAGCATAGGTTTTACCTTCGGAGTGTAGGATGACCCTGGTATGATGGAGTAGGTAGCTGCAGCAGGGTAGCGTAGGGTGTGTATGTTCCGTGGCATACTCACGACACGATGCTCCGCCTAAGCGACCTTAGGACTTATTGATTTAAAAGTCTTTCTTGAGTATATACATTCTTACGATTCGATTTCTGCATCCTTATCGAATCCTATTTTCCTTTCAGCCATTATGCCGCCAAAGACTACGAGGGCGCAGAGAGCGGCCGCGAGGGCCGAGATTCGAGTTGATTCGTCTGAGACGAGGACTGATCCGGGCAGTACACCGGTTGTACCCGAGCAGGTTGTTCCTCCCGTGACAGATCAGATCGCTACGCTAGGGGCTGGTATGCAGGAGATGCGCCAGACGGTGGGATCCAGCATGCAGGAGATGCGCCAGATGATAGGATCGCTAGTTGAGACGCTTCGAGCGCAGCGACCAGAGGTAGCTCCACCTATTACAGAGACCGCGATGGTACCTACCGCATAGCCAGTTGCCCCTGCAGCTACGGAGGTGATTACTGTATCGTTATCAGAGTTTATGAGGCTGAAGCCTCCGGTCTTCACAGGCACCGATACAGCCGAGGACCCCCAGTCCTTCATTGATAGGATGGCTCGGATATGTCGTTCCCTCAGATGCGCAGATACGAGATGGGTCGAGTTCGCGAGCTTTCGTCTGGAAGGTCTTGCGCAGAAGTGGTGTGATTCAGTTGAGAAAGGCAGAGCAGTAGGTCTTCCTCCTATGACCTGGACGGAGTTCGTGACAGTATTTCTAGCCCGTTTCCTTCTACAGAGTGTTAGGGATGCCCGAGCACGTAGATTTGAGTCCTTGCACCAGATTCCAGAGATGACAGTGGCAGAGTATGACGTGCTGTTTACAGAGCTAGCAGCTTATGCCCCGTATTTAGTGGCTACCGAGGAGTTGCGAGTCAAGAGATTTGTTCGAGGCCTGCTTACACCACTGTTCCTTGCGATCAGCGCGCAGCATTATGAGACAAATGTAGCAGCGGTAGACGTAGCCCTATTAGTCGAGGAGCGTCTAGCTGAGACTTCGGTAGTTCCAGAGCCGAAGAGAGTTCGTACTGGTATATCCGCACGGAGACAGACATTCAGACGCCGCGACAGGTATCGTTCAGGCACGGGGAGTGGCAGAGATTCGGGACGGGGCGAGATGTTCAGTTCGTATCCACGGGAGAGTCAGCAGTCGTCACGGGGTTGCTTTAGATGCGGCAGTCTACTTCACCTCGTTAGAGATTGTCCCGAGACACACCGGAGAGAGGCGCCAGCACCGCATGTCACTTTACCACCTTCACCACCCCAGAGGGCGTTGCCTGTTGTACCTACCGTTGCTCCGCGCCAGACTCATACACAGAGAGGTCGTGGGCGTGGAGGAGTTGCTCAGAGAGGGCGAGATGACCGAGGCAGAGGGCAGTCAGTCACCGGTGGAGGACATGCGCGGGTTTTTGCTTTGACGCATCAGGACGCGCAGGCATCCAATGCGGCGGTTTCAGGTATCCTTCCAGTATGTTCAGTTGATTCACACGTATTGTTCAATCCCGGATCCACGCACTCGTACGTATCCACACACTTCGTGCCGAGTTTGGGTAGAGAGTCCGGGTTTCTTGATCAGCCGCTTGTGGTGACCACTCCTGTAGGAGAGTCGTTTGTTGCTAGGCATGTATTCCGATCCTGTACCGTCTGTATTGGCGAGAGGGAGTTGCCTGTCGACTTGATCCTTCTTGAGATGTTGGACTTCGACGTTCTTTTGGGCATGGATTGGTTGCCACGTGCTATGCTTCTGTGGACTGCCGTGAGAAGACAGTTAGATTCTGTTTTCCCGGTGAGTCGGTTTTTGTTGTGTTGGGGGACCGTGGTGCCGCCCCTCACAGTGTGATTTCTTCTTTTCGCGCTGAACAGCTTTTAAGGAAGGGATGTCAGGGATTTCTTGCCTATGTTTGCGATGCCAGCGCTACAGAGGTTCCATTGGATCAGGTTCCGGTTGTTAGCGAGTTTCCTGATGTGTTTCCTGACGAGCTTCCTGGGCTACCGCCCGAGCGCGACATTTCTTTCTGTATTGATTTGGTTCCTGGCTCGGGGCTTATTTCCATACCGTCTTATAGGATGACCCGGCGGAACTTCGAGAATTGAAGGGTCAATTGCAAGATTTGCTAGATAAATGACTTATTCGACCCAGTGTTTCTCCTTGGGGTGCTCCAGTCCTGTTCGTCAAGAAGAAGGACGGCAGTTTGCGTTTGTGTATCGACTACCGCCAGCTGAACAGGGTGACAGTGCGGAACAGGTATCCTTTGCCGCGCATCGACGATTTGTTCGACCAGCTTCAGGGGGCAGGGTACTTTTCGAGGATCGATTTACGATCGGGCTATCATCAACTGCGGGTTCGACAGGAGGACATTCCCAGGACAGCTTTCCGTACGCGCTACGGCCGTTATGAGTTTTTGGTGATGTCGTCGGACTCACCAATGCGCCAGCAGCATTCATGGACTTGATGAACCGTATTTTCCGGCCATATTTGGATCTATTCATCATAGTCTTCATTGATGATATCTTGGTGTATTCACGGAGTGGTGAGGAGAACGAGCAGCACCTGCGGATTACACTGCAGACTTTGAGGGAGCACCAGCTATATGCGAAATTCTCCAAGTGTGCTTTCTGGCTGGACAGCGTAGACTTCTTGGGGCATGTGATTTCACGAGACGGTATATGTGTGGACCCGAGGAAGATCGAGGCCGTTCAGCGTTGGCCCAGACCCACATCGGTTACGGAGATTCGCAGCTTTTTGGGGTTGGCAGGTTACTACAGGCGTTTTGTGCAGGACTTCTCCAGTATTGCTACCCCTTTGACCGGGTTGACCCGGAAGGGAGTTCCTTTCGATTGGACGGAGGAGTGCGAGCGCAGTTTTCAGCATCTACGGACTCGGCTGACTACGGCACCGGTGTTATCTTTACCTTCCGGATCAGGCGGATTTATGGTCTATTGTGATGCTTCTCGAGTGGGGCTAGGGTGCGTATTGATGCAGCATAACAGGGTGATCGCGTATGGCTCACGACAATTGAAGAAGCATGAACAGAACTACCCCACTCACGATTTGGAGATGGCTGTAGTGGTCTTTGCACTTAAGATCTGGCGACATTACCTATACGGCGTGTCGTGCCAGATATTCACGGATCACAAGAGTCTAAAGTATATATTTCAGCAGCGAGACCTGAACCTTCGACAACGCCGATGGATGGAGTTAGTGAAGGATTACGACTGCGAGATCTTGTATCTCCCAGGCAAGGCGAATGTAGTGGCGGATGCTTTGAGCAGGAGGCCCGGGAGTAGTCTATCTTGTTTGAGCGCAGTACAGGGGTAGTCGTCGGCAGATTGGCGGATATTATGCGACAGCCGGGTACAGTTCGAGTTCACGCCGAGTGGAGGACAGATCGCGCATGTCCGTGCACGCCCACAGTTGATCGACCGTATACATGAGGCACAGCACAGTGATGACCGATGTTCAGAGATCATGGCACAGATTGGATAGGGCAGATTTTCCGAGTTCGTGATCGATGATCAGGGGATACTACGATTTAGGACTAGACTGTGCGTACCAGATGCTGAGGGGCTGAGGCGTGAGATTCTTGAGGAGGCACATCGATCGGTATATAGCGTTCATCCCGGTTCCACCAAGATGTACCATGACATGAGAGGTGTTTACTGGTGGGACGGAATGAAAAGAGACATCGCAGATTTTGTGTCGAGATGCCTGACTTGTCAGCAAGTCAAGGCTGAGCACCAGAGGCCCGCGGGAGAGCTACAGCCGTTACCCATTCCGGAGTGAAAATGGGAGCAGATCTCTATGGACTTCATTGTGGGTCTACCCAGGACTAGTCGGGGGTATGACTCCATCTGGGTGATCGTGGATCGTTTGATGAAAGCGGCTCATTTCCTACCAGTGAAGACGACTTCCGGATTTACTCAGTATGCCCAGATTTACATCGACGAGATTGTGCTACTGCACGGAGTCCCGACATGTATTGTGTCCGACAGAGGCACCCAGTTTACCAGCCGATTATGGCAGAGGCTTCAGGAGGCTTTGGGCACTCGGTTGAGTTTCAGCACAGCATTTCATCCGAAGACCGACGGACAGTCAGAGCGGACTATTCAGACTCTCGAGGACATGCTCAAAGCATGTGTATTAGATTTCGGAGGTATCTGGGATCATCACTTGCCCTTAGTATAGTTCTCCTACAATAACAGCTACCAGGAGACCATTCAGATGGCACCATTTGAGGCTCTTTATGGGAGGAGATGCAGATCGCCCACCTGTTGGACAGAGCTCAGTGAGAGCAGTATCTTAGTGCCACAGATTGTTGAGGAGACGACCGCGAAGATCCAGTTGATTCGCGGTAGGATGAGAGCAGCCCAGAGTAGGCAGAGATCTTATGCGGACCGTCGGCGACGCCAACTTGAGTTTTCTGTTGGTGATCATGTTTTCTTGAGGTTCTCCCCAATGAAAGGTGTGATGAGGTTTGGGAAGAAGGGGAAGCTCAGTCCCAGATATGTGGGCCCCTTCGAGATCCTCGAGCGTGTTGATGCAGTTGCATACCGATTAGCCCTTCCTCCCAGTTTTCCAGATGTGCACCCCGTATTTCACGTTTCGATGCTCCGTAGATATCTTCATGATCCTTCGCATGCGATTCAGCACCCGACGATCCAGCTTGAGCGCGAACTTTCCTATGCAGAACAGCCGGTGATGATCTTGGATCGACAAGTGACGAAATTGAGGTCGAAGGATATCCCATCAGTTAAGGTACATTGGCGTGGTCAGGGCAGTGAGGAGGTCACTTGGGAGACCGAAAGCGAGATGAGGAAGAAGTATCTCCGTCTTTTCGAAGGTGCGTATAGTTAGAT
Source organism: Agapanthus africanus (assembly GCA_030015575.1). Taxonomy (NCBI): domain Eukaryota; kingdom Viridiplantae; phylum Streptophyta; class Magnoliopsida; order Asparagales; family Amaryllidaceae; genus Agapanthus; species Agapanthus africanus. Next base: position 289,135,130 of record JASDDO010000022.1, read on the forward strand.
TTTGAAATTCGTGGACGAATTTCTTTAAGGGGGAGAGATTGTAACACCTTAGGATGTGTTTAGTGACTATTTATATTTAAATAAAGGGTTTTTAATAAAAAGTTTACCAAATTGTGTTTCAAGCATTTTTCCTAATTTAATAAATATTTTTCTAGAATTTTCCTAGGCTTGCACACATATGTGCATGTAAACTAGGGTTTTTAAATAAGGTAATACCATGATTAGTAACCATGGTGGGTTAATCATGGGGATTAAGTCTTTTGGGTTTTAATTAAGTTATTTAGTTATTTGATGGTGATTTTTTAATTTGAATTTCCTTTTGGGTGTTGACTTGGTGAGAATGAGAGAGAGAGAGAGAGAATGCATCATGGCTTAGGCCATGCTTGCATTTAATGAAGAGAGAGAGTAGAGGGGTTGACAATTGGGGTTATGATTCCTCTCATTTTTTTGTTCTTTTCTCTCAACCTCACTCACACACACACACACACTTACCTTCCCAGCAGCAGCAGCAGCAGCAGCCCGCATCCCCGGCAGCAGCAGCAGGCATCACAGCAGCAGCAGCAAGCATCCCAGCAGCAGCAACAGCACCAGTGAGTAGCAATAGCAGCAGTTTGCAGCATCAACAGCCACAACTCCAGCTGCAGCTCCTTCCCTTCACTTCTTCTTCTTCATCCAGCTCCTTAGGGTCGAGTGTGGGGTATACTTCCTGAACTTACTCCCTAGTTTACTTGTTTAGTGTAGTTTTGCTTCGATTAGTGTTTATTGGTGCGTTTTAGTGCGATATGAGGTGATTAGTGGGAACCTTGAGCAAGTGATGTATGATTTGGTTTTAGTAGGTTGATAGAGTGTTGTTAGGGCCATTTTAACCCAGCTTAGCCCCCAATTGCACTAAAATACCACCAGATCTCTTTTTGAAGCAGATTCGTCGTTTTAAAGCAATTTTTGTGTTTCTGTAAACTGCTATCGACCCGATGAGTTCAGATTAAATTTGAGACGACTGTAGCATAGTGGTTAGGAGCTGAATCCCCTGGTAGAACCCGACCCCCTTAGGACTCCTTCAGGCCGCCGGAATATTCGATCTGGCCGCAAATTGCGGCCAGATGGGGAGGGTTTGGGTTGGGGTTTGGTCCTATAGGTGTCTGCTGCAATCCTTAGACTCATGGCATGTGCAATTTTGTTTGATTCTTACTGTAGAAAAATCTGGGGCTAAATACCTGTTTTTCCGTATTTCTAAACCTTCGCGACACGCGTGATACGTGTGTGGGTTTGGGGTTTCTGCGTATCGCGACGCGTCAGGGTAGTTTCAGGCACGTGATCACACGTTTTAGCGTATCGCGCACACGCACGATTGGTTTGTGACACGGGTTTCTAGTTTGACCTTAATATCACGTTTTTTGTGGATTTGAGCTTATGTGTGATATATATATATATATATATATATATATATATATATATATATATATATATTGTGTGATTCTAGGTTCGCAGGCGAGTGAGACGGACGCTGTGAAGAAAGGGAAGCAAGTCGTTGGCTACACTTAGCGCTAGACTTCGGTGAGTAAATTTAACATCTACGGGGATATCGCCCGCATGGCGTTATGCGTCAGGGCTGATAGGACCTTTTTATTATATGTTGCATTTACCTCATGGACTGTCATTGCATATTGCATTCCCTTCTGTATGTAAATTTAGAATTGATAGAACACTGCACTATTACTAACGGTTCATGTTGCACGAGCACTAATATGCATGTTACACACACATCGTTAGTAATTGCCATGCCACACTCACTGTAGAACTGCCATGATTATATTGCTGTAGTTCATCTCACATGTGATTCGATATGACTTTCATGGAAATTGGGAGCCGCATGATATCTTTAAAAACGGAAACTATTTTTAAAAGCGGTTTTCCCTTAGACCTATATCATTGATTGATGTACATAGCACATCGCATTGGATTTACTTCTTGGTGTTGGATTTTCATGTGATTTCTGGTTTTGAGGACCGTGGGATTTTTAAGAAAAGATGCAATATTTGAAAAACCGGTTCCTCGTGATATGATATTTTGGTGCGTCCACCACGCGTTTTCTCGGTGCTGAGATGTGTGCTTGAAACCCGATTCGAGGAGTTAGATGATCCGTTTGCGGGTTCGTGGTGGACCCGGTATGGTTCCCCGGGGCGAGAAATGTTTTTCGTGGAGTAGACGATGAGCCTAGCAGGGTGGCGAGTACCTACCGGTGATTGGTTGGGACCTGGCGGTTATCCGGAGGATACTGACCAGAGTCGAGAGATGGACGCAGGATGATCCGTACTGCCGGGGCCGAGGGCCGATACCGCAGACGGAGCCCGTGGGCTGATCCGGACTGACGGAGCCCGATATATGAGGATTTACGTGTCGATGCTGGACACGAGTATTTTATGATAGTTTGTGTGCCGATGTTGGGCACTCGTGATTTTCAGAGATTTACAGGATTTGAGGGCCGATGGGTGTGCCGGCGCCTGAGTTATTTAGGATTTGTAAGTCCATGCTACCTCTCCCGGTACTTTCGGGAATGCGGAATTTGGTAAAAAACGATTTTTACGGAGGTGGTAACATGGACCTAAAACCCGGATCTTGGTTAAACATCTATTTAACAACCTAACTATGAGTTTCTAGCTACTCGGTTAGGGGGTTATACCTTTACTTGTCTTGAACTCCTTCGTCTTCAAGCTCCGATGGTGGTCCGGACCGGCTTCTTCTCGTCGTCTCCTTATGCCGAAGAAAGATCCACCTGAAAGCTCCAACCTTTAGCTCCTTCTTCGTTCTTTGAAGAAACTAGTTCACTTGGTTTGCTAAACCTAGTGAACTAGAATGAGTAGAGAAGAATTAAAATGGGATTTTATCTATGGTTCTTGATTCTCAACTCATGAGAGATATGAACCATAGAGTCAAGCGAGGGAGCAAGAGGATGAGAGTGAAAGCAAGAGCAAGAGAGCTCAAGAACAAGAGAGAGAATGAGCAAGAAAGAAATGAGGCTCTCTTTTGTCTTTCACCCTCTCATAATCCAAAGCAATGATCACACACCATACCAATCAAGTGTTATGTGATGGTTGAAGCAACCATAACCATATCATTTCATGCACTTATTTTGCACAAATGAGCAAGCAAGCAAAAGTCTTTGCCATGAAATGATAGCTATGGTTATCATGATGGTCAACTAGTCAAGCCTAGTCAACCGGTCAACAAAGTCAACAAGTCAACAAAAGTCAACAAGTCAACAAAGTCAACAAAGTCAACAACCATGTCACCATAATACTTAATTAATATAATTGTTAATCTCATATCATATTCTCATTAGGGTTGATCAAAAGGTCAATAGTCAACGGTCAACTGTCAACAACCCTAATGAGAATCCACTGCCTCTGTCTCCCTGTCATCTGTGCATACACACCCGCATCCGCGTTCCGAGGAACACGAATGCATACTGGATAAATCCAATCCCATAAAGTACACTAGGATCTGGCTTAAACCAAAGCCCGCTAGTGTAAACTGTCCGGATACTGTACGTGCACAAGTGCATGGATGTGACCGAACCCTTTCGCAAAACCATGCGACCTGTCGCAATACCATGCGACCTCTACTCTTTTGCCTAAAGGCGAAAAGCTTTCTGTGTGGGACTCTAAAGACTCGACACTACGCTGGCAGTGGGTTTAACCACAGACCGCAAGCGGCACTAGCTGTGCGTAACGGTCCCCAGGTAATGCCGATAAGAAGACCGACGAGGCGAAACCCATCTGAACTCCTACTGAGCCTGAGTGTGACATTCTCCGTACAGTCCAGTCTGTTCGTCTGATACATCGCATGGCAGGCCTAGGGGGCGGTAAACGTCAGTCCCCCAATAGTGGTACAAGTCGTGCCGGAGCGAAGCCCAAAACACCCTGAGATAACACTGGAAGCCTACTAGTATATCTCGTTTGCCCTGGCCAGGGACTACTCGTGTAATGGCTCTCCTAGACACAGCGCGATGTCAACCCCCAATACCGGGAGAGACGAATCCGGTCTAACCGTCACTGCCTCCAAGTGCTTCGGGACTGCACCCAACCACTACCTGTTTGCATGACTCCTTTGAGCCGTGGTAGGGTAGTGATCAAAGTACAGTGGGAACACACTCGAGGCGAAGTGACAGTGTCAAGTCAGCGGACTAAGCTGTACTCATGTCACCTGGGAACTGATAACTGACGATAGGCATAATACCAACTAGTCAGTTCCAGACGAGTCCTGTCCTGTGTACCCGTAACCTAACGAGCGCCAGCATACTATCTCAAGTACGACGTACTGACGGCTGTGGGACAGACCGTCTCCCACACTGGGATGAGAAACGCATGCGCTGGTCTACTCCGGAGTATCGATGCCCTGTCTCGATAGTCCTGCGACCAGGGACCTGCATAAGGATGTGCTTATAGATTACCCAGCCCTACTGGTGTGACGGCCATCACATCGCTTGTAATCAAGCAAAGATCCTAAGGGCTCCACTAATGTGTATAGGCGATATAGAAAAATAAACACATGTACACATTGAAGTAGAAACAAACCAAGTAGCATACTACTATTTTGAGCAAGATTGTATATACAAGGTGAATATCCCAAGCCTCCATTAAGTAATATACAAACTAGTATGATACAGTAATGGCCTCTAGGGCATATACACTAACAATCTCCCACTTGCACTAAGGCCATGTACTGGCGTATCGAAGACCTATCATCTCGATCAGCCGCTCGAACTGAGTCTGGGGCAGGGCTTTGGTGAATGGATCTGCAGTGTTATCTTCTGAATTTACTCTCTTTACCTCGATCTCCTGGCGATCAATGATCTCCCTGATCAGGTGGAACCGCCTCAAAATGTGCCTGGACATCTGATGGGACCTTGGTTCCTTCGCTAAAGCTATAGCGTCGTTGTTGTCACAATACAGTGGTATTGGATCAACACTGGTAGGAACCACCTGAAGTTCCGTGAGAAACTTCTTCATCCAGACAGTTTCCTTTGCGGCATCGCAAGCAGCTATGTACTCCGCTTCCATGGTTGAGTTAGCAACGGTTTCCTGCTTGGAACTCTTCCAGCAAACCGCCCCCCCATTAAGGGTAAAGACATAACCCGACATGGACTTAGAGTCATCCTTGTCACTCTGGAAGCTGGAGTCAGCAAAGGCCTCAATCTGGAGGTCTTTTCCGCCATACACCAAGAACATCTCCTTAGTCCTTCTCAGGTACTTGAGAATGTTCTTTACTGCTATCCAGTGTTTCTCCCCTGGGTTCGACTGATACCGGCTTACAACGCTCAATGCGTATGCTACATCTGGTCTGGTACATAACATCGCATAGATAATAGAGCCTACCGCGGATGCTTAGGGTATTGATGACATGCGAGCCCTTTCCAAATCAGTCTTGGGAGACATCTCTTTGGAGAGGGTGATTCCGTGACAAGCCGATAGATTACCGCGCTTGGAATCTTCCATACTGAATCGTTTCAGTATGGTGTCGATGTACCTTGACTGTGAAAGTCCCAACATCCTCTTAGATCTATCACGATAGATCTGGATCCCCAGAATGTAGTTGGCATCGCCCAGGTCCTTCATGGAGAACCTCCGTGACAAGAATCCTTTTACTGACTGTAGCATAGGAATATCATTTCCTATTAGGAGAATGTCATCGACGTACAAGACGAGGAATACCACATTTCTCCCTACAATCTTACTGTAAATGCATGGTTCATCTGGGTTTTTGACAAAGTCGAATTCTTTGACAGTATCATCAAAGCAGATGTTCCAACTCCGCGATGCCTGCTTAAGTCCATAGATGGACTTGAGCAACTTGCACACTTTACCGCTGCTCCCACTCTGAATGAATCCCTCTGGCTGATCCATATAGACGCACTCTTCCAAATTTCCATTTAGGAAAGCCGTCTTTACGTCCATCTGCCAGATCTCATAATCGTGGAAGGCAGCAATGGCAAGAAGGATCCGAATGGATTTAAGCATGGCTACCGGAGAAAAAGTCTCGTCATAGTCCAAACCAGGTCTTTGACGAAAACCCTTTGCAACGAGCCTAGCTTTATAGGTTTCAACCTGCCCATCTACACCAATCTTCTTTCTGAAGATCCATTTGCAGCCTACGGGTTTTACCCCTTCTGGAGCAAAGTCCAAAGTCCAAACTTTGTTGGTGTACATGGACTCCATCTCGGTCCGCATTGCATCCAGCCATTTTACCGATTCACCGCTCTGAATGGCTTGCTGGAAGCTAGTAGGCTCATCATAATATATGATGCAATCCTCTCTATCCCCGTCTATGAGAAAACCGTAGTATCTCTCGGGCGGATGAGACTGCCTACTACTCCTGCGGAGCGGCGTAGGAATGTCCGGTTCCCCTGAACCTTCCGGTTCTACCAAGGTTTCAGTAATAGCTTGTGGTTCTGGAATTTCTTCCAGTTCTATTGCGCTCCCACTTATCTGATTTTCTAAAAACTCAGTTTCCAAGAAGCGGGCATGACGAGAAACAAGGAATTTTTGCTCCTCTGCGTAATAGAAAAGATGCCCCTTGGAGTTCTTTGGGTATCCCACAAACTTGCACTGTACTGAGAGTGCCTCGATCTTGTCCGCATGCTGCTTTTTTACAAAAGCTGGACATCCCCATGTCTTAAAGGATTTAAGACAGGGTTTCTTCCCACTCCACATCTGATATGGTGTGGTAGGCACTGTCTTAGTAGGAACTTGGTTCAAGAGATGTGCAGCTGTTTCCAGTGCATAACCCCAGAAAGATCGCGGTAACTCAGCCTTACTCATCATGGAACGAACCATATCTAATAGGGTTTGATTCCTTCTTTCCGATACACCGTTGTGTTGTGGTGTGTATGGAGGAGTACGCTGAGAGTGAATTCCATTCTCTTTTAAGTAGTCCAGAAACTCGGCACTCAAGTATTCACCACCTCGATCCGATCTTAGGATCTTGATACTTTTGCCTGTTTGGTTTTCTACTTCATTCTTATATTCTTGAAATTTCTCAAAGGCCTCGGATTTGTGCTTCATTAAGAAGACATGTCCAAACCTAGAGAAATCATCTGTGAAAGTAATGAAGTATGAATAACCGCTTCGCGCATGTGTAGACATTGGACCACACACGTCACTGTGTATAAGTCCCAAGAGCTCGCTCGCTCTTACTCCGTGTCCAGTGAACGGAGTCTTTGTCATCTTTCCCATGAGACAAGATTCACAAGTGGCATAAGACTGGTACTCGAACGGATCCAAGTATCCTTCTTTATGTAACTTAGTCAACCGTGTCTCATTGATGTGACCCAGTCTACAATGCCATAAGAAAGCCTGATTTAATTCTGGAGACTTTCTTTTAAGTGTGTTCTGGACACTGAATATCTGAGCTTGATTCAATACGTATATACCGTTATTTAATGTACCTGACCCAATCAGTGCTTGATTTAGGTGGATGTTTACTACATCGCTTACAAAAGCAAAATCATATCCTTCCTTAGAAAGTAAGGATACAGATATGATATTGCAAGTCGCACCTGGTACATACAAACAGTCACGCATAATCAATATCTGCCCAGTTGTCAGTCCTAGGTGATATTCCCCTACGGATACAGCATCCATGCTCATTCCGTTAGCAACCCTGAGAGTCATATCACCTTTCCTGATAACCCTACGGTTTCTCAGACCCTGTAACGAATTACAGATGTGAGATCCTGATCCGGTATCCAATACCCAGGAAGTAGGGTTAACTGACAAACAGTTCTCAATTACAAACACACTCGAAGCCGAATCCACAACATGCTTCGAATTCTGGCTACTGGCTTTACAAGCCCTGCAATCTCTCTGCCATAGTTCATTCCCGTTACAATAGGAACATCCCTCTTTAATCATATCCAGTCCCGAAACTTTTGCCCTTCCTTTTCCTTCTTCTTCCCTGGTTTCTTTCAGGGTATAAGCGGAGGGCAGGGACTGTAGAATTAGGTCAGTACTTGACCCATTCTCCAACGTGGTCTCCAGGTCCGTGAGCTTAAAATAGCTGGTCTCTGTAAGGACGTTGCCCCCTACAGATGACCCGACAGCCAACCTCGCTTGAAGCAATTCGTTCGAGGTCTCATATCTTGCGATACGAGATTGCTCTCCATATAAACTTTGTTATGGAGGAAGATAGAAACTGAGTCCATCTTCTCGTGCTGCCTCTGGCTTGCACCATTAACTGAGGCTAACACGAGGCACTTGGCTTTCGCACAATCCTTTTCCGATGTCCTGCGGATGTGAACATCCGTGACAGGGGAAACTGGACCTGAGACAGCAGGGATTTGATTAGTTAAGAGGTGTCCCAGCTTGTCATGGGCAATGGATATCTGGACAGACCTTTGCCAGTCATAACAGTCAGGTTCAGTCATATTATTATCTAGTGTAACCTAGGTGCGGTCACAGGGTCGCTGCAATTAAGAGAGATAGAAGAAAACACTCAGCACGATGCTCTTACAAGTTTAGAGTGGTTTTTAATTTGTCTAAACAGGATGGCTCCCACTGTCTCTCGAATCCCTCCTCAAAACCAAAAAGGAAGAATTAGTCAGGATCAATCCCACCGTACAATACTTGCTTAACTGTTCGGCCAGGCTGGTGTCGGTACTTCGAGGGAGGTTTTCCAACGCTTTCGCGAAGTTCCTTAATTAAATAACCTCTTTTCCCTGTGGGCGTAGCCCCGCTAACACCTTTCTAGACACCTACTTGGTTTATAGCATTGATCGTTAAGTGAGAAATTTCCCGAGGAGTAGCATATACTCACAGTAGGATCGGGATCCAAATATCATCGCGTGATAAAACTGAAGGAATCCTACCAGAATCATTACACTCCAAATGGTATGCAACGCTAGCAAGTTTCAGTTCTTTTGAAACTCCCGATGTGGATTTTTGCCCCATGCTCTTATGACCTTGACTAAGGCCAACAAATCATAAGTCACATGTCAAGTTCTACCCGTCGTTGTCCAGGTTAATTTGAACCCATCCGTATATACCCTTCACTATGGCCAACAAAGTAATACGACTGTCCCAAACTAACGCATCTATCTATGCAACATATGAGTATCCACCAGCTACCAATCACTGTGCCTTGACTAAGGCCAACAAACACAGCTTGAATACTGTTGAATATTTATATGAAACGACGGAGGGCTACGAATGGTTTTGACGAAACCGTGAACGTAGTGAACTTGATTTAGTCGATGGAACGAGATAGCTTTTAAATGGAGTGGCTCAAACTCCGCATTTTAAAAGTTTGTTTTGAAAAGAACCGAGTGGTTTTTCGAAAGTGTTCCAACGACTTTTACTTGGTTTATTTTCTTGCATTAGTTCTTTTAATGCGTGATATTCTTGCATTAGTTCTTTTAATGCGTCCCATCATTTAATCCTACCATTGCAGAAAACAACCAAAATATGACGTACGCTTATGCCATTCGCATTCGCCACGGGGCCCCGTCATTACCCGTTAGGTTACTTAACTAACGACAGAGCGGGGGCTGGGCTAGCGCGGCTGTAAAACATAAGCAACGCCTAAATAATATCATATATAGATATACTGCAATGATAAACATTTCAGATCACAGATGAATACATTGGATATACTAGGAATCTGTAATTCGTACGAGCCTGTAACGAAAAACAGATTACACGGTCGCGGTGAATAGCCAATACCCTACCCAAGACCCCTACGGGTGCGGCAAACTACCCGCCAAGTACCCGAAGCGTAGCAACCTCCCTCATCTCCATGAGTAGGCCACTCGACACTTCGGCATACCAGGTAGTTTGTGCACCCCCTCCATGGGTCTATCCTAGGAGCAAAAACAGTAAAAAGAAATTATACAATGACGGCTACAACCCCGACCCGGTTGTGCGGCCATACAAATAATTATTACATCAATTTACAAATTTACATGAATTGAAAGAAAAGAAAACTCTCGTCTCACAACCCCCGGCTATTCACCCGTGACAATCCAACATATTCATATACACATTCCAGCAACATTACGATCACAGATTTGTATAACCCCCACTAATCGACATATAGCGATTAGTAGACGTTTAATACAAATATCACATTACAGAAAACCCGTTAGCTTAAGTCTTTTAGAAGTTCGATCAAAAATACGGATTTTCGGGACCCCAAAATAAAATTTTCGTTCTGGAAAATCTGGGTTGAAAATACATGTACCAAAATTCCCAAAATACCCCCAGAAGCACACTGTAGCAAAGAAACACCAGAGAGGGGCCAAGGAGGCCGCGGAACCGCGGCAATAGCAAGCTATTGCCGCGTTTCCGCGGTCGTTTAGAGGGATCGCTTGGTGATTTTTCTACAGTGGCTTATAAAAACCCTGAGCCGATTTTAGGTGTTAAAATAATCAACTTTTGAACAGTAATAAAATCGACAGAAACTCGAATTTTTTGGGGTTCGTTTTCGGGACATTTTCTTTGATCGATCTTCTAGTTACTTGCTAACATGTTAGATAGAGTTTAACTAGGCTCTGATACCACTGTAAGTCCATGCTACCTCTCCCGGAACTTTCGGGAATGCGGAATTTGGTAAAAAACGATTTTTACGGAGGTGGTAACATGGACCTAAAACCCGGATCTTGGTTAAACATCTATCTAACAACCTAACTATGAGTTTCTAGCTACTCGGTTAGGGGGTTATACCTTTACTTGTCTTGAACTCCTTCGTCTTCAAGCTCCGATGGTGGTCCGGACCGGCTTCTTCTCGTCGTCTCCTTACGCCGAAGAAAGATCCACCTGAAATCTCCAACCTTTAGCTCCTTCTTCGTTCTTTGAAGAAACTAGTTCACTTGGTTTGCTAAACCTAGTGAACTAGAATGAGTAGAGAAGAATTAGAATGGGATTTTATCTATGGTTCTTGATTCTCAACTCATGAGAGATATGAACCATAGAGTCAAGAGAGGGAGCAAGAGGATGAGAGTGAAAGCAAGAGCAAGAGAGCTCAAGAACAAGAGAGAGAATGAGCAAGAAAGAAATGAGGCTCTCTTTTGTCTTTCACCCTCTCATAATCCAAAGCAATGATCACACATCATACCAATCAAGTGTTATGTGATGGTTGAAGCAACCATAACCATATCATTTCATGCACTTATTTTGCACAAATGAGCAAGCAAGCAAAAGTCTTTGCCATGAAATGATAGCTATGGTTATCATGATGGTCAACTAGTCAAGCCTAGTCAACCGGTCAACAAAGTCAACAAGTCAACAAGTCAACAAAGTCAACAAAGTCAACAACCATGTCACCATAATACTTAATTAATATAATTGTTAATCTCATATCATATTCTCATTAGGGTTGATCAAAAGGTCAATAGTTAACGGTCAACTGTCAACAACCCTAATGAGAATCCACTGCCTTTGTCTCCCTGTCAACTGTGCATACACACCCGCATCCGCGTTCCGAGGAACACGAATGCAAACTGGATAAATCCAATCCCATAAAGTACACTAGGATCTAGCTTAAACCAAAGCCCGCTAGTGTAAACTGTCCGGACACTGTACGTGCACAAGTGCACGGATGTGACCGAACCCTGTCGCAAAACCATGCGACCTGTCGCAATACCATGCGACCTCTACTCTTTTGCCTAAAGGCGAAAAGCTTTCTGTGTGGGACTCTAAAGACTCGACACTACGCTGGCAGTGGGTTTAACCACAGACCGCAAGCGGCACTAGCTGTGTGTAACGGTCCCCAGGTAATGCCGATAAGAAGACCGACGAGGCGAAACCCATCTGAACTCCTACTGAGCCTGAGTGTGACATTCTCCGTACAGTCCGGTCTGTTCGTCTGATACATCGCATGGCGGGCCTAGGGGGCGGTAAACGTCAGTCCCCCAATAGCGGTACAAGTCGTGCCGGAGCGAAGCCCAAAACACCCTGAGATAACACTGGAAGCCTACCAGTATATCTCGTTTGCCCTGGCCAGGGACTACTCGTGTAATGGTTCTCCTAGACACAGCGTGATGTCAACCCCCAATACCGGGAGAGACGAATCCTGTCTAACCGTCACTGCCTCCAAGTGCTTCGGGACTGCACCCAACCACTACCTGTTTGCATGACTCCTTTGAGCCGTGGTAGGGTAGTGATCAAAGTACAGTGGGAACACACTCGAGGCGAAGTGACAGTGTCAAGTCAGCGGACTAAGCTGTACTCATGTCACCTGGGAACTGATAACTGACGATAGGCATAATACCAACTAGTCAGTTCCCGACGAGTCCTGTCCAGTGTACCCGTAACCTAACGAGCACCCGCATACTATCTCAAGTACGACGTACTGACGGCTGTGGGATAGACCGTCTCCCACACTGGGATGAGAAACACATGCGCTGGTCTACTCCGGAGTATCGATGCCCTTTCTCGATAGTCCTGCGACCAGGGACCTGCATAAGGATGTGCTTATAGATTACCCAGCCCCACTAGTGTGACGGCCATCACATCGCTGGTAATCAAGCAAAGATCCTAAGGGCTCCACTAATGTGTATAGGCGATATAGAAAAATAAACATGTACACATTGAAGTAGAAACAAACCAAGTAGCATACTACTATTTTGAGCAAGATTGTATATACAAGGAGAATATCCCAAGCCTCCATTAAGTATTATACAAACTAGTATGATACAGTAATGGCCTCTAGGGCATATACACTAACAGGATTTGGGTGCAGTTTTGGGCACCGATTATTTTCTATGTTGATATTCCGTGTAGATGTTGTTTATCCCATGCTCAGCATTGATTATCATATATCTCATCCTGTAGTTATTTTACCTGACAGAGCATTTGCATGATTATTGCACCTACTGCTTGTCGCATATAGATTTTACTTGCTGGGCATTTGATAGAGTAGCGCAGTACGTGCATGCTCGCGATTACCTTTATATGTTATCTCTATTCACGAGTTGGCACCTCACCCCCGTTGTGCCACAGTATTTGCAGGTTGCCCTCAGCTTAGTCGCGGCAGGCTGCTTTTTACATCTTTTGGCTACAGATACCACTACAGTTGCGGTGAGAGCTATTTTGCGTTTAGGTGGGTTGTGGTATCTGATTACTTTTATTGTATCCCTTTTTGTACCTAGTATTCTCCATCTACCATATATGTACTGGACATAGATACTGTGTGAGGACGATGTTGTATATTTTGTTTTCTGGTGTCGAGCCCGTGGGAGCCGACTGTTTTTCTATGCAGTTTATATTTCTGTGATGTTTACTTTTGCTCATTCTTCGCTACGGCGTTGTATATTACTTTTATGTTGATGGTTTCCGCCGTTGGGCATGATTGCTTCCGTTGGGAATGTTTCGGTTTCATTATATTCCATTTTCACTTATATCCTGTTTTATACCCGATTTCGGGGTTACCTTTACAAAAGAAATGCTGCCAAAATTATTTAAATGATAACTTAACCTTAAAATAACTTTGATTGGACTATTCACGATTTTCTAAAAGTTTTAATTAAATGTTTTCAACACTCGCTACTTTTACATGGTTTTGATTTCTGGGTTCGGATTACTTAGCCGCGTTTCGCCTGTAGACGTTGCGTGGTTAAGTGCCGGTCACGAGTCAAAATTTTCGGGTCGTGACACCCGTTATGGTACCCCGGGGCGAGAACGGTTTCGCTGTGTAGTAGACGGTTAGCCTGGCAGAGAGACTACTGACTAACGGTGATTGGTTGGACCTGGCGGTTATCCGGAGGTTACTGACCAGAGTCGATAGATGGATATGGGCGTACTGCTGGGGCCGAGGGCCGATTCCGCAGACGGAGCCCGTGGGCTGGTCCGGACTGACGGAGCCCGTGGGCTGGTCCGGACTGACGGAGCCCGTTATATGAGGATTTACGTGCCGATGCTGGGCACAGTTTTCATGATGTTTTCATGTGTCGATGCTGGACACTCCGGTTCTATGATTTTGACGTGTCGCGAGGGACACAGGTGGTTTATATCCTCATATTTCCATGCATATGCTGATGATATTTACATGCATGATGGTTATTGTCAATGGGTGACGAGTGGACGGGATCCACATACATGCATATTTGATTACATTGATCATACCTCATATTTATGATATGTTATTACCTGAGGCACTGGCACGAGCACTTGGCACTACACTTATGTATAGAGGTTATATTGCCAGTTTAGCTTGCTTCAGACTTATTCATATTGAGGTTTATTTATATATCTGATCGTATTGACCTAGGATGGGTCATACATTCGATCTCTTCTTGTAGATATTTTCTATTCACGAGTTGGCAACTCACCCCCGTTGTGCCACAGTTCTTGCAGGTTTTGCCGTACAGGTTTCATTGCGTCTTTTCTGGCACATTGCTTCCATTACGGGTGACTTGCTTTGGTAGGTGGGATCTTTTGCATCAGAACCACCATTGTACATGTATTATTCATTGTATCTAGAAATTCCATCAACCAAAACTTGTATATTGTTTCAGACTTAGACAGTGATGTATTATTTTGACCTTAGAGTCGCGCTTGTAGTATTATGGTTTTCTGGCTGTTTTGAGTTTCTTTTTGGGTTTTGATCCTCGCCCTTTGGCGTTGTATATTATTATTGCTTGCGTGGTTGTGACCGTCGATTGACGAAGAGCTAGCTCCCACTTGGGGATGCCTTCTATCATTTAATATATATTATTCTTGTTGTATCCCGTTCGGGGCCAGTTTTTACAACGGAAACTCTGCCGAAATTTCCAGAAAAGACTACACACTTTTAAAAATGCATTTTTGGCTTAGTCATTTGAAAAACCTTGATTTCAAACATGCTTTCTTTACTTATAAAAAACCAGTTCCTTTATTTACTCTTTAAATGGTTTTAGATTTCTGGGCTTTTGGCTTACTTGGATCAGATGGAGTCCTATAGACTTCATATGGTTCAAGGGCCAGTCACGTGCTCTTTCGGGTCGTGACAAAGTTAATATCAGAGCGCTTGGTTAAGCTTGGTTCGAGTCTAAGTTTGAATATGTGGAGCCTAGAGCGTTTATGTATACGGAACTTAGGCTTGACCTTACGGAACTTCGACTTAGTCGAGGGGGTATTATACCCAAACTTTCGTCGCGTAGGATGACCCTTGGTTGATGGAGTAGGTAGCTTGAGTAGAGAGACGTACCGTACGTATGTTCCGCGGCATACTTACGACATGCCACTCCGCTTAAGAAACCATAGGATGTACATTTCCTTGCACAGTGTTGGGGTAAAAATTTGCACCCCAGTTGACCGAATCAAAGTCAATGTCAACCCCCGAGATAGGTGGGCCCAAGCCCAGGTCAAGCGGGCCCATGCCCAAGTCGAGCCCGCGGCCAGCCTCTCCATGCCAAAATATAGATCATGTAATAAATAATTTTTATGTAATTTTTTATACATGAATGTATGCAAAATGGGCATAAAGCCAATATTTTGTAAGCCCATGGCTTATGTGCAAAAATGAAATGGCACATGAGCCATGGGATGGGCAAAATACCATTTTGCAAAGCCCAAGAGGCTATATGTAAATATATAAGCCTATAAAAGGCAAAATGATGATGAATAAAAGAACACTTTTCATTCTCTCAAAAACCTAGGGTTTGTATTTCTTTCCCTTTTCTGAAGGTCTCAAACCTTCTTCTTTCTTCTGAATTAAATCAAGAGTTTTACTCTTCCTTTTCAAAAACAAAATAGTTTTTCACCACCAAACCCACAAAGGGGAACTTAGATCTGTCTTTAGATCCCAAAAAGGAGAGATTTTGAGATCTCACATCTCTTGATCTTCAAGATCCAGCTAACAGAGGAGGAAGAAGAAGAACCCTTTCACTAACCCAAAAAAAAAAACACAATCAGGAGTCCAACTCCTCTCTGATTTCTCTTCCGAGAAATTTTTTAGGCTAAAAGCCTCTTTTTCTCACCGACGCTCAAGCGCAGAGCGCCCGCGTGCCGACACGTGGCGTGCTTGCGCTCGAGCGCAAGTCGCCCCGGTGCCGACACGTGGCGCGCTTGCGCTCAAGCGCAAGTGCTCGAGCGCAAGTCTCCCCGGTGACGACACGTGTCAAGCGCGAGCGCTCGAGCGCAAGTCGCCCCGGTGCCGACACGTGGCGCGCTTGCGCTCAAGCGCAAGCGCTTAGGCGCAAGTTGCCCCCGTGCCGACACGTGGCGCACTTGCGCTCAAGCACAAGTCGCGCCCGTGCCGACATGTGGCGCACTTGCGCTTGAGCGTCAACCGCTGAAGCGCAAAGCACCCACGTGCCGACACGTGGTGCGCTTGCGCTCAAGCGCCCAGCGCTCAAGCGTAGAGCGCCCACGTGCCGACATGTTGCACTCTAGCGCCTGAGCGCACAGCACCAGGGCGCACAGCGCCCAAGCTGCTGCCCCCACGCATCCTTTGGATGCCTTTTCTTCCTTTTTTCCTTATATATATACATATATATATATACATATATATACATATGTGCACACACACATACACCACGACACTGTCCCTGTTAGAAAAAAATTTCTAACGGGACGCTGCCCCGCACCCCGCAAGGGGGCTGCTAGCCCCCTTGACCCCCAGCCCGCTGTCCGAGTAGCGGGACCCCCGTGAAAACTCTGCGTGGCTCCCGATATATCCAAACCCCCCTTAAAAAACAACATGCACGTACACTGCACATTGAGTTCGCATGACCAGTTTAACCCGTTAATCGGAGGTTCCCTCGCTCCAAAGGCGAGGGGTAATTAACGGCAGCTTAGTCCGCGGCTGCCGGAGATTCGGATCCCCACAATCATTAAACCCCGGCCTGCCCTAGGCAGGAGGATCTGTAGTACGCCGGACAAGAGCGCGTATTCCCATCTCAATGGGGTGACGAAAAACACCCTACAGATTCTGGCATGCCCGGTGGGACCTTATCTCTCCTCCCATATTTCGGATTAAACGTTCATGCGAACTCAATCAATATACATATCTATTTTTATACTAAAATAATGCTCTTTCATGCAGGATTTTCAAGCAATCACCTTTCAACAATGTCTCCGGAGATGAACTCAGCTTCCATCTTCTACACGATGAAGATGGACTCGAGGACGGTCCTCCCGTCCAGTCTCGGGCTACAATGGGAAGAGTCGCCGCTACCATTCGGCACTATCCTGTTCGTGTCAACTAACGCCATCCCAGCTCCTCAAGCCCCGGTGGCAGACAAACCGGTCTCGAAAGGCAGGAGACCAAATGTGGTGATCTCAAGGGCGCCCTAACCCAAACGCTAGTCGGTGTGAACGAATTCCTTGGCCCCAGCTGGGGGCAAGGCCATCAACAACAACAAAGCTACAATGCGTCCCGAGCAAGCTCCAGCGGTGCCCTTGACCACTGCTCGATCGGGTGTCTTCTCTAATCTCCCCTATGATCAACTCACAATGGCTTCCCGGGTAGCGGATGCCCGCCAAGCCTTCAAAATTGAGAAGCTGAGGGAGAAAAGGCTCAGATATAGAGCCAACAAAAGGGCTAGGGCTCCCGCCAGGCTAAACCTCATGAGATTCAAAGAACAGGGTTACCCCGCCGAAGATGAAGAAATGGCTGGGTATGTGGTCCACACTGTCTACACGGTGGGCACGCGCAGCAAGAGCAAGGACGGGGCCACCACATCTCAAATCCAATCTGGCTTGAATGTGGTTGCCGCTTCCCAAGAGCAGCCGCCTCCGCTGGATGATGAAAACCCTCTCGATGAGGATGATAGGCAGAAAGACCCTTCGGTCCATGAGGAGTCAGGCTCAGAAAGTGAAGAAGAGCCAATTTTCCGTCCCAAGAATGCAGAGCAGCAAGTTCTCCAAGAGCTCCGAAAACAGCTCAGACGCAAAGACAAGGAGATGGCCAAGCTCTACTCAAAAATTGACGACTTGACGAATGTCGTGATGCAGCTCTCAGCCCGACTTGCTTCTCAGTCGCCCAATCAGGCGGAGGGCTCTGCTCGTGAACCGGGAAATGGTGTCCCAAAGCAGCCAACGCCTATTCCCTCAAATCCAAAAGTGGTCGAACTATATGAAAATCAGTCGCATCCTATCTCGGGAAATGTCTTGGCTACCGATGACAGTAGCCCGCTAACTCAAAATCAAATCATGGATTTGGTTGCCGGCAAAGTCAAAACATTGGTGGCCGAAGCCGAAGCGCAAAAAGATATCAGCAGTAGTGGGAGGCCATATCCCGCTCAGTATGATCTAGTAGAATTTCCTACCGGCTATGTCATCCCCAAATTCGGAAGATTCGATGCGACGGGAAATGCGAATCAACACATCGCCCACTTCAAAGCCTCATGCGGGAATACCGGGGGCAATGATGTGCTTCTCCTCCGCCAGTTCTGTAAGTCGATGTAGTACACCCCAGTACTTGTGGGGAGGCGGATTTTACAAAAACGATCAAGTTTAAACAACGAACATCGACTAACCGCTTGAATCGAAGCTAAACTATAAATAACCGTATCTTATGAGTTTCTTTTCATAAGTGATTAGGGATTATACCTAATGAAACCGGTCCTTCTTCTTTACGTCCTCCTTTGTTCTCCTCGACCTTCTCTAGGTAGTAGACGATCCACCCGAGAGCGAAACTCCAAGCTAAACCTCTAACTTGAGGTAACTAATCAACTTTGATTGCTAATCAAAGATGAGAGGATGATATAGAGTGAAGGTTATGGATTGTTTAGTCTAACTAATCCTTTGATCTCAACACATGAGGATTAAGGATTAGGGTTTGAAGATGAGAGCTTGAGGAGAGAGAATGTGTGATAAGATAATGAGAGAAGAGAGAGAGTGTATCATAATATTATGAAGCATTCTTATTTTAGAATAATCAATAAAGGAAATGAATAAGCATGCTTCATAAAATATCTTGTGATGATTCATTAGCATGAGTCATTAAGCAATAAATGTGCATTAATGAAGTGAATGAATCACCACCATGACTCACTCTCTTATCCAAAAGAAACCTCCTTAGTCACATCTTCTAGAAGCTTCTCGAGTAATTACGAGAACGCCCCTCCGATCCGTAAAAATACGGAAAAACTTTAGACTGTAAAAATCCAATAACCGGATACCAGTAACTGGCTTAAACCAAAGCCGACTGGTAAAAACTGTCCGAAAGTCGTACGCGCGTAAACGCACGTATGCGTCCGAACCCTTTGTCGCAAAACCATGCAACCTCTATATCGTTTCGCCTGGAGTAGGAAACTCTCTGTGTGGGACTCTAGAGACTCGACTACTACGCTGGCAGTGGGTTTAACCACAGACCGCAAGCGGCACTAGCTGTACGTAACGGTCCCCAGGTAGTTGTCGATAAGAAGGCCGATGAGTAAACCCATCCGAACTCCTACTGAGTCTGATGTGACAATCTCCATACAGTCCGGTCCGTTCGTCCAAGACTATCGCATATCGGGCCTAGGGGGGCGGCAAGCGTCAGTCCCCTAATAGCGGTATAAGTCGTGTCGGAGTAAAGCCCATTACACCCTGAGAAACTGCTGGAACCTACCAGCAAATCTCGCTTGCCCTGGCCAGGGACTTTGCGTAATGGCTCTCTGACACAGCACGATATCTACTCCCAATACCGGGAGGGACGAATCCTGTCTAACCGCCACTGCCTCCAAGTGCTCGGGACTGCACCCAACTGCTACCTGTTTGCACGACTCCTTTGAGCCGTGGTAGGGTAGCAATCTAAGAACAGTGGGACACACTCGAGGCGAAGTAGCAGTGTCAAGTCTGCGGACTATGCTGTACTCATGTCACCTGGGAACTGTTCACTGACGACTGGTATCAAACCAACCAACAGTTCCCTGTGAGTCCTGTCCGGTGTACTCGTAACCTAACGAGCACCTGTATACTATCTCCAGTACGACGTACTGACGGCTGTGGGACAGACCATCTCCCCAACTGGGATGAGAAGCGTACACACCAGTCTACTCCGGAGTATCGATGCTCTGTCTCGATAATCCAACGACCGGGGACCTGAATAAGGATGTGCTTGTAGACTACCCAGCCCCCACTAGTATGACTGCCATCACAACGCTGGTAGACAAGCAAGATCCTAAGAGCTCTATCAATACGTACACTCACATATTAAGATAGAAAAAACCAAGTAGCATACTACCATGTTTAGCAAGACTGTTATATACATGTGAATATCCCAAGCTTCCATTAAGTAATATACAAGCTAGTATGATACAGTAATGGCCTTCTAGGGCATAAACACTAACAATCTCCCACTTGCACTAGGGCCATGTACTGGCATATCGCAGACCAATGATCTCGAGTAGCCTCTCGAACTGAATCTGAGGAAGGGCCTTCGTGAATGGATCAGCAATGTTCTCTTCTGAAGCAACTCTCCGAACCTCGATCTCCTGACGATCAATGATCTCCCTGATCAGGTGATACCGCCTCAAGATGTGTCTGGACTTCTGATGGGACCTTGGTTCCTTTGCTAAAGCTATAGCTCCGTTGTTGTCGCAATACAGAGGTATTGGATCAACTATGGTAGGAACCACCTGAAGTTCTGTTAGGAACTTCTTCATCCAGACTGCTTCTTTTGCGGCATCGCAAGCAGCTATATACTCCGCTTCCATCGTCGAGTCAGCAACGGTGTCCTGCTTGGAGCTCTTCCAGCACACCGCCCCTCCATTGAGGGTAAAGACATAACCCGACATGGACTTGGAATCGTCCTTATCACTCTGGAAGCCGGAATCAGCAAAGGCCTCCAACCTGAGGTCTTTTCCGCCGTAAACCAAGAACATCTCCTTAGTCCTCCTCAGGTACTTGAGAATGTTCTTTACTGCTATCCAGTGTTTCTCCCCTGGGTCTGACTGATACCGGCTTACCACGCTTAGTGCGTAAGCTACATCTGGTCTGGTACACAACATCGCATACATTATAGAGCCTACCGCAGAAGCGTAGGGTATAATAGACATGCGTTCCCTTTCCAAATCAGTCTTGGGAGACATCTCTTTGGAGAGGGTGATTCCGTGACAAGCCGGTAGATTACCGCGCTTAGAATCTTCCATACTGAATCTTTTCAGTACAGTGTCGATATACCTGGACTGCGAAAGTCCCAACATCCTCTTGGATCTATCACGATAGATCCGGATCCCCAGAATGTAAGAGGCATCACCCAGGTCTTTCATGGAGAACCTGTGTGACAAGAATCCTTTGACAGATTGTAGCATAGGAATGTCATTTCCTATCAATAGAATGTCATCCACGTACAAGACGAGGAATACGACACTTCTGGCCACAACTTTACTATATATGCACGGTTCATCTGGATTTTTGATAAAGTCATATTCTTTGACTGTCTCATCAAAACAGATGTTCCAACTCCGCGATGCCTGCTTTAGTCCATAAATGGACTTAAGCAGCTTGCATACTTTCCCGCTGCTCCCACTCTGATTGAAACCCTCTGGCTGATCCATATAGACGCTCTCTTCTAAATATCCATTCAGAAAAGCCGTCTTTACGTCCATCTGCCAGATTTCATAATCATGGAAGGCAGCAATAGCAAGAAGGACCCGAATGGATTTGAGCATAGCCACTGGAGAAAAGGTTTCGTCATAGTCCAAACCAGGTCTTTGACGAAAACCCTTTGCAACAAGTCTAGCCTTATAGGTTTCCACCTGTCCATCTACACCAATCTTTTTCTTGAAGATCCATTTGCATCCTATGGGTTTTACCCCATCTGGAGCAAAGTCCAAAGTCCATACTTTGTTGGTGTACATGGACTCCATCTCGGTCCGCATTGCATCTAGCCATCGTACCGAGTCGCCGCTCTGGATGGCCTGCTGGAAGTCAGTAGGTTCATCATCATTTATGATGCAATCCTCTCTATCCCCGTCAATGAGAAAACCGTAGTATCTCTCAGGCGGACGAGACGGCCTACTACTCCTGCGGAGGGGTGCGGGAATGTTCTGTTTTTCTTGAACCTCTGGTTCTACCAAACTTTCAGTAGCAGTTTGTGGTTCTGGAATTTCTTCCAGTTCTATTTCGCTCCCACTTATTTCCTTTTCTAAAAACTGATTTTCCAGAAAATGGGCATTACGAGAAACAAAAACCTTTTGTTCCTCTGCGTAATAGAAATAATATCCCTTGGAGTTCTTTGGATATCCCACAAACTTACATTTTACTGATCGTGCCTCGAGCTTGTCCACATGCTGCTTTTTAACAAAAGCTGGACATCCCCAAATCTTCATATGCTGAAGATGGGGTTTCTTCCCAGTCCACATCTGATATGGAGTGGTAGGCACAGTCTTGATAGGAGCTCTGTTCAGAAGATATGCCGCTGATTCAAGCGCATAACCCCAGAAAGATCGTGGTAACTCAGCATTACTCATCATGGATCGTACCATATCCAATAGGGTTCGATTCCGTCTCTCCGATACACCGTTGTGCTGTGGAGTGTATGGAGGAGTAAGCTGAGAGAGAATTCCTTTCTCTTTTAGGTAACCAAGGAACTCGGCACTCAAGTATTCTCCACCTCGATCAGATCTAAGTGTCTTTATACTTTTGCCGGTTTGGTTTTCTACTTCATTCTTATATTCTTGGAATTTCTCAAAAGCCTCGGATTTATGTTTCATCAGATAAATGAATCCGTATCTTGAGTAATCATCCGTGAAAGTAATGAAATAGGAAAAACCACCTCTCGCATGTGTAGACATTGGACCGCATACATCACTGTGTATGAGTCCTAAGAGCTCGCTCGCTCTTACTCCTTGTCCAGTAAATGGAGTCTTTGTCATCTTTCCTTTGAGACAAGATTGACAAGTGTCATAAGTTTGATATTCGAACGTGTCCAAATATCCTTCTCTATGCAACTTAGTCAACCTTCTCTCATTGATGTGACCCAGTCTACAATGCCATAAGAAAGCTTTATTTAAATCTGGAGACTTTCTTTTTAGTGTGTTCTGGACATTGAAAATTTGGAGTTGGTTTAACACATATATGCCGTTATTTAGAGTACCGGACCCAATCAAACCATGATTAAGGTGGATGTTGACAACATCTCTTACAAACGTGAAATCATAACCTTTATTTGACAACAAGGAAACTGATATGATATTACACGTTAAGCTGGGTACAAAATAACAGTTATGTAAAACCAAAATGTGTCCACTCGTCAATCCTAGGTGATAATCCCCGACGGACGCAGCTCCCACGCTAGCTCCGTTAGCAACCCTGAGGATCATATCACCATCCTTCAGCACTCTACGGTTTCTCAGTGCCTGCAAAGAATTGCAAATATGAGATCCTGATCCGGTATCCAATACCCAGGAAGTAGAGTTGATCGACAGACAATTCTCAATTACAAACACACCTGAAGTCGAAGCCACAGCTTGCTTCGGTTCCTGGTTCTTGGCGTTCCACGCCTTGCAATCCTTCTTCCAGTGCCCTTTCCTGTGACAATGGAAGCACTCATCCAGGCCAACTACTGGTGCTGTAAACTTTTTCTTTCCCTTCTTTCCCACCTTACTAACACCTCCTCTAGGTCTGGGTGCGGCCTTCTTCTTCCTTCCTTTGGCCCTAGCCTTGGACCCGGAAGAAGATGAACCGCCAAGAAACATAGCGGGTGTTTCCCTTGCCTTCTGCAAGGTGCCCTCTGCACTCCTTAACATGTTCAGGAGTTCCGCAAGTTCAACTTCTTTTCCTTGAAGATTGAAGTTGAGGATAAACTGGGCGTAGGTAGGAGGAAGGGACTGGAGAACAAGGTCTGTATAGAGCTCATTATCCAAAGTCGTCCCAAGGTCCGCGAGCTCTTCAATATAGCCGATCATCTGTAGGACATGTTCACCTACCGATGACCCGACAGCCAACCTCGCTCGAAACAGTTTCTTAGAGGTCTCGTATCTTGCTATACGAGATTGCTCTCCATAAAGTTCCTTTGTATGGAGAAATATGCCATCTAGGGACATATCCTCGTGCCTCCTCTGATGTTCATTGTTCATCGAGGCAAGCACGATGCACTTGGCTCTCGCGCAATCTAAATCCCAGGTTTTGCGGATTTCCTTATCCGCATTGCTGGATTTGGGACCAAGGACAGCAGGTGCTGTAGCGGTGAGGACGTACCCCAGTTTGTCATAGGTCAAAGCCATCTTGACATTCCGCAGCCAATCTTTATAGTTTGGCCCCGTCAGTATATTTTTCTCTAAAAGTAACTTAAGTCCAGTCATTTTCAGGGTCGCTGCAATTAGGAGAGAGAGAAGAAAACTCTTTAGCATGATGCTCTTGCAAGTTTAGAATGGTTTTTAGTTTATCTAAACTGGATGGCTCCCACTGTTTTTCGAATCCTTCCTCAAACCATAAAAGAAGAATTAGCCAAGACTATTCTCACCGTACAATACTTGCTTAACCGTTCAGCCAGGCCGGTGTCGATACTTCGAGGGAGGTTTTCCAACGCTTTCGCGAAGTTCCTTAATTAAATAACCTCTTTTCTCTGGGGGCGTAACCCCGCTGACACTTTTCTGGACACCTACTAGGTTTATAGCATTGATCGTTAAGCGACGAATATCCTGATAAGTAGCATATACTCACAGTAGGATCGGGATCCAAATATCATCGTATGATAATGTTGAAGGAATCCTACCAACATTCATCAAACTCCAAATGGTATGCATCTCTTTGCAAATTTCAGTTTCTTTAGAAATTCCCGATATAAGTTTTTGCCCCATGCTCTTATGATCTTGGCTTTGGTCAAAATGTCATAAGTCACATGTCAAGTTCTACCCGTCATTATCTTGTCAATTTGAACCCATCCGTATATACCCCTGACTTTGGTCAAATGATAATACGACTGTCCCAAACTAACTCATCTATCTTATGCAACAAATGAAAACCCAGTAGCTACCAAACACTATGCCTTGACTTTGGCAAAAATGCATAGCTTGAATACTACTGAATACCCAAATGAAACGACGGAGGGCTACGACTGGTTTTGGCGAAACCATAAACGTAGTGAACTTGATATAACCGAAGGAACCTGATAGCTTTTAAAAGGAGTGGTTAAATCTCCGCATTTAAAAATATCTATTTTTTTTAAAATAACCGAGTGGTTTCTTTTAAATTGTTCCAACGATTTAAACTTTGGTTTGTTTTACTTTGCATTATAGATAATGCGTCCCATCATTAACCTATCATTGCAGAAAACAACGAAAATATAACGTCCTCTTATGCCATCCGCATTCGCCATGGGGTCCCGTCATCACCCGTTAGGTTACTTAACTAACGACAGAGCGGGGGCTGGGCTAGCGCGGGTGTAAAACATAAGTGACGTCTAAATAGCTATAATAAATATAGATATTTTACATTCGTCTGACGCAATGATATTCATTCCAGAACACAGATAAACAATATTGGATTTTCAAGCAATCTGTATTTCAATTGAGCCTGCAAGAAAAGACAGATTACACAGTTGTGATGAATAGCCGTTTACCCCACCCTCGACCCCTACGGGTACGGCAAACTACCCACCCGGCAGTTTGTGTACCCCACCTTGGGTCAGTCCTAGGAGCAAAAACAGTAAAATGAAATAATACAATGGTGGCTACAACCGCAACCTGGAAGTGCCCCGCGAAAATAATATTACAACAAATTACATTTACAACAAATGAATTAATCAATAACCCATTGCAAACCCCGGCTATACACCACAACAGTCCAATACAGTTTATATGCACAAACAGATATAACCATTTCAGAAATGTGCAACCCCCTGCCAACCGACATACTAGCAGTTGGAGGAGGTTTACGAACACATTAAACAATCACAGATATAATCCAATACGCAAATACTGTACAATTCGATCGAATAAACAACATCAATATTGCTCTAAAATCTGCTCTGTTAAACAGTAACCTGAGCAATAATTAAATATTCCAGAAAACCCCAAATGTCACAGGGGACCCACACAAGAAAATTGAGCCTATGACTCGGCAACTCGGCCGCGGAAGCGCGGCGGATCGGTGGGATCCGCCGCGCTTCCGCGGCGCTTTAGTCGAATCATTGGCTCGAATTTCTTGGGTGTTCTCCTGTGGTCATGTCAAGCTCTCTGAACACACCAGAAAAATTTTAGGACTTCATTTTAAGTTCGACAGAAACTAAACAGAATTAGGGTTTTCCGGCTTCGTTTTTTCGTTCGAAATTCGTACAAATTTGCGATTAAGTTATTTAGTGTTTAGCGAGGCTCTGATACCACTGTAAGTCGATGTAGTACACCCCAGTACTTGTGGGGAGGCGGATTTTACAAAAACGATCAAGTTTAAACAACGAACATCGACTAACCGCTTGAATCGAAGCTAAACTATAAATAACCGTATCTTATGAGTTTCTTTTCATAAGTGATTAGGGATTATACCTAATGAAACCGGTCCTTCTTCTTTACGTCCTCCTTTGTTCTCCTCGACCTTCTCTAGGTAGTAGACGATCCACCCGAGAGCGAAACTCCAAGCTAAACCTCTAACTTGAGGTAACTAATCAACTTTGATTGCTAATCAAAGATGAGAGGATGATATAGAGTGAAGGTTATGGATTGTTTAGTCTAACTAATCCTTTGATCTCAACACATGAGGATTAAGGATTAGGGTTTGAAGATGAGAGCTTGAGGAGAGAGAATGTGTGATAAGATAATGAGAGAAGAGAGAGAGTGTATCATAATATTATGAAGCATTCTTATTTTAGAATAATCAATAAAGGAAATGAATAAGCATGCTTCATAAAATATCTTGTGATGATTCATTAGCATGAGTCATTAAGCAATAAATGTGCATTAATGAAGTGAATGAATCACCACCATGACTCACTCTCTTATCCAAAAGAAACCTCCTTAGTCACATCTTCTAGAAGCTTCTCGAGTAATTACGAGAACGCCCCTCCGATCCGTAAAAATACGGAAAAACTTTAGACTGTAAAAATCCAATAACCGGATACCAGTAACTGGCTTAAACCAAAGCCGACTGGTAAAAACTGTCCGAAAGTCGTACGCGCGTAAACGCACGTATGCGTCCGAACCCTTTGTCGCAAAACCATGCAACCTCTATATCGTTTCGCCTGGAGTAGGAAACTCTCTGTGTGGGACTCTAGAGACTCGACTACTATGCTGGCAGTGGGTTTAACCACAGACCGCAAGCGGCACTAGCTGTACGTAACGGTCCCCAGGTAGTTGTCGATAAGAAGGCCGATGAGTAAACCCATCCGAACTCCTACTGAGTCTGATGTGACAATCTCCATACAGTCCGGTCCGTTCGTCCAAGACTATCGCATATCGGGCCTAGGGGGGCGGCAAGCGTCAGTCCCCTAATAGCGGTATAAGTCGTGTCGGAGTAAAGCCCATTACACCCTGAGAAACTGCTGGAACCTACCAGCAAATCTCGCTTGCCCTGGCCAGGGACTTTGCGTAATGGCTCTCTGACACAGCACGATATCTACTCCCAATACCGGGAAGGACGAATCCTGTCTAACCGCCACTGCCTCCAAGTGCTCGGGACTGCACCCAACTGCTACCTGTTTGCACGACTCCTTTGAGCCGTGGTAGGGTAGCAATCTAAGAACAGTGGGACACACTCGAGGCGAAGTAGCAGTGTCAAGTCTGCGGACTATGCTGTACTCATGTCACCTGGGAACTGTTCACTGACGACTGGTATCAAACCAACCAACAGTTCCCTGTGAGTCCTGTCCGGTGTACTCGTAACCTAACGAGCACCTGTATACTATCTCCAGTACGACGTACTGACGGCTGTGGGACAGACCATCTCCCCAACTGGGATGAGAAGCGTACACACCAGTCTACTCCGGAGTATCGATGCTCTGTCTCGATAATCCAACGACCGGGGACCTGAATAAGGATGTGCTTGTAGACTACCCAGCCCCCACTAGTGTGACTGCCATCACAACGCTGGTAGACAAGCAAGATCCTAAGAGCTCTATCAATACGTACACTCACATATTAAGATAGAAAAAACCAAGTAGCATACTACCATGTTTAGCAAGACTGTTATATACATGTGAATATCCCAAGCTTCCATTAAGTAATATACAAGCTAGTATGATACAGTAATGG
Source organism: Agapanthus africanus (assembly GCA_030015575.1). Taxonomy (NCBI): domain Eukaryota; kingdom Viridiplantae; phylum Streptophyta; class Magnoliopsida; order Asparagales; family Amaryllidaceae; genus Agapanthus; species Agapanthus africanus. Next base: position 289,163,217 of record JASDDO010000022.1, read on the forward strand.
CCTTCTAGGGCATAAACACTAACAAGTTCGTTAATAGCTTGACCGATGTTGCTTTCGACTGGTACGCGAGCATACCAGATGGCTCCGTTACTACTTTCGTCCAAATGGAATCTTTGTTTCGACAAAGATTCATGAGCGTCAGCGATAAGATCACCATTGCCGAGCTTATAAGGACCAAGCCCAAGAATAATGAAAGCTGCACGGATTTTATAACCCGATGGCACAATCTCTCCGTCAAATGCGAACCGCCGATAAAGCAGGACCAATCTGTCAGTCTCCTCGTCGGAAATCTGATGGCCCCGTTTCTATGCACCGCGGGTCTCAAAACATTCCAAGAGCTGACCAGGAAAGTTCAAATGCCGGAGCACTCAAAGCAGGAGTCCTCCTCGGATTCCCAAAATGACAATAGGTCCTGGAGAAACCGAAGGGATGATAATCGCAAAGGCGGGAATTCCAACGATTCTGAATCTTTCAACACTTCGGCTAACCGAAATAAGCAAGAGATGAGCGGGCCTAGTGCCAACCAACCTCGGAAGCCAGTGTTCGGAGAGGGAGGAGAATCTCCACTGAAAAAGAAGCTGGATAAGGTCTATTCCTTCAGAAGGGACAAAATCCGTAAGATATTCAAAGACGCCCTGAAGAACGGTCTACAACTGCCAGAGTCAAAAAGACCGCAGGAAATGAATAAGACCGACGACCCCAAATACTGCCCCTATCACAGAGTGATAGGTCATGCCATTGAGGACTGCTTCGTCTTCAAAGATTGGGTCGAAAAGCAATATAAGGCAGGAGAGATAGAACTGTCTAAAGGCGTGTTAACAAACAGTCCAGCTGTGACCGCCAATTTCATACAAACGGAGACCAAAGTTCTTCGTGAAACCGATTCTCTCAGACATCCGCCTTTCTATGAAAACGGTCGACCACCACGTCATTAAACTGGGAACAGTCGACCTCTAAGTCGTTAAACTGGGAATGTAAAAAAAATGTAAAAATGTAAAAAAAAATAAAAAAAAAAAATAAAAATGTGTAAATAAAAGAAAAATAAATAAAAGCCGAAATGATGGAGCAACTCACAATAAAAATCTGCGAGTAAAAATAAAAATGAAAATAAATCCGAAATGATGGGGCAACTCGCAATAAAAATCAGCGAGTAAAAATAAAAATAAAAATAAAAATAAAGCCGAAATGATAGGGCAACCGCGAATAAATAGACGAAATGATAGGGCAATCGCGATCTTCACGATAAGAAAAGCTGAAATGATAGAGCAATCGCGGTAAAACAAAAACAAAAAAAAAACAATAAAACAAAAACAAAACAAAAAAAACAATACAACGGCGAATGATGAGTCGCTCCTGGTACCATATTCCAGTGCAGCGATGCAGACGCCAACCAAAATCCAATTTTCCAAAATTCTTCCGGCCCTACGGTGGGTCCCTAAGTTGACCATCATATACAATCCACGGGCTCAAATAATTCTCATTATACCCATGCCCCACCATAATCACCAGTTACGCGGCTGGTCTCCGCCTTTGGAATTATGCTCCATTGAGAAGACCCACTCATGTGTCCTCACGATACATGAGTAGAACAAACCTTCGTGGGATCCTTACGACTCACGAAGGAAAAACACACTTGGGAGTCCTCACGACTCCTAAGGAGAAAATACACCTGCGAGATCCTTACGACTCGTAGGGAGAAAATGCTTTTATGGGACCCTCACGGCCCATAAAATTAAAATGTATTAGGTGACAGGGATCTAAACCTGTCTCCTAAGCCATCGCTCCCTAAACCCCATGTAGCGAATGATGAGTCTCTCCTAGTACCATATTCCAGTGCAACGATGCAGACGCCAACCAAATTCCAAATCCTATACCCCAATGGCGAATGATGAGTCGCTCTTGGTACCATATGCTAGTGCAGCGATGCAGACGCCAACCAAATTCCAAACTCAAATCCCAAGTGGCGAATGATGAGTCGCTCCTGGTACCATATTCCAGTGTAGCGATGCAGACGCCAACCAAATTCCAAATCCCATACCCCAATGGAGAATGATGAGTCGCTCCTGGTACCATATTCCAGTGCAGCGATGTAGACGCCAACAAAGTCCCAAATTTTTTATGGCCCTACGGTCTGGATCATACCTCTTGCAAAACCGTATACAATCCTCGGGCGTAGAACAATCCCAATCTTGCCAAAAATAACAAAATAAAAATAAAGAAAGGTATGTCCACAAGCAAAATCGGCACGGATGAAAACCCGAAAGGGCTCCGTGAGTAAAAACAGCAGGACTGCCGGCGAGTTTGTGAAAACCCGAAAGGGCTTAAACTAGTGAGAAAGAGATGAAGTGCACTCACAAGGTCCTCTCGACTTTGTGAGGAGAAAATTCCCGCGTGAGATCCTTACAACTCACAAAGGAGCAATACACTTGGGAGTCCCCACGAATCCCAAGGAGAAAATACACTTACGGGATCCTTACGGCCCGTAGGGAGAAAATGCTTTGTGAGACCCTTACGGCTCACAAAATTGAAAAGTCTTAGGTGATAGGGACCTAAAACCTGTCTCCTAAGCCATCGTTTCCTAATAAGCAAACGCAAATGATGATTCGCTCCTGGTACCATATTCCAGTGTAGCGATGCTGATGCCAAAAAAATAAAAACCAATTCCTAAATCCTCTCATGACAAATGATGATTCGCTCCTGGTACCATATTCCAGTGTAGCGATGCTGATGTCAACCCAAATCAAATCAAATCAACAATCTCTACGATGGAATCATGCTCCGTCCCAGAATTTACCCCGTGTCGAAATCATGCTTCGCCTCGAGATATCTACCTTCCCTGCCGGAATTATGCTCCGCCTCGGAATCAAGTCAACCAGCAAGCTCTGCGTCGGAATTATGCTTCGTCTCAAAATGCACCCCGTGTCGAAATGATGCTTCGCCTCGGTGTACCTGCCTTCCTCGTCGGAATCAAGCGCCGCCTCGGAATCAAGTCAACCAGCAAGCTCTGTGCCGGAATCATGCTCCGTCTCAGAATGTACCCCGTGTCGAAATCATGCTTCGCCTCGGAGTATTTGCCTTCCCTGTCGGAATTATGCTTCGCTTGGGAATCAACCTCTGCATCGAAATTATTCTTCAGTCAGAATGTCTGCCACTCATCGGAATGATACTCCGATCCCCCTGGAATCATTCTCAGCTCTTCGGAATGATGCTCCGAACCCTGGAGTCATGCTCCGCTCTTCGGAATGATGCTCCGAACCCTCGAATAATGCTCCGCTCATCGGAATGATGCTCCGACCTTGGAATTATGCTCCGCACTTCGGAATGATGCTCCGATCCTTGGAATTATGCTCCGCCTTTCGGAATGATGCTCCGATCCCTAGAATCATGCTCCGCTCTTCGGAATGTTGCTCCGATACTTGGAATTATGCTCCGCGCTTCGGAATGATGCTCTGATCCCTGGAATCATGCTCCGCTCTTCGGAATGATGCTCCGATCCTTGGAATTATGCTCTATGCTTCGGAATTATGCTCCGATCCTTAGAATTATGCTACGCTCTTGGAATAATGCTCCGATCCTTGAAATCATGTTCCGCTCTTCGGAATGATGCTCCGATCCTTGGAATCATGCCTCTACTCTTCGGAATTATGTTTCGACTCTTCGGAATGATGCTCCGACCTCTGAATTATGCTCCGCAAATCAGAATGATGCTTCGATCCTTCGGAATGATGCTCCGACCCTGGAATTATGCTCCGCCCTTCGGAATGATGCTCCGATCCCTGGAATGATGCTCCGCCCTTCGGAATGATGCTCCGACCCAGGAATTATGCTCCGCCCTTCGGAATGATGCTCCGATCCGTGGAATCATGCTCCGCTCTTCGGAATGATGCTCCGATCCTTGGAAATATGCTCTACAGCAGCGGAAACATATGCAAGTTGCTTTACAGATTAAAGCAGGCATCGCGGAGTTGGAACGTCTGTTTTGATGTGGTAGTCAAAGAGTTTGACTTCATCAAAATGGTAGATGAACCTTGTATATACAAAAAGGTAGTAGAGAGTAAGGAGGTCATCCTCGTATTGTACGTGGACAACATACTCTTGATAGAAAAAGAGTTTTCTATGCTACGCTCAGTCAATCTCCAATTATCACAAGGATTCTCCAAATAGGATCAAGACGATACCTCCTAAATCCTGGGTTTTGGATCTATAAGATAGATCTAAATGGATGTTAGGATTCTCACTAGGTGTAGTAAGATGGTATCAATGGATCCTGGGGAGAATCACTGGAAAGGTTCCAGGGTGATAAGGACGACTGAATGTCAGTCGCAGGCACTGTCTTTACCCTCAGTGGAGTGACGGTATGTTGGAAGAGTTCCAAGCTAGATACCATGGCAAACTAGACGATAAAGGCTGGTGACATCGCTATCAAAGATACTACCAAAGAGGCAGTTTGGGTGTATATTGGTTCATGAGATGAACTAGGTTCCTACCGTGACAATGGAAGTGTGGCTTTGGCTCAGGAATCCCGGTCCCATCAGTGACCCAGACGTTTTCTAAGGCAGTATCACCAGATCGTAGAGATGGTTGATATCCAAGCAGATCAAGGTTAGGAGAGTAGACTCAGAGGACAACACGGCGGATACACTCACAAAGGCCTTTTCCCAGAGAGAGACTCTTATGGGATGGTTGAGTATGAGATACTGCAACCACTGCTACAGATGGCCCTAGTGCAAGTGGGAGATTGTTAGTTATATGTATTCTCTAGAGGCCATTACTGTACATAGGATGTATATTGTAGTGGATGCTGGGACATATATAGGGAGGACTTTCTTGCTCGACATGATAGTATGCAATCTGGTCGCTCTTTATCTTAACGTGTACACTGATTGTCTCTCTGTTACTTGTTGGTAAAGCCCTTAGGATGTGTACTTGACTACCCGGACTATGATGCGGATCATACTAGTGGGGATATGGTAGTCCATAAGTACATCCTTCAAGGTCCCTAGTCGTGGGTGTATCGAGACGGGGCATCGATATACCAGAGTAGACTAGCGTATACCTTCTCGACCCATACAGATGGGCGATGGATGATCCCATATCCATTGGTGTTTGACATCAGAGATGATATACGGGTGCTCAGTGGAGACTGGGTACACTGGACGGACTCGCCGAGAACTCCCAGATGGTATTATACCTTACGTCAGATGGCAATTCTCTGGTGACACTAGTACAGGTTAGTCTGTAGACCAGAGATCGTCATAGAGTCTTGTGTGATTCCCACTGTGCTTTGATTTCCACCTTACCACGTCCAAGAGGGCATGCAAAACGGTGGCTTTTGGGTACAGTCCTGAATCACATGGAGGCAATGAGCGATAGGAGGGGATTCGTCTCTCCCGGTACAGGGAGTTGATGTTGCGCTGTGTTCGATTGGCTATAACTGGAAATCCCTGGCCAGGGTTGCTGAGATTTACTGGTAAGTGTTATCAGTAGTATCTCGAACTGTTATAGACCACATATCGACACGACTTATCAAGCTACTGGGGTCTGACTTTTACCACTCCTAGGCGAGATATGCGACATATCAGACGAACAGACCGGACTGTACGGTAAGTGTTACTGGTTGGATTCACAGGAGTGTGAGAGGGCTTGCTCGTTGATCTTCTGATCGCTTAATACTCGGGTGGCCGTTACGTTTAGCAGACCGCTTGCTGCTTGTGGGTGTTTGATATGATCATCATCTACTGCCGGCGTATTGACGAGTCTTTAGAGTCCTACACAGAGGTTTCCTGGCTCAAGCGAAATGAAATAGGAGCGCGTATGAGATATGTGTGGGACCGAGAATAATACCAGTATGTGATACTGAATTCTATTCTCGCGATTTGTATCATCGGACGGTTATATAAGATATAGCCGGGTTAACGAATCAAATGTTGATTCGATATATTGATACACTTGATATTAGTCGGTTATATGCAGTATGACCGGATCATTAAATCAAGTGTTGATTTAATGATTTAATGTATAATTATATATTGGATATATTACTTTACATTAACTAGTATTGGTTCACTTAAGATTGATTTTCTCACTTGATGTGCACAAGTTGCATATGTGATATATTTTTGTGCACTAGTTTGTATCATGATTGATGATACATGCAAACTTGGGTGTGTGTTTGGATTGCACCATGTTTAGGTTAATGGATAGGTTTTATTTATTTTATTTATTTATTTTTAGCAAAAATAAAATGGTGGCTTTCTTTGTTTTATGCTTGAAGCTTCATGAAGCTTTTTAAGCATCTTTGAAAAGTCTAACCATTTTGTTTTATGCTTTAACCTAACCATCAACCTAAACCCTAGTTTATTCTCTACTTGTGTTAACTTCACCCATGGTTGCATTATGATAAGTATTCACTTGATTTTTATTTTCAAGAATAATTCATTTTCTTTTCTTCTTCTTCATCTTCTTCATGAAGAAGAAAAACCCTTCTTGAAAATTCTCAAGTGATGAAATCAAGTGAGAAATCCAAATCCAAAGTGAACCCACTTCCTATTTCTTCATTCTCTATCACTTGCCATGTTGTATTGGGTGTTTTCTTCACAAGTTTCATGACCTAGTGAAGATGGAGCTTGAGTTTGAGTCGCCTCGACGTAGATCATCTTCGGCATCGAAGTCAACGACCTAGCCCGATCATTTCTCCGATGAAACCAACACTTGAGTCCGGGATCCGGTTGATCGCAGCAGAGGGACGTCATCACGGAGCTAAAGAAGTGGAGGACCGGATCTACAAAGGTTGTAGTCCCTTTCACTTATTAGTAATGTTGTTTGCTAGCTTATAGTTTCGCCTATCCTCTAGTTAACGATCTATATTAGGTTTTCTCGGCACATAAAATTTGAACTGGACATGTTTGATGCCTTGTTGAACCTCATGGGTGTGCCTAGGAACCCTACAGTGGTATCAGAGCCTAGCTAGAGTTTTAGGCAATGTGTAGACGATGTTAGAAACCCGATCGAACCCCGAAACTCTAAATTACAACCCTCTCTATACATTTTCTGTAACTGTGTATTTTCCTAATTAAAAATGCTCAGAAAATAGAGCAGGAAATTCTAAGGCAAACTGCAGAAAATGACAAGCTAACGCTACAGTACCGCCGTGGAACCGCGGCCTTACCCTACTTTTGGCGGCGGTTCCGCGGCCGTATGTGATGATCATGTGGTTTATTTTATACAGTAATGCCCGTAGCTGTTTCCTCTGTTCTCTGGGAACTTTTAATCTATACTCAACAGTTGAGTTTTCTGGGTTGTTTTGGGGACTCGATGTTTCGATCGGATTGTTTAACTTTGTTTATGGTTTTCCGCGTAATTTTAGAACATGTTAAAAAGTTCGACCGGATATAAATACCCACTTTTTCCCCTGCCGGGAAATTTCCATGTGTTGGATTTTTCCGAAGTTTAAGAACGTCTAAGTAGTGCAAGTAATGTGATGGACCCTTTAGAAGACAACAAACCTTAACTCGATCATGTGACCGTCTTGAACTGCCCTTTGAACCTTAGGGTTTGGGGAAGTACGACATGCCACATGTGAGACGTTGGCTTGACCCTTCTACGGCTGGACCGTTGGTACTGTGGCATGAAATGGATGTTTTTAAACTTATTTCAAGTGTAGAGTTGTTTCGGGAAAACTTGGGTGTTTGATTGTTCGATCGGAAAGTTTAACATTTTCTATTTATCTGGAATGTGATACAATATTTGGAATCCACAACGAGTTATGAGATAACTGATTTGAATGTTATGAATCTAGCAGTTTAGTCTCACTTGATAGGTTGCCACGGGATTTTGATGCGATCAAAAGTCCGTTGCAATCACGTTGCGTACGCGGATACTCGCCGGGTAAACCTAATAGACAGCTTCACCCCATAGCCCCGACCAAGTGACTGTAGGAGAACCCCGTCGCCGAAAGCATCCGTTCGGGTGCTCGCGGCAGCGGTGTTCCGCCTTGGTGCACTTCGTCGACGGCATCGGGGGTGCGGCCGTCTACTGAAGTTTGCGATGAGCATTCGATCAGGATGTCGGGAATCTTGCTGAATTGCCCGACTTTATATTAAAAAGAGTTTTCGATAATGAGACTAAAATGTGTGGTTTATAATTGGTTAGGCATGTGATGTCTAAAGAGTTTGCAGATTCCAACTGTTGTAGTTTTACACTTTCTTTTCTGTGACCATAAGTGTAGTATGTAGTTGTATCACCGGTTTTCGTTGCTATACGTCGATGACAATCGGTGTATGCATACTTACTTACATTGGTGACATGTGATGTTATGTGTTGCTGGATATGTTATATTGGATCTTCGTGTTTGAATAACCGGGTTTTTTTTATGTGAGATGAGTGTTTTTCTTTTTCATTCAGGTAAAAACTTATATGTAATATTCTTTTATTGGGGCACTTCCGGGTTGAGGTTGCTGTCACCATTTGTATATTATTTACTTTTCCGCACTAGGATAGACCCAAGGAGGAGAGCACCAGTAACCGGGTTCTAGAGTCCAGTGGGAGACCAACTCGAGGAGTCGAATCCGGGTCTCCTAACTCTAGAATTGGTAGGGTTGCTTGCCGCTCTCGTAGGGGTCTAGGGGTGTGGGTTTGGCTATTCATCGCAACCGTGGAATCCGTGTTTTATTCAGGCTCAAAATAAAACACGGACGTCCTAGTATATCCAATATTTCATATGATATTTTCTGCTGCATTATCTGTGATGTGATCATGTGATATGTTCAGATAGATATTGTATATAGTATATATGATATATTATATAGACGTTGCTTATGTTTTACACCCGCGCTAGCCCTGCCTCGCTCTGCCGTTAGTTACCTAACCTAACGGTGCAGACGGGACATCGAGGTGAATGTGGATGGCATAAGCGTACGTTATATTTATCTGTTATGTTTAGGTGGACTTAAATGATGGGATATTCATTAATGAGATTAATGAAAGAAAATAAACCTAAAAGATGTTGTGGAATCGAATTTCTTAAAAAAAACAGGTAGCTACAGTTCTTGCTTTGCATCGCGGTGTTCCTTGTAGAACATCCTGCACCTTATTCGATGAATAAATGGCCGACAATCCCTTCACCGGGAGTGACCCCTTTAGCAATAACTGGCAGATGCTACAACCCTCGGTTTGTCTTTTGATTGCTTTTATAGTTTTTGCTTTGCACAGCGGTATATATGATATGTCCTGCACCTTATTCGATGAGGAAAGGGCCGACGATCCCTTCACCGGGGGTGACCCCTTTAGCAAAACTAGAAAAGCCTCAAAAGAACTCCATTTTAAAAACCATTTGATTCCACAACGAGATCAAGTTCAAATCATTAAAGGTTTTCTTAAAAACCATCCGCAACCCTCCGTCATTTTAGGAAGTAGAGTACTTAGTATTCGTGCTGTGTTTGTTGACCATAGTCAAGGCACAGTGTACGGTAGCTAAGTGATGTCTTCCTACACCGCATATGATGTGATTAGTTAGGACAGTCGCGTGACTTTGTTGACCTTAGTTAAGGGTCATGTGGGTGGGTCTAATTAATCACGAAATGACGGGTAGAACTTGACTAGTGCTTATGATTTCTTGATCATAGTTAAGGTCATAAGTACTAGGGGTAAAAACCATTATCGAGAGTTTCAAGTGTTGAAATTTGCAATGAGATTGCATACCTTCTATGAGATAGTTGGATCCCGATACCCACTGCGAGTAATTGTTACTCCTGGGAGAGTTTTGCACTTTGCAATTAGCCGATCAAGTAGGTTTCTAGAAAGGTGTCAACCGGGTTACGTCCCTGGGAAAACGAGGTTTACTTTAATTAGGTCCGTGCGAAAGCACGGTGAACCTCCCTCAAAGTACCGATACTGGCCTGGCTGAAAGATTGGCGAACTTGTAGAGTGTAATTAATCCCGGCTAGTCTTTCCTTTTAAGGTTTGAAGGAAGATTTGATAAAAACAGTGGGAGCCATCCTGATTAGATAAAATAAATAACCAATCTAATCTTGCAAGGCGCGCGCAGAGTGTTTTCTTCTCTCTCTCTCCAGGTAGCGACCATATCACGCCTTAATCAAGATAATAATATGGATGTATTGACCGAACCCGCTTGTTATACTGAGCTGGGGAACGTTGGTCCCGCTCCAACTTATAATTGTTATAAGACCGAGCAGGAAATAGGGAATACCAGGATTCCCATGCCGCCCTAACGAAGAAAGTGCATGTGATGCATCTCCTTCGGATGTGTTCATTATAAAGAACTGTTTCTCAGTATCCTCTACGTCCTAGGTATTAGATACCGGATCAGGATCCCGCAAATGTAATCCGTTACATGGGCTACAGAAAGGTAGAGAACTGAGAACGGGTGATAAGTTTCATGAGACAGAAAATGGTGCAAGTGTTGCAGCCAAGTCTGTTGGTCACTGTCACCCAGTATTACCAATACATTGATTCTGAACAAATGCTATTAGATACCGAACCTGATGTACAAAATCATATCAATCTCTTTATTTATTAAAGAAGGATATAATTTTGTATTGTTGAATATTGTTTTGAACATATCAAAAGTTGATCGGTTCAGGCACGTTATCTAAAAGCATTGACGTTCTAAATCAAACTACAGTTCCTAGTATACAGAAAACATACAAGAGGAAGAGTTCAGAAATGAATGGATCCTTCTTGAAGCATTGTAGACTAGGACATATCAATGCGACCCGACTAGCTGAAGTTACATTTAGATGTATATTTAAATTAGTTTGAATTTACATCTTGTGAAACTTGTCAGTCATGTCACAAAGATTAGATGACCATAGCTCTGTTGATTGGAAACAGAGAAAGAGTTAGTAAACTCTTGGGACTGATACATGATGATGTATGTAAGGTCCTCTGTCTACACATGCCAGGACCGGCTCTTTGTACTTCATTACATTCTCTGATGATCTCTCAAGATTCAGACATATGTTCCTGTTGAAACACAAGTCCGAAACTTTTGAGATAATCACCGAATATAAGTTAGAAGTAGAGAACCAAAAACCGGGTATAAGTATTATGTCCTATGATAAGATCAGGGAGGAGAATACTTGTGCATAGAATTTCTGGACTATTCTAAAGGAGAATGAGATTCTCTCTCCGTATTACTCCTCTGAATACACCACAGCACAACGGTGTATCGGGGCGGAGCAATCACACCATATTAGATATGGTGTGCTCTATGATGAGTACTACTGAATTACCTATTTCCTTTTGGGGTTGTTCACTTGAGAAGTTGCGTACCTATTGAATCGGATTCGAATCAAATCAATTCCTACCACTCCATATAAGATATGGTATGGGAAGAGCCTATCTCTTAAGTGAGTTAAGATATGGGATTGTCCGGCCTATGTAAAAAGCAAAATCCGGACAATATCGAGGCAAGGTCAGTTCTGTAGAACTGGAAAGGTTCCAACTTTACAAACTACAGCTAATGATTTGACAGAACCAAAGGATTCAATAGTCCCTGACGAACCTCAGCCTCTCCGACGATCTAGTAAGGTTCCTCATCCGCATGAGAGATACTTCGGTTTCTCGATGACAGTTGGAGCGAGGAATGCATCATGAGATGACGACCTAACTAGTTTCGAGCAGGCCATCGAGAGTAGGGACTCTGTAACAATGGCTGGATGGTTAGCGATCTGAGATGGAATCCATGTACACCAACAAAGTATGGACTTTGGTTGCCATATCTGAAGGGTTAAATCCCTATCAGGAGCAAGTATATCTTGAGAAGATTACTTGTTGGAAATGGAAATGTTAAGACTTTCAAAGCTAGACATGTTAAAGGTTTTCGTCATCGACCAGGCGTGGATAATGATGAAACCTTTTCCAGTGCCTATGCTTAAGTCCATCCGGATCTTACTTGCCATTGCTACATACCATGACTACGATATCTGGTGGTTGGGTGCCATGACTGATTTTCTAAATAATGATTTAGAAGAGAACGTCTATAAGAACACAGCCAGAGGGCTTCGTAAACTGTGGGAGCAGCGGAAACGTGTGCAAGTTGCTTTACAGATTAAAGCAGGCATCGCGGAGTTGGAACGTCTGTTTTGATGTTGTAGTCAAAGAGTTTGACTTCATCAAAATGGTAGATGAACCTTGTATATAAAAAAAGGTAGTAGAGAGTAAGGAGGTCATCCTCGTATTGTACGTGGACAACATACTCTTGATAGGAAAAGAGTTTCCTATGCTACGCTCGGTCAATCTCCACTTATCACAAGGATTCTCCAAATAGGATCAAGACGATACCTCCTAAATCCTGGGTTTTGGATCTATAAGATAGATCTAAATGGATGTTAAGATTCTCACTAGGTGTAGTAAGATAGCATCAATGGATCCTGGGGAGAATCACTGGAAAGGTTCCAGGGTGATAAGGACGACTGAATGTCAGTCGCAGGCATTGTCTTTACCCTCAGTGGAGGGACGGTATGTTGGAAGAGTTCCAAGCTAGATACCATGGCAAACTAGACGATAAAGGCCTGTGACATCGCTATCAAAGATACTACCAAAGAGGCAGTTTGGGTGTATATTGGTTCATGAGATGAACTAGGTTCCCACAATTGTGTGACAATGGAAGTGTGGCTTTGGCCCAGTAACCCCGGTCTCATCAGTGACCCAGACGTATTCTAAGGCAGTATCACCTGATCGGAGATGGTTGATCTCCAAGGAGATCGAGATTAGGAGAGTAGACTCAGAGGACAACACGGCGGATACACTCACAAAGGCCTTTTCCCAGAGAGAGACTTTTATGGGATGGTTGAGTATGAGATACTGCAACCACTGCTACAGATGGCCCTAGTTCAAGTGGGAGATTGTTAGTTATATGTATTCCCTAGAGGCTATTACTGTACATAGGATGTATATTGTAGTGGATGCTGGGACATATATAGGGAGGACTTTCTTGCTCGACATGATAGTATGCTATCTGGTTGCTCTTTATCTTAACGTGTACAATGATTGTCTCCCTGTTACATGTTGGTAAAGCCCTTAGGATGTGTACTTGACTTCCTGGACGATGATGCGGATCATACTAGTGGGGACATGCTAGTCCATAAGTACATCCTTCAAGGTCCCTAGTCGTGGGTGTATCGAGACGGGGCATCGATATACCATAGTAGACTAGCGTATACCTTCTCGACCCATACAGATGGGCGATGGATGATCCCATATCCATTGGTGTTTGACATGAGAGATGATATACGGGTGCTCAGTGGAAACTGGGTACACTGGACGGACTCGCCGAGAACTCCCAGATGGTATTATACCTTACGTCAGATGGCAGTTCTCTGGTGACACTGGTACATGTTAGTCTGTAGACCAGAGATCGTCATAGAGTCTTGTGTGATTCCCATTGTGCTTTGATTTCTACCTTACCACGTCCAAGAGGGCATGCAAAACGGTGGCTTTTGGGTACAGTCCCGAATCACATGGAGGCAATGAGCGATAGGAGGGGATTCGTCTCTCCCGGTATAGGGAGTTGATGTTGCGCTGTGTTCGATTGGCTATAACCGGAAATCCCTGGCCAGGGTTGCTGAGATTTACTGGTAAGTGTTATCAGTAGTATCTCGAACTGTTATAGACCACATATCGACACGACTTATCAAGCTACTGGGGTCTGACGTTTACCACCCCTAGGTGAGATATGCGACATATCAGACGAACAGATCGGACTGTACGGTAAGTGTTACTGGTTGGATTCACAGGAGTGTGAGCGGGCTTGCTCGTTGATCTTCTGATCGCTCAATACCCGGGTGGCCGTTACGTTTAGCAGACCGCTTGCAGCTTGTAGGTGTTTGATATGATCATCACCTACTGCCGGCGTATTGACGAGTCTTTAGAGTCCTACACAGAGGTTTCCTGGCTCAAGCGAAACGAAATAGGAGCGCGTATGAGATATGTGCGGGACCGAGAATAATACCAGTATGTGATACCGAATTCTATTCTCGCGATTTGTATCATCGGACGGTTATATAAGATATAGCCGGGTTACCGAATCAAATGTTGATTCGATATATTGATATACTTGATATTAATCGGTTATATGCAGTATGACCGGATCATTAAATCAAGTGTTGATTTAATGATTTAATGTATAATTATATATTGGATATATCACTTTACATTAACTAGTATTGGTTCACTTAAGATTGATTTTCTCACTTGATGTGCACAAGTTGTATATGTGATATATTTTTGTGCACTGGTTTGTATCATGATTGATGATACATGCATTCTTGGGTGTGTGTTTGGATTGCACCATGTTTAGGTTAATGGATAGGTTTTATTTATTTTATTTATTTATTTTTAGCAAAAATAAAATGGTGGCTTTCTTTGTTTTATGCTTGAAGCTTCATGAAGCTTTTTATGCATCTTTGAAAAGTCTAACCATTTTGTTTTATGCTTTAACCTAAACATCAACCTAAACCCTAGTTTATTCTCTATTTGTGTTAACTTCACCCATGGTTGCATTATTATAAGTATTCACTTGATTTTTATTTTCAAGAATAATTCATTTTCTTTTCTTCTTCTTCATCTTCTTCATGAAGAAGAAAAACCCTTCTTGAAAATTCTCAAGTGATGAAATCAAGTGAGAAATTCAAATCCAAAGTGAACCCACTTCTTATTTCTTCATCCTCTACCACTTACCAAGTTGTATTGGGTGTTTTCTTCACAAGTTTCATGACCTAGTGAAGATGGAGCTTGAGTTTGAGTCGCCTCGACGTAGATCATCTTCGGCATCGAAGTCAACGACCTAGCCCGATCATTTCTCCGATGAAACCAACGCTAGAGTCCGGGATCCGGTTGATCGCAGCGGAGGGACGTCATCACGGAGCTAAAGAAGTGGAGGACCGGATCTACAAAGGTTGTAGTCCCTTTCACTTATTAGTAAAGTTGTTTGCTAGCTTATCGTTCCGCCTATCCTCTAGTTAACGATCTATATTAGGTTTTCTCGGCACATAAAATTTGAATTGGACATGTTTGATGCCTTGTTGAACTTCATGGGTGTGCCTAGGAACCCTACATATATATATATATCTATATATATATACACACATACATACATATTTGCACACACACATACACCACGACACTGTCCCTGTTAGAAAAAAATTTCTAACGGGGCACTGCCTCGCACCCCGCAAGGGGGCTGCTAGCCCCTTTGACCCCCAGCCCGCTATCCGTGTAGCGGGACCCTGTGAAAACTCTGCGTGGCTCCCGATATATCCAAACCCCCTTCCAAAACAACATGCACGTACACTGCACATTGAGTTCGCATGACCAGTTTAACCCGTTAATCGGAGGTTCCCTCGCTACAAAGGTGAAGGGTAATTAACGACAGCTTAGTCCGCGGCTGCCGGAGATTCGGATCCCCACAATCATTAAACCCCAGCCTGCCCTAGGCAGGGGGAATCTGTAGTACGCCAGACAAGCGCGCGTATTCCCATCTCAATGGGGAGATGAAAAACACCCTACACACAGTATTATATTCATTCCTATGATCTATCATCATCGATTCTGGTTATGATTTTGCTGCCACGATTGCACGGGCAGAGTGAGATACGTCTCGAGTTGCGTCAGCATGAGCTCGTCGTCAACGAGGACTGACCAGGGCGTGATTCCAGAGACATACGATTGCATATAGAGGCTTCGTTTTATTGTGTTTTCGTGCCTTGAGCGTTTGACAGATCGCCTTTACGAGATTTCTCGGACGTGCCGATCGGTACCAGAGGATTGAGCCACTGATGGAAGCCAGCCAGGATGTGATGACCATTGATATATCGCTTATTCATGTTGATTGAGGCGCTGTTCGGCGTACGGACGAATGAGCCAGTTATTGCTGCAAATGACGAAATGTCGCCCAGATATTGGAGCTACTGCAGCTTGAGAATATACATAGATATATGATGGTGAGTCGCTAGTCACCAAGGATGAATGACTAGGACATATGGTTCGTTCGCTTACCCCGATGCGAGGTCATCAGGTAGATTGATGCCAGCTAGAGACGACTTCACGCAGATTCGTTGAGAGTCGATTGAGACGATCGAATGTCAGGAACCCATTTTCCAAGTTTAAAGTATTCGGAAAGACATGCAAGCAATTCTCTGGACCCTCTAGAAGAATGAAACCCTAACTCGACATAATGACCGTGTGAAAGCCTTTGAACCTTAGGGTTTGCGGCAGTTCCGCGGCGCCATTAGTGAGGCTTGGGTTTGCCCTTCTACGGCTGGACCACCGATGCTGTGGTATGTACTCGATACTATTAAACTGTACTCAAGATGTTGAGCTCTTGGGGGATTATGAGGTTCTGATGAGTCGATCGAACGATTCGGCATCATTCGGATATCATGTGATGGGACACTGCTTGGGAGACTCCAGATACGAGCATAGCCATTGGAGCGTAGTCCATGTAGCCATGAGTAGACGAGTCCGAATCAGTCGACCATGGAACAAGTGGAGTAAATAGTTCGCATGGGATTTCGACGAGATGACGTATCACTCCGCTGATATTAGAGATGCGATACACACGCTGAGGACGTGTTCGGCTAGATATCTTCTACTGAGTGATGAAGATAACGAGTTCGTGATTTCGAGTCCGTGTGAGAGACTTCGGATGGACCGTAGCCGAGGACATTGCAGTGCGCAGATAGAGACGTGACGTCGAAGTGGACGACGATACAGACAAGCGGGACAAGAAGTTCGTGCGAGATGCAGACGAACCTGCGCTAGTGACGTGCGGTTTTACGAGCGGTCGTGAGGATTGACCGAGAGATGACCAGAGAAGTGCCAAAACGGAATCGTCCCCGTTAGCACACCTGACGGGCCGATGAACCGATGGATTGCGAGATTGGTAATCCACAGGGAAGATAAGGAACCAGCGGCAGAGGACGCCAGCCGCGAGCATGAGGCAAGTAGATATCTTGCGCCTCTAGCATTGGATGTACCGACACCTTCTCGACTTCGAAGGAGGATATACCGACGGCGGTATTTATGATTTGTGATTTTGTGATTTGATTATCACGTATCCGTCACTTTGGATTTCGGTATTTTGGGCGATCTATTTGCGTGAGTTAGTCTTGATGACTGAGTTCCATGATATTTGATTTTGTGCACCATGGTTGCACTTACTGGGTATTTATACCTTGCACATAGTTATTATTCTTGAGGTATTGATTGTGATTTCATGCCTACTTTATGCCGGTGATTGATTTATGCTTCCAGCATAGTTTTCATGCACTTTTCAGTGTTTTGATTTGATTTGTGCACACTGATGCACACGGTTGTGAGATTTTCCATCGTGCTACACCTGATTTTGATTGAGCCGCATTATATCATCGATTTTGACCCTGATATTGATGATTGATTCTTGCACTCCGTGCTTTTGATTGGACTTACGCATGTTCGGCGTTTGCTATTGGATTTCGTGATTCCGTGCATGTTGAGTGTGCAAGGTTTATATTTTCATTCGTGCACGATGGATGCACCGATTTGGATTTTCGCGCATGTTGGGCGCATGTTTTGAGATACGATTTTGGTGCACACCAGATGCACTAAATTGAGATTCTTCGTGCATGTCAGATGCACCTGATTTGGCTGTCAGGCACACACGTTGCCTATGACAACTACTTCGTGCACACTCGTTGCACCTAGATGTTGTTTTGTGCACCTGTATGGAACATATATGGATTTTGATTTCCGTGCGCACCAGACGTACAGGGTGGTGTTATGTGCATTTTTGGGATTTATTCCTTTTGGAGCAGTACATTTTTATGATATTTGATATTCGTTTTGTACTGAGCAGGACTAGTCAGAAGACAGTACCTGGATATATTTTGCATGGATTGATAGTTATTGAAGGGATTTCAAAAAAAAAGGCAAGCTATAGTCTCAGCATATATACCTACGTATCCGATATGACACGAAACGATTTAAAAACAAGGAAAACCCTTTTAAATTGTTTTCAAAACGGCGGGACGTACATAGTAAACAAAAGATATATACATATATGGTAATTTTCTTATGAAAAATGTCCGCCACTGTGCAGTGTTACGCGCATCGTACGTCGACTTTAAAGAATTTGGCATGCATTTCCTTCAGATATTTACATGTACAGATTTGATATTTACATGTATAGTTCCAATTTACAGCATATCGGTTTTGCTTTGGATTTGACATTCAAGTTTTCGCCTTGACTCCATGATCGCGGGATGCTTGACGGAGTATTGCTTTTGAGTTATCTGCTCAGTACTCATGCGCATGCATTGCGCTATGATGTTTTATGTATTGATGATTCGGAGCCCCGACGATCTGGAATTTGTATCGAAATATTTTAGTATTTGGGGGTTTAAATTTAAATTCGGGGACCGAATTTCTTTAAGGGGGGTAGATTGTAACGTTTCAAAATAATAAAATATTATTTTTGGGAATTTTTATAATTTAATATTATTTTAATGAATATTTTAATATTCCGGTATAATTAAATACAAATAAATGGGGGGAAATTATGGAAAATTCTAAAATAGGGTATTTTATGAAATTATGACATTTTTAAGTTTTTATGATTAGTTATGTGCTAAATTAGTTCTAATCACGATTAAAAATCGCTAATCAGATTTTTGGCATTTTCGCGCAAAAATGTGCACATATCATTTTTCCACACTTGTTACACTTGTTACATGTTTTGGGTGCATGGTTGCTTAGGGTTCACCATGGTGGGAGAAGAAAAGAAAAAGGAAAAGAAAAGAAAACGTAAGTATGATGATGAGAGAGAGGGGGTAGGTATAGGGTCAACCCCTCTTTTTGAACCATCCCTTTTCATTTCCCCATCTCATTTCTCTCTCCCCTTCCCTAAGAGGTGCTGCTGCTCCTGCTCCTCCCTCATCTCCCTCCCCTTCACTCCATAGATCCCTCTTAATTCCCTCACCAAAACCCCATTCCCACTTCACAAAACTTACTCCCAAGCTCATTAGCTACACATTGAACCTAGCAAGAATGGATTTGGAAGACTTTGAGCAACTCAAGAATTTTCTTGAGTTGCCAAAGTAGGTAATTTCTGCAACCCTAGTTTAGTATTTCAATTATTATTCCATCCATTCTAGTTTCATGTCGATATGGTGTCGTTTGGTGGACTTGTGAAACTTCAAGTTAGAGTTTAGGTTAGATCTGAAATCAAAGATGAAATTGAGGATTGTGGTGACATTAGAACCCCTGGAGGGATGTTATTTTGGACCTGACCTGAGAGTTAAACCCAGAATACGGATTTAGTGAATCGATATCGGGGAAAACAGTAAATCTGGGAGTGTATTTAGGAATCTGCTATCACCCCGAGACCCCTAAATTAAAACTGAGTTGACAGTGAGATGTGCAGACACCCTGGAACCACCACACAAAGCCCTAGCCCTTAATTCCTTGTTTGGGCTGCAGATTTAATCCCTCTGGCCGCAAATTGCGGCCAGAACAGGTTGGAACCCCTTCATTTTTGTTCTGTAGCCTTTTTCCCTATAAACTTGACCCTGGGTATGTGCAATTTTGTCTGATTCCATTTAGGGTAAAATCTGGGTTGATTTTCCTATGTTGGCGCATGATTTACGACTTGATTTAGCATGGATTTTGGTATTTGGTGATTTGTTTCTGTCGGGTGGCGTTTGGACATCAACGACAAGTGGATATTGATCGTGTTTACATGCGAGATGGTAGGCTTTTACCTATGCGAGTAGCGTGTGCTGTTTTAGTTTTCCGATGTGATTTTCATATGCTTTAGCGTTGTGATATACTTGTAGGTACCCTACGTGATTTTGAGGCGAAGAAGATGAAAATGGCGACATCGGCGTTGGCACACGAGAAGCAAGGTGAGTAGATTATATCTACGGGGGAAATCGGGTGGATGGCGTATAGCACGCCCGCATTTCGATGTCTAGTATACTATATATACTATATGATAGCCTATTGAGTGACATGGAGATCATAGATGTGTTAGGTGTACTATGGATATTTAGGGTTAGAAGTGAACTAGTGTATTTTCCTAGTTGCGAACCCTAACATAGGTTTACACCCACACGCACACACATGCTTATTACTACACTTATATCATGATGATCGGGATAGTGTATGATACTGAAGATGAGTCGATGAGTTTTAGGCATGGGGCTGTGAGGTCGGCGATATGATATGATGTGATTCGTATTTGGGATACGATACAAGATTTTAGCGGGCCTTTGAACGTGTGTTTTACACACACGCTTATATTTGTTTAGATGGTATCGATTGTACTAGACTTAGATCAATACCCCAGATCACGTGATATGATGATAAGGAAATATTGAAGGGATGAATGTGATATTGACCCGTACCCAGCTATTGGGATTCCGTACGACGATTTACCGTACGAGCTTTATATTGATGATAGATCCGTACTCATGGCTCGAGCATATTATTTGATGTAGATTGTATCGTATGTGATACTATTGAGGCGGGATCACCGACTATTATATTTATATACATATATCGACTCAGATGTAGGTGGTTTCCATACCCCTCCCGATTGACTTGCTGGATGTAGATTACTTAGTAAACATTAGATTAGACCCGAGTCATACCTATTCCAAAACTAACTAATCGTGGATATTTTAAAGATAGGAAAAAAGGGATTCTACGGATATTTTCAAACGAAGCATCTTTTCTTAAAAACACGTAGCCCTTATTTTACCAAAGACCCCGATTCGTCTTATTTCAAATGGCAAAGTTGCATGATATATTTATTGACGTAGATTCTTCACTGTTGCGTTGATTATTTGATTCCGCATATTCATGCTATTTGCATTGCCTTGCTTGTGTTTATTGATATATTACAATCATGCTGCTAGGACACCAGCACAATTACCGATGATGCGTATGTACCACGTACACTTACTTGCCGGCCCACACACATCTTCATCGGTAATTGCCATGTCACTACACAGTAGTATTGTTTCATCAGGATATGACCCTTATATGTGCATACTATTATTCCATGTTGCATGATATACCGTTATACTTGCACTTCATTTATATGTCACATACATCATGCTTTCTGATTATGCGCAATGAGATATGTTGTTTCCATGATATTTCTGGATTTGGGAACCGCGGGTATTTCAAAAGAGAATATGTATTTGTTTTAAAAACCCGGTTACCCTTGATATGATATTTCAGTGCGTCCACTATGTGTTTTCTCGGTGCTGAGAGCGACATGTGAAACCCGATTCGAGGAGGGGGATGAGGCCGATTGCGGGTACATGGTGGGCCCGGTATGGTACCCCGGGGCGAGAACGGTTTCGCTGTGTAGTATACGGTGATCCTGGCAGAGGGACTACTGCCTACCGGTGATTGGTTGGACCTGGCGGTTATCCGGAGGATACTGACCAGAGTCGATAGATGGATATGGGCGTACTGCTGGGGCCAAGGGCCGATTCCGCAGACGGAGCCCGTGGGCTGGTCCGGACTGACGGAGCCCGTTATATGAGGATTTACGTGCCGATGCTAGGCACAGTTTTCATGATGTTTTCGAGTGTCGATGCTGGACACTCTGGTTGTATGATTTTGTCGTGTCGCGAGGTACACAGGTGGTTTATATCTTCATATTTCCATGCATATGCCGATGATATTTACATGCATGATGGTTATTGTCATTGGGTGACGAGTGGACGGGATCCACGTACATGCAGATTTTATTACATTGAGCATACCTCATATTTATGATATGTTATTACCTGAGGCACTGGCACGAGCACTTGGCACTACACTTATGTATAGAGGTTATATTGCCAGTTTAACATGCTTCAGACTTATTCATATTGAGGTTTATTTATATATCTGATCGTATTGACCTAGGATGGGTCATACATTCGATCTCTGCTTGTAGATATTTTCTATTCACGAGTTGGCAACTCACCCCCGTTGTGCCACAGTTCTTGCAGGTTTTGCCGTACAGGTTTCATTGCGGCTTTTCTGGCACATTGCTTCCATTACGGGTGACTTGCTTTGGTAGGTGGGTTCTTTTGCATCAAAACCACCATTGTACATGTATTATTCATTGTATCAAGAAATTCCATCAACTAAAACTTGTATATTGTTTCAGACTTAGACAGTGATGTATTATTTTGACCTTAGAGTCGCGCTTGTAGTATTATGGTTTTCTGGCTGTTTTGAGTTTCTTTTTGGGTTTTGATTCTCGCCCTTTGGCGTTGTATATTATTATTGCTTGCGTGGCTGTGACCGTCGATTGACGAAGAGCTAGCTCCCGCTTGGGGATGCCTTTTATCATTTCATATATATTATTCTTGTTGTACCCCGTTCGGGGCCAGTTTTTACAAAGGAAACTCTGCCGAAATTTCCAGAAAAGACTACACACTTTTAAAAATGCATTTTCGGCTTAGTTATTTGAAAAACCTTGATTTCAAACATGCTTTCTTTACTTATAAAAAACCAGTTCCTTTATTTACTCATTAAATGGTTTTAGATTTCTGGGCTTTTGGCTTACTTGGATCAGATGGAGTCCTATAGACTTCATATGGTTCAAGGGCGAGTCACGTGCTCTTTCGGGTCGTGACAACACTTTAGCATGATGCTCTTGCAAGTTTAGAGTGGTTTTTAGTTTATAAAAACTGGATGGCACCCACTGTTTCTCGAATCCCTCCTCAAACTAAAAAGGAAGAACTAGTCAGGACTATTCTCACTGTACAATACTTGCTTAACCGTTCAGGCAGGCCGGTGTCGATACTTTGAGGGAGGTTTTCCGACGCTTTCGCGAAGTTCCTTAATTAAATAACCTCTTTTCTCTAGGGGTGTATCCCCGCTGACACCTTTCTCGGCACCTACTTGGTTTATAGCATTGATCGTTAAGTGACGAATCTCCTGAAGAGTAGCGGATACTCACAGTAGGATCGGGATCCAAATATCATCGTGTGATAAAGCTGAAGGAATCCTACTAAAATTATCACACTCCAAATGGTATGCATCTCTTTGTAAATTTCAGTTTCTTTAGAAATTCCCGATATAAATTTCTGCCCCATGCTTTTATGACCTTGGCGTTGGTCAAAATATCATAAGTCACATGTTAAGTTCTACCCATCATTATCTTGTTAATTTGAACCCATCCGTACATACCCCTGACGTTGGCCAACTGATAATACGACTGTCCCAAACTATCTCATCTATCTATGCAATAAATGAATACCCAGCAACTACCAAACACTATGCCTTGGCGTTGGTCAAAATACATGGCTTGAATACTACTGAAAACCCAAATGAAATGATGGAGGGCTACGAATGGTTTTGGCGAAACCGTGAACGTAGTGAACTTAATATGACCGAAGGAACCTGATAGCTTTTAAAAGGAGTGGTTAAAGCTCCACAATTTAAAAAATATCTTCTGTTTTAAAATAACCGAGTGGTCTCTTTTAAACTGTTCCAACGATTCAACTTTGGTTTATTTTCTTCGCATTGATATAATGCATCCCATCAATTAACCTATCATTGCAGAAAGCAACGAAAATACAACGTCCTCTTATACCATCCGCATTCGCCACTGGGCTCCGTCATTCACCTGTTAGGTTACTTAACTAACGACAGAGCGGGGGCTGGGTTAGCGCGGGTGTAAAACATAAGTGACATCTAATAGCTATCATATATAGATATTGTACATTCGTCAGACGCAATAATAGGCATTCCAGATCACACATGAACATATTGGATTTTCTACGAATCTGCATTCCTTTTGAGCCTGCAAAGAAAGGCGGATTACACAGTCACGATGAATAGCCAAAACCCCACCGTAGACCCAGGTACGGCAAACTACCCTCCAAGTACCCGAAGTGAAGCGGTCTCCCTCAACAACGTGAGTAGGCCACTAAACACTTCAAAGTACCCAGTAGTTTGTGCACCCCACCTTGGGTCTATCCGAAGAGCAGAAAATAGTAAATGAAATAATACAACGGTGGCTACAACCTCAACCCGGATGTGCCCCGCAAAAGAATATTACAACAATTTAAAAATTACATTTGAATGAAATAAACGCTCGTCTCATATCCCCGGCTATCCATTCACGACAATCCAACAAGTCCATAAACACAAACTAGTAAAAACCATTACAGAAATGTGCAACCCCCTACTAACCGACATACTAACAGTTAGGGGAGGTTTACGAACACATTAAACAAATCACAAATATAATCAAATTAGCTAAATATCTTAGAATTTCGATCAAGCAAACACAAATGATTCTACTCCAAACAATTCTCTGTGCACATGAAACCTGAGCAGAAACAAAATATCCCAGAAAATACAACATCAACACAGAAGAGTTACTGGGCAAATTTGGGATGACTCGGCTTCAACTCGGCAGCGGATCCGCGGCGGATCGCTTGGATCGGTCGCGGTTCCACGGCGGTTTGGCCGAGTCAAGATCCCAATTTTCTCTAGTAATCTTATAATTCCCTGCTTGTATTTTTAAGGGTCCCTGAAAAATTTTTAGACCCCGTTTTAAAATCGGCAGAAACTAGGTTAAAATGATGTTTTTTCGGGTTCGTTTTGCGATCGAATTTCTAACGACTTTGCTAACAAGTTATTTATGGTTTAGCGAGGCTCTGATACCACTGTAGGTCGACGTTAGACACCCCACATGATGCGGGGAGGCGGAATAGGTAAAACAATCATTTTGTTTAAACTAACATCGACTAACTTTAAGGACCTTTGCCAAACCCTAACTAACAGCAACATAGAAGTCATTAGCTACTATGAAAGATGATTATACCTAATGAATCAAGTCCTTCTTGTTCTCGTTGATCACCTCCTCGTCGGCCTCCTCGCTGTGATAGAAGATCCACCCGAGAGCTACTTCTCCAAGCTTTAACCTCACACTTGAGGTAACTAGGTAACATCGTACGTGCGTAAAAATACGTATGTGTCCGAACCCTGTCGTAAAACCATACGACCTCTATATCGTTTCGCCTGAAGCAGGGAAACTCTCTGTGTGGGACTCTAAACACTCGACTACTACGCTGGCAGTGGGTTTAACCACAGGCCGCAAGCGGTACTAGCTGTACGTAACGATCCCCAGGTAGATGTCGATAAGAAGGCCGATGAGGAAACCCATCCGAACTCTTACTGAGCCTGATGTGACAATCTTCGTACAGTCCGGTCTATTTGTCTAGGACTATCGCATATCGGGCCTAGGGGCGGCAAGCGTTAGTCCCCTATAAGCGGTATAAGTCGTGTCGGAGCGAAGCCCATTACACTTTGAGTAGCTACTGGAAATCCTACCAGTAAATCTCGTTTGCGCTGGCCAGGGACTTTGCGTATTGGCTCTCCAGACACATCACAATATCAACTCCCAATACCGGGAGAGACGAATCCTATCTAACCGCCACTGCCCCCAAGTGCTTCGGGACTGCACCCAACTGCTACCTGTTTGCACGACTCCTTTGAGCCGTGGTAGGGTAGCAATCTAAGAACAGTGGGAACACACTCGAGGCGAAGCAGCAGTGTCAAGTCTGCGGACTATGCTGTACTCATGTCACCTGGGAACTGTTAACTGACGACGGGTATAAAACCAACCAACAGTTACCTACGAGTCCTGTCCGGTGTACCCGTAACCCAACGAGCACCTGTATACTATCTCCATTACAACGTACTAATGGCTATGGGACAGACCATCTCCCCAACTGGAATGAGAAGCGTACACACTAGTCTACTCCGGAGTATCGATGCCCTGTCTCGATAATCCTACGACTAGGGACCTGAAAAAGGATGTGCTTGTATAGGGTTACTAGGCACTCTCACAAGGTTCTACAAGGCATCAACCATGCCTGATTTAAATTTTAGACATGACGAACAACCCTAACAAAGATCTTAGACTAGAGATTAGGCGAAATAAATAGCAAGTAAACAACTTTACTTCTAAGAGTTAGGGATTACAACCTTTGTAGTCCGGTCCTTCACTTCATAAGCTCCGTGTTGTGGTCCCTTCGCTGCGATCATCAAGTTCCCGGACTCTAGAGAGACTCCACGAAGAGAAAGATGCAAGCTTGTTTCAAATCTTCGATAACAAAGATGCTCTCTACCTTGAAGAAACTCAAATCCAAGCTCTTGCTTTGCTAATCAAGTATTAACAAAGCAAACACCCTAATCTAAGTAGCAAGAATAGATGAGGATGATGAAGTAGGAATTTAGCTCTCATTTGTTTTCAATTTCTCACTCATTTTCATCACTTTGCAAAAAGCTAGAAAGCTTTTTCAAGAGGAAGAAGAAGAAGAATCTATCTGTGATGAATAATGAAAAGTGTGTGAGGTTAGAAATGCAACCATGGGTTAAGAATGAAAACATAACCCATGTAGAGAATTGACCATGGTGAAGGGTTTGGGTTTGGTTAAGAAATATCAACAAAATATCTTTACAAAATATCTTTGGTTAAAAACAAAAACAAAGCTTCTAGAAGCTTCAAGAATGCTTAACCCTAATTCAAACCCTAACCAAGTTTAAACTCCACAAAACATGTTGCATTTGTAATCTTAACTTGTTACAATATTATATGTCACATATATAATATATTTTGTAACAAAATAAAATAATACAATTAACATATATCACATATATATCAATGTATTACCCGAGTGAGAAAAAGAATTTTTAAGTGAGCTAATATTAGTTAATGTAATTTAATATATCAAATATATAATTATACATTAAATTATCGAATCAACACTTGATCCGATAATCCGGCTATTTCATAAATAACCAACTAATATAATATGTATCAGTTCATCGAATCAACACTTGATCCGATGACCCGGCTATATCTCATATACCCGGCCGATATCACATATCGCGTGAATCTAATACGGTATCACATACACGTATTATTCTCGGTCCCGCACATATCACATATGTGCTCCTACTCCGTTTTTCCTGAGCCAGGAAACCTCTGTGTAGGACTCTAATGAATCGTCAATACGCCGGCAATAGGTGATGATCATATCTAACACCCACAAACTGCAAGCGGTCAGCTATGTTGGATATAGTGCCCTCAAAATCGATTATTGGATCGCAGGCACGTGATTGCAATGATTGAGGGAGGACCTATACCGGTAGGACAGTCTTACTCGATAGGTTTGTATACTATCTGGTTTGTCTTTATCATCGTGTACATGCTTTAGGTGACATTGTAGTTCACTATTACACGTTGATAGAGAATAGTACGCTACCATGGTTATCTTTATCAATCGTGTACAGCTTTAGGTGACATGTTCACTATTACACGTTGATAGAGCACTTAGGATCCTGCTTGACTACCAACAGTATGATGGCGATCATATACGTGAGAGTTGGGTAGTCCATAAGCACATCCTTAAAAGTGGTCCCTGGTCGTGGGAGTTTCGAGACAGGGCATCGATACTCCAGAGTAGACTAGTGTATACAGTCGAGACCATGACGAGGGGCGGTGGCCGGTCTCACAAACCACCGGTGTCAGTTGGTTCACCTAAGATGTATACAGGTGCTCATTGGGTTATGAGTACACCGGACAGGACTCGACGGGAATCTGCTAGTTGGTAATATACCTAACGTCAGATAGCAGTTCCCTGGTGACATGTGTACAGGTTAGTTCATCGACCTGAGCTTGTCATTTGTCCCGTGTGAGTTCCCACTGTGCTTTGATTACTACCCTACCATGGCTCAAAGGAGTCGTGCAAACAGGTTTTAGTTGGGTACAGTCCCGAGCCACATGGAGGCAAGTGAGCGGATCGGCAGGGGATTCGTCTCTCCCGGTATTGGGGGTGAGATCGCGCTGTGTCTAAGAGAGCCATTACACAAAGCCCTCGGCCAAGGCAGGAGATTTACTGGTAGGTATTCCAGTAGTATCTCAGGGTGTTATGGGCTACACTCCGACACGACTTGTACCGCTTTTGGGGGTCTGACTTTTACCAACCCCCTAGGCCCGCCATGTGATGCTCATAGACGAACGGACCGGACTGTACGGATATTGTCACTAACAGGCTTAGTAGGGTGTCAGGATGAGTTCGCTCATCGACCTCCCTTTTGGTCAATACCTGGTAGCCCGTTACGTACGGCTAGTATTTCTGACGTGCTAGTGGTTAAATCCACAGCCAAAGTATTGACGAGTCTTTAGAGTCCCCCACAGACAGTTTCTCAAGTTTCGGGCGAAACGTTATAGCGGCCGTATGACATATGGCAGGGTCCGATCAAATACGTGCGATAGTGCACAGATCATGCTCGGGCGGATCATACTAGTGTTAGTGTATATGCCCTAGAGGCCATTACTGTATCATACTAGTATGTATATTACTTAATGGAAGCTTGGGATATTCACCTTGTATATACAATCTTGCTCAAAATAGTAGTATGCTACTTGGTTTATTTCTACTTCAATGTGTACATGTGTTTATCTTTGTATATTGCTTATACACATTAGTGGAGCCCTTAGGATCTTTGCTTGATTACCAGCGATGTGATGGCCGTCACACTAGTGGGGCTGGGTAATCTAGAAGCACATCCTTATGCAGGTCCCTGGTCGCAGGACTATCGAGACAGGGCATCGATACTCCGGAGTAGACCAGCGCATGCGCTTCTCATCCCAGTGTGGGAGACGGTCTGTCCCACAGCCGTCAGTACGTCGTACTTGAGATAGTATGCGGGTGCCCGTTAGGTTACGGGTACACTGGACAGGACTCGTCGGGAACTGACCAGTTGGTATTATACCTATCGTCAGTTATCAGTTCCCAGGTGACATGAGTACAGCTTAGTCCGCTGACTTGACACTGTCACTTCGCCTCGGGTGTGTTCCCACTGTACTTTGATCACTACCCTACCACGGCTCAAAGGAGTCATGCAAACAGGTGGTGGTTGGGTGCAGTCCCGAAGCACTTGGAGGCAGTGACGGTTAGACAGGATTCGTCTCTCCCGGTATTGGGGGTTGACATCGCGCTGTGTCTAGGAGAGCCATTACACGAGTAGTCCCTGGCCAGGGCAAACGAGATATACTGGTAGGTTTCCAGTGTTATCTCAGGGTGTTTTGGGCTTCGCTCCGGCACGACTTGTACCGCTATTGGGGGACTGACGTTTACCGCCCCCTAGGCCCGCCATGCGATGTATCAGACGAACAGACCGGACTGTACGGAGAATGTCACACTCAGGCTCAGTAGGAGTTCAGATGGGTTTCGCCTCGTCGGTCTTCTTGTCGGCATTACCTGGGGACCGTTACGCACAGCTAGTGCCGCTTGCGGTCTGTGGTTAAATCCACTGCCAGCGTAGTGTCGAGTCTTTAGAGTCCCACACAGAAAGCTTTTCGCCTTTAGGCAAAAGAGTAGAGGTCGCATGGTATTGCGACAGGTCGCATGGTTTTGCGACAGGGTTCGGTCACATCCGTGCAGTTGTGCACGTACAGTGTCCGGACAGTTTACACTAGCGGGCTTTGGTTTAAGCCAGATCCTAATGTACCTTATGCGATTGGATTTATCCAGTTTGCATTCGTGTTCCTCAGAACGCGGATGCGGGTGTGTATGCACAGTTGACAGGGAGGCACAGACAGCGGATTCTCATTAGGGTTGTTGACAGTTGACCGTTGACTTTTTGACTTTTTGCTCAACCCTAATGAGAATATGATATGTGATTAACTATTATATTAATTAAGTATTATGGTGACTTGGTTGTTGACTTTTGTTGACTTTGTTGACTTGTTGATTTTTGTTGACTTGTTGACTTTGTTGACCAGTTGACTAGGCTTGACTAGTTGACCATCATGATAACCATAACCATCATTTCATGGCAAAGACTTTTTCTTGCTTGCTCATTTAGGTAAAATGAGTAGATGATATGATATGGTTATGGTTGCTTCAACCATCACACATAAGACTTTTTTGATATGATGGGTTATGATTACTTTGGATTATGAGAGGGTGAGAGACAAAAGAGAGCCTCATTCTTTCTTGCTCATTCTCTCTCTAGTTCTTGAGCTCTCCACTTTGCTCTCACCCTCTTGCTCTTGCTCCCTCTCTTTAATCTATGGTTCTCTTGTCTCATGAGTTGAGAATCAAGAACCATAGATAAAATCCCATTCTATTTCTTCTCTACTCATTCTAGTTCACTAGGTTTAGCAAACCAAGTGAACTAGTTTCTTCAAAGAACGAAGAAGGAGCTAAAGGTTGGAGCTTTCAAGTGGATCTATTTTCGGCGTACGGAGACGACGAGAAGGAGCCATCGGACCACCACCGGAGCTTGAAGACGAAGGAGTTCAAGACAAGCTAGGTATAACCATCTTCATCCGAGTAGCTAAATCTCTTTAGCAAGTTTGCTAGTTTAGTTTAGACACGATCCCGACCTTGTTTAGTCCATGTTGCCTCTTGCGATAAAAATTTGTTTTTTATACCGTTTCCGCCTCCCCGTAAGCACCGGGGGTCGCAACGTGGACTTACAGTGGTATCAGAGCCTAACTAAACTTAAACTAGCTTGGTAGTGAAGTGTAACGAAGTTCGGAACCGGAAAAATCCAAAAACCAAAATTTTTCAAAATCCTAGTTTCTGTTGAAATTTTTTCTGGTCAAAACAAGTTTTGTTATACACCTAAATTCGGCTCAGGGTTTTGTTAGAACACCCATGAAAAACGATCCACTGTTTCGTTCAAACCGCCGCTCTTCCGCGGCACGAGGTAGGCATGTGCCGCGGAACCGCCGCCGTTTGTTGTCTTCTCTGCATCGTTTTTCGTGCAGTGTTGTTCTGGTAAGGTTTTGGGATTTTTAAAATATGTTATATGTGCCCAGATTCTCCAGAACAGAAATTTACTTTTGGGGTCCTATAATTTCGTATTTTTTCGAACTTCACTACATTTTGACTATGATGGTTATATCTGTGATGTTTGCATTTATTGAACGTCGGCTAATCGCTATAAGTCGATTAGTCGGGGTTATACATGATCTGTGTTTGATATTGGAATGTGTATATAAATATGTTGGATTGTCGCGGGTGAATAGCCGGGGGTTGTGAGACGAGAGTTTTCTTTTCTTGCAATTTCATGTAAATTTGTAAATTGATGTAATAATATTATTTGTATGGCCGCACAACCGGGTCGGGGTTGTAGCCGTCATTGTATAATTTCATTTTACTGTTTTTGCTCCTAGGATAGACCCATGGAGGGGTGCACAAACTACCGGGTATACCGAAGTGTCGAGTGGCCTACTCATGGAGATGAGGGAGGTTACTACGCTTCGGGTACTTGGCGGGTAGTTTTCCACACCCGTAGGGGTCTTGGGTGGGGTATTGGCTATTCACCGTGACCGTGTAATCTGTTTTTGTTACAGGCTCGTACAAATTACAGATTCCTAGTATATCCAATGTATTTATCTGTGATCTGAAATGTTTATCATTGCAGTATATCTATATATGATATTATTTAGGCGTTGCTTATGTTTTACAGACGCGCTAGCCCAGCCCCCGCTCTGTCGTTAGTTAAGTAACCTAACGGGTAATGACGGGGCCCAGTGGCGAATGCGAATGGCATAAGCGTACGTCATATTTTAGTTGTTTTCTGCAATGGTAGGATTAAATGATGGGACGCATTAAAAGAACTAATGCAAGAATATCACGCATTAAAAGAACTAATGCAAGATAATAAACCAAGTTAAAGTCGTTGGAACACTTTCGAAAAACCACTCGGTTCTTTTCAAAACCAACTTTTAAATACGGAGCTTGAGCCACTCCTTTTAA
Organism: Agapanthus africanus; assembly: GCA_030015575.1. NCBI lineage: Eukaryota > Viridiplantae > Streptophyta > Magnoliopsida > Asparagales > Amaryllidaceae > Agapanthus > Agapanthus africanus. The sequence goes on from JASDDO010000022.1 coordinate 289,195,019, forward strand.
AAGCTATCTCGTTCCATCGACCAAATCAAGTTCACTACGTTCACGGTTTTGCCAAAACCATTCGTAGCCCTCCGTCGTTTCGTATGAATATTCAATAGTATTCAAGCTGTGTTTGTTGACCTTCGTCAAGGCATAGTGATTGGTAGCTGTTGGGTATTCATATGTAGCATAGATAGATGCGTTGGTTTGGGACATTCGCATTACCTTGTTGACCTTCGTCAAGGGTATATACGGGTGGATTCAAATTAACCTGGATAATGACGGGCAGAACTTGACATGTGACTTATGATTTGTTGACCTTCGTCAAGGTCATAAGAGCATGGGGCAAAAATCCACATCGGGAGTTTCATAAGTACTGAAACTTGCTAGATTTGCATACCATTTGGAGTGTGGTGATTCTGGTAGGATTCCTTCAGTTTCTTCACGCGATGATATTTGGATCCCGATCCTACTGTGAGTATATGCTACTCCTCGGGAAATTTCTCGCTAAACGATCAATGCTATAAACCTAGTAGGTGCCTAGAAAGGTGTTAGCGGGGCTACGCCCCCAGGGAAAAGAGGTTCTCTAATTAAGGAACTTCGCGAAAGCGTTGGAAAACCTCCCTCGAAGTACCGACACCAGCCTGGCCGAACGGTTAAGCAAGTATTGTACGGTGGGATTGATCCTGACTAATTCTTCCTTTATGGTTTGAGGAGGGATTCGAGAAACAGTGGGAGCCATCCTGTTTAGACAAACTAAAAACCACTCTAAACTTGCAAGAGCATCATGCTGAGTGTTTTCCTCTTCTCTCCAAATTGCAGCGACCAATCAACATGACTGGACTTATGTTACTCCTAGATAAAAACAAACTGACAGGGCCAAACTACAAAGATTGGCTCAGGAATGTCAAGATAGCAATCACTTATGACAAGCTGGGGTATCTTCTTACCACCAAAGCTCCCCCTGTCCCTGGTCCAACTTCCAGTGTCGCGGATAAGGAAATCCGCAAGACTTGGGAGATTGATAGCGCGAAGGCCAAGTGCCTCCTGCTTGCCTCGATGGACAACGAACATCAGAGGAGGCATGAGAATATGGACATGGAATCCATATTGCTCCATACAAAAGAACTGTATGGAGAGCAATCTCGTATCGCAAGATACGAAGCGTCGAAAAAGTTATTTTCGACAAGAATGGCCGTCGGATCATCAGTAGCCGAGCACGTGCTAAAGATGATCGGCTACATTGAGGAGCTCGCTGACCTAGGGATCACATTGGAGAGTGAGCTATATACGGATATAGTTCTCCAGTCCCTTCCTTCCACTTACGCCCAGTTTATACTGAACTTCAACCTACAAGAAAAAGAGGTTGAACTTTCAGAGCTCCTCAACATGCTGAGGAGCGCAGAGGGCACCCTACAGAAAGGTAGGGATACATCCACTTTGTTTGTAGGAGGATCATCTTCTTTTAGGTCCAAGGCGAAAGCCAAGGGAAAGAAAAAGAAGGCCCCCGCCAAACCAAGGGGCGGTGTAAGTAAAGTGGATACGAAGGGAAAAGGTAAAGCAACAAAGATAGCGGGGAAGCTTGTGGATAAGGAAGAATGCTTCTATTGTCATAAGAAAGGACACTGGAAGAATGATTGCAGGGCCTGGAAGGCCAGAACACAGGAATTGAAGCAGGTTGCAGCTTCAGCTTCAGGTGTGTATGTTATTGAAAACTGTCTTTCAATAAACTCTCCTTCCTGGGTATTGGATACCGGATCAGGATCTCATATCTGTAATTCTTTGCAGGCGTTGAGAAACCGTAGGGTTTTGAAGGAAGGTGACATGACCCTCAGAGTTGCGAACGGAGCTAGCATGGATGCTAAAGCCGTGGGGGACTATCACCTGGGAATGTCAGATGGACATGTTTTGGTTTTGCGTAATTGCTTTTTTGTACCCAACGCAACTTGTAATATCATTTCTGTATCTTTAGTTTCTAAAGAAGGTTATGAATTTGCGTTTGTAAGTAATGTTGTAAACATTCACCTTAATCAAGTTTTGATTGGGTCAGGTACTTTGAGTAATGGTATATACGTGTTAAACCAACCACAGATTTTTAATGTGCAGAATACACACAAAAGAAAGTCTCCAGAAATAAATCAGACTTTCTTATGGCATTGTAGATTGGGTCACATCAATGAGAGAAGGTTGACAAAGTTACATACAGAAGGGTATTTGAATGCGTTCGAATATCGGTCGTATGCCACTTGTCAATCCTGTCTCAAAGGAAAGATGACAAAGACTCCGTTTACTGGACATGGAGTAAGAGCGAGCGAGCTCTTGGGACTCGTACACAGTGACGTGTGCGGTCCAATGTCTACACATGCCCGAAGCGGACATTCTTACTTCATTACTTTTACGGATGACTTCTGAAGGTACGGTTATGTCTTCTTAATGAAACATAAGTCCGAGGCCTTTGGAAAATTCCAGGAGTATAAGAATGAAGTAGAGAAACAGACCGGCAAAAGTATTAAGATTCTAAGATCGGATCGAGGTGGAGAATACTTAAGTGCCGAATTCCTGAATTACTTAAAAGAGAATGGTATTCTCTCTCAGCTTACTCCTCCATACACTCCGCAACATAACGGTGTATCGGAGAGACGGAACCGAACCCTATTGGATATGGTTCGGTCCATGATGACTAACGCTGAGTTACCGCGATCATTCTGGGGATATGCAATAGAAGCAGCTGCGTATCTCTTGAACAAGGCTCCCACCAAGACTGTGCCTACCACCCCATATGAGATGTGGACTGGGAAGAAACCCTGTCTTAAGTATCTTAAGGTATGGGGATGTCCAGCTTTTGTAAAAAAGCAGCATGCGGACAAGCTTGAGGCACGTTCAGTACAGTGTAAGTTTGTGGGATACCCAAGGAACTCCAGGGGGTATCTTTTCTATTCCGCTGAGGAACAAAAGGTTTTTGTTTCTCAGCATGCCCGCTTCTTGGAAACTGAGTTTTTGGAAACCCAGATAAGTGGGAGCACAATAGAACTGGAAGAAGTTCCAGAACCACAGACTGTTACTGAAAGTTTGGTGGAACCAGAGGGTTCAACAGAACAGGACATTCCTACGCCGCTCCGCAGAAGTAGTAGGCAGTCTCATCCGCCCGAGAGATACTACGGTTTTCTCATAGACGGGGATAGAGAGGATTGCATCATAGATTATGATGAGCCTACTAGCTTCCAGCTGGCCGTTCAGAGCGCTGACTCAGTAAAATGGCTGGATGCAATGCGGACCGAAATGGAGTCCATGTACACCAACAAGGTATGGACGTTGGACATTGCTCCAGACGGGGTAAAACCCGTAGGATGCAAGTGGATCTTCAAAAGGAAGATTGGTGTAGATGGACAGGTTGAGACCTATAAAGCAAGGCTGGTAGCAAAGGGTTTTCGTCAGAGACCTGGCTTGGACTATGACGAAACCTTCTCTCCAGTAGCCATGCTGAAATCCATTCGGATCCTTCTTGCCATTGCTGCCTTCTACGATTATGAGATCTGGCAGATGGACGTAAAGACAGCTTTTCTAAATGGAAATTTAGAAGAGTGTGTCTATATAGACCAGCCAGAGGGTTTCATTCAGAGTAGGAGCAGCGGAAAAGTGTGCAAGTTGCTTAAGTCCATCTATGGACTAAAGCAGGCATCGCGGAGTTGGAACATCTGCTTTGATGAGACGGTCAAAGAATTTGGCTTTATCAAAAATCCAGGTGAACCATGCATCTATAGTAGATTTGTAGCGAGAACTGTAGTATTCCTCGTTTTATACGTGGATGACATTCTCTTAATAGGAAATGACATTCCTATGCTACAATCTGTCAAGGGGTTCTTGTCACACAGGTTCTCCATGAAAGACCTGGGTGATGCCTCGTACATTCTGGGTATCCGGATCTACCGTGACAGATCCAAGAGGATATTAGGACTTTCACAGTCCAGGTACATCGACACCATACTGAAGAGATTCAGTATGGAAGATTCCAAGCGCGGTAACCTACCGGCTTGTCACGGGATCACCCTCTCTAAAGAGATGTCTCCCAAGACTGATTTGGAGAGGGATCGCATGTCTATTATACCCTACGCTTGTGCGGTAGGCTCTATAATGTATGCGATGTTGTGTACCAGACCGGATGTAGCTTATGCACTGAGTGTGGTAAGCCGGTATCAGTCAAACCCTGGGGAGAAACACTGGATAGCGGTAAAGAACATTCTCAAGTACCTGAGAAGGACTAAGGAGATGTTCTTGGTGTATGGCGGAAAAGACCTCCAGATCGAGGCCTTTGCTGACTCCAGCTTCCAGAGTGACAAGGATGATTCCAAGTCCATGCCGGGTTTTGTCTTTACCCTCAATGGAGGGGCGGTATGTTGGAAGAGTTCCAAACAGGAAACCGTTGCAGACTCGACGATGGAAGCGGAATACATCGCTGCATCTGATGCCGCAAAAGAAGCTGTCTGGATGAGGAAGTTCTTGAAAGAACTTCAGGTGGTTCCGTCCATTGTTGATCCAATACCTCAGTATTGCGACAACAACGGGGCTATAGCTTTAGCGATGGAACCCAGGTCCCATCAGAGATCCAGGCACATCTTGAGGCGGTATCACCTGATCAGGGAGATCGTGGATCGCCAGGAGATCGAGGTTCGGAGAGTCGCTTCAGAAGACAACACTGCAGATCCATTCACCAAGGCCCTACCCCAGACTCAGTTCGAGCGGCTGATCGAGATGATAGGTCTTCGATACGCCAGTACATGGCCTTAGTGCAAGTGGGAGATTGTTAGTGTATATGCCCTAGAGGCCATTACTGTATCATACTAGTATGTATATTACATAATGGAAGCTTGGGATATTCACCTTGTATATACAATCTTGCTCAAAAATTGTAGTATGCTACTTGGTTTATTTCTACTTCAATGTGTACATGTGTTTATCTTTGTATATTGCTTATACACAGTAGTGGAGCCCTTAGGATCTTTGCCTTGATTACCAGCGATGTGATGGCCGATCACACTAGTGGGGATGGGTAATCTAGAAGCACATCCTTATGCAGGTCCCTGGTCGCAGGACTATCGAGACAGTGCATCGATACTCCGGAGTAGACCAGCGCGCAATGCGCTCTCTCATCCCAGTGTGGAGACGGTCTATCCCACAGCCGTCAGTACGTCGTACTTGAGATAGTATGCGGGTGCCCGTTAGGTTACGGGTACACTGGACAGGACTCGTCCGGGAACCTGACCAGTTGGTATTATACCTATCGTCAGTTATCAGTTCCCAGGTGACATGAGTACAGCTTAGTCCGCTGACTTGACACTGTCACTTCGCCACGGGGTGTGTTCCCACTGTACTTTGATCACTACCCTACCACGGCTCAAAGGAGTCGTGCAAACAGGTGGTGGTTGGGTGCAGTCCCGAAGCACTTGGAGGCAGTGACGGTTAGACCAGGATTCGTCTCTCCCGGTATAGGGGGTTGACATCGCCGCTGTGTCTAGGAGAGCCATTACACGAGTAGTCCCTGGCCAGGGCAAACGAGATATACTGGTAGGTTTCCAGTGTTATCTCAGGGTGTTTTGGGCTTCGCTCCGGCACGACTTGTACCGCTATTGGGGGACTGACGTTTACCGCCCCCTAGGCCCGCCATGCGATGTATCAGACGAACAGACCGGACTGTACGGAGAATGTCACACTCAGGCTCAGTAGGAGTTCAGATGGGTTTCGCCTCGTCGGTCTTCTTGTCGGCATTACCTGGGGACCGTTACGCACAGCTAGTGCCGCTTGCGGTCTGTGGTTAAACCCACTGCCAGCGTAGTGTCGAGTCTTTAGAGTCCCACACAGAAAGCTTTTCGCCTTTAGGCAAAAGAGTAGAGGTCGCATGGTATTGCGACAGGTCGCATGGTTTTGCGACAGGGTTCGGTCACATCCGTGCACTTGTGCACGTACAGTGTCCGGACAGTTTACACTAGCGGGCTTTGGTTTAAGCCAGATCTTAGTGTACCTTATGGGATTGGATTTATCCAGTTTGCATTCGTGTTCCTCGGAACGCGGATGCGGGTGTGTATGCACAGTTGACAGGGAGGCACAGACAGCGGATTCTCATTAGGGTTGTTGACAGTTGACCGTTGACTTTTTGCTCAACCCTAATGAGAATATGATATGTGATTAACTATTATATTAATTAAGTATTATGGTGACTTGGTTGTTGACTTTTGTTGACTCTGTTGACTTGTTGATTTTTGTTGACTTGTTGACTTTGTTGACCGGTTGACTAGGCTTGACTAGTTGACCATCATGATAACCATAACCATCATTTCATGGCAAAGACTTTTTCTTGCTTGCTCATTTAGGTAAAATGAGTAGATGATATGATATGGTTATGGTTGCTTCAACCATCACACATAAGACTTTTTTGATATGATGAGTTATGATTACTTAGGATTATGAGAGGGTGAGAGACAAAAGAGAGCCTCATTCTTTCTTGCTCATTCTCTCTCTAGTTCTTGAGCTCTCCACTTTGCTCTCACCCTCTTGCTCTTGCTCCCTCTCTTTAATCTATGGTTTTCTTGTCTCATGAGTTGAGAATCAAGAACCATAGATAAAATCCCATTCTAGTTCACTAGGTTTAGCAAACCAAGTGAACTAGTTTCTTCAAAGAACGAAGAAGGAGCTAAAGGTTGGAGCTTTCAAGTGGATCTATCTTCGGCGTACGGAGACGACGAGAAGGAGCCATCGGACCACCACCGGAGCTTGAAGACGAAGGAGTTCAAGACAAGCTAGGTATAACCATCTTCATCCGAGTAGCTAAATCTCTTTAGCAAGTTTTCTAGTTTAGTTTAGACACGATCCCGACCTTGTTTAGTCCATGTTGCCTCTTGCGATAAAAATTTGTTTTTTATACCGTTTCCGCCTCCCCGTAAGCACCGGGGGTCGTAACGTGGACTTACAACTAGTGGGCTTTGGTTTAAGCCGGATCCTTGTATTAGATTTGTTGGATTACTTTAGTCTCATCGCATTCGCATTCGGTCGGAATGCGGATGCAGATTCGGTCGGAATGCGGATGCTGGTATGTATATACAGGTGAGGGGTATCCTTGTGATCCATCTCGAGTTTACTTTAGATGTTGTCGTATTTTTTTATTGTTGCAAACATTTGGATTAATGTTTGTTAATGGAAATTGTGAGCTAAATATCATCATTTGGAGCTGTCACGACCCGAAATTGGCACGTGACGGCCCTAATACAACGCAACGTCTACAGGCGTAACGCAGTAAAAGAAAGCCAAAACCCAGAAATCTAAACCATCAAAAGTAATAAGAAAGTGATAACAGTATTTTCAAAACCTTTGAAATCACAACCCAAATTCTTTAAAGTCTCACTTTTATTCCTTAAAATTTTGGCAGCACCTCCTTTGTAAAACAAGCCCCCAAAATGGGTACAACATAAATATAAAGTAAAGCATCCCCAACGGGAGCAAATCCACACCAAAAAGGCGGAAAACAACTACCACAACAGATATACGACGCCGTAGCGAAGATAGAGGCGATAAAAATAAAACTGCACAAAAGCCTCCAAGTCACAAAATAATATACAATATCATCCTCTCATCAAGTCTCTAAGTCATACAATATAGTGGTAGATGGAGAGTACATGGATACAACAAATATACAATACAATATCGGATAACTACAAACCCACCTGGGCAAAACTGCACACTGTTAGGCGAAGTGGTATCCGCAGCAAAAGATGATACGATGGATGGAAATAGCCCTACCTCTGACTATCCAGAGGAAACCTGCAAACACTGTGGCACAACGGGGGTGAGTTGCCAACTCGTGAATAGTAAATAACAAAAGCAGGAAATCGGGAGTATGCACATACAACGCGAATCTAACATAAGCATCAAATATCAATGGATGGTCATATGTAATGCATCAGTCATGAAAGGTACGCTAGTAGGTACTACTACTACATGAAGCGATAATATGACAATCGGTATGCAATAATCATGTAAGGTACTCTATCGGGTACAAATAATACATGAAACCATGCATAAAACAGTATGTAAATGCAACAGTCATGGAATGTACTCTATCAGGTACAACTAATACATGAAGCAGTGCATAAACAATAAATGTGGAGTATGAAATGAAATATGTCATTTCCACGGAAATCCTAACCTCGTGGTAGGACCAAAATCAAACAAGACAATCAAATACCAAATTTTCCACAAATCAGCCCCTAAATATGGCTATCATATCAAGTAAATCGCATATATCCTGAATGTCCAACATCGAGTATATCTCATATATCCTGAATGTCCAATCATCAAGTATATCTCATATATCCTGAATGTCCAACATCGAGTATATCTCATATATCCTGAATGTCCAATCATCAAGTATATCTCATATATCCTGAATATCCAACATCGAGTATATCTCATATATCCTGAATGTCCAACATCGAGTATATCGCATATATCCTGAATGTCCAACATCGAGTATATCTCATATACCCTATGTACAATATAAATATAAGTATGAGGATATCAACCCCGTATGTCCACCGACGATACGTAGAAAACATGGAAAACCAGAGTGTCAAACACCAACACTCGAAACATCATGAAACCCGTGTTTAGCATCGACAAGTAAATCCTCATAACTCAGGCACTGTCACCAAGACTGGCCCCGACGATATGTCGTACATCACTACGGTCGGTATCCCCATGATAACCGCCGAGTCCAAATAAAATCACCGGTAGGTACTTGCCCACCTTCCAGGCTCATCGTCTGTACCACGAACATCTTGCCGAGGGGAACCGTACCGGGCCCCACCATGTACCCTCACACGGCCCACGATGCTCCTTGCATGGGGTATATAATCAGAACCGATAAAACTCATGGTGGCTGCAGAAATATCATATCAAGAGAAACCGGGTTTTTCAAATAATGCATAATTTCATGAAACAACCACGGTCCTCAAATCCAGAAAACATCATGAAAAATCCATATCTCAATGCAAAAATTCATGAATATAATATAACTGTATGAATCAATACATAAATATTAGCGTCCTATTCCACTAATATTGGTGTAAAGGCATATATAACAACGTCCCAATCCACCGTTATATATACAGGAGTAAAAATATCGGAGACATCATATGAAATCAATGAATGTAATATATGCAACATGAAACGGTAATATAAGCATATAAAGGAAAACAGCTATTTATCTGCAACAATTTACTAAATATATCACGTGGATCCTGATTTCCCCGAAATCAGATGCAACATCATAGACAGGTGAACATGTAGCTATAACAAGGTATGCGTTATAGCAAGATATGTGTGTCCATATGTAAGTATGTATGATGTCAAAGTAGCTGTAGCAAGGTATGTGTCTATACCTATCCATAATACCCTCCAGGTATATGTATGTCTGAGTGCCAGATGTACATGTAGCTATGTTTCATATGTGTATATTCCTATCACAATGGTACAATATCATATAGGTATATGGATAACTAGATTGTATACATGTCAAGGAATATGTGTAAGCATGTAGGTATACAGATATGCGAGATGTCATATGCATATAGGGATATGAATCAATGTCTCAATGTCCCTAACCAAACAACATTATATCTATCAATGGTTTGTACATGACATGGCAATTATTGACAGTGTGGGTGGCATACAATCAGTGCTCGTGCAACATAAGCCGTCAATAATAATGCAGTGTCCTAAGGATACGAGTCCAGGCACAACAAGTAACTAAGCAATAGGAGGTATGCGCAACTCTAAATATAAAATAGAATGTGCGACAAAGTAAAGTCATTTCTAGCCCAGAAGCATAACGCCATGCGGGCGATTCCCCTGTAGATGTTAAATCTACTCACCAACGTCCTGGCTAAGTGAAGCCAACCACTTGTTTTCCCCTTGTTGCAGTGTCCAAAGTCCCCTCCTGCGAACTTAGCACAGTAAAACAGTAAAGCAAGTATACATTAATAATAAACCCAAGACATGCACAGACCACATTTGACCGACGCAACAACACCAAACTTCCTCTTAAGTGTTCGTATTGTGGCTAACGAGCGTAGCGACACAACGAAAACAACCTAAGAGAAAAATCACACCATAAGCACGATCCGTGTCCTATAACGTATCGCGCGGACACAAAACACTAGATTATAGGAAAACGATCCCAGATTTTGCATACTGAAATTACTAAAAAAGTAAACAGTACCAAACACCCCTAACCAACAGCAGACAACTACTCACAAAAACCAAGCCCCAGCACTTCCCTCAATAGCCAGCGTCGCCGGAATTCCTCCTTGGGTTGTCTTCCATGGCCGTTGGGGTGGTCCTCGTCTCTCAGGTGGTGCTCTAGAGTCACTAGTATATCTCTAAAATTTTGTTTGGACAAACACTAAATTTTCCAGAACACAGCAGTTCACAAAGGTTCAATAAAGACACTAAAAACTCGATATTGCACTAATCGAAAAAAAAAGTGTCAGTGTAGGAATTATACCTAACAATCTTGCTCACAAGTTCCAAGCTTTCCCTAGCTCCAAGTGATCTAAGAGCAAAAATCAAGACTTTTGGTATTTTTGTGATATATTTAGGATTTTTGGGGATTTATTGTGCTAGAATGATGCAAGAATGGAAAGGAATGAGCAAGGGCAGTAGAGGGAGAGAGAGATTCGGCCAAGGGAGAAGAATGGAGAGTTGTGGAGTGTTCTAGCTCAAATTTGCAATAAATGCACCAATAAATACTTTCACACACACATAAATACACATGCATGCACATTTAATCAATTTCTTTTCTTTTCTTTTAAATCTAAAACCCTAAGCCAACACAAGGATCTAGATAAGAAGAGAAGGGTTTGATTTAACCCAACATAATTGAAGAAAAGCTCACTTAGAAGAAATTTCCCAAAATGCTAATACCGCATTAAAATAATATTAAAATTAGGAAAAATTCAAATTGAACCAAAACGTCCTATATACCCCCAAAGCTTGCGCACTGGCTTTATTTTAGCTAAACTAGGTGTTAGCAAGTCTATATGGTCGTTTGATCACAGTCGGGTTAAAACAGAAAATACCGACAAATTACTCAAAACGGAGAAATTCACATAACGATTTCTAAAACGTTACAATCTCCTCCCTTATAAAAATTCGTCCCCGAATTTAAAATTCTCACTAAGCGTACCTTCAAGGAAAAGATTACAAAGTTTCCTATCTCGCTCGCAGCCTCCCAAGTGATTACCTCACTATACGGCTACGTCCAAGAAAACCCTCCACAGATGGCAAGACCCATGACCGAAGTTTCTCCACCTGCCGAGCCACTAACACAATGGCTGCCGGTGAACGAAAAGATCATGCCCAAGCTAAATGGTCTGGTGCTGAATCATGTGAGAAAGGTCATGAAGGTATTGCAAAGTATCGACACAAGGAATACAGGGTGAATACTCAATAATCTGGGCGGGAGAGCCAAATCAAACGCAACGGAACTGACTCGCTAAAAGGATCTACAATCCTGGGATAAGCTTCCCAAAACTCAACATATCATTCTTCGGAAAATCCTTAGGAATACATGATCTCCCACTACGGACTCAAGTCTGCGACCGCCATGGTCGGCATAAGACCTATGTTCGTACAGGACTGACATCATCCTGACCTAAACCAACGGGATCTTTTCCGAAGTCTCTAGACTGGCTGGGGTCCAAAATCCTACTCACGTAGAGTCAGAAAGAAATAGAATAGTGATGGACACAACCTAACAACAAAACCCAAAGGTTGCCAATAGAAATGTCTCCTGATAACAGCTATCAAAGGAGACTCTAACAATGGTAAGTGACGATTACAACTGCTAACAACAACGAAAACGTGCGCACAAGAAAAAACCTCCAGAATCTGTATAGTCCGCTCAACTGACCATCATCCAACGGATGGAAAACCGGAGCTAAAGCTTAACCAGTACCCAAGGCTTCCTGAAGTTTCTGCCAACTACGGCTAGTGAATAGGGTGCCCCCTATTGGATACAACGCAAGAAACAACTCCGTGCAACGCACAAACTTAACAAAGAACAACTGAGCAAACTGAGAATAACCGGACAACAAACACCCCAAATGGAGTCACACCCTGACTAAACCTGGGTAGACTCCACCACGCAAATTCATGGAGATCTGCACCCATTCCCTCTCCGGAATGGTTAAAGATTGCAACTCTCTAGCCGGTCTCAATGCTCAACCTACACTCACAACAAGGCAGGCACTTTGAGATAAAATCCGAAACTTCACTCTTCATTCCTGCTCGCCCGTAACTATATCACAAGTCATGTCACAAATTGGTGGAACTTGAATGAACTCAGAAAGCTGACTGATGTGCCTGCACTAGGATTCGCGTCTCTACCTATCACCATCAGATACACACAAACGCGTCCCTAAACGTAGCACACCCTAGTCAAAAATCAAGGACTCTGAATCTTTACCCAGCCGAACATGCTCAAGTATCACAGACAACGAGCATCGGTGGGCTGTGCCTCACAAAAACGATTATGGAAAAGTTGTCGGGCTCGGACATGAGCAAGTTGTCCCCTCCGTAGAGGCGAACCTAGCTGTAATCCACGATCACACAAGAACTGTAAATCTGCAGAAGACTGTCTCTGAACTGCGCACAACTGGAACAAGCTAACCCCGGCCTACGACTCAAGCATCAGCTACCACAATCGCCTTGCCACGAGTAACCAAAGGATCTCATAAAACACAATCCTCTACAAGTTCCATCCCATGGCGTTGTCTCAACAATCATAACCCGCTGCAGGAAGATGTACATTAAGCTCTGGTGGTCCGTGAAAATCTGACACGACTCTCCGAACAAGTAGTGTCACCGGATCTTCAACGCACGACCACCGCGGCCATCTCCAGATCATGAGTGGGATATCCTGCTCGTACTTCCTCCAACTGTCGGGAAGCAAAAGCGATAACTCTATAGTGCCACAACAACGCAAAATCGAGCCCCACTCATGACACAACACAATTAAACAACAATGTCGCCCGAACCAGCAAGGAAGAAAGAACTGGTGCAGTTGTCAACCGAATCTCCAATTGCAGAAAACACCGCACACAAGCCTCAGTCCACAGAAATGAACCTCCTTCCTGGTCCGTTCTGTCAACGGTGTAGCGATACACAAGCAAATCGTGCACGAAACGGCGGTAAAAACCCGCTAAGCCCAAATCTGCGGACCTCTGTCCCAGATATAAGTATGGGTCCAAGCTGTACGACCACGATCCTCCTCGGGTCCATACGAAAACCGTCTCCCGTAACTACTAGACCCAGGAGTCACACAACCAAGCCTGAAGGAACACTCTAAGAATTTAGCAAACTGCTGGGCCCTCCCAATGCCTGCAAAACAAATCCTCAAGTGCTGCCCACGCTCCTCACGATTCGTTGGAATAGACCAGAATGTCATTAATTACACAATAATCAACTGGTCGAGGAACGGCCTGAAGAAATATGGTTCATCATATCCACAAATGCTGCCAGGGCTATGGTGAGTCCAGCGACACCACCAAACACTCATACTGCCCGTAGCACGCACAAAAGCAGTCTTCGGAATTTCCTCACTCCGAACACGCAACAATGATGACCTGATCTCAAACAACTTAGAAAAAAGTCTCGCGCTCTGGAGCAAGTCGAACAAATCGTCAATGCGAGGTAAAGGATACCTATCCGCACCGTAAGCCGGTTCAATTGACAATCCATCAATACTCAACCTCAAACTGCCGCCCTTCTCCTGACAAATAGAATAGGAGCTCCCCAAAGCGAAACACCTGGACGAATAAGTCCCCAACAAAACAACTCTGCAACTGATCCTCAAGCTCCCTAAGCCCCGCCGGCTCATCTGGAACAACGTCGGAAAACTCTCGCACGAAGGGAACCCGGTCTAACCAACCCGCTATGGCTCCGGTATCACGAATGAAAGCCAAGAATTTTCGACATCCTCTCCTCAAAAGCCGACAAGCGAAAAAGGCTGAATTCAAGCTGTGAGAGGCGGCACCATTGTCCCTCTACACAACAAAAACTGACTCGCCGGGAAAACAAAACCAAACTGTTTTCTTGCGCAGTCCACAGACGCCTAGCACGTAGCTAACCAGTCTGTGCCCAGGAGAACGTCAAATCCAACATCTCTAGAAGGATCACAACGACGGACGAATCTCTATCTCCTATCCGATTGGCACACGACTAAAACACGTATCGCGCAACAAAAGAACCGCTGATAGAAGTTAACACAACAACGGCTGATCTAGCATACACAGACCTCGGCCTAACCAAGGCACAAAGTGTGTAAAACAACAATTGCATAGATCCCGAACAACACCAACCTAAGAATCACAAGAACATACAAATTATGAATACCTGAAAACTCTGCATTGGACGCCTGTGCATCCCGATGGTAGCAACAAACTCTCGTGTCTGCCTTCTACCCGGAACTGTTAGAACTCTTCCTCTGCCAGACCGTTCTCCCGTAACCAATCCTCCACGACCACGACCTCTCTGAACATGGTTCTGACGTGGTACTAAGGAACAATCCCTGATGTGGTGATGAAGGCTCCCGCATCGAAAACATCCATACGATGGTTGCTGACCCTCCTTGGGATGAGAGCTGAACGACTGTCCTCATCCCAAGCCTCTACTACTCCCACGACGGTCACGAAATCTATCTCGATGCCTAAGGCCCTGTCTCTGGGCTGGTACACCTGTACGAGCTCTCCTCTATTCCGGAACTCCCAAAGTCTCGGAAAAACGCTCCTCGTCAAAACGGGCTGCGTCCACTGGTGCTGTATAAATAACACAAGGGTGAGTGCTGACTGCAAGGAACAACTGGGTAACAGGGGTGACAATCTCCTGTCGCTGCGCTCGAATGGCCTCAACCAAAGAACTCATCGTCTGGCGCAAGTCCTGCATCTCTGCCACAAGCCTATCAATATGATCTATCGAAAGCGAATCCGTCTGGTCCGATGCAACGAGCGTACCATCCTGGTCAGTCCTTATCCCACACGAGTCCACTCTGACCTCGGCTCTCGCTGCATCACTCTGAGTCCTCATAGTCATCGGCGGCAAAGGCTAAGAATGGAAATAGGATTCGATAAGAGCACGGATATATATCATCAAGAAAGAAATTTCAAGCAATTTGTACTTAGGTCACTATAGGCAGAGTATCGTGTCGTAAGTATGCTGCGGAACATACACACGCTATGTTACTCTGCTTAAGCTACCTACTCCATCATACCAAGGTCATCCTACACTCCGAAGGGTAAAACCTAGCGCTCTGATACCAACTTTGTCACGACCTAAAATTGGCACGTGACGGCCCTAATACTACGCAATGTCTACAGGCGTAACGTAGTAAAAGAAAGCCAAAACCCAGAAATCTAAACCATCAAAAGTAATAAGAAAGTGATAACAGTATTTTCAAAACCTTTGAAATCACAACCCAAATTCTTTAAAGTCTCACTTTTATTCCTTAAAATTTTGGCAGCACCTCCTTTGTAAAACAAGCCCCCAAAATGGGTACAACATAAATATAAAGTAAAGCATCCCCAACGGGAGCAAATCCATGCCAAAAAGGCGGAAAACAACCACCACAACAGATATACGACGCCGTAGCGAAGATAGAGACGATAAAAATAAAACTGCATAAAGCCTCCAAATCATAAAATAATATACAATATCGTCCTCTCATGAAGTCTCTAAGTCATACAATATAGTGGCAGATGGAGAGTATATGGATACAACAAATATACAATACAACATCGGATAACCACAAACCCACCTGGGCAAAACTGCACACTGTTCGGCGAAGTGGTATCCGCAGCAAAAGGTGATACGATGGATGGAAATAGCCATGCCTCTGACTATCCTGAGGAACACCTGCAAACACTGTGGCACAACAGGGGTGAGTTGCCAACTCGTGAATAGTAAATAACATATGCAGAAAATCGCGAGTATGCACGTACAACACGAATCTAACATAAGCATCAAATATCAATGGATGGTCATATGTAATGCATCAGTCATGAAAGGTACGCTAGCAGGTACTACTACATGAAGCGATAATATGATAATCGGTATGCAATAATCATGTAAGGTACTCTATCGGGTATAAATAATACATGAAACCATGCATAAAACAGTATGTAAATGCAACAGTCATGGAAAGTACTCTATCAGGTGCAACTAATACAGGAAGCAATGCATAAACAATAAATATGGAGTATGGAATGAAATAAGTCATTTCCACGGAAATCCTAACCTCGTGGTAGGACCAAAATCCAACAAGACAATCAAATTCCCAATTTTCCACAAATCAGCCCCTAAATATGGCTATCATATCAAGTAAATCTCATATATCCTGAATGTCCAACATCGAGTATATCTCATATATCCTGAATGTCCAATCATCAAGTATATCTCATATATCCTGAATGTCCAACATCGAGTATATCTCATAAATCCTGAATGTCCAACATCGAGTATATCTCATATACCCTATATACAATATAAATATAAGTATGAGGATATCAACCCCGTATGTCCACCGACGATACGTAGAAAACATGGAAAACCTGAGTGTCAAACACCAACACTCAAAACATCATGAAACCCGTGTCTAGCATCGACACGTAAATCCATATAATTCAGACGTTGTCACCAAGACTGGCCCTGACGATATGTCGTACATCACTCCGGTCGGTATCCCCATGATAACCGCCGAGTCCAAATAAAATCACCGATAGGTACTTGCCCACCTTCCAGGCTCATCGTCTGTACCACGAACATCTTACAGAGGGGAACCATACCGGGCACCACCATGTACCCTCACACGGCCCACGACACTCATCGCATGAGGTATATAATCAGAACCGATAAAACTCATGGTGGCTGCAGAAATATCATATCAAGAGAAACCGGGTTTTTCAAATAATGCATAATTTCATGAAACAACCACGGTCCTCAAATCCAGAAAACATCATGAAAAATCCATATCTCAATGCGAAAATCCATGAATATAATATAACTGTATGAATAAATACACATATATTAGCATCTCATTCCACTAATATTGGTGTAAAGACATATATAACAGCATCCCAATCCACCGTTATATATATAGGAGTAAAAATATCGGAGACATCATATGAAATCCATGAATGTAATATATGCAACATGAAACAGTAATATGAGCATATAAAGGAAAACAACTATTTATCTACAACAATTTACTAAATATATCAAGCGGATCCTGATTTCCCTGAAATTAGATGCAACATCATAGACATGTGAACATGTAGCTATAACAAGGTATGCGTAACCATGTCGGTATAGCAAGATATGTGTGTCCATATGTAAGTATGTATGGTGTCAAAGTAGCTGTAGCAAGGTATGTGTTTATACCTATCCATAATACCCTCCAGGTATATGTATGTCTGAGTGCCAGATGTACATGTAGCTATGTTTCATATGTGTATATACCTATCACAATGGTACAATACCATATAGGTATATGGATAACTAGCATGTATACATGTCAAGGAATATGTGTAAGCATGTAGGTATACAGGTATGCTAGATGTCATATGCATATAGGGATATGAATCAATGTCTCAATGTCCCTAACCAAACAACATTATATCTATCAATGGTTTGTACGTGACATGACAATTATTGACGGTGTGGGTGGCATACAATCAGTGCTCGTGCTATTGGATATAGTGCCTTATGAGTCAATTATTGGATCACAGGCATGTGATTGCAATGATTGAGGGAAGTCTTATGTCGGTAGAACAGTCTTACTCAAGATGATAGTATGCTATCTGGTATATCTTTATCATCATTTACTGCTTTAGGTGACCTTACAGGTCAATATTACACGTTGATAGAGCCCCTAGGATTCTTTCTTGACTTCCAGCAGTATGATGGCGATCATATATTTGGGAGCTGGGGTCTATAAGCACATCCTTAAAGGGTCCCTAGTCATGGGAGTTTTCGAGACAGGGCATCGATACTCCATAGTAGACTAGTGTATACAGTCGAGACCCCGACGAGGGGCGGTGGCCGGTCTCACAAGCCATGAGTGTCAGTTGGTTCACCTAAGATGTATACAGGTGCTCATTGGGTTATGAGTACACCGGATAGGACTCGCCGGGAACATGCTAGTTTGTATTATACCTGACGTCAGATAGCAGTTCCCTGGTGACATGTGTACAAGTTAGTTCATCGACCTGAGATCTTCATTTGTCTCGTGTGAGTTCCCATTGCACTTTGATTACTACCCTACCACGGCTCAAAGGAGTCGTGCAAACAGGTTTTAGTTGGGTACATTCCCGAGCCACATAGAGGCAGTGAGCGGATCTGGAGGGGTTTCGTCTCTCTCGATATTAGGGGTGAGATCGCGCTGTGTCTAGGAGAGCCATTACACGAAGTCCTTGGCCAAGGCAGGAGATTTACTGGTAGGTATTCCAGTAGTATCTCAGGGTGTTCTGGGCTACACTCCGACACGACTTGTACCGTTTTTGGGGGTCTGATTTTTACCAACCCCCTAGGCCCGCCATGCGATGCTCATAGACGAACGGACCGGACTGTACGGATATTGTCACTGACAGGCTCAGTAGGGTGTCAGGATGAGTTCGCTCATCGACTTCTCTTTTGGTCAATAGCTGGTAGCCCGTTACGTACCACTAATACCTCTGACGTGCTAGTGGTTAAATCCACAGCCAAAGAATTAACGAGTCTTTAGAGTCCCCCACAGACAGTTTCTCAAGTTTCGGGCGAAACGCTGTAGAGGCCGTATAGATTTATTGCAGGGTTCGAACGTACGCGTGCACTTGGGCACGTGTTATGGTTCGGACAGATAATACTAGCGGGCTTTGGTTTAAGCCAGATCCTAGTATTATACTGTGTAGATTTTGTCTCATTGCATTTGTATTCGGTCGGAATACAAATGCTGGTATGTATATACAGTTGCGGGGTTATCCTGTAATTTATTACAGGATCGCTTTTTGAAGTTGCCAGTTTGCATTCCGTTTCGGCCATTTTTCCTTTATTCCTTCATGGCTGAATTTTTGTGAGAAAGGGGGTTTCATTCAAAAGTGGAGATTTATAAAGTGGGGGGGTTTTTTGTGGTGGCCGGGGCTCCGGCAGCTCATGCATTGATTCTAGAAAGCTTGCTTTCTTTTGTGGCTTTATTTGTGCTCATTGCTTGCATTTAATGAGATGGGATTGAGGTGGATATTGGTGTAACTCATTTTCCATGTTATCATCCATTATCTTTTGCTTCTGATGATCCATTTTTCCTCCTCCATTATGGATGGCCGGCCACTACATTTTGAGAGCCCTCATGTGTGTGGAAAAATGATTCATCTCAGTTTGCACTAAAATTCTGTAGTTCATCTCCAAAGATTTTTCCTCCACCTCCATTGTGGCAAACTTCGTGTCCGAGTTGCCTCGGTTCAGAGGTGGGAGCCCGTAAAAAGTCTTCTCGATGTGGTGCCCTTCCGACGAGGAAACCGGAGATCAATGATGTCGTGAGGAGCTTGGGATGGTGGCCGAAGACCGAAGGACACGGATCGCTCGGTATAGTTGTCTATCCCTTCTTTAGATTGCTAGTTTATAGGTTAATGGTTACGATCCCGGTTTTAAGCATACAATAGCGCCGGTTTAAAGTTTTGAAAAGTTTTCGTTTCCGCATTTTGGCCTCGGAAAGACGGCCGGGGCGCTACCGTAGACTTAAATGGTATCAGAGCCACGCCATTAACCTTTACTAGCATGCTCTAATGTGTTAAGAACTTCGATCGAACGAAATTTCCAAAAACTGCATTTCCAAATTCTGAGTTTCTGTCGAATTTTTTTTCCGTCAGAAAAATTATTTGGTGCATTGCAGAAATTCAGGCAGGGTTTTTTATGAAATCTAAGAAAATTTGGTATTCTGTTGTTACTATAGCGCGGCGGAACCGCGGCCATACCCTCGGTTTGGCCATGTTTCCGCGGCAGAACTGTAGCAACTATTCGCCATTTTTTCTACAGGGGTTCATGACTTGGAAATGGGGTTTCTGGTAATTTTTGTTTGGGCCCAGATTTTTTTTGAGTACTGGGTATTGTGCTTGGGGGCCACTTCAGGAAATTTTGTCGATCGAAAATTTTAAACTTATTAGTTCATAGTATTTACATTATATCTGCGACCGTGAATTTCATTTGATCGGTAAATCCTGTCTAATTGCTATAGTTCTTTTAGACGGATTTGCGAACGTGACATTCACGTTGATGTTCTGTGTTGTGCTGTGATGTTGCGGATTTGTCGTGGTGGATAGCGTGGATGCAATGGTAGTACAGTTTGGTTGTATATGTACATTTGATATTGCGGGGCGCGCGTCCGACATGTGGACTGCCGTGACTGCCTGTTTGTATATTATTCTTTTGTGGCACGACCGGGCTGAGGTTGATGTACCCGTTGTATATTTTACTTTCTGTACTAGGATTACCCCGCGGAGGGGTGCACGGGTAGCCGGGTTCTAGAGGGCAACGGGCCCGTATCTCATGGCTTTGAGACGGAGGGGGCTTTACTTTAGAATTGGCGGGCTATTCGCCGCACTCGTAGGGGGTACAGGTTGACCCAAGGAGGGGTGCCCAAGTTACCGGATTCCGTGAAGTGCTGGGTGGTCCATTCACGTTGCTGAAGGGGGCTACGTCACTTCAGGTTTTGGCGGGTAACCTGCCGCGCCTGTAGGGGTCTAGGATTTCATTGCACAGGCTATCCACACGACCAGGGGAACGTCGGGTTTCAGTAGCGGCTCTATGAAACCCGGGGATCCCAGATTATTTGTATTGTTCTGTGATGCATATTACATTTCTGTGATGTTGCATTTTATCACATCTTGAGCGATTATTATATATTGATATATATACTAGTAGATGTTGTATATGTTTTACACCCGCGCTAGTACAGTCCCCGCTCTGTCGTTAGTTAAGTAACCTAACGGGTGATGACGGGACCCAGTGGCGAATGTGGATGGAATATACGTACATCGTATTTTCGTTCTTTATTGGTGTGATCAATTGATGGGACTGCATTGATTCGGATTAATGCAAGCTAAACAAACCTATTCTGATGTTGTTGTAACATTTTTCAAAAAGCTGTTATTGCAAGGACGTTCTCTTTTGTTTTGCACAATGGTATTCGGTTATGAATGTCCAGCACCTCAGTCGATGAGGCAAGGGCCGAGATCCCTTCACCGGGAGTGACCCCTTGGACAGAAGTTTGCGTCAGGGTAATAACTTCACTATAGTCGATTACTTTTCTCTTTGCATCATGGTATTCAGTTGGAATATCCTGCATCTCATTCTACGGGGAAAGAGCCGAGATCCCTTCACCGGGAGTGACCTCTTTAGCAAAGGTTTTCGCCACTATATTTTTATAAAAAGCTATCCGGTTCCTTCAACGATATCAAGTTCATTACTTTAAAGGTTTTTCGCCAAAAACCATTCGTAGCCCTCCATCATTTCAGATGGGTAGCACTTAGTATTCATGCTATGTTTGTTGGCCTTCGTCAAGGCATAGTGTATTGTAGCTATTTGTTACCTTTCTGCTGCATAGATAGATGCGTTGGTTTGGGACAGTCGTATAGCCTTGTTGGCCTTCATCAAGGGCTTGTATGGGTGGGTTCAAATTAACATGGACAATGACGGGTAGAACTTGACATGTGGTTTATGATTTGTTGACCTTCATCAAGGTCATAAGAGCATGGGGTAAAAATCACATCGGGAGTTTCTAAAGAAACTGAAACTTGCCAGATATGCACATACCTTCTGGAGTGTGATAACGTGAGTGGATTCCATCACGTTATCATGCGATGATAGTTGGATCCCGATTCCCACTGATGAGTTTGTTTACTCCTCGGGTGATCCCGACTAATTCTTCTTTCAGGTTTGGAAGAGAATTTGAAGTTACAGTGGGAGGTTTCCTGATTAGATAAATTGATAACCATTCTGATCTAGGTTAGAGTGCACGCTGAGTATTTCTTTTCTCTCTCTCTTTGGCAGCGACCATGGCCGACCCTTGACTATGACTCAGTGACCAAGTTAACCGAACCTTCTTAAAACACTGGCTTTTGGATTGTCAGAGTTGCATACCTCATTGTCACTCCTACTTTTACCCTTTTCTCCAGAACACCACGTATTACTACGAACATCCACTTCCATTGGATAAAACCATCGTATGGTTATATAGGAACTCGAAGGAACTTGTTCCAGATTCGAGGATGGTTTCCGGTTCTGGAGAAAACGAATAGGACTATTCAGTTGTATTTTCCTTTTACCTTCTCTCAGGTTATGAGTGCTCCTTGGATTAGGATAGTACACTTATTATGCCAATTGGATAGTCATCTTCCAAACCATAGGCAGGTGCCGAACGGTAGGGAATGAAGAAAACCAATTAGCCTAACGATGGTGTACAGAAGGTATTAAGTAAAGACAAATAAAGGGATTAGAAAGAGGGAAAAGTAAATTGCGACTGCTATTCATGACCAAACCAAGTATTTCATTACCACTCCTACTTCACCTTTGTATTTTTCCAAAACACTCCGTATCACTACGAAGATCCACAGTTATTTGGATACTCCATCGTATGGTTATATACGAACTCGAAGGAACTTGTTCTAGTTCGGGGATGGATTCTGGTTTAGGAGAAATAGGAATAAGATTTATTCAGTTGTCTTTTATCTTCACCTTCTCTCAGGTTTTGAGTACTCCTAGGATTAGGAGAGTACACCCATTATGCTTATTGGATAGTCTTCTTCTAAACCATAGGCCGATGCCGAACCGTAGGGAAGGAAGAAAACCATTTAACCTAAGAGGGCGTACAGAAGGTAATGACTAAAGACATATAAAGGGATTTGGAGAGATGGCAAAGAAAAATATGGTTACAGTCATGAATCTGGATAGAAGAGGCATATACTAGGAATACCCGGAAACCCCTTCGAAACATTTACATGTTTCAGTTTCGCTGTGTATTGTTAAAAGAAAACTGATTTCCTAATTAGTCCTTACTCCAGGGTATGTATTTACCAGGTTTGATTCTCACATCTGTATGGTTTTATAGATGATGAGTGGGAGTAAGTTATTGGAAATTAGGTGATTGTTCTCATTATATCGGAATTCATTGTAATTCGTGATATTTGAGGAAATCACCTGGGTTGTTTGCCGGACGACAAATATTTGGTTTTGAATATCCGTTATAATGCACCAATTTCAAATTGATATATCTGTATGTTTATTTTTATAAAGTGAGATAAAACTTTTTGAAATTATTTCTATGACATTTACCTATATCAGTGGATGGTTAGGTAAGGAGCATTAAACAACGGTGTAATTCTTCTTAACCTTAAGTACAGTTTTCAACCTACGACACACAGGGAATGAGTTATTAGACTCAGAGGACTTATACAGAGTATTATATGTTGTCCAGTGTCCATTCGGATAGAGGGGTTGGTACTCGTACTATATTTTGTTTACTTGTGACTTCTCTAGTTCTTAGACATGTGTTTCGTAGAAACACAAGGTCAAAGTTTTGAGAAGTTATAGGTATAAGTGCAAAGTAGAGAACCAGATGTTGCAAGTATCGGAATTCTTTAAGGTGATCGAAGATGTAGGTACTTTTGTATAGTATTCAGTTGATAGTAATGGTTTTGAGAAACTTGTTTCACTTTCAGGTTACTCATATCAGGATGCATTCCTAAGTTGAGTAACGCTGATCGGCCTCTCTCCATTTAGTTGACATGCACTGGAGACAGCTGCATGATTTGAATCTGATTCCAATTAAATCAGTGCCTCTGTTTCTATATTGGATATAGAACAGTTCATATCTTATCGATGTTAAGGTATGGGGAGTTGTCCGGCTTATGCTTAAAACTAGACTCTAGATAGCTCAAGGCACGTTTCTGTAATGGCTGTTTGTGGGTTGACCCAGGCTATGATGAGGGTTGACTTTCTACCATCTGGAAGATCAATAGTGATATTGTTCTTGATTCTCCACAGTTTTAGTAAAATGGATTTTTTCAGAAAACAGTAGTGGGAGTATGGTAGAACTGGAAGTGATTCCAGAACCACAAATGATTACAGAAAATTTGATAAGAACCTAAAGATTCGATCTGGTTTGACATTCCATTGGCCACTCCGCAGATATGGTGGGTAACCTCAGGCACCCGAGTGGTACTCCGGTAACCTCAAGGACGGTGACAGGGAGGTTCTTGTTTACCCAGACTTGCCATTGCGGTTGTTCCAGGCTATGAGACCCGGCAGGAGGATGTATATAGCGTCGTTCTGAACTAGCTTTAGAAGTGTACGTGTATATGATTCTGCCAGAGGGTTATCGTAGTCAGTTAGAGCAGCGGAAGCTTAGTGGACAAGTGGCTTATGTCTATTTATAGACTAAAGTAGATATAGCGGAGATAGATCATCTATTTCTGATGTGACAGTCATAGGTTTGACTTCATCAGAATAGCGGATGGATCTGTTAAGAAGGTAGTAGGGTATTATGTCCTGGTATTTAGATGACATACACAGAGTAGGAAGTGAAATTCCTATACTGCGGTCGGTTATACTTTGGTTATCACACAGTGGTTTCTCCACAAAGGATATAGATATAATATCAGACATTCTGGTTACTAGATCTATGGTTTTAGATCTAGATTTGGGTAGTATCCCAATCTGGGTACTTAGACAACATTCTAAAATTGTTTTAGAATGGACGACTCCTGACACGGTAGTATACCTGCAGGTGATGGAGTCACCCTCTCTAAAGGTGTTTTACAGACTAAAAGGGAGAGAGATGTGCATGATCGGCAGATCACTTGCTTAGGCAATTGAGTTGATCATGAGATGTCAAGTACCACACCAGATATTGTTTTTGCACGAGATGCAATAAGTTTATATTAATCCAATCCTGGAGAAACATTCGGAAGCAGTTTAGAACATATGTTGATGTTCTGGGGATATGATAACGACATCCTCCTTCGGGAGACGGTTATCATTCCAGGCTTCCAAGGTGACCTGGATGACAGAGTGACTGTCAGAGTTATAGTTTTCCCTCTGACGTGGGGCAGTGTTTTGAACAGGTGGTCCAGGAGGATACTGAGGGGGGCATGGTACAGGATACTGATTAAGTTAAGTTGATGATACAGTCTAAGAAGTTTGGATTTGGAGTTCATTTATGAGTTAGGTCCCATCAGAAATCCAGACATATTCTAAGACAGGTATTGCTCATTTCGGGAGATGGCTTTCTCCGCGAACTTGAGATAAAGAGAGACATAGAAAGAAACATCAGAGCGGATCCACTCACTGAGGCTATTCCTCGAACGCAATAGTTTCGCAAACGGGTTTTGTAAGACTGATTAGTAGAGGAGTTGGGTGTTCGATATCACACGGGCTGTGAGTATGCGACATCGCAATAATTAGCCTTGAGTGCAAGTGGGAGATTGTTGGATATAGTGCCCTCAGAGTCAATTATTGGATCACAGACACGTGATTGCAATGATAGAGGGAGGACCTATACCGGTAGGACAGTCTTACTCAAGATGATAGTATGCTATCTGGTATATTTTTATCATCGTGAACTGCTTTAGGTGACCTTACAGGTCACTATTACACGTTGATAGAGCCCCTAGGATTCTTGCTTGACTGCCAGCAGCATGATGGCAATCATATATGTTGGAGCTGGGGTCTATAAGCACATCCTTAAAGGGTCCCTAGTCGTGGGAGTTTTCGAGACAGGGCATCGATACTCTGGAGTAAACTAGTGTATACAGTCGAGACCCCGACGAGGGGCGGTGGCCGGTCTCACAAGCCACCGGTGTCAGTTGGTTCACCTAAGATGTATACAGGTGCTCATTGGGTTATGAGTACACCGTACAGGACTCGCCGGGAACATGCTAGTTGGTATTATACCTGACGTCAGATAGCAGTTCCCTAGTGACATGTGTACAGGTTAGTTCATCGACCTGAAATCGTCATTTGTCTCATGTGAGTTTCCACTGTACTTTAATTACTACCCTACTACGGCTCAAAGGATTCGTACAGACATATTTTAGTTGGGTACAGTCCCGAGCCACATGGAGGCTGTGAGCGGATCTGCAGGGGTTTCGTCTCTCCCAGTATTGGGGGTGAGATCGCGCTGTCTCTAGGAGAGCCATTACACGAAGTCCTTGGCAAAAGCAGGAGATTTACTGGTAGGTATTCCAGTAGTATCTCAGGGTGTTCTAAGCTACACTCCGACATGACTTGTACCGCTTTTGGGGGTCTGACTTTTACCAACCCCCTAGGCCCGCCATACAATGCTCATAGACGAACGGACCAGACTGTACGGATATTTTCACTGACAGGCTCAGTAGGGTGCCAGGATGAGTTCGCTCATCGACTTCCCTTTTGGTCAATACCTGGTAGCCCGTTATGTACGGCTAATACCTCTGACGTGCTAGTGGTTAAATCCACAGCCAAAGTATTGACGAGTCTTTAGAGTCCCCCACAGACAGTTTCTCAACTTTTGGGCGAAACACTGTAGTGGCCATATGGATTTATGGCAGGGTTCGAATGTACGCATGCACTTGTGCACGTGTTATGGTTCGGATAGATAATACTAGTGGGCTTTGGTTTAAGCCGGATCCTAGTATTATACTGTGTAGATTTTGTCTCATTGCATTTGTATTCGGTCGGAATAGAAATGCGGGTATGTATATACAGTTGCGGAGTTATCCTGTAATTTATTACGGGATCGCTTTTTGAAGTTGCCAGTTTGCATTCCGTTTCGGCCATTTTTCCTTTATTCCTTCATGGCTGAATTTTTGCGAGAAAGGGGTTCCTTGCAAAAGTGGAGATTTATAAAGTGGGGGGGTTTATGTTGGCTGGGGCTCTAGCAGCTCATGCATTGATTCTAGAAAGCTGGCTTTCTTTTGTGGCTTTATTTGTGCTCATTGCTTGCATTTAATGAGATAGGATTGAGGTGGATATTGGTGTGACTCATTTTCCTTGTTATCATCCATTATCTTTTGCTTTTGATGATCCCTTTTTCTTCCCCCATTATGGATGGCCGGCCACTACATTTTGAGAGCCCTCATGTGTGTGGAAAATGATTCATCTCATTTTGCACTAAAATTCTTTAGTTCATCTCCAAAGATTTTTCCTCCACCTCCATTGTGGAAATTTCGATTAACCCTTGAGGCAAACCGTTCTACACTCAGTCTACAGCAATCTTGGACACGTCGGCTAGCAAACTTCGTGTCCAAGTTGCCTCGGTTCAGAGGTGGGAGCCCGTAAAAATACTTCTCGATGTGGTGCCCTTCCGATGAGGAGACCGGAAATCAGTGATGCCGCGAGCAGCTTGGGATGGTGGCCGAAGACCAAAGGACACGGATCGCTCGGTATAGCTTTCTATCCCTTCTTTAGATTGCTAGTTTATAAGTTAATGGTTACGATTCAGGTTTAAGCATACGATAGCGCCGGTTTAAAGTTTTGAAAAGTTTTCGTTTCCGCATTTTGGCTTCGGAAAGACGGCCGGGGCGCTACCGTAGACTTACACGTGCAACATAAGCCGTCAATAATAATGCAGTGTCCTAAGGATACGAGTCCAGGCACAACAAGTAACTAATCAATAGGGGGTATGCGCAACTCTAAATATAAAATAGAATGTGCGACAAAGTAAAGTCATTTCTAGCCCAGACGCATAACGCCATGTGGGCGATTCCCTTGTAGATGTTAAATCTACTCACCAACGTCCTGGCTAATTGAAGCCAACCACTTGTTTTCCCCTTGTAGCAGTGTCCGAAGTCCCCGCCTGCGAACCTACCACATTAAAACAATAAAGCAAGTATACATTAATAATAGACCCAAAACACCCACAGACCACATTTAACCGACGCGACAACACCAAACATCCTCTTAAGTGTTCGTATTGTGGCTAACGTGCGTAGCGACACGACGAAAACAACCTAAGAGCAAAATCGCACCAAAAGCATGATCCTTGTCATATAACGTATCACGCGGACACAAAACACTAGATTATAGGAAAATGATCCCATATTTTGCATACTGAAATTACTAAAAAAGTAAACAGTACCAAACACCCCAAACCAACAGCAGACAACTACCCACAAAAACCAAGCCCCAGCACTTCCCTCAATAGCCGGCGTCGCCGGAATTCCTCCTTGGGTCGCCGGCCATGGCCGGTAGGGTGGTCCTCATCTCTCAGGTGGTGCTCCAGGGTCACTAGTACATCTCTAAAATTTTGTTTGGTCAAACACTAAATTTTTCAGAACACAGCAGTTCAAAGAGGTTCAGTAAAGACACTAAAAACCCGATATTGCACTAATCGAAATACAAAGTGTTCTACGCTACAATCAACGAGCTAAACCATAAAAAAACTTCTAATTATCAGTGTAGGGATTATACCTAACAATCTTGCTCACAAGATCCAAGGTTTCCCTAGCTCCAAGTGATCCAAGAGCAAAAATCAAGACTTTTGGTATTTTTGGGATATATTTGGGATTTTTGGGGATTTATTGTGCTAGAATGATGCAAGAATGGAAAGGAATGAGCAAGAGCAGTACAGGGAGAGAAGGATTCGGCCAAGGGAGAAGAATGGAGAGTTGTGGATTGTTCTAGCTCAAATTTGCAATAAATGCACACATAAATACACATGCATGCACCTTTAATCAATTTCTTTTCTTTTCTTTTAAATCTAAAACCCTAAGTCAACACAAGGATATAGATAAGAAGAGAAGGGTTTGATTTAACCCAACATAATTGAAGAAAAGTTCACTTAGAAGAAATTTCCCAAAATGCGAATACCGCATTAAAATAATATTAAAATTGGGAAAATTCAAATTGAACCAAAACGTCCCATATACCCTAAAAGCTTGCGCACTAGCTTTATTTTAGCTAAAGTAGGTGCTGACAAGTCTATATGGTCGTTTGATCACAGTCGGGTTAAAACAGAAAATACCGACAAATTACCCAAAAACGGAGAAATTCACATAACGATTTCTAAAACGTTACAGGAGCATTAATTGTGACACATGCACAAGTGGTGACTCATGGTCTCTTTCTTTGTGCATGTGTCACATTATTTGATAGATTTGTGATGATATGATAAGAAGAGAGAGGGGGGGCTGCCATATAGGAGTTTTTGCTCTTGTATTTTTCACTCACTCAATCTCTCATTTTATCATAGAAAAGATAAAAAAGAAAAAGGCTCCTACTTCTTCTTCTTCTTCTTCTTCCTCTAGCTCATCATCTCCATCAATGGCAATACCTTCAACCTCCATCCATCTCATGGATGCAAGAGACAAAGTGATCACAAACATTCTCTACATCACCTTGGACACGTCGGCTAGCACACTTCGTGCCCGAGTTGCTTCGGATGAAGTGGGAGCCCGTAAAAAGAATCGATGATGTTGTGCCCTTTCCGACAAGGAGATCCAGACCGGAGATGCCGCGAGGAGCTTGGGATGGTGGCCAAAGACCGAAGGACACGGATCAATCGGTATAGCTTTCCAACCCTCTCTCTAGATAGCTAGTTCCAGGTTAATGGTTCGATCCGGGTTTTAAGCATACGATAGCGCCGGTTTCTAGTTTAGAAAAATTTCCGTTTCCGCATTTTGGTCTCGGAAAGACGGCCGGGCGCTACTATAGTCTCACATGGTATCAGAGTCACGCCATTAACCTTTTCTAGCTTGCTCTAACGTATTTAGAACTTCGATCGAACGAAATTTTCCAAAACTGCATTTCCAAGTCATCAGTTTCTGTCGAATTTTTCCTGTGGTCAAAAAATTATTTTGTGTACTGCAGAAAATCAGGCAGCGTTTTTTGGGAGCACTGTAGAAATTTGGTAGAACGATCCATTAGTAACGCTGCGGAACCGCGGCCCTACCCCTCTTTTGGCCGTGGTTCCACCGCCATTCTGAGGCTTCGTCTTACCAAATTTCTTCAGGTGGTCTCTGACTTGAAAAAGGGGTTTCTGGTAATTTTATTTTGGGCCCAGATTTGTTTGAATACTGGGTATTGTGCTTGGGGCCCACTTCGGGAAATTTTGTCGATCGAAAATTTTAAACATGTTAGTTCACAGTATTTACATTATATCTGTGACCGTGAATGTCATTTGATCGGTAAATCTTGTCTAATTGCTATAGTTCTTTTAGACGGATTTGCGAACGCGACATTCACGTTGATGTTCTGTGTTGTGATGTGATGTTGCGGATTTGTCGTGGTGGATAGCCTGGATGCAATGGTAGTACAGTTTGGTTGTATATGTACATTTGATATTGCGGGGCGAGCGTCCGACATGTGGACTGCCGTCACTGCCTGTTTGTATATTATTCTTTTGGGGCACGACCGGGCTGAGGTCGATGTACCCGTTGTATATTTTACTTTCTGTACTAGGATTACCCCGCGGTGGGGTGCACGGGTAGCCGGGTTCTAGAGGGCAACGGGCCTGCATCTCATGGCTTTGAGACGGAGGGAGCTTTACTCTAGAATTGGCGGGCTATACGCCGCACTCGTAGGGGGTATAGGTTGACCTAAGGAGGGGTGCCCAAGTTACCGGATTCTGTGAAGTGCTGGGTGGTCCATTCACTTTGTTGAAGGGGGCTGCCTCGCTTCAGGTTTTGGCGGGTAACTTGCCGCTCCTGTAGCGGTCTAGGATTTCATTGCACAGGCTATCCACACGACCAGGGGAATGTCGGGTTTCAGTAGCGGCTTTATGAAACCCGGGGCTCCCAGATTATCTGTATTGTTCTGTGATGCTTATTACTTTTCTGTGATGTTGCATTTTATCACGCCTTGAGCGATTATTATATATTGATATATATACTAGTAGATGTTGTATATGTTTTACACCCGCGCTAGTCCAATCCCCGATCTGTCGTTAGTTAAGTAACCTAACGGGTGATGACGGGAGCCAGTGGCGAATGCGGATGGCATATACATACATCGTATTTTCGTTCTTTTATGGTGTGATCAATTGATGGGACTGCATTGATTCGGATCAATGCAAGCTAAACAAACCTGTTTGATATTGTTGGAACATTTTTCAAAAAGCTGTTATTACAAGGATGTTCTCTTTTGTTTTGCGCAGTGGTATTCGGCTATGAATATCCGACACCTCAGTCGACGAGGCAAGGGCCGAAATCCCTTCACCGGGAGTGACCCCTTAGACAGAAGTTTGCGTCAGGGCAATAACTTCACTATAGTCGATTGCTTTTTGCATTGCATCGTGGTATTCAGTTGGAATATCCTGCACCTCATTCTACGGGGAAAGAGCCGAGATCTCTTCACCGGGAGTGACCTCTTTAGCAAAGGTTTTCGCCACTATATTTTTATAAAAAGCTATGCAGTTCCTTCAACGATACCAAGTTCATTACGTTAAAATTTTTTCGCCAAAAACTAGACGTAGCCCTCCTTCATTTCTTACAAGTATTACTTAGTATTCGTGCTGCGTTTGTTGAATGTGTCAAGGCGTAGTGTGCGGTAGCTAAGTAGTGTTTTTTGTGGCAAATTAATGGGATTGGTTAGGACAGTCGTGCGGCCTTGTTGACTGTGTCAAGGGCTTGGACGGGTGCGTTTAATGCAATCCAGGATAATGACGGGTTGAACTTGATTAGGACTCTTTGATTTGTTGACTGTGTAAAGGTCACTTGGGTCCTAGGGGTAAAAATCACATCAGGAGTTTCTAAAGAAACTGAAACATGTCAGGCATGCGCATACCTTCTGGAGTGTGATAACATGAGTGGATTCCGTCACGTTATCATGCGATGATAGTTGGATCCCGATTTCCACTGATGAGTTGGTTTACTCCTCGGGTGATCCCAACTAATTCTTCTTTCAGGTTTGGAGGAGAATTTGAGGTTACAGCGGGAGGTTTCCTGATTAGATAAATTGGTAACCATTCTGATCTAGGTTAGAGTGCACGCTGAGTGTTTTCTTTTCTCTCTCTCTTTGACAGCGACCATGACCCGACCCTTGACTATGACTCAGTGACCAAGTTAACTGAACCTTCTTATAACACTGGCTTTTGGATTGTCAGAGTTGCATACCTCATTGCCACTCCTTCTTTTACCCTTTTCTCCAGAACACCTCATATTATTACGAACATCCACTTACATTGGATAAAACCATCGTATGGTTATATACGAACTCGAAGGAACTGGTTCCAGGTTCGAGGATGGTTTCCGGTTCTAGAGAAAACGAATAGGACTATTCAGTTGTCTTTTCCTTTTACCTTCTCTCAGGTTGCGAGTGCTCCTTGGATTAGGACAGTACACCTATTACGCTTATTGGATAGTCTTCTTCCAAACCATAAGCAGATGCCGAACGGTAGGGAATGAAGAAAACCAATTAGCCTAATGATGGTGTACAGAAGGTAATAAGTTAAGACAAATGAAGGATTAGTAAGAGGGCAAAGTAAATTGCGACTGTTATTCACGACCAAACCAAGTATTTCATCGCCACTCCTACTTCACCTTTGTATTTCTCCGGGACACTCCGTATCACTACGAAGATCCACAGTTATCTGGATACTCCATCGTATGGTTATATACGAACTCGAAGGAACTTGTTCCAGTTCGGGGATGGATTGTGGTTCAGGAGAAATAGGAATAAGGTTTATTCAGTTGTCTTTTATCTTTACCTTCTCTCGCGTTACGAGTGCCCCTAAGATTAGACAGTACACCTATTATGCTTATTGGATAGTCTTTATCCAAACCATAAGCTGGTGCCGAACGGTAGGGAAGGAAGAAAACCATTTAGCCTAAGGGGGTGTACAGAAGGTAACGACTAAAGACATATAAAGGGATTTGGAGAGATGGCAAAGAAATATACGGTTACAGTCATGAATCTGGATAATGGAAGAGGCATTACTAGGAATACCCGGATACCCCTTCGAAACGTTTACATGTTTCAGTTTCACTGTGTATTGTTAATAGAAAACTGATTTCCCATTTGGTCCTTACTCCAGGGTATGTTTTTATAAGGTATGATTCTCACATCTGTATGGTTTCACAGATGATGAGTGGGAGTAAGTTATTGGGAATTAGGTGATCATCCTCATAATATCAGGATTCGTTGTAATTGGTGATATTTGAGGAAATCGCCTGGGTTGCTTGCCAGATGGCAAATATTTGGTTTTGAATATCCGTTGTTATGCACCAATTTCAAATTGATATATCTATATGTTTATTTTTATAAAGTGAGATATAACTTTTTGAAATTATGTCTATGACATTTACCTATATCAGTGGATGGTTAGGTAAGGAGCATTAAACAGCGGTGTAATTCTTCTTAACTATAAGTACAGTTTTCACCCTACGACACACAGGGAATGAGTTATTAGACTCAAGGGACTTATACAGAGTATTGTATGTTGTCCAGTGTCCATTAGGACAGAGGGGTTGGTCCTCGCACTATATTCGGTTTACTTATGACTTCTCTAGTTTTTAGACAAGTGTTTCGTAGAAACACAAGGTCCAAGTTTTGAGAAGTTATAGGTATATGAATAAAGTAGAGAACCAGGTATTGCAAGTATCAGGATTCTTCAAGGTGATCGAAGATGTGGATACTTGTGTATGGTACTCAGTTGATGGTAATGATTGTGAGAAACTTGTTTATTTTTCAGGTTACTCATGTTTGGATGCACTCCTAAGTTGAGTAATGCTGATCGGCCTCCTTCCATTTAGTTGACATGCACTGGAGATAGCTGCATGATTTGAATCTGATTCCAATTAAATCAGTTCCTCTGTTTCTATATTGGATATAGAACGGTTCATATCTTAACGATGTTAAGATACGGGGAGTTGTCCGACTTATGCTTAAAACAAAACTCTGGATAACTCAAGGCACGTTTCTGTAATGGATGTTTGTGGGTTGACCCGGGCTATGACGAGGGTTGATTTTCTACCATCTAGAAGATCAATAGTGATATTATTCTTGACTCGCCACATTTTTAGTAAAATGGATTTTTTCAGAAAATAGTAGTGGGAGTATGGTAGAACTGGAAGTGATTCCAGAACCGCAAATGATTACTGAAAATTTGATAAGAATCTAAAGATTCAATCTGGTTTGATATTCCATTGACCACTCCGCAAATAAGGTGGGTAACCTCAAGCACTCAAGAAGTACTTCGGTATGCTCAAAGACGGCGACAGGGAGGTTTTTGTTTACCCAGACTTGACTCTACTGTTGTTCCAGACT
The DNA here is from genome assembly GCA_030015575.1 of Agapanthus africanus. Taxonomy (NCBI): domain Eukaryota; kingdom Viridiplantae; phylum Streptophyta; class Magnoliopsida; order Asparagales; family Amaryllidaceae; genus Agapanthus; species Agapanthus africanus. The sequence continues at coordinate 289,229,309 of JASDDO010000022.1, forward strand.
ATGAGACCCGACAGGAGAATGAGTATAGCATCGTTCTAAACAAGCTTTAGAAGTGAACGTGTATATTATTCTGCCAGAGGGTTGTCGTAGTTAGTGGGAGCAGCGAAAGCATAGTGGACAAGTGGCTTATGTCCATTTGTAGACTAAAGCGGTAATAGCGGAGTTAGATCATCTATTTCTGATATGACAGTCATAGATTTGACTTTATCAGAATAGCGGATGGATCTGTTAAAAAGGAAGTAGGGTGTGATATCCTGTTATTTGGATGACATACACATAGTAGGAAGTGATATTCATGCACTACGATCGGTTATACTTTGGTTGTCACACAGTGGTTTCTCCACATAGGACTTGGATATTATATCAGACATTCTGGTTACTAGATCTATGGTTTTAGATCTAGATTTGGGTAGTATCCTAATCTGGGTACTTAGACAGCATTCTAAAGGTGTTTTAGAATGTACGACTCCTGGCACGGTAGTATACCTGCAGGTGATGGAGTTACCCTCTCTGAAGGTGTCTTACAGACTAAAAGGGAGAGGGATATAAGTGATTGGCAGATCACTTGCTTAGGCAATTGAGTTGATCATGAGATGTCACGTACCACACCAGATGTTATTTTTGCACGAGATGCAATAATTTTATATTAATCCAATCTTGGAGAAACATTCGGAAGCAGTTTAGAACATAAGTTGATGTTCTGGGGATATGATAACGACATCCTTCTTTAGGAGACAGTTATCATTCTAGGCTTCCAAGATGACCTGGATGACAGAGTGACTGTCAGAGTTATAGTTTTCCCTCTGACGAAGGGCAGTGTTTTGGACAGGTGATCCAAGCGGACACTGAGGGAGGCATTACGCTGTAGGGTTACTAGGCACACTCAAGAGGTTCCACAAGGCATCTACCATGCCAAATTCAAATTTTTATGTGCCTAACAACTCTATGTAAGATCGTTATCTAGAGATTAGGCGAAAACTATGCAAGTAAACTACTTTGCTACTAAGTGAAAGGGATTACAACCTTTGTAGATCCGGTCCTCCACTTCTAAAGCTCCGTGATGAAGTCCTTCCGCTGCGATCATCGGGATCCCGGACTCTAGCGATGGTTTCGTCGGAGAAATGAGCGGGCTAGGTCATTGACTTTGGTGCCGAAGATGATCTACGTTGAGATGACTCAAACTCAAGCTCCATCTTCACTTGGTCATGAACCTTGTGAAGAAAACACCCTATACAACATGGCAAGTGGTAGAGGATGAAGAAATAGGAAGTGAATTCACTTTGGATTTGGATTTCTCAATTGGTTTCAACACTTGAAATTTTCTAGCAAGATTTCTTCACTTCATGAAGAAGAAGAAGAAGAAGAAGAAGAAAAGAAAATGAATTATATGAAAAGAAAATTCAAGTGAAGTCTATATTATTGCAACTATGGGTGAGTTTAACCTTTGTAGAGACTAAACCCTAGTTTAAGTTAATGGTTAGGTTAGTAAAAGTGTCATGCTAAACAAAATGGTGGATTTTGTCAAAGATGCTTGAAAGCTTCATGAAGCTTCAAGTAAAGACAATGAGAGCCACCATTTTATTTCACTAAAAATAAACAAAAACCCTAAACCATTAACTAAACATGGTGTAAGTCATACACACACCCAAGTTTGCATGTATCTTCAAACATGATACAACCTAGTGCACAAAAATATATCACATATACAACTTGTGCACATCAAGTGAGAAAATCAATCTTAAGTGAACCAATACTAGTTAATGTAAAGTAATATATCAAATATATAATTATACATTAAATCATTAAATCAATACTTGATTTAACGATCCGGTCATATCGCATATAACCGACTAATATAAAGTGTATCAATATATCGAATCAACACTTGATTCGGTAACCCGGCTATATCACATATAACCGACCGATGATACAAATCGTGAGAATAGAATTTAGTATCACATACTGGTATTATTCTCGGTCCCGCACATATCTCATATGCGCTCCTATTTCGTTTCGCTTGAGCCAGGAAACCTCTGTGTGGGACTCTAAAGACTCGTCAATACGCCGGCAGTAGGTGATGATCATATCAAACACCTACAAGCCGAAAGCGGTCTGCTAAACGTAACGGCCACCCGGGTATTGAGCGATCAGAAGATCAACGAGCAAGCCCGCTCACACTCCTGTGAATCCAACCAGTAACACTTACCGTACAGTTCGGTCTGTTCGTCTGATATGTCGCATATCTCGTATAGGGGTGGTAAACGTCAGACCCCAATAACTCGATAAGTCATGTCGATATGAGGCTCATAACGGGTCGAGAAACTACTGGTAACACTTACCAGTAAATCCCTAAAGCACCCTTGGCCAAGGACTTCCTGTTATAGCCAATCGAGCACAGCGCAACATCAACTCCCTATACCGGGAGAGACGAAACCCCTCCTATCGCTTATTGCCTCCATGTGATTCGGGATTGTACCCAAAAGCCACCTTTTTGCACTGCCTCTTGGACGTGGTATGATGGAAATCAAAGCACAGTGGGAATCACACAAGACTCTATGACGATCTCGGGTCTACAGACTAACCTGTACTAGTGTCACCACAGAACTGCCATCTGACGTGAGGTATAATACCATCTGGGAGTTCTCGGCAAGTCCGTCCAGTGTACGCAGTCTCCACTGAGCACCCGTATATCATCTCTGATGTCAAACACCAATGGATATGGGATCATCCATCGCCCATTTATATTGGTCGAGAAGCTACACGCTAGTCTACTCTGGTATATCGATGCCCCGTCTCGATACACCCATGACTAGGGACTTTGAAGGATGTACTTATGGACTACCATGTCCCCACTAGTATGATCCGCATCATAGTCCAGGTAGTCAAGTGTAGGGTTGCTGGGCACGCGCACAAGGGTCTACGAGGCATCAACCATGCCCGATTCAAAAATTAGCCATGCCGAACAACCCGAATACGGATCTTTAAACTAGAGATTAGGCGAAAACTAACATGTTAACAACTTTAACACTATGTGAGAGGGATTACAACCTTTGTAGATCCGGTCCTTCACTTCATATGCTCCGTGTTGTGGTCCCTTCGCTGCGATCATCGGGTTCCGGACTCTCGAGAGGTTCCACGAAGAGAAAGATGCAACCTTTGCTTCCGATCTTCGATACAAAGATGATCTACCTTGAAGTTTCGTTAACACAAGCTAACACTCATGAAATGATGTGAACACCCTCATCTAAAGTGCAAGGGAAGATGAGGATGATGAAGTAGGATTTTTGCTCTCTTTATTTATCTTTTTCTCATATTAATTCATCACTTGGAAAAAATCTAGAAAGCTTTTTCATGAAAGAATGAAGGAAGAAGAAGATGAATAATAATCAATTATCCTTTTGTGATGAATAGAAAAAATTAATATGATAAATAATGCAACCATGGTCAACTAAACTCATGTAGAGAATTAACTAGGGTTAGGGTTTGGGTTGGGTTAAAGCATGAGTCACTTGAAAATATCTTTCACAAAACAAAACCAAAACCTTCTAGAATCATCTAGAAAGCTTAACCCTAATCCAAACCCTAATCATGTTTAAACTCCACTAAACAAGTTGCATTAGTTATCATATCATGTTACAATATTATATATCACATATATAATGTTTATCGTAACAAAATAAAATAATACAATTAACATATATCGCATATATATCAATGTATTACCCGAGTGAGAAAAAGAATCTTTTAGTGAGCTAATATTAGTTAATGTCATTTAATATATCATATATATTATTATACATTAAATTATCGAATCAACACTTGACCCGACAATCCGGCTATATCGCATATAACCGACTAATATTTATCCGTACCAATTCATCGAATCAACATTTGATCCGATGACCCGGCTGATATCAAATATCGCAAGAATAGAATACGGTATCACATATCGCATTATCCTCGGTCCCGCACATATCACATATGTGCTCCTACTCCTTTTTGCCTGAGCCAAGAAACCTCTGTGTAGGACTCTAAAGAATCGTCAATACGCCGGCAGTGGGTGATGATCATATCAAACACCCACAAGCTGCAAGCGGTCAGCTAAACGTAACAGCTACCCAGGTATTGAGCGCTCAGAAGATCAACAAGCAAGCCTGTACATTCTTGTAAGTGCACGGCGGCGCCCCGGCCGTCAATCCGACGCCGGAATGCGGAAGCAGTGAAAAACTTTAATTTTGCGGACTTAGCAAAACGGTACCACCGCGCACTAAACATCCGGATCATAACCATTAACAAGTCTAAGCTACAAACAAGATAGGGAAGAGTAGTATACCGACAGATCCGAGTCCTCCGGTCTTCTCGTCATCGTCCCGATCTCTTGCGGAATGTTCCGTCTCCTCCTCGTCGCCGGAAGTGCACCACATCGCCTACATCGTTTACGGGCTCCCACCTCAATGCCGAGGTAACTCGGGCACGATGCCGGCTACTCGACGTGCCCAAGATATGCTGTAGAATATCTAGTAGAACTTGTGTCTCATTTGGGGTTCATGGAGGTGCCATTTTGTGGAGGAAGAAGAACTTGGAGAGGGGTGAGGAAAAAATGCATCATACAAAGAATGAGAGTGACATTTTTTTTCACTACCAAAAGAAAAGCCCCCACCCTCACTAAAGGCCGGCCAAGCATGATGGTGGTAGGTGGGAATGGAGTGAAGTCAATGAAAGACAAGGGAGTGGGTGAGCTATCAAGCAAGGAAGAATAATGAGTGATGATCAAAACAATATCATCACAAACGAAAACAAACACTCCAAAACCAACCATGATGACTCCAAATGGTCAAGCCATCATGAAGAAGTCAAGAAGTCAAGGTCAATGGAGCAACCATCATGATCCAACCAATATGCAAAAGACCCCCTTCCACAATTGCCTATTTGCAACAATGCAAATAAGCCCTCCTCCACCAATCTTCGGCCAATGAACGATACAAAGGAAATTGGCCGAAACGGAAAGCAAACTGGCAACTCCAGAAAACTGGTCCCGTAATAAATTACAGGAAAACCCCGATACTGTGCATACACACCCGCATCTGTATTTCGACCGAAATACAAATGCAATGAGACAAAATCTACACTGTACTATACTAGGATCCGGCTTATACTAAAGCCGGCTAGTAATATCCGTTCGATCCTGATCCGTGCAATACCGCACGTATCTGATCGAACCCTGCCATACAACCATACGGCCTATAGAACAAACTGTCAGATCCTGATCCGTGCAATACCGCACGTATCTGATCGGACCTTGCCATATCTCCATACGGCCTCTACAACCTTTCGCCCGAAAGCTGAGTAACTGAATGTGGGGGACTCTAAAGACTCGTCAACACCTTGGTTGTGGATTTAACCACTAGCACGTCAGAGGTATAAGCCAATACGTAACGGGCTACCAGGTATTGACTAAAAGGCACGTCTGTGAGTGAACTCAGCCAGACAACCCTACTGAGCCTGTCAGTGACAATATCCGTACAGTCCGGTCCGTTCGTCTATGAGCATCGCATGGCGGGCCTAGGGGGTTGGTAAAAGTCAGACCCCCAAAAGCGGTACAAGTCGTGTCGGAGTGTAGCCCAGAACACCCTGAGATACTACTGGAATACCTACCAGTAAATCTCCTTGCCTCGGCCGAGGGCTTCGTGTAATGGCTCTCCTAGACACAGCACGACCTCACCCCCAATACCGGGAGAGACGAACCCCTGAAGATACGCTCACTGCCTCCATGTGGCTCGGGACTGTACCCAACTAAAACCTGTTTGCACGACTCCTTTGAGCCGTGGTAGGGTAGTAATCAAAGTACAGTGGGAACTCACACAAGACAAATGATGATCCCCAGGTCGATGAACTAACCTGCACACATGTCACCATGGAACTGCCATCTGACGTCTGGTATATGACCAACTGGCATGTTCCCGGCGAGTCCTGTCCGGTGTACTCATAACCCAATGAGCACCTGTATACATCTTAGGTGATCCAACTGACACCAGTGGCTTGTGAGACCGGCCACCGCCCCTCGTCGGGGTCTCGACTGTATACACTAGTCTACTATGGAGTATCGATGCCCTGTCTCGAAACTCCCACGACTAGGGACCATTTAAGGATATGCTTATAGACTCCCAGCTCCCACTTATATGATCGCCCTCATACTGCTGGTGGTCAAGCATAGAATCCTAGGGGCTCTATCAACGTGTAATAGCGACGTGTCAGGTCACCTAAAACAATACACGATGATAAAGGTAAACCAGATAGCATACTATCATCTCGAGTAAGACTGTCCTAGCGGGATTGGTCCTCCATCAATCATTGCAATCACGTACCTGTGATCCAATAATTGACTCTGAGGGCACTATCTCCAACAATCTCCCACTTGCACTCAAGGCTAATTATTGCGATGTCGCATACTCACAGCCCGTGTGATACCGAACACCCAACTCCTCTACTAGTCAGTCTCACAAAGCTCGTTTGCGAAACTATTGCATTCGAGGAATAGCCTCAGTGAGTGGATCCGCTTTGATGTCTCTTTCTATGTCTCTCTATATCTCAAGTTCGCGGAGAACCCATCTCCCGAAATGAGCAATACCTGTCTTAGAATGTGTCTGGATGTCTGATGGGACATAGCTCATAAATGAACTCCAAATCCAAACTTCTTAGACTGTATCGTCAACTGAACTTAATCAGTATCCTGCGCCATGCCTCCCTCAGTATTGCCTTGGACCACCTGTCCAAAATACTGCCCCTCATCAGAAGGAAAAACTATAACTCTGACAACCTCCTTGTCGTCTAGGTCACCTTGGAAGCCTGGAAAGATAACTGTCTCCCGAATAAGGCTGTCGTTATCATATCCCTAGAACATTCACTTATGTTCTAAAACTGCTTCCGACTGTTTCTCCAGGATTGGATCAATGTCAACTTATTGCATCTAGTGCAAGAACAACATCTGGTGTGGTACTTGACATTTCATGATTGACTCAATTGCCTGAGCAAGTGATCTGCCAATCATGCACGTCCCTCTTCCCTTTAGTCTGTAAGACACCTTTGGAGAGGGTGACTCCATCTTCTGCAGGTACACTACCGTGCATGGAGTCGTCCATTCTAAATACTCTTAGAATGCTGTCTAAGTACCCAGATTGGGAAACTACCCAAATCTAGATCTAAAACCATAGATCTAGTAACCAGTATGTCTGACATAAAATCCATTTCTTTTGTGGAGAAACCATTGTGTGACGACCAAAGTATAACCGACTGTAGTATAGGAGTTTCTTTTCCTACTTTGTGTATGTCATCCAAATACCATGACATCACATCCTACTACCTTCTCAACAGATCCATCTCCTATTCTGATGAAGTCAAACCTATGACTGTCACGTCAGAAATAGATGATCTATCTCCGCTACATCTGCTTTAGTCTATAAATAGACATAAGCTACCTGTCCACCAATGCTTCCGCTGCTCCCACTAACTACGACAACCCTCTGGCAGAGTCATATACACGTACACTTCTAAAGCGAGTTCAGAACGACGCTATACTCATCCTCCCGCCGGGTCCCGCAGCCTGGAACAACAGCAATAGTAATTGTGGGTAAACAAGAACTTCCCTGTCACCGTCCTTGAGGCTACCGTAGTACCTCTCGGGTGCCTGAAGTTACCCACCTTATCTGCGGAGTGGCCAATGGAATGTCAAACCAGATTGAATCTTTAGGTTCCTTATCAAATCTTCAGTAATCGTTTGTGGTTCTGGAATCACTTCCAGTTCTACCATACTCCCACTACTGTTTTCTGAAAAAATCCATTTTTAATAAAACTGTGGCGAGTCTAGAACAATATCGCTATTGTTCATCCAGATGGTAGAAAGTCAACCCTCGTCATAGCCTGGGTCAACCCACAAACAGCCATTACAGAAACGTGCCTTGAGTTATCCAGAGTCTGGTTTTAATCATAAGCTGGACAACTCCACGTACCTTAACAACGTTAAGATATGAACTGTTCTATATCCAATATAGAACCAGAGGCACTGATTTAATTGAACCAGATTCAAATCATGCAGCTGTCTCCAGTGCATGTCAACTAAATGGAAGGAGGCCGATCAGCGCTACTCAACTTAAGAATGCTTCCAATCATGAGTAACCTGAAAGAGAAGCAAGATCTCTTTATCATTACTATCAACTGAATACCATACACAAGTATCTACATCTTCGATCTCTTTGAAGAATCCCGATACTTGCTACACCTGGTTCTCTACTCTATTCAAATACCTATAACTTCTCAAAATTCGGACCCTGTGTTTCCACGAAACACTTGTCTAAAAACCAGAGAAGTCATAAGTAAACCGAATATAGTACGAGGACCAACCCCTCTGTCCTGATGGACGCTGGACAACATACAATACTCTGTATAAGTCCCTTGAGTCTGATAACTTATTCACTGTGTGTCGTAGGTTGAAAATTGTACTTATGGTTAAGAAGAATTACACCGCTGTTTAATGCTCCTTACCTAACCATCTACTGGTATTGGTAAATGTCATCGACATAATTTCAAAAAGTATATCTCACTCTATGAAAATAGACGTACAGATATATCAATTTGAAATTGGTGCATAAAAGCGGATATTCAAAACCAAATATTTGCCGACCGGCAAACAGCCCAGGTGATTTCCTCAAATATCACCGATTACAACGAATCCCGATATAATGAGGATGATCACCCAATTCCCAATAACTTACTCCCACTCATCATCTGTAAAACCATACAGATGTGAGAATCATACTTGGTAAATACATACCCTGGAGTAAGTATCTAATCGGGAAATCAGTTTTCTTTTAACATTATACAGTGAAACTGAAACATCGAAATGTTTCGATAGGGTATCCTGGTATTCCTAGTAATGCCTCTTCCAGTATCCAGATTCACAACTGTAACCGTGTAATTCTTTGCCACCTCTCCAAATCCCTTCATTTGTCTTTAGTCTTTACCTTCTGCACACCCCTTTAGGCCAAATGATTTTCTTCCTTCCCTACCGTTCGGCACCAGCCTATGGTTTGGAAGAAGACTATCCAATAAGCATAATGGGTGTACTGTCCCAATCCTAGGAACACTCGCAATGTGAGAGAAGGCGAAGATAAAAGACACCTGAATAACTCTTATTCCTATTTCTCCTGAACCAGAATCCATCCCCGAACTAGAACAAGTTCCTTTCGAGTTCGTATATAACCATACGATGGAGTATCCAATAAACTGTGGATCTTCGTAGTGATACGGAGTGTCCTGGAGAAATACAAAGGTGATTTTAGGATTGGCGAAGAAAAACTTGGTTTGGTCGTGAATATCTGTTGCAATTTACTTTGCCCTCTTACTAATCCCTTGCTTTGTCTTTAACTTAATACCTTCTGCACACCATCGTTATGCTAATTGGTTTTCTTCATTCCCTACCGGTCGGCACCAGCCTAAGGTTTGGAAGAAGACTATCCAATTTGCGTAACAGGTGTACTACTCCTAAACCAAGGAGTACTCGCAACCTGAGAGAGGGTGAAAAGAAAAGACAACTGAATAGTCCTATCCGTTTTCTCCAGAACCTGAAACCATCCTCGAATAAATTCTTTCGAGTTCGTATCTAACCATACGATGGTTTTGTCCAATGGAAGTGGACGTTCGTAGTAATACGGGGTGTCCTGGAGAAAAGGGTAAAAGTAGGAGTGGCAATGAGGTTTGAAACTCTGACAATCCAAAAGCTAGTGTTAAGAAGGTTCGGTCAACTTGGTCTCTGAGTCAAAGTCTTAGGGTCGGGTCAATGGTTGCTGCCAAAGAGAGAGAGAAAAGAAACACTCAGCGTGCACTCTAACCTAGATCAGAATGGTTACCAATTTATCTAATCTGGAATCCTCCCACTGTACCTCAAATTCTCCTCCAAACCTGAAAGAAGAATTAGTCGGGGTCACCCGAGGAGTAAACTAACTCATCAGTGGGAATCGGGATCCAACTATCATCGCATGATAACGTGACGGAATCCGCTCACGGTGTCACACTCCAGAAGGTATGCGCATATCTGGCAGGTTTCAGTTCTTTTGAAACTCCCGATGTGATTTCTGCCCCATGCTCTTATGACCTTGACTTTGGCCAACAAATCATAAGTCACATGTCAAGTTCTACCCGTCATTCTCCAGGTTGATTCGAATCCACCCGCACAAGCCCTTGACTTTGGCCAACAAGGCTATACGACTGTCCCAAACCAACGCATCTATCTATACTGCATATGAATAACCAACAGCTACCAAACACTGTGCCTTGACTTTGGCCAACAAACACAGCTTGAATACTATTGACTACCCATATGAAACGACGGAGGGCTACGAATGGTTTCTGGCGAAAACCTTTAACGTAAAGAACTTGATATCGTCGAAGGAACGGATAGCTTTTTAAAATATAGTGACGAAAACCTTCGCTAAAGAGGTCACTCCCGGTGAAGGGATCTCGGCTCTTTCCCCGTAGAATGGGGTGCAGGATATTCCAACTGAATACCACGGTGCAAAGCAAAAGTAATCGGCTATAGTGAAGTTAATGCCCTGACGCAAACTTTTTGTCCAAGGGGTCACTCCCGGTGAAGGGATCTCGGCCCTTGCCTCGTCGACTGAGGAGCAGGATATTCCAACTGAATATCTCGATGCAAAACAAAAGTGAACGTCCTTGCAATAACAGCTTTTTGAAAAGTGTTCCAACAACATCAGATTAGGTTTTTTTTAACTTGCATTGATCCGAATCAATGCAGTCCCATCAATTGATCACACCAAAAAGAACGAAAATATACTGATGTACGTATATGCCATCCGCATTCGCCACTGGGTCCCGTCATTACCCGTTAGGTTAGCTAACTAACGACAGAGCGGGGACTGGACTAGCGCGGATGTAAAACATATACAACATCTACTAATATATATACCAATATATTATATTTCGCTCAAGGCGTGAAAAGAAATGCAACATCACAGAGAATGAACAGCATCACAGAAACAATACAGATATCTGGGATCCCCGGGTTTCACAGAGCCGCTGAAACCCGACGTTCCCCTGGTCGTGTGGATAGCCTGCGCAATGAAATCCTAGACCCCTACGGGCGCGGCAAGTCACCCTCCAAAACCTGAAGCGAGGCAGCCCCCTTCAGCTCCGTGAATGGACCACCCAGCACTCCACGGAATCCGGCAACTTGGGCACCCCTCCTGGGTCAACCTGTACCCCCTACGAGTGCGGCGAATAGCCCGCCAATTCCAGAGTGAAGCCCCTCCGTCTCAATGCCATGAGATGCGGGCTTGTTGCCTTCTAGAACCCGGCTATCCGTGCACCCCTCCGCGGGATAATCCTAGTACAGAAAGTAAAATATACATACAACGGGTGCATCGACCGCAACCTGGCCGTGCCCCAAAATAATAATACAAACAGGCAGTGACGGCAGTCCACATGTCGGATGCTCGCCCCGCAATAACAAATGTACACAATACAACACAACTGTACTAGCATTGCATCCAGGCTATCCCCCACGACCGATCCGCAACATCACAGCATAAACATAGAACATCAACGTGAAAGTCACGTTCGCAAATCCGTCTAACCGGGCTATAGCAGTTAGACCGGATTTACCGATCAAGTGACATTCACGGTCGCAGATATAATGTAAATACTGTGAAAAATGTGTTTAAAATTTTCCGATTGACCAAAAATTAACAAGTGGGCCCCCAATCAAAACTGTAGCACTCACAGAAAACCTGGGCCCAATTTTAACATTCCAAAACCCCAATTTTAAACCCAGAAAGCCTCTGTAAAAAATTGGTGTAGTGATCCCCAAAGTGTGCGGCGGAAAGGCGGCGGGAAAGGGGTTTTCGCGGCGGTTCCGCGCTCCCACTGTGGAGTCACCTCATCGAATTTTTACAGAGCTCTTAGATTTTCCAGTACATCAATATTTTACAACCTGAAAAATTTTTCGACACTAAAAATTCCAACAGAAAACTGATGCGACAAAATACGGGTTTTTGGACTTTTTGATCGATCGGAATTGCAAACACATTACACAAAGCTAGACTAAGTTAATGGCGAGGCTCTGATACCACTGTAAGTGCACGGCGGCGCCCCGGCCGTCAATCCGACGCCGGAATGCGGAAGCGGTGAAAAACTTTAATTTTGCGGACTTAGCAAACCGGTACCACCGCGCACTAAACATCCGGATCGTAACCATTAACAAGTCTAAGCTACAAACAAGATAGGGAAGAGTAGTATACCGACAGATCCGAGTCCTCCGGTCTTCTCGTCGTCGTCCCGATCTCTTGCGGAATGTTCCGTCTCCTCCTCGTCGCCGGAAGTGCACCACATCGCCTACATCGTTTACGGGCTCCCACCTCAATTCCGAGGTAACTCGGGCATGAAGCCGGCTACTCGACGTGCCCAAGATATGCTGTAGAATATCTAGTAGAACTTGTGTCTCATTTGGGGTTCATGGAGGTGCCATTTTGTGGAGGAAGAAGAACTTGGAGAGGGGTGAGGAAAAAATGCATCATACAAAGAATGAGAGTGACATTTTTTTTCACTACCAAAAGAAAAGCCCCCACCCTCACTAAAGGCCGGCCAAGCATGATGGTGGTAGGTGGGAATGGAGTGAAGTCAATGAAAGACAAGGGAGTGGGTGAGCTATCAAGCAAGGAAGAATAATGAGTGATGATCAAAACAATATCATCACAAACGAAAACAAACACTCCAAAACCAACCATGATGACTCCAAATGGTCAAGCCATCATGAAGAAGTCAAGAAGTCAAGGTCAATGGAGCAACCATCATGATCCAACCAATATGCAAAAGACCCCCTTCCACAATTGCCTATTTGCAACAATGCAAATAAGCCCTCCTCCACCAATCTTCGGCCAATGAACGATACAAAGGAAATTGGCCAAAACGGAAAGCAAACTGGCAACTCCAGAAAACTGGTCCCGTAATAAATTACAGGAAAACCCCGATACTGTGCATACACACCCGCATCTGTATTTCGACCGAAATACAAATGCAATGAGACAAAATCTACACTGTACTATACTAGGATCCGGCTTATACTAAAGCCGGCTAGTAATATCCGTTCGATCCTGATCCGTGCAATACCGCACGTATCTGATCGAACCCTGCCATACAACCATACGGCCTATAGTACAAACTGTCAGATCCTGATCCGTGCAATACCGCACGTATCTGATCGGACCTTGCCATATCTCCATACGGCCTCTACAACCTTTCGCCCGAAAGCTGAGTAACTGAATGTGGGGGACTTTAAAGACTCGTCAACACCTTGGTTGTGGATTTAACCACTAGCACGTCAGAGGTATAAGCCAATACGTAACGGGCTACCAGGTATTGACTAAAAGGCACGTCTGTGAGTGAACTCAGCCAGACAACCCTACTGAGCCTGTCAGTGACAATATCCGTACAGTCCGGTCCGTTCGTCTATGAGCATCGCATGGCGGGCCTAGTGGGTTGGTAAAAGTCAGACCCCCAAAAGCGGTACAAGTCGTGTCGGAGTGTAGCCCAGAACACCCTGAGATACTACTGGAATACCTACCAGTAAATCTCCTTGCCTCGGCCGAGGGCTTCGTGTAATGGCTCTCCTAGACACAGCACGACCTCACCCCCAATACCGGGAGAGACGAACCCCTGAAGATACGCTCACTGCCTCCATGTGGCTCGGGACTGTACCCAACTAAAACCTGTTTGCACGACTCCTTTGAGCCGTGGTAGGGTAGTAATCAAAGTACAGTGGGAACTCACACAAGACAAATGACGATCCCCAGGTCGATGAACTAACCTGCACACATGTCACCAGGGAACTGCCATCTGACGTCTGGTATATGACCAACTGGCATGTTCCCGGCGAGTCCTATTCGGTGTACTCATAACCCAATGAGCACCTGTATACATCTTAGGTGATCCAACTGACACTAGTGGCTTGTGAGACCGGCCACCGCCCCTCGTCGGGGTCTCGACTGTATACACTAGTCTACTATGGAGTATCGATGCCCTGTCTCGAAACTCCCACGACTAGGGACCATTTAAGGATATGCTTATAGACTCCCAGCTCCCACTTATATGATCGCCCTCATACTGCTGGTGGTCAAGCATAGAATCCTAGGGGCTCTATCAACGTGTAATAGCGACGTGTCAGGTCACCTAAAACAGTACACGATGATAAAGGTAAATCAGATAGCATACTATCATCTCGAGTAAGACTGTCCTAGCGGGATAGGTCCTCCATCAATCATTGCAATCACGTACCTGTGATCCAATAATTGACTCTGAGGGCACTATCTCCAACAATTCTCCTGTGAATCCAAACAGTAACACTCCCGTACAGTCCGGTCTCGTCGTCTGATATGTCGCATATCTCGCCTAGGGGTGGTAAACGTCAGACCCCAGTAGCTCGATAAGTCGTGTCGATATGAGGTCTATACCAGTTCGAGAAACTACTGATAACACTTACCAGTAAATCTCAGCAACCCTGGCCAGGGATTTCTGGTTATAGCCAATCGAACACAGCACAACATCAACTCCCTATACCAGGAGAGACGAATCCCCTCCTATCACTCATTGCCTCCATGTGATTCGGGACTGTACCCAAAAGCCACCTTTTTGCACGCCCTCTTGGACGTGGTATGATGGAAATCAAAGCACAGTGGGAATCACACAAGACTCTATGACGATCTCGGGTCAACAGACTACTCTGTACCATTTTCACCGGAGAACTGCCATCTGACGTGAGGTATAATACCATCTGGGAGTTCTCGGCGAGTCCGTCCAGTGTACCCAGTCTCTACTGAGCACCCGTACACCATCCTTGATGTCAAACACCGATGGATATGGGATCATCCATCGCCCATCATATGGGTCAAGATGCGTATACGCTAGTCTACTCTGGTGCATCGATGCCCTGTCTCGATACACCCTCGACTAGGAACATTTATAGGATGTACTCGTCGACTACCGTGGCCCCACTAGTATGATCTCATCATAGTCCCAGTAGCCGAGTACATATCCTAAGGGCTTTATCAACATGTAATATAGAGACAATCAAAGTACATGTTAAGATAAAGTACAACCAGATAGCGTACTATCATGTCGAGCAAGAAAGTCCTCCCTATATATGTCCAAGCATCCATTACAATATACATCGTATGTACAGTAATGGCCTCTACGGCATACATATAACTAACAATCTCCCACTTGCACTAGGGCCATCTGTTGTGGTATCACATACCCAACACTTAGCTGCGGTTGAAGTATCTCATACTCAACCATCCCATAAAAGTCTCTACTGGGAAAAAGGCCTTCGTGAGTGGATCCGCGCTGTTGTCCTCTGTGTCTACTCTCCTAACCTCGATCTCCCTGGAGATCAACCATCTCCATGATCAGGTGATACTGCCTAAGAATTATATCTGGATTTCTGATGGGACAGTAGTTCCTTGGCATAAGCCACAACTCCATTGTCATACATTGGTAGGAACGAAGTTCATCTCATGAACTTATATATATCCAGACTGCCTCTTTGGTAGCATCTTTGGTAACGATGTATCTTGCCTTTAATCGTCTAGTATGTCACGGTATCTAGCTTGGAACTCTTCCAACATACCGTCCCTCCACTGAGGGTAAAGACAAAGCCTACGACTGACATTCAGTCGTCCTTATCACCCTTAAAACTCTCCAGTGATTCTCCCTAGGATCGATTGATACCATCTCACTACAACTAGTGAGTATCCTAACATCCAATTAGATCTATCTCATAGATCCAAAAACCCAGGATTTAGGAGGTATCACTTTGATCCTATATGGAGAATCCTTGTGATAAGCGGAGATCAACCGAGCGTAGAATAGGAAACTACTTCCCTATCAAAAGTATGTCATCCACGTATTCTACGAGGATCACCACCATACTCCCTACTACCTTTTTGTATATACAAGGTTCATCTACCATTTTGATGAAGTCAAACTCTTTGACTACCACATCAAAACAGACGTTCCAACTCCGCGATGCCTGCTTTATCACATAAAACATCTTGCACATGTTTCCGCTGCTCCCACTGTCTACGTAGCCCTCTGGCTGTGTACTTATAGACGCTCTTTTCTAAAACATCATTTAGAAAAGTATTCATGACACCCAACCACCAGATATCGTAGTCATGGTATGTAGCCGTGGCAAGTAGGATCTGGATGGACTTAAGCATAGCTTTGAAAGTCTCAACTTTTCCATGTACACCAAGTAATCTTCTCAAGATATACTCGCTCCTGATGGGGATTTAACCCTTCAGATAAAGCAACCAAAGTCCATACTTTGTTGGTGTATAAGGATTCCAACTCAGATCGATAAGCATCCAGCCATTCTTACAGAGTCCTACTCCTGATAGCCTGCTCGAAACTAGTTGGGTCATCATCTCATGATGCAATCCTCGCTCCCACTGTCATAGAGAAACCGAAGTATCTCTCAGGTGGGTGAGGAACCCTATTAGATCGGCGGAGAGGCCGAGGTTCGTTGGAAACTATTGAATCCTTTGGTTCTACCAAATTATCAGCTGTAGTTTGTATAGCTGGAACATTTCCAGTTCTACATAACAGACCTTGCCTCGAGCTTGTCCGGATTTTGCTTTTAGACATAGGCCGGACAACCCCAAATCTTAATAAACTTAAGATATGGGCTCTTCCCTTTCTATATCACATATGAAGTGGTAGGTAACTGATTTGATTTGAACCCTATTCAATAGGTATGCAACTTCACATGTGCATAACTCCCTAAAGGAAATAGAAAACTCAGTAGTACTCATCATAGAGCACACCATATCACATAGGGTGCTATTGCTCCGCCCCGATACACTGACGTGCTGTGGTGTATACGGAGGAGTAATACTGAGAGAGAATCTCATTCTCCTTTAGAATAGTCCAGGATTTCCGTGCTCAAGTATTCTCCTCCCTGATCTCATCAAAGGACATAATACTTATACCCGTATTTTGGTTCTCTACTTCTAACTTACGTTCTGTGAATATCTCAAAAGGTTCGGACTTGTGTTTCAATAGGAACATATGTCTGAATCTTGAAAGATTATCAGAGAATGGAATGAAGTACAAAGAACCGGTCCTGGAATATGTAGACAGGGGACTTTCATACATCAGCATGTATCAATCCCAAGAGTTCACTATCTCTTTCTCTGTTTCCAATAAACAGAGCTATGGTACTCTTATCTTTGTGACATGACCGGCAAGTTTCACAAGATGTAAATTCAAACTAATTTAAATATGCATCTATATGTAACTTAGCTAGTCGGGTCGCATTGATATGACCTAGTCTACAATACCTCAAGAAGGATTCGTTCATTTCTGAACTCTTCCTCTTGTGTTTGTTCCGTATACTAAGAACTGTAGTTTGATTTAGAACGTCAATGCTTTTAGATAACGTGCCTGAACCGATCAACTCTTGATATAGGAAATGTTCAAAACATTATCCAACAATACAAAATTATATTCTTTTACTAATAAAGAGACTGATATGATTTTGTATATCAGGTTCGGTATGTAATAACATTCGTTCAGAATCAATGTATTCAGGTAATACAGGGTGATAGTGACCAACAGACTTGGCTGCAACACTTGCACCGTTTTCTGTCTCATGAAACTTATCATCCATTCTCAGTTCTCTACCTTTCTGTAGACCATGTAACAGATTACATATGCGGGATCCTGATCCGGTATCACATACCCAGGACGTAAAGGATACTGAGAAACAGTTCTCTGTAATGAACACACCCGAAGATGATGCATCAACATGCACTTTCTTCGTTTGGGCGGCACGGGAAATCTGGTATTCCCCAATTTCCTGCTCTGTCTTATAACAGTTATAAGTTGGAGCGGGACCAACGTTCCCCAGCTCAGTATAACAAGCGGGTTCGGTCAATACATCCGTATTATTATCTTGATTAAGGCGTGATATGGTCTCTACCTGGAGAGAGAGAGAAGAAAACACTCAGTGATGCTCTTGCAAGATTAGATTGGTTATCTAATATATCTAATCAGCATGTCTCCTACCGTTTTAGTCAAATCTTCCTTCAAACCCTAAAAGGAAAGACTAGCCGGGATTAATTACACGCTACAAGTTCGCCAATCTTTCAGCAAGGCCAGTGTCGGTACTTTGAGGGAGGTCCCCCGTGCTTTCGCACGAACCTAATTAAAGTAAACCTCGTTTTCCCAGGGACGTAACCCCGTTAACACCTTTCTAGACACCTACTTGATCGGCTAATTGTAATGTGTAAAACTCACCCAGGAGTAACTCTTACTCGCAGCGGGTATCGGGATCCAACTATCTCATAGAAGGTATGCAATCTCATTGCAAATTTCAACACTTGAAATTCCCAATAATATTTTGCCCCAAGCGATCTATGACCTTGACTGACTCAACAAACCATAGACCGCAAGTAAAGTTCAACCCGTCATTTCCCGATTGAATTAAACCCACCCGCACGACCCTTGACTGAGTCAACAAGGCCGCACGACTACCCTAATCCAATCGCATCATATGCTTTGCAGATAAGCACTAATCAGCTACCGCACACTACGCCTTGACTGAGTCAACAAACGCAGCACGAATACTAACTATTACTTATCTGAAATGACGGAGGGCTACGACAGGTTTTTAAGAAAACCCTTTGCGTAATGAACTTTATATCATTGTAGAATCGAGTGATTTTAAATGGAATGTTTTTGAGGCTTTTCTAGTTTTGTTAAAGGGGTCACTCCCGGTGAAGGGATCGTCGGCCCTTTTCTCATCGAATAAGGTGCATGATATTTCACAAATATCACTATGCAAAGCAAGAACTACAGAAGCCATCAAAAGACAAACCGAGTTTGTAGCATCTGCCAGTCATTGCTAAAGGAGTCACTCCCGGTGAAGGGATCTCGGTCCTTTCCTTATCGAATAAGGTGCTGGATGTTCTACAAGGAACACCGCTATGCAAAGCAAGAACTAGAGCTACCAGTTTTTAAACAAGTTTCTACAACATCTTAGGTTTCTTTTATTTCATTAATCTCATTAATGAAGACCCATTTTATTATGCTTCACAAGCATCACTTTTGAAACGAAATCTGCAATATAACATATATCTCATATATATAATATAAACATTCGTCACAGGCAGTAATATGATATCATCACAGAACATTGCAGCAGAAGAACATATATGAAATATTGGATATACTAGGACGTCCGTGTTTTCATTACGAGCCTGTATAAAACAAGGATTCCACGGTCGCGATGAATAGCCAAACCCACATCCCTAGACCCCTATGATAGCGGCAAGTAACACTGCCAATTCTAGGGTTAGGAGACCCGGTCTCGACTCCTCGAGATGGTCTCCCACTGGACCCTAGAACCCGGTTACTTGTGCTCCCCGTCTTGGGTCTACCTAATGCGGAAAAGTAAATAATATACAACGGTGACATCTTCCGCAACCTGGAAGTGCCCCAATAAAAGAATATTACATACAAATGAATTTTACATGAATGAAAAAGAAAAACTCCCATCTCACATAAAATCCCCGGCTATTCAGACGCGACGATCCAATACAACATATCACAGCAACACATAATTGTTGGAGATAGTGCCCACAGAGTCGATTATTGGATCACAGGCACGTGATTGCAATGATTGAGGGAGGACCTATCCCGGTAGGACAGTCTTACTCGAGATGATAGTATGCTATCTGATTTACCTTTATCATCGTGTACTGCTTTAGGCGACCTGACATGTCGCTATTGCACGTTGATAGAGCCCCTAGGATTCTTGCTTGACTGCCAGCAGTATGAGGGCGATCATATAAGTGAGAGCTGGAGTCTATAAGCACATCCTTAAAAGGTCCCTAGTCGTAGGAGTTTCGAGACAGGGCATCGATTCTCCAGATTAGACTAGTGTATACAGTCGAGACCCTGACGAGGGGCGGTGGCCGGTCTCACAAGCCACTGGTGTCAGTTGGTTCACCTAAGATGTATACAGGTGCTCATTGGGTTATGAGTACACCGGACAGGACTCGCCGGGAACATGCTAGTTGGTCTTATACCTGACGTCAGATAGCAGTTCCCAGGTGACATGTGTACAGGTTAGTTCATCGACCTGGGATCGTCATTTGTCTCGTGTGAGTTCCCACCGTGCTTTGATTACTACCCTACCATGGCTCAAAGGAGTCGTGCAAACAGGTTTTAGTTGGGTACAGTCCCGAGCCACATGGAGGCAGTGAGCGGATCTTCAGGGGTTCGTCTCTCCCGGTATTGGGGGTGAGGTCGCGCTGTGTCTACGAGAGCCATTACACGAAGTCCTTGGCCAAGGCAGGAGATTTACTGGTAGGTATTCCAGTAGTATCTCAGGGTGTTCTGGGCTACACTCCGACACGACTTGTACCGCTTTTGGGGGTCTGACTTTTACCAACCCCCTAGGCCCGACATGCGATGCTCATAGACGAACGGACCGGACTGTACGGATATTGTCACTGACAGGCTCAGTAGGGTGTCAGGATGAGTTCGCTCATCGACGTCCCTTTTGGTCAATAGCTGGTGGCCCATCACGTATTGGCTTATACCTCTGACGTGCTAGTGGTTAAATCCACAGCCATAGTATTGACGAGTCTTTAGAGTCCACCACACTTTCAGTTACTCAAGATTTCGGGCGAAACGCTGTAGAGGCCGTATGGAGATATGGTAGGGTTCGATCAGATACGTGCGGTATTGCACGGATCGTGATCGGACGGTTTTTACTAGCCGGCTTTGGCTTAAGCCGGATCTTAGTATTTGATAGTGTAGTTTTGTCTCTTTGCATTTGTATCCGGACGAAATACAGATGCGGGTGTGTATGCACAGTATCGGGGTTTTCCTGTAATTTATTACGGGACCAGTTTTCTGGAGTTGCCAGTTTGCATTCCGTTCCGGCCGGTTTTTCTTTGTTCTTTCCCGGCCGGACTTTTCGTTGGAGGGTGTTATTTGCAAATAACATTTTGTGGAAGGGGTTTATTGTGTTTGTAACCTCTTCATTAAATGAAAACCTTTTTCCCCTCTTGTCATTTGATGTGGCCGGCCACTATTTAGGGGTATGGGTGGGGTTCATTTTGGACAAGGGAGAATGGTTCCTGCATGTTTTCGTGGCCCCCCCATGTGTTTTGCTAGTGTTTCATTTAGATGTTAAGGGATTAATTTATTAAAAAGGGGAATGTGCTTTTAATAAGTGTGCAGGGGGATGTTTTTTGAAGAGAGGAGATAATGGATTAATTAATTATATAAGGGGAGGAGCTTGCTTCATTCATTTTCTAGTGAGCACACAAAGCATCTGGCCGAGCTCATCATAGCCTGCTCCCTTTTCCAGCAAGTTCTATGGAAAATTCTTTTGCACCAATTCCTCCATCATCTTCATGGCAACATAACCCCAAAGTGACAACCATTCTACACTGGTCTACAGCAAATCTTGGGCGCGTCGGCTAGCCAACTTCGCGCCCGAGTTGCCTCGGTATTGAAGCGGGAGCCCGTAAAAGATGCAGGCGACGTGGTGCCCTTCCGGCGAGGAGATGGAGACCGGACATTCCGCGAGAGATCGGGACGATGACGAGAAGACCGGAGGACTCGGATCACTCGGTATATCTCTAACCCGTCTTGTTGTTAGCTAGATCTAGTTTAATGGCCCGATCCGGGGTTTAGTGCGCGGTGGTGCCGGATTGCTAAGTTCGCAAAATTAAAGTTTATCACCGTTTCCGCATTTGGCCGTCGGATTGACGACCGGGGCGCCGCCGTGCACTTACAGTGGTATCAGAGCCTCGCCATTAACTTCGTCTAGCTTCGTTTGATGTGTTTTTCAGTTCCGATCGACTAAAATTCCAAAAACCCAATTTTTCCTTCACATCAGTTTCTGTTGAAATTTTTTGAAGTCTAAAAATTTTTCAGGTTGTCTCAGAATGATGTGCAGGGAGTTCTAAGAACTCTGGGAAAATACGAGACAATGAACCATCATCTCGAGCGCGGAACCGCGGCAAAACCCCCCTTGTTGACGCGGTTCCGCCGCAGGTTGATGGGATCATTGTTTCGTAATTCTCCAGTGGGCTTCTGGGCTTATTTTAGGGGTTTTGGAATATTAATATTGGGCCCAGATTTTCTGTGAGTGCTGCAGTATTGCTTGGGGGCCCACTTGTTAATTTTTGATCAATTGGATATTTTAAACACATATTTCACAGTATTTACATTATATCTGCGACCGTGAATGTCACTTGATCGGTAAATCCGGTCTAACTGCTATAGCCCGGTTAGACGGATTTGCGAACGTGACTTTCACGTTGATGTTCTATGTTTATGCTGTGATGTTGCGGATCGGTCGTGGGGGATAGCCTGGATGCAATGCTAGTACTGTTCTGTTGTATTATGTACATTTGTTATTGCGGGGCGAGCGTCCGACATGTGGATTGCCGTCACTGCCAGTTTGTATTATTCATTTGGGGCACGACCTGGTTGCGGTCGATGTACCCGTTGTATGTATATTTTACTTTCTGTACTAGGATTACCCCGCGGAGGGGTGCACGGATAGCCGGGTTCTAGAGGGCAACAAGCCCGCATCTCATGGCATTGAGACGGAGGGGGCTTCACTCTGGGATTGGCGGGCTATTCGCCGCACTCGTAGGGGGTACAGGTTGACCCAGGAGGGGTGCCCAAGTTGCCGGATTCCGTGGAGTGCCGGGTGGTCCATTCACGTCGATGAAGGGGGCTGCCTCGCTTCAGGTCTTGGCTGGTAACTTGCCGCGCCCGTAGGGGTCTAGGATTTCATTGCACAGGCTATCCACACGACCAGGGGAACGTCGGGTTTCAGTAGTGGCTCTGTGAAACCCGGAGATCCCAGATATCTGTATTGTTCTGTGATGCTGTACATTTCTGTGATGTTGCATTTTTTTATCACGCCTTGAGCGAATATAATATATTGGTTTATATATTAGTAGATGTTGTATATGTTTTTCATCCGAGCTAGTCCAGTCCCCGCTCTGCCGTTAGTAAGCTAACCTAACGGGTGATGACGAGACCCAGTGGCAAATGCGGATGGCATATACGTACGTCAGTATATTTTCGTTCTTTGTGGTGTGATCAATTGATGGGACTGCATTGATTCGGATCAATGCAAGTTAAACAAACCTATTCTGATGTTGTTGGAACACTTTTCAAAAAGCTGTTATTGCAAGGACGTTCACTTTTGTTTTGCATCGTGGTATTCATTTGGAATATCCTGCTCCTCAGTCGACGAGGCAAGGGCCGAGATCCCTTCACCGGGAGTGACCCCTTGGATAGAAGTTTGCGTCAGGGCAATACCTTCACTATAGCCGATTACTTTTGCTTTGCATCGTGGTATTCATTTGGAATATCCTGCACCCCATTCTACGGGGAAAGAGCCGAGATCCGTTCGCCGGGAGTGACCTCTTTAGTAAAGGTTTTCGTCACTATATTTTCTAAAAAAGCTATCAGTTCCTTCAACGATATCAAGTTCATTACGTTAAAGGTTTTCGCCAGAAACCATTCGTAGCCCTCCATCATTTCAGTTAAATATTCGGTAGTATTCAAGCTATGTATTTTGACCTCACGCCAAGGCATAGTGTTTGGTAGTTGCCGGATATTTATCTGTTGCATAGATAGATGCGTTGGTTTGGGACAGTCGTACTACTATTTTGGCCTACGTCAAGGGTATGTACGGGTGGGTTCAAATTAACCTCGACAATGATGGGTAGAACTTGACATGTGACTTATGATATTTTGACCTCACGCCAAGGTCATAAGAGCATGGGGTAAAAATCTACATCGGGAGTTTCAAAAGTACTGAAACTTGCCAGATATGCGCATACCTTCTGGAGTGTGATACCGTGAGCGGATTCCGTCACGTTATCATGCAATGATAGTTAGATCCCGATTCCCACTGATGAGTTAGTTTACTCCTCGGGTGACCCCGACTAATTCTTCTTTCAGGTTTGGAGGAGAATTTGAGGTACAGTGGGAGGTTTCCTGATTAGATAAATTGGTAACCATTCTGATCTAGGATAGAGTGCACGCTGAGTGTTTCTTTTCTCTCTCTCTCTGGCAGCGACTATTGACCCGACCCTAGACTATGACTCAGTGACCAAGTTGACCGAACCTTCTTAACACTGGCTTTTGGATTGTCAGAGTTGCAGACCTCATTGCCACTCCTACTCTTACCCTTTTCTCCAGGACACCCCGCATTACTGCGAACGTCCACTTCCATTGGACAAAGCCATCGTATGGTTAGATACGAACTCGAAGGAATTCGAGGATGGTTTCCGGTTCTGGAGAAAACGAATAGGATTATTCAGTTGTCTTTTCCCTTTTACCTTCTCTCAAGTTGTGAGTACTCCTTGGTTTAGGAGATAGTACACCTATTACGCAAATTGGATAGTCTTCTTCCAAACTTTATGCTGGTGCCGAACAGTGGGGAATGAAGAAAACCAATTAGCATAACGATGGTGTGCAGAAGGTATTAAATTAAGACAAAGCAAAGGATAAGTAAGAGGGCAAAGTAAATTGCGACTGATATTCACGGCTAAACCAAGTATTTCTTCGCCAATCCTAAAATCACCTTTGTATTTCTCCAGGACACTCCGTATCACTACGAAGATCCACAGTTTATTGGATACTCCATCATATGGTTATATACGAACTCGAAAGGAACTTGTTCCAGTTCGGGGATGGATTCTGGTCCAGGAGAAATAGGAATAAGGTTTATTCGGTTGTCTTTTATCTTCACCTTCTCTCGCATTGCGAGTGCTCCTAGGACTAGGACAGTACACCCATTATGCTTATTGGATAGTCTTCTTCCAAACCATAGGCTGGTGCCGAACGGTAGGGAAGGAAGAAAACCATTTGGCCTAAGGGGTGTGCAGAAGGTAATGACTAAAGACATATAAAGGGATTTGGAGATGTGGCAAAGAATTATACGGTTATAGTTGTGAATCTGGATAATGGTAGAGGCATTACTAGGAATACCAGGATACCCCATCGAAACATTTCAATGTTTCAGTTCAACTGTGTACTATTAAAAGAAAACTGATTTCCCGATTAGACACTTACTCCAGGGTATGTATTTACCAGGTACGATTCTCACATCTGTATGGTTTTACAGATGATGAGTGGGAGTAAGTTATTGGGAATTGGGTGATCATCCTCATTATATCGGGATTCGTTGTAATCGGTGATATTTGAGGAAGTCACCTGGGTTGTTTGCCGGTCGGCAAATATTTGGTTTTGAATATCCGCTGTTATGCACCAATTTCAAATTGATATATCTGTACGTCTATTTTCATAGAGTGAGACATACCTTTTTGAAATTATGTCTGTGACATTTACCTATATCAGTGGATGGTTAGGTAAGGAGCATTAAACAGCGGTGTAATTCTTCTTAACCATAAGTACAGTTTTCAACTTACGACACACAGTGAATGAGTTATCAGACTCAAGGGACTTATACAGAGTACTGTATGTTGTCCAGGGTCCATTAGGACAGAGGGGTTGGTCCTCATACTATATTCTGTTTACTTTTAACTTCTCTAGTTCTTAGACATGTGTTTCGTAGAAACACAGGGTCTAAGTTTTGAGGAGTTATAGGTATTTGAATAGAGTAGAGAACCAGGTGTAGCAAGTATCGGGATTCTTCAAAGTGATCGAAGATGTAGATACTTGTGTATGGTATTCAGTTGATGGTAAAGATAAAGAGAAATTGCTTCTCTTTCAGGTTACACATAATTGGAAGCATTCCTAAGTTGAGTAACGCTGATCGGCCTCCCTCCATTTAGTTGACATGCACTGGAGATAGTTGCATGATTTGAATCTGGTTCAATTAAATCAGTGCCTCTGGTTCTATATTGGATATAGTACAGTTCATATCTTAGCATTGTTAAGGTACGGGGAGTTGTCCGGCTTATGATTAAAACCAGACTCTGGATAACTCAAGGCACGTTTCTGTAATGGCTGTTTGTGGGTTGACCCAGGCTATGACGAGGGTTGATTTTCTACCATCTGGCAGATCAATAGAAATATTGTTCTAGACTCGCCACAGTTTTATTAAAAATGGATTTTTTCAAAAACAGTAGTGGGAGTATGGTAGAACTGGAAGTGATTCCAGAACCGCAAACGATTACTGAAGATTTGATAAGGAACCTAAAGATTCAATCTGGCTTGACATTCCATTGGCCACTCCGCAGGGATGGTGGGTAACTTCAGGCACCCGAGAGGTACTCCGGTAGCCTCAAGGACGGTGACAGCGAAGTTCTTGTTTACCCACACTTGCCATTGTTGTTGTTCCAGGCTGCGAGACCCGGCAGGAGGATGAGTATAGCGTCGTTCTAAACTAGCTTTAGAAGTGTACGTCTATATGACTCTGCCAGAGGGTTGTCGTAGTCAGTGGGAGCAGCGGAAGCATTGGTGGACATCAGGCTTATGTCTATTTATAGACTAAAGCAGATGTAGCGGAGATAGATCATCTATTTCTGATGTGACAGTCATAGGTTTGACGTCATCAGAATAGGGGATGGATCTGTTGAGAAGGTAGTAGGAAGTGATATTCCTATACTACGATCGGTTATACTTTGGTCGTCACACAGTGGTTTCTCCACAAAGGACTTGGACATTATATCAGACATACTGGTTACTAGATCTATGGTTTTAGATCTAGATTTAGGTGGTTTCCCAATCAGGGTACTTTGACAGCATTCTAAGAGTATTTAGAATGGACGACTCCTGGCACGGTAGTATACCTGCAGGTAATGGAGTCACCCTCTCTAAAGGTGTCTTACAGACTAAAGGGGAGAGGGATGTGCATGATTGGCAGATCACTTGCTTAGGCAATTGAGTCAATCATGAGATGTCAAGTACCACACCAGATGTTGTTCTTGCAGTAGATGCAATAAGTTGACATTAATCCAATCCTGAGAAACAGTCGGAAGCAGTTTTAGAACATAAGTGGATGTTCTAAGGATATGATAACGACAGCCTCATTTGGGAGACAGTTATCATTCCAGGCTTCCAAGGTGACATGGACGACAGGGTGATCGTCAGAGTTGCAGTTTTCCTTCTGACGAGGGGCAGTATTTTGGACAGGTGGTCCAAGGCAATACTGAGGGTGGCTTGGCGCAGGAAACTGATTAAGTTCAGTTGACGATACAGTCTAAGAAGTTTGGATTTGGAGTTCATTTATGAGCTAGGTCCCATCAGACATCCAGACATTCTGAGACAGGTATTGCTCATTTCGGGAGATGGTTTTCTCCGCGAACTTGAGATATAGAGAGACATAGAAAGAAACTTCTAGGCGGATCCACTCACTGAGGCTATTCCTCGAACGCAATAGTTTCGCAAACGGGTTTTGTGAGACTGACAAGTAGAGGAGTTGGGTGTTCGGTATCACACGGGCTGTGAGTATGCGACATTGCAATAATTAGCCTTGAGTGCAAGTGGGAGATTGTTGGAGATAGTGCCCTCAGAGTTGATTATTGGATCACAGGCACGTGATTGCAATGATTGAGGGAGGACCTATCCCGGTAGGACAGTCTTACTCGAGATGATAGTATGCTATCTGATTTACCTTTATCATCGTGTACTGCTTTAGGCGACCTGACATGTCGCTATTGCACGTTGATAGAGCCCCTAGGATTCTTGCTTGACTGCCAGCAGTATGAGGGCGATCATATAAGTGAGAGCTGGAGTCTATAAGCACATCCTTAAAAGGTCCCTAGTCGTAGGAGTTTCGAGACAGGGCATCGATTCTCCAGATTAGACTAGTGTATACAGTCGAGACCCCGACGAGGGGCGGTGGCCGGTCTCACAAGCCACTGGTGTCAGTTGGTTCACCTAAGATGTATAAAGGTGCTCATTGGGTTATGAGTACACCGGACAGGACTCGCCGGGAACATGCTAGTTGGTCTTATACCTGACGTCAGATAGCAGTTCCCAGGTGACATGTGTACAGGTTAGTTCATCGACCTGGGGATCGTCATTTGTCTCGTGTGAGTTCCCACTGTGCTTTGATTACTACCCTACCATGGCTCAAAGGAGTCGTGCAAACAGGTTTTAGTTGGGTACAGTCCCGAGCCACATGGAGGCAGTGAGCGGATCTTCAGGGGTTCGTCTCTCCCGGTATTGGGGGTGAGGTCGCGCTGTGTCTAGGAGAGCCATTACACGAAGTCCTTGGCCAAGGCAGGAGATTTACTGGTAGGTATTCCAGTAGTATCTCAGGGTGTTCTGGGCTACACTCCGACACGACTTGTACCGCTTTTGGGGGTCTGACTTTTACCAACCCCCTAGGCCCGACATGCGATGCTCATAGACGAACGGACCGGACTGTACGGATATTGTCACTGACAGGCTCAGTAGGGTGTCAGGATGAGTTCGTTCATCGACGTCCCTTTTGGTCAATAGCTGGTGGCCCGTCACGTATTGGCTTATACCTCTGACGTGCTAGTGGTTAAATCCACAGCCATAGTATTGACGAGTTTTTAGAGTCCACCACACTTTCAGTTACTCAAGCTTTCGGGCGAAACGCTGTAGAGGCCGTATGGAGATATGGTAGGGTTCGATCAGATACGTGCGGTATTGCACGGATCGTGATCGGACGGTTTTTATTAGCCGTCTTTGGCTTAAGCCGGATCTTAGTATTTGATAGTGTAGTTTTGTCTCTTTGCATTTGTATCCGGACGAAATACAGATGCGAGTGTGTATGCACAGTATCGGGGTTTTCCTGTAATTTATTACGGGACCAGTTTTCTGGAGTTGCCAGTTTGCATTCCGTTCCGGCCGGTTTTTATTTGTTCTTTCCCGGCCGGACTTTTCGTTGGAGGGTGTTATTTGCAGTTTGCAAATAACATTTTGTGGAAGGGGTTTATTGTGTTTGTAACCTCTTCATTAAATGAAAACCTTTTTCCCCTCTTGTCATTTGATGTGGCCGGCCACTGTTTAGGGGTATGGGTGGGGTTCATTTTGGACAAGGGAGAATGGTTCCTGCATGTTTTCGTGGGCCCCCCCATGTGTTTTGCTAGTGTTTCATTTGGATGTTAAGGGATTAATTTATTAAAAAGGGGAATGTGCTTTTAATAAGTGTGCAGGGGGCTGTTTTTTGAAGAGAGGAGATAATGGATTAATTAATTATATAAGGGGAGGAGCTTGCTTCATTCATTTTCTAGTGAGCACACAAAGCATCTGGCCGAGCTCATCATAGCCTGCTCCCTTTTCCAGCAAGTTCTATGGAAAATTCTTTTACACCAATTCCTCCATCATCTTCATGGCAACATAACCCCAAAGTGACAACCATTCTACACTGGTCTACAGCAAATCTTGGGCGCGTCGGCTAGCCAACTTCGCGCCCGAGTTGCCTCGGTATTGAGGCGGGAGCCCGTAAAAGATGCAGGCGACGTGGTGCCCTTCCGGCGAGGAGATGGAGACCGGACATTCCGCGAGAGATCGGGACGACGACGAGAAGACCGGAGGACTCGGATCACTCGGTATATCTCTAACCCGTCTTGTTGTTAGCTAGATCTAGTTTAATGGCCCGATCCGGGGTTTAGTGCGCGGTGGTGCCGGATTGCTAAGTTCGCAAAATTAAAGTTTATCACCGTTTCCGCATTTGGCCATCGGATTGACGACCGGGGCGCCGCCGTGCACTTACAATAATATCTCATATCATCAACGTAAGCAAGTATGCGTATCCCGATTGTCGTTGATGTATAGCAACGAAGCCGGCGATACACCACATACTACGCTTACGGTCACAAAAAATAAAGTGTAAAACTACAACAGTTGGAATCCGCAACCTCCTTAGACATCGCATGCCTAACCAAATGAATTCCTTAGACATCACATGCCTAACAATTATAAACCCCGCATTTTAGTCTCATTATCGAAAACTCTTTTCAATATCAAGTTGGGAAATTCAACAAGATTCTCGACGTCCTGATTGAATGCTCGTCGCAAACTTTAGTAGATGGCCTTACCCCCAGATGCCGTCGACGAAGTGCACTAAGGCGGAACACTGCTGCCGCGAGCACCCGAACGGATACTTTCGGCGATGGGGTTCTCCTACAGTCACTTGGTCGGGGCTATGGGGCGTAGCTGTCTATTAAGTTTACCCGGCGAGTATCCGCGTACGCTACGTGATTGCGACGGACTTTTGATCACATCAAAATTCCGTGGCAACCGATCATTTGAGACTAAACTGCTATGTTTATAATATTCAAATCAGTTATCTCATAACTACCTGTGGATTCCAAATATTGTATCACATTCCAGATAAATAGACAAAGTTAAACTTTCCGATCGAATCATCAAACACCCAAGATTTCCCCAATGTATCTCAACACTTGAAATCAGTTTAAAAACATCCATCACATGCCACAGTACCAATGGTCCAGCCGTAGATGGGTCAAGCCAACGCCTCACATGTGGCACGCCGTACTGCCCCAAACCCTAAGGTTCAAAAGGCAGTTCAAGACGGTCACATAATCGAGTTAAGGTTTGTTGTCTTCTAGAGGGTCCACCGCGTTACTTGCAGGACTTAGAACATTCTTAAACTCGAGAAAAAAATCCAACTTTTGAAAAAATTTCCGACTGGGAAAATGTGAGTTATTGATATCCGTTCGAACTTTTTAACAGTTTCTTAAAATTATCCGGAACAACTAAACAAAGTTAAAACATCCGATCGAATCAACGATTCCCCAATACAACCCTTGAAAACTCAACACTTGAGTGGAATTAAAATATTCCCAGAAAAACTTAACAAGAAAGGGCCTAAAAATAATTACATGAAATTTCAGGGACTAAGTCCAAATTTTGGCCGCGGAACCGTCGCATAACCCATGGTTTGGCCGCGGTTCCGCCCTCCAATTTTGGAATTAGAAGTCCGTACTTCACAGTAGTTCTTAGTTTTTCCTGCTTGTTTTTCTGAGCATTTTTAATTCAGAAAATATCAACTTTTTGAAAAATGTACAGAGAGGGTTCTGTGTCGGGGTTTCGGCGTTCGATCGGACTTTAAACTTCGTCTAGACTTCGCCTAAAGCTCTAGCTTGGCTCTGATACCACTGTAGGGTTGTTGGGCACGCGCACAAGGGTCTACGAGGCATCAACCATGCCCGATTCAAAAATTAGCCATGCCGAACAACCCGAATACGGATCTTTAAACTAGAGATTAGGCGAAAACTAACATGTTAACAACTTTAACACTAAGTGAGAGGGATTACAACCTTTGTAGATCCGGTCCTTCACTTCATATGCTCCGTGTTGTGGTCCCTTCGCTGCGATCATCGGGTTCCGGACTCTCGAGAGGTTCCACGAAGAGAAAGATGCAACCTTTGCTTCCGATCTTCGATACAAAGATGATCTACCTTGAAGTTTCGTTAACACAAGCTAACACTCATGAAATAATGTGAACACCCTCATCTAAAGGGCAAGGGAAGATGAGGATGATGTAGGATTTTTTCTCTCTTTATTTATCTTTTTCTCATATTTATTCATCACTTGGAAAAAATCTAGAAAGCTTTTTCATTAAAGAATGAAGGAAGAAGAAGATGAATAATAATCAATTATCCTTTTGTGATGAATAGAAAGAATTAATATGATAAATAATGCAACCATGGTCAACTAAACTCATGTAGAGAATTAACTAGGGTTAGGGTTTGGGTTGGGTTAAAGCATGAGTCACTTGAAAATATTTTTCACAAAACAAAACCAAAACCTTCTAGAATCATCTAGAAAGCTTAACCCTAATCCAAACCCTAATCATGTTTAAACTCCACTAAACAAGTTGCATTAGTTATCATATCATGTTACAATATTATATATCACATATATAATGTTTATCGTAACAAAATAAAATAATACAATTAACATATATCGCATATATATCAATGTATTACCCGAGTGAGAAAAAGAATCTTTTAGTGAGCTAATATTAGTTAATGTCATTTAATATATCATATATATTATTATACATTAAATTATCGAATCAACACTTGATCCGACAATCCGGCTATATCGCATATAACCGACTAATATTTATCCGTACCGATTCATCGAATCAACATTTGATCCGATGACCCGGCTGATATCAAATATCGCGAGAATAGAATACGGTATCACATATCGCATTATCCTCGGTCCCGCACATATCACATATGTGCTCCTACTCCTTTTTGCCTGAGCCAAGAAACCTCTGTGTAGGACTCTAAAGAATCGTCAATACGCCGGCAGTGGGTGATGATCATATCAAACACCCACAAGCTGCAAGCGGTCAGCTAAACGTAACAGCTACCCAGGTATTGAGCGCTCAGAAGATCAACAAGCAAGCCTGTACATTCTCCTGTGAATCCAAACAGTAACACTCCCGTACAGTGCGGTCTCGTCGTCTGATATGTCGCATATCTCGCCTAGGGGTGGTAAACGTCAGACCCTAGTAGCTCGATAAGTCATGTCGATATGAGGTCTATAACAGTTCGAGAAACTACTGATAACACTTACCAGTAATTCTCAGCAACCCTGGCCAGGGATTTCCGGTTATAGCCAATCGAACACAGCACAACATCAACTCCCTATACCGGGAGAGACGAATCCCCTCCTATCGCTCATTGCCTCCATGTGATTCGGGACTGTACCTAAAAGCCACCTTTTTGCACGCCCTCTTAGACGTGGTATGATGGAAATCAAAGCACAGTGGGAATCACACAAGCCTCTATGACGATCTCGGGTCAACAGACTACTCTGTACCAGTGTCACCGGAGAACTGCCATCTGACGTGAGGTATAATACCATCTGGGAGTCTCGGCGAGTCCGTCCAGTGTACCCAGTCTCTACTGAGCACCCGTACACCATCCTTGATGTCAAACACCGATGGATATGGGATCATCCATCGCCCATCATATGGGTCAAGATGCGTATACGCTAGTCTACTCTGGTGCATCGATGCCATGTCTCGATACACCCTCGACTAGGAACAGTTATAGGAT
Organism: Agapanthus africanus; assembly: GCA_030015575.1. NCBI lineage: Eukaryota > Viridiplantae > Streptophyta > Magnoliopsida > Asparagales > Amaryllidaceae > Agapanthus > Agapanthus africanus. Next base: position 289,262,407 of record JASDDO010000022.1, read on the forward strand.
GTACTCGTCGACTACCGTGGCCCCACTAGTATGATCTCATCACAGTCCCAGTAGCCGAGTACATATCCTAAGGGCTTTATCAACATGTAATATAAAGACAATCAGAGTACATGTTAAGATAAAGTACAACCAGATAGCGTACTATCATGTCGAGCAAGAAAGTCCTCCCTATATATGTCCAAGCATCCATTACATTATACATCGTATGTACAGTAATGGCCTCTAGGGAATACATATAACTAACATCAAGTACACATCCTAAGGGCTTTACCAACATGTAACAGAGAGACAATCAGTGTACACGTTAAGGTAAAGAGTAACCAGATAGCATACTATCATATCGAGCAAGAAAGTCATCCCTATATATGTCCAAGCATCCACTACAATAAACATCCTATGTATAGTAATGGCCTCTAGGGCATACATATAACTAACAACTCCTACTTGCACTAGGGCCATCTGATAGCAGTGGTTGTAGTATCTCATACTCAACCATCCCATAAAAGTCTCTCTCTGGGAAAGGGCCTTTGTGAGTGCATCCGCCGTGTTGTCCTCTAAGTCTGCTCTCCTAACCTCGATTCCCTGGAGATCAACCATCTCCACGATCAGGTGACACTGCCTTAGAATATGTCTGGATCACTGATGGGACGGACGTTCCTTGGCATAAGCCACAACTCCATTGTCATACAATGGGAGGAACGAAGTTCATCTCATGAACTAATATACACCCAGACTGCCTCTTTGGTAGCATCTTTAGTAGCGATGTATCTAGCCTTTATCGTCTAGTATGCCACGCTATCTAGCTTGGAACTCTTCCAACATACCGTCCCTTTACTGAGGGTAAAGACAATGCCTGCGACTGACATTCAGTCGTCCTTATCACCCTGGAACCTTTCCAGTGATTCTCCCCAGGATCAATTGATACCATCTCACTACAACTAGTTAGTATCCTAACATCCAATTAGATCTATCTCATAGATCCAAAACCCAGGATTTAGTTGGTATCACTTTGATCCTATATGGAGAATCCTTGTGATAAGCAGAGATTGACCGAGCGTAGCATAGGAAACTCCTTCCCTATCAAGAGTATGTCATCCACGTACTCTACGAGGATCACCAGCATACTCCCTACTACCTTTTTGTATATACAAGGTTCATCTACCATTTTGATGATGTCAAACTCTTTGACTAACTCATCAAAACAGATGTTCCAACTCCGCGATGCCTGCTTTATCACATAAAACATCTTGCACACATTTCCGCTGCTCCCACTGTCTACGAAGCTCTCTGACTGTGTACTTACAGACTCTCTCTTCTAAAACATCATTTAGAAAAGCAGTCATGGCACCCAACCGCCAGATATCGTAGTCATGGTATGTAGCCGTAGCAAGTAGGATCTGGATGGACTTAAGCATAGTTACTTAGAAAAGGTTTCATTATAATCCATACTTGGTCAATGATGCAAACCTTTAACAAGTCTAGCTTTGAAAGTCTCAACTTTTCCATGTACACCAAGTAATCTTCTCAAGATATACTTGCTCCTGATGGGGATTTAACCCTTCAGATAAAGCAACCAAAGTCCATACTTTGTTCGTGTATAAGGATTCCATCTCAGATCGATAAGCATCCAGCCATTCTTACAGAGTCCTACTCCTGATGTCCAGCTCGAAACTAGTTAGGTCATCATCTCATGATGCAATCCTTGCTCCCACTATCATAGAGAAATCGAGGTATCTCTCAGGTGGGTGAGGAAACCACTAGATCGGCGGAGAGGCTAAGGTTCGTTGGTTGCTATTGAATCCTTTGGTTCTACCAAATCATCAGCTGCGGTTTGTATAGCTGGAACTCTTTCCAGTTCTACCTCATGACCACTAATTTCTTCACAAGAAATTCCCTTTCACAAAGGTGGCATGCTGAGTAACAAAACATCTTTTATTCCTCGGTTAGGTAGAAGATATTCCCTTGCGTATGCCTGGGATATCCAACAAACTTCTACAGATCTGACTTTGCCTCGAGCTTGTCCGGATTCTGCTTTTTAGACATAGGCCGGACAACCTTAAATCTTAACTGTCTTAAGAGATGGGCTCTTCCCTTTCCATATCTCATATGAAGTGGTAGGCAGCTGATTTGATCGGAACCCTATTCAATAGGTATGCAACTTCATAAGTGCATAACTCCCTAAAAGGAAATAGGAAACTCAGTAGTACTCATCATAGAGCACACCATATCATATAGGGTGCTATTGCTCCACCCCGATATACCATCGTGATATGGTGTATACGAAGGAGTAATGCTGAGAGAGAATCTTGTTCTTAGAATAGTCCAGGAATCCCGTGCTCAAGTATTCTCGTCCCTGATCACATCAAAGGACATAATACTTATAACCGTTGTTGATTCTCTACTTCTAAATTATATTCTGTGAATATCTCAAAAGCTTCGGACTTGTGTTTCAACAGGAACATATGTCTGAATCTTGAGAGATCATCAGAGAATGTAATGAAGTACAAAGAACCGGTCTTGGCATGTATAGACAGGGGACCTTCATACATCAATATGTATCATCCCAAGAGTTCACTAACTCTTTCTCTGTTTCCATTAAACAGAGCTATGGTCATTTTATCTTTGTGACATGACTGGAAAGTTTCACAAGATGTAAATTCAAACTGATTTAAATATGCATCTCAATGTAACTTAGCTAGTCGGGTCACATTGACATGACCTAGTCTACAATACCTCAAGAAGGATTCGTTCATATCTGAACTCTTCCACTTGTGTGTGTTCTATATACTAAGAACTGTAGTTTGATTTAGAACGTCAATGCTTTTAGATAACGTGCCTGAACCGATAAACTCTTGATATAGGAAATGTTCAAAACATTATCCAATCAATACAAAATTATATCCTTCTTTATCTAAATAAAGAGACTGATATGATTTTGTATATCAGGTTCTGTATCTAATAACATTTGTTCAGAATCAATGTATTCTGGTAATACAGGGTAACAGTGACCAACAGACTTGGTTGCAACACTTGCACCGTTTTCTGTCTCATGAAACTTATCACCCGTTCTCAGTTCTTTACCTTTCTGTAGCCCATGTAATATATTACATATGTGGGATCCTGATCCGGTATCATATACCCAGGATGTAAAGGACATTTGAGAAACAGTTCTCTGTAATGAACACACCCGAAGATGATGCATCAACATGCACTTTCTTCGTTTGGGTGGCACGGGAATTCTGGTAATCCCCAATTTCCTGCTCTGTCTTATAACAATTATAAGTTGGAGCGGGACCAATGTTACCCAGCTCAGTATAACAAGCGGGTTCGGTCAATACATCCATTTTATTATCTTGATTAAGGCGTGACATGGTCGCTACCTGGACAGAAAGAGAAGAAAACACTCTGCGTGCGCTCTTGCAAGATCAGATTGGTTATTATTTTATCTAATCAGGATGGCTCCCACTGTTTCTATCAAATCTTCCTTCAAACCCTAAAAGGAAAGACTAGCCGGGATTAATTACACGCTACAAGTTCTCCAATCTTTCAGCCAGGCCAGTGTCGGTACTTTGAGGGAGGTTCCCCGTGCTTTCGCACGGACCTAATTAATGTAAACCTCGTTTTCCCAGAGGCGTAACCCCGTTGACACCTTTCTAGACACCTACTTGATCGGCTAATTGTAATGTGTAAAACTCTCCCAGGCAATTACTCGCAGTGGGTATCGGGATCCAACTATCTCATAGAAGGTATGCAATCTCATTGCAAATTTCAACACTTGAAATTCTCGATAATTTTGCCCCTAATGTGCTATGACCTTAACGAAAGCCAACAAACCATACCCTGCTAGTCAAGTTCAACCCGTACATTTCTTGACTGAATTAAACCCACCCGCAAGACCCTTGACGAAAGCCAACAAAGCCGTACAACTACATTAATCCAATCGCATCGTATGCAGCAGATAAGCAGCATATAGCTACCGCACACTACACCTTGACGAAAGCCAACAAATGTTGCACGAATACTATATACAACTTATCTAAAATGACGGAGGGCTACGACAGGTTTTTTCTGAAAACCTATTGCGTAATGAACTTGATATCGTTGTAGAATCAAATGATTTTAAAATGGAGTGTTTTTTAGGCTTTTCTAGTTTTGCTAAAGGGGTCACTCCCGGTGAAGGGACCGTCGGCCCTTTCCTCATCGAATAAGGTGCAGGATATATCATATATATCACTATGCAAAGCAAAAACTCCAAAAGGAATCAAAAGACAAACCGAGGGGTGCAGCATCTGCCAGTTATTGCTAAAGGGGTCACTCCCAATGAAGGGATCGTCGGCCCTTTCCTCATCGAATAAGGTGCAGGATGTCTACAAGGAACACCGCGATGCAAAGCAAGAACTGTAGCTACCTGTTTTTGAAAATTCGATTCCACAACATCTTAGGTTTCTTTTCTTTTATTAATCACATTAATGAAGTCCCATCATTTAAATCACCTAAACATCACAGATAAATACGACGTACACTTATGCCATCCACATTCGCCTCGATGTCCCCTCGTGCACCGTTAGGTTAGGTAACTAACGGCAGAGCGGGGCAGGGCTAGCGCGGGTGTAAAACATAAGTAACGTCTATATAATATATCATATATACTATATACTGTATCTATCACAACAAATCAAATGATCACATCACAGATATCGCAGCAGAAGAAACATATGAAATATTGGATATACTAGGACGTCCGTGTTTTCGATACGAGCCAGTATAAAACACGGATTCCACGGTAGCGATGAATATCCAAACCCACACCCCTAGACCCCTACGAGAGCGACAAGCAACTCTACCAATTCTAGAGTTAGGAGACCCAGACTCGACTCCTCGAGTTGGTCTCCCACTGGACTCCAGGATCCGGTTACTTGTGCTCTCCTCCTTGGGTCTTTCCTAGTGCGGAAAAGTAAATAATATACAAAAGGTGACAGCAACCTCAACCCGGAGGTGCCCCAATAAAAGAATATTACATACAATTAAATTTTACATGAATGAAAATGAAAAACTCTCATCTCACATAAAACCCCCGGCTATTCGAAATGCGACGATCCAATATAACATATCCAGCAACACAGAACATCACATGTCATCAACGTAAGTAAATATGCGCATTCCAATTGTCGTTGACATATAGCAACGAAACCGGCGATATCACATATTATACTTACGGTCGCAGAAAAGAAAGTGTAAAACTACAACAGTTGGAATCCGCAACCTCCTTAGACATCGCATGCCTAACAGTTATAAACCCCGTATTTTAGTCTCTATATCGAAAACTCTTTTCAATATCAAGTCTGGCAATTCAACAAGATTCCCGATATGCAGATCGAATGCTCGTCGCAAACTTTAGTAGACGGCCGCACCCCCGGATGCCATTGACGAAGTGCACTAAGGCGGAACACCGCTGCCGCGAGCACCCGAACAGATGCTTTCGGCGACGGGGTTCTCCTACAGTCACTTGGTCGGGGCTATGGGGCGTGGCTGTCTATTAAGTTTACCGGCGAGTATCCGCGTACGCAACGTGATTGCAACGGACTTTTGATCGCATCAAAATTCCGTGGCAACCGATCAAACGAGACTAAACTGCAACGTTTATAACATTCAAATCAGTTATCTCATAACTACTTGTGAATTCTAAATATTGTATCACATTCCAAATAAAATAGAAAATGTTAAACTTTCCGATCGAACAATCAAACACCCAAGTTTTCCCGAAATAGCTCAACACATGAAATAAGTTTAAAAAACATTCACTTCATGCCACAGTACCAACGGTCCAGCCGTAGAAGGGTCAAGCCAACGCCTCACATGTGGCATGCCGTACTGCCCCAAACCCTAAGGTTCAAAGGGCAGTTCAAGACGGTCACATAATCGAGTTAAGGTTTGTTGTCTTCTAGAGGGTCCATCGCGTTACTTGCACTACTTAGAACGTTCTTAAACTACGGAAAAATCCAACACATGGAAATTTCCCGGCAGGGAAAAAAGTAGGTATTTATATCCGGTCGAACTTTTTAACATGTTCTAAAATATCCGGAAAAACACATAGACGAAGTTGAACATTCCGATCGAAACATCGAGTCCCCAATAAAACCCAGAAAACTTAACTCTTGAATACAGTTTAAAAATTCCCAGAGAACAGAGGAAACTGCTACGGGCAGTATTGTAGAAAATAAAGCGCATGATCATCACATACGGCCGCGGAACTGCCGCCAAAAGTAGGGTACGGCCGCGGTTCCGCAGCGGTACTGTAGCATTAGCTTGTCGTTTTCTGCAGTTTGCCTTAGAATTTCCTGCTCTATTTACTGAGCATTTTTAATTCAAAAAAATCCACTGTTTTGAAAAATGTACAGAGAAGGGTGAAGATTAGGGTTTCGGGGTTCGATCGGGTTTCAAACATCGTCTACATATCGTCTAAAGCTCTAGCTAGGCTCTTATACCACTGTAGGGTTACTAGGCACACTCAAGAGGTTCCATAAGGCATCTACCATGCCAAATTCAAATTTTTATGTGCCTAACAACTCTATGTAAGATCGTTAACTAGAGATTAGGCAAAAACTATGCAAGCAAACTACTTTGCTACTAAGTGAAAGGGATTACAACCTTTGTAGATCCGGTCCTCCACTTCTAAAGCTCCGTGATGAAGTCCCTCCGCTGCGATGATTGGGATCCCAGACTCTAGCGATGGTTTCGTCGGAGAAATGAGCGGGCTAGGTCGTTGACTTCGGTGCCGAAGATGATCTACGTCGAGGCGACTCAAACTCAAGCTCTATCTTCACTTGGTCATGAACCTTGTGAAGAAAACACCCTATACAACATGGCAAGTGGTAGAGGACGAAGAAATAGGAAGTGGGTTCACTTTGGATTTGGATTTCTCACTTGGTTTCAACACTTGAAATTTTCTAGCAAGATTTCTTCACTTCATGAAGAAGAAGAAGAAGAAGAAGAAAATGAATTATATGAAAAGAAAATTCAAGTGAAGTCTATCTTATTGCAACCATTGGTGAGTTTAACCTTTGTAGAGAATAAACTATAGTTTAAGTTAACGGTTAGGTTAGTAAAAGTGTCATGCAAAACAAAATGGTGGACTTTGTCAAAGATGCTTGAAAGCTTCATGAAGCTTCAAGTAAAGACAATGAGAGCCACCATTTTATTTCATTAAAAATAAAAAAAAAACCCTAAACCATTAACTAAACATGGTGTAAGTCATACACACACCCAAGTTTGCATGTATCATCAAACATGATACAATCTAGTGCACAAACATATATCACATATACAACTTGTGCACATCAAGTGAGAAAATCAATCTTATGTGAACCAATACTAGTTAATGTAAAGTAATATATCAAATATATAATTATACATTAAATCATTAAATCAATACTTGATTTAACGATCCGGTCATATCGCATATAACCGACTAATATAAAGTGTATCAATATATCGAATCAACACTTGATTCGGTAACCCGGCTATATCACATATAACCGACCGATGATACAAATCGCGAGAATAGAATTCAGTATCACATACTGGTATTATTCTCGGTCCCGTACATATCTCATAGGCGCTCCTATTTCGTTTCGCTTGAGCCAGGAAACCTCTGTGTAGGACTCTAAAGACTCGTCAATACGCCGGCAGTAGGTGATGATCATATCAAACACCCACAAGCCGCAAGCGGTCTGCTAAACATAACGGCCACCCAGGTATTGAGCGATCAGAAGATCAACGAGCAAGCCCGCTCAGACTCCTGTGAATCCAACTAGTAACACTTACCGTACAGTCCGGTCTGTTCGTCTGATATGTCGCATATCTCGTCTAGGGGGGTAAACGTCAGACCCCAATAACTCGATATGTCGTGTCGATATGAGGCACATAACGGGTCGAGAAACTACTGGTAACACTTACCAGTAAATCCCTAAAGCAGCCTTGGCCAAGGACTTCCTGTTATAGCCAATCGAGCATAGCTCAACATCAACTCCCTATACCGGGAGAGACAAAACCCCTCCTATCGCTCATTGCCTCCATGTGATTCGGGACTGTACCCAAAAGCCACCTTTTTGCACGCCCTCTTGGACGTGGTATGATGGAAATCAAAGCATAGTAGGAATCACACAAGACTCTATAACGATCTCGAGTCTACAGACTAACCTGTACCAGTGTCACCAGAGAACTGCCATCTGACGTGAGGTATAATACCATCTGGGAGTTCTCGGCGAGTCCGTCTAGTGTACCCAGTCTCCATTGAGCACCCGTATATCATCTCTGATATCAAACACCAATGGATATGGGATCATCCATCGCCCATCTATATGGGTCGAGAAGTTACACGCTAGTCTACTCTGGTATATCGATACCCCGTCTCGATACACCCACGACTATGGACTTTGAAGGATGTACTTATAGACTACCATGTCCCTACTAGTATGATCGGCATCATAGTACAGGTAGTCAACTACACATCCTAAGGGATTTACCAATATGTAACAGAGAGACAATCAGTGTACACGTTAAGGTAAAGAGTAACCAGATAGCATACAATCATATCGAGCAAGAAAGTCATCCCTATATATGTCCAAGCATCCACTACAACATACATCCTATGTACAGTAATGGCCTCTAAGGCTTACATATAACTAACATACGCAGGATACTGATTAAGTTCAGTTGATGATACAGTCTAAGAAGTTTGGGTTTGGAGTTCATTTATGAGCTAGGTCCCATCAGATATCCAGACATATTCTAAGACTGGTATTGCTCATTTCGGGAGATGGCTTTCTCCGCAAACTTGAGATAAAGAGAGATATAGAAAGAAACATCAGAGTGGATCCACTCACTGAGGCTATTCCTCGAACGCAATAGTTTCGCAAACGGGTTTTGTGAGACTGATTAGTAGAGGATGTTAGTGTTTATGCCCTAGAAGGCCATTACTGTATCATACTAGTTTGTATATTACTTAATGGAAGCTTGGGATATTCACATGTATATAACAGTCTTGCTAAACATGGTAGTATGCTACTTGGTTTTCTCTATCTTAATGTGTGAGTATACGTATTGATAGAGCTCTTAGGATCTTGCTTGACTACCAGCGTTGTGATGGCAGTCACACTAGTGGGGGCTGGGTAGTCTACAAGCACATCCTTATTCAGGTCCCTAGTCGTTGGATTATCGAGACAGGGCATCGATACTCCGGAGTAGACTAGTGTGTACGCTTCTCATCCCAGTTGGGGAGATGGTCTGTCCCACAGCCGTCAGTACGTCGTACTGGAGATAGTATACAGGTGCTCGTTAGGTTACGGGTACACCGGACAGGACTCACAGGGAACTGTTGGTTGGTTTTATACCAGTCGTCAGTGAACAGTTCCCAGGTGACATGAGTACTGCATAGTCCGCAGACTTGACACTGCTACTTCGCCTCGAGTGTGTCCCACTGTTCTTAGATTGCTACCCTACCACGGCTCAAAGGAGTCGTGCAAACAGGTAGCAGTTGGGTGCAGTCTCGAGCACTTGGAGGCAGTGGCGGTTAGACAGGATTCGTCCCTCCCGGTATTGAGAGTTGATATCGCGCTGTGTCAGAGAGCCATTACGCAAAGTCCCGGGCCAGGGCAAGCGAGATTTACTGGTAGGTTCCAGTTGTTTCTCAGGGTGTAATGGGCTTCCCTCCGACACGACTTATACCGCTATTAGGGGACTGACGCTTGCCGCCCCCTAGGCCCGATATGCGATAGTCTTGGACGAACGGACCGGACTGTATGGAGATTGTCACATCAGACTCAGTAGGAGTTCGGATGGGTTCCCTCATCGGCCTTCTTATCGACATCTACCTGGGGACCGTTACGTACAGCTAGTGCCGCTTGCGGTCTGTGGTTAAACCCACTGCCAGTGTAGTAGTCGAGTCTCTAGAGTCCCACACAGAGAGTTTCCCTACTCCAGGCGAAACGATATAGAGGTCGTATGGTTTTACGACAAGGGTTCGGACGCATACGTGCGTTTACGCGCGTACGACTTTCGGACAGTTTTTACCAGTCGGCTTTGGTTTAAGCCAGTTTCTGGTATCCGGTTATTGGATTTTTACAGTCTAAAGTTTTTCCTTATTTTTGCGGATTGGAGGGGCGTTCTCGTAATTGTGCGAGAAGCTTCTAGAAGTGGTGACTAAGGAGGTTTAGGTGTCATATGCATTAAATGGGTTTAGTGAGTCATGAGAGTGATTCATTCATATCATTATTGCACAATAAATGCTTAATGAGTCATGGTTATGAATCACCATTAGATATTTGTGAAACTTGATTATTCATCATTTGTTTTTCTTTTATTGATGAATTATAAAGTTTCATATATATTATGATAACTTACTATTCTCACTTGATGATTATTCTCACCTTCTCTCTCCTCAAGCTCTCCCTCTTCAAACCCTAATCCTCCCCTCTCATGTGTTGAGTACAAGGATTAGTTAGACTACTTAATCCATAACCCTCTCTATATTACATCTATCTTCTTTGATTAGCAATCCAAGAAGGTTAGTTGCCTCAAGTTTAGAGGCTAAGCTTGGAGTTTTGCTCTCGGGTGGATCGTTTACTACAAAGAGAAGGCCGAGGAGGACGAGGAGATCGTAAAGACGAAGGACTTGGTTCGATAGGTATAATCCCTAAGCATAGTAGTTTAGAACAACTATATGTTTGGTTAGTTATCGTTTAGCTTCGATTCAAGCGGTTAGTCGATGTTTGTTCATTAAACAAGTTCGTTTTTGAAAATTCCGCCTCCCCACAAGTATTGGGGTGTTCTACATCGACTTACAGTGGTATCAGAGCCTCGCTAAACAATAAATAACTTAATTGCAAATTTGTACGAATTTCGAACGGAAAAACGAAGCCGGAAAACCCTAAAAACCTCAAGTTTCTGTCGATTTTTAAATGAACTCCAAAAATTTTTCAGGGAGGTTCAGAAAGCTTAAAATGACTGGAGAAGAACACCCAAGAAATTTGGGTTCCTGAATCGTCTACGGCGCCGCGGAACCGCGGCGGATCCCACCGATCCGCCGCGCTTCCGCCGCCGAGTTGACGAGTCAGGAACTCATTTTTCTTGTGTTGGTTCTTTGTGGTATTTGGGATTTTCTGGAATATTTAATTTTTGCTCAGGTTTCAGATTTGCAGAGCAGTATTGGAGCAAGATTAAAAGTGTTTAATCGATCGAAATTATACAGTATTTGCTTGTTGGATTATATATGTGATTGTTTAATGTGTTCGTAAACCTCCCCTAACTGCTAGTATGTCAGTTGGCAGGGGGTTGCACATTTCTGAAATGGATTTTATCTGTTTGTGCATATGAACTATGTTGGACTGTTGTGATGTATAGCCGGGGTTATGTGATGGGTTATCATTTAATTCATTTGATGAAAATGTAATTTGTTGTAATATTATTTTGCGGGGCACATCCAGGTTGCGGTTGTAGCCACCGTTGTATTATTTCATTTTACTGTTTTTGCTCCTAAGACAGATCCAAGGTGGGGTACACAAACTGCCGGGCGGGTAGTTTGCCGTACCCGTAGGGATCTTGGGTGGGGTAATGGCTATTCATCACAACTGTGTAATCTGTCTTTTCTTGCAGGCTCAAAAGAAATACAGATTGCTTGCAAATCCAATAAAGTTTATCTGTGTTCTGGAATGTATATCATTTCGTCAGACGAATGTAAAATATCTATATATATGATAGCTATTTTAGACGTCACTTATGTTTTACACCCGCGCTAGCCCAGTCCCCACTCTGTCGTTAGTTAAGTAACCTAACGGGTGATGACGGGACCCCGTGGCGAATGCGGATGGCATAAGAGGACGTTATATTTTCGTTGTTTTCTGCAATGATAGGTTAATGATGGGACGCATTATCTATAATGCAAAGAAAATAAACCAAAGTTTTAATCGTTGGAACAATTTAAAAGAAACCACTCGGTTAATTTTAAAAACAGATATTTTTAAATGCGGAGCCTTAACCATTCCTTTTAAAAGCTATCAGGTTCCTTCGGTTATATCAAGTTCACTACGTTCACGGTTTCGCCAAAACCATTCGTAGCCCTCCGTCATTTCATCTGGGTATTCAGTAGTATTCAAGCTATGTATTTTGACCTAACGCCAAGGCATAGTGTTTGGTAGCTACTGGATATTCATTTGTTGCATAGATAGATGAGTTAGTTTGGGACAGTCGTATTATCATTTTGGCCGAACGTCAAGGATATAAACGGATGGGTTCAAATTGACAAGATAATGATGGGTAGAACTTGACATGTGACTTATGACATTTTGACCTAACGCCAAGGTCATAAGAGCATGGGGCAAAATCTTATATCGGGAATTTCTAAAGAAACTGAAATTTGCAAAGAGATGCATACCATTTTGAGTTTGATGAATGTTGGTAGCATTCCTACAACATTATCAGACGATGATATTTGGATCCCGATCCTACTGTGAGTATATGCTACTTATCAGGATATTCGTCACTTAACGATCAATGCTATAAACCTAGTAGGTGTCCAGAAAAGTGTCAGCGGGGTTACGTCCCCAGAGAAAAGAGGTTATTTAATTAAGGAACTTCGCGAAAGCGTTGGAAAACCTCCCTCGAAGTATCGACACTGGCCTGGCTGAACGGTTAAGCAAGTATTATACGGTGATAATAGTCCTGGCTAATTCTTCTTTTATGGTTTGAGGAAGGATTCGAGAAACAGTGGGAGCCATCCAGTTTAGATAAACTAAAAACACTCTAAACTTGCAAGAGCATCATGCTAAAGAGTTTTCTTCTCTCTCTCCTAATTGCAGCGACCCTGAAAATGACTGGACTTAAGTTACTTTTAGAGAAAAATATACTGACAGGGCCAAACTATAAAGATTGGCTGCGGAATGTCAAAATGGCTTTGACCTATGACAAATTGGGGCACGTCCTCACCGCTACGGCACCTGTTGTCCCTGGTCCCAAATCCAGTAATACGGATAAGGAAATCCGCAAAACCTGGGATTTAGATTGCGCGAAAGCCAAGTGCATCGTGCTTGCCTCGATGAACAATGAACATCAGAGGAGGCACGAGGATATGCACCTTGATGGCATATTTCTCCATACAAAGGAACTTTATGGAGAGCAATCACGTATAGCAAGATACGAGACCTCTAAGAACTTGTTTCGAGCGAGGTTGGCTGTCGGGTCATCGGTAGGAGAACATGTCCTAAAGATGATCGGCTATATCGAAGAGCTCGCAGACCTTGGGACGACTTTGGATAATGAGCTCTATACAGACCTTATTCTCCAGTCCCTTCCTCACACCTACGCCCAGTTTATCCTGAACTTCAACATTCAAAGAAAAGAAGTTGAACTTCCGGAACTCCTGAACATGTTAAGGAGTGCAGAGGGCACCTTGAAGAATACAAGGGAAACACCCGCTATGTTTGTTGGCGGTACATCTTCTTCCGGGTCCAAGGCAAGGGCCAAAGGAAGGAAGAAGAAGGCCGCACCCAAACCAAGAGGAGGTGTTAGTAAGGTGGGAGGGAAGGGAAAGAAAAAGTTTGCGGTACCGGTAGTTGGCCAGGATGAGTGCTTCCATTGTCACAGGAAACTGGAAGAAGGATTGCAAGGCGTGGAACGCCAAGAACCAGGAACCGAAGCAAGCTGTGGCTTCGACTTCAGGTGTGTTTGTAATTGAGAATTGTCTGTCGATCAACTCTACATCCTGGGTATTGGATACCGGATCAGGATCTCATATTTGCAATTCATTGCAGGCACTGAGAAGCCGTAGAGTGCTGAAGGAAGGTGATATGACCCTAAAGGTTGCTAACGGAGCTAGCGTGGGAGCTGCGTCCGTCGGGGATTATCACCTAGGATTGACGAGTGGACACATTTTGGTTTTACATAACTGTTATTTTGTACCAAGCTTAACGTGTAATATCATATCAGTTTCCTTGTTATCAAATAAAGGTTATGATTTCACGTTTGTAAGAGATGTTGTCAACATCCACCTTAATCATGGTTTGATTGGGTCAGGTACACTAAAATAACGGCATATATGTTTTAAACCAACTCCAAATTTTCAACGTCCAGAACACACTAAAAAGAAAGTCTCCAGATTTAAATAAGGCTTTCTTATGGCATTGTAGACTGGGTCACATCAATGAGAGAAGGTTGACTAAGTTGCATAGAGAAGGATATTTGGACTCGTTCGAATATCAAACTTATGACACTTGTCAATCTTGTCTCAAAGGAAAGATGACAAAGACTCCATTCACTGGACAAGGAGTAAGAGCGAGCGAGCTCTTAGGACTCATACACAGCGATGTATGTGGTCCAATGTCTACACATGCAAGAGGTGGTTTTTCCTATTTCATTACTTTCACGGATTATTACTCAAGATACGGATTCATTTATCTGATGAAACATAAATCCGAGGCTTTTGAGAAATTCCAAGAGTATAAGAATGAAGTAGAAAACCAAACCGGCAAAAGAATCAAGACACTTAGATCTGATCGAGGTGGTGAATACTTGAGTGCCGAGTTCCTAGGTTACCTAAAAGAGAAAGGAATTCTCTCTCAGCTTACTCCTCCGTGCACTCCACAGCATAACGGTGTATCGGAGAGACGGAATCGAACCCTATTGGATATGGTACGATCCATGATGAGTAATGCTGAGTTACCACGATCTTTCTGGGGTCATGCGCTAGAATCACCGGCATATCTTTTGAACATGGTACCTACCAAGACTGTGCCTACCACTCCATATCAGATGTGGAGCGGGAAGAAACCCCATCTACAGTATATAAAGATTTGGGGATGTCCAGCTTTTGTTAAAAAGCAGCATGTGGACAAGCTCGAGGCACGATCAGTAAAGTGTAAGTTTGTGGGATATCCAAAGAACTCCAGGGGATATCTATTCTATTACGCAGAGGAACAAAAGGTATTTGTTTCTCGTAATGCCCATTTTCTAGAACATCAGTTTTTAGAAAAGGAATCAAGTGGGAGCGAAATAGAACTGGAAGAAATTCCAGAACCACAAACTGCTACTGAAAGTTTGGTAGAACCGGAAGTTCAAGAAGAACAGGACATTCCCGCACCCCTCCGCAGGAGTAGTAGGCCGTCTCATCCGCCAGAGAGATACTACGGTTTTCTCATAGATGGGGATAGAGAGGATTGCATCATAGATGATGATGAACCTACTGACTTCCAGCAGGCCATCCAGAGCGGGGACTCGGTACGATGGCTAGATGCAATGCGGACCGAAATGGAGTCCATGTACACCAACAAAGTATGGACTTTGGACTTTGCTCCAGATGGGGTAAAACCCATAGGATGCAAATGGATCTTCAAGAAAAAGATTGGTGTAGATGGACAGGTGGAAACCTATAAGGCTAGACTTGTTGCAAAGGGTTTTCGTCAAAGACCTGGTTTGGACTATGACGAAACTTTTTCTCCAGTGGCTATGCTCAAATCCATTCGGGTCCTTCTTGCTATTGCTGCCTTCCATGATTATGAAATCTGGCAGATGGACGTAAAGACGGCTTTTCTGAATGGAAATTTAGAAGAGAGCGTCTATATAGATCAGCCAGAGGGTTTCAATCAGAGTGGGAGCAGCGGGAAAGTATGCAAGTTGCTTAAGTCCATTTATGGACTAAAGCAGGCATCGCGGAGTTGGAGCATCTGTTTTGATGAGACAGTCAAAGAATATGACTTTATCAAAAATCCAGATGAACCGTGCATACATAGTAAAGTTGTAGCTAGAAGTGTAGTATTCCTCGTCTTGTACATGGATGACATTCTATTGATAGGAAATGACATTCCTATGCTACAATCTGTCAAAGGATTCTTGTCACACAGGTTCTCCATGAAAGACCTGGGTGATGCCTCTTACATTCTGGGGATCCGGATCTATCGTGATAGATCCAAGAGGATGTTGGGACTTTCGCAGTCCAGGTATATCGACACTGTACTGAAAAGATTCAGTATGGAAGATTCTAAGCGCGGTAATCTACCGGCTTGTCACGGAATCACCCTCTCCAAAGAGATGTCTCCCAAGACTGATTTGGAAAGGGAACGCATGTCTATTATACCCTACGCTTCTGCGGTAGGCTCTATAATGTATGCGATGTTGTGTACCAGACCAGATGTAGCTTACGCACTGAGCGTGGTAAGCCAGTATCAGTCAGACCCAGGGGAGAAGCACTGGATAGCAGTAAAGAACATTCTCAAGTACCTGAGAAGGACTAAGGAGATGTTTTTGGTTTACGGCGGAAAAGACCTCAGGTTGGAGGCCTTTGCTGATTCCGGCTTCCAAAGTGATAAGGACGATTCCAAGTCCATGTCGGGTTATGTCTTTACCCTCAATGGAGGGGCGGTGTGCTGGAAGAGCTCCAAGCAGGACACCGTTGCTGACACAATGATGGAAGCGGAGTATATAGCTGCTTGCGATGCCGCAAAAGAAGCAGTCTGGATGAAGAAGTTCCTAACAGAACTTCAGGTGGTTCCTACCATAGTTGATCCAATACCTCTGTATTGCGACAACAACGGAGCTATAACTTTAGCGAAGGAACCAAGGTCCCATCAGAAGTCCAGACACATCTTGAGGCGGTATCACCTGATCAGGGAGATCATTGATCGTCAGGAGATCGAGGTTCGGAGAGTTGCTTCAGAAGAGAACATTGCTGATTTATTCACGAAGGCCCTACCTCAGACGCAGTTCGAGAGGCTACTCGAGATCATTGGTCTTCGATATGCCAGTACATGGCCCTAGTGCAAGTGGGAGATTGTTAGTGTTTATGCCCTAGAAGGCCATTACTGTATCATACTAGTTTGTATATTACTTAATGGAAGCTTGGGATATTCACATGTATATAACAGTCTTGCTAAACATGGTAGTATGCTACTTGGTTTTCTCTATCTTAATATGTGAGTATACGTATTGATAGAGCTCTTAGGATCTTGCTTGACTACCAGCGTTGTGATGGCAGTCACACTAGTGGTGGCTGGGTAGTCTATAAGCACATCCTTATTCAGGTCCCTAGTCATTGGATTATCGAGACAGGGCATCGATACTCCGGAGTAGACTAGTGTGTACGCTTCTCATCCCAGTTGGGGAGATGGTCTGTCCCACAGCCGTCGGTACGTCGTACTGGAGATAGTATACAGGTGCTCGTTAGGTTACGGGTACACCGGACAGGACTCACAGGGAACTGTTGGTTGGTTTTATACCAGTCGTCAGTGAACAGTTCCCAGGTGACATGAGTACAGCATAGTCCGCAGACTTGACACTGCTACTTCACCTCGAGTGTGTCCCACTGTTCTTAGATTGCTACCCTACCACGGCTTAAAGGAGTCGTGCAAACAGGTAGCAGTTGGATGCAGTCCCGAGCACTTGGAGGCAGTGGTGGTTAGACAGGATTCGTCCCTCCCGGTATTGGGAGTTGATATCGCGCTGTGTCAGAGAGCCATTACGCAAAGTCCCTGGCCAGGGCAAGCGAGATTTACTGGTAGGTTCCAGTAGTTTCTCAGGGTGTAATGGGCTTCCCTCCGACACGACTTATACCTCTATTAGGGGACTGACGCTTGCCGCCCCCTAGGCCC
Source organism: Agapanthus africanus (assembly GCA_030015575.1). Classification (NCBI taxonomy): domain Eukaryota; kingdom Viridiplantae; phylum Streptophyta; class Magnoliopsida; order Asparagales; family Amaryllidaceae; genus Agapanthus; species Agapanthus africanus. Next base: position 289,280,040 of record JASDDO010000022.1, read on the forward strand.
GATATGCGATAGTCTTGGACGAACGGACCAGACTGTATGGAGACTGTCACATCAGACTCAGTAGGAGTTCGGATGGGTTCCCTCATCGGCCTTCTTATCGACATCTACCTGGGGACCGTTACGTACAGCTAGTGCCGCTTGCGGTCTGTGGTTAAACCCACTGCCAGCGTAGTAGTCGAGTCTCTAGAGTCCCACACAGAGAGTTTCCCTACTCCAGGCGAAACGATATAGAGGTCGTATGGTTTTACGAAAAGGGTTCGGACGCATACGTGCGTTTACGCGCGTACGACTTTCGGACAGTTTTTACCAGTCGGCTTTGGTTTAAGTCAGTTACTGGTATCCGGTTACTGGATTTTTACAGTCTAAAGTTTTTCAGTATTTTTGCGGATTGGAGAGGCGTTCTCGTAATTGTGCGAGAAGCTTCTAGAAGTGGTGACTAAGGAGGTTTAGGTGTCATATGCAATAAATGGGTTTAGTGAGTCATGAGAGTGATTCATCCATATCATTATTGCACAATAAATGCTTAATGAGTCATGGTTATGAATCACCATTAGATATTTGTGAAACTTGAATATTCAACATTTGTTTTTCTTTTATTGATGAATTATAAAGTTTCATATATATTATGATAACTTACTATTCTCACTTGTTGATTATTCTCACCTTCTCTCTCCTCAAGCTCTCCCTCTTCAAACCCTAATCCTCCCCTCTCATGTGTTGAGTACAAGGATTAGTTAGACTACTTAATCCATAACCCTCTCTATATTACATCTATCTTCTTTGATTAGCAATCCAAGAAGGTTAGTTGCCTCAAGTTTAGAGGCTACGCTTGGAGTTTTGCTCTCGGGTGGATCGTCTACTACAAAGAGAAGGCCGAGGAGGACGAGGAGATCGTAAAGACGAAGGACTTGGTTCGATAGGTATAATACCTAAGCATAGTAGTTTAGAACAACTATATGTTTGGTTAGTTATCGTTTAGCTTCGATTCAAGCGGTTAGTCGATGTTTGTTCACTAAACAAGTTTGTTTTTGAAAATTCCGCCTCCCCACAAGTATTGGGGTGTTCTACATCGACTTACAGAGGAGTTGGGTGTTCGGTATCACACGGGCTGTGAGTATGCGACATCGCAATAATTATCCTTGAGTGCAAGTGGGAGATTGTTGGATATAACGCCCTTAAAGTCGATTATTGGATCGCAAGCACGTGATTGCAATGATTGAGGGAGGACCTATACCAGTAGGACAGTCTTACTCGAGAGGTTTGTATACTATCTGGTTTGTCTTTATCATCGTGTACATGCTTTAGGTGACATTGTAGTTCACTATTACACGTTGATAGAGAATAGTATGCTACCATGGTTTGTCATTATTAGTCGTGTACAGTTTTAAGTGACATGTTCGCTATTACACGTTGATAGAGCCCTTAGGATCCTGCTTGACTACCAACAGTATAATGGTGATCATATACGTAAGAGTTGGGTAGTCCATAAGCACATCCTTAAAAGTGGTCCCTAGTCGTGGGAGTTTCAAGACAGGGCATCAATACTCCGGAGTAGACTAGTGTATACAGTAGAAACCCTGACGAGGGACGGTGGCCGGTCTCACAAGCCACTGGTGTCAGTTGGTTCACCTAAGATGTATACAAGTGCTCATTGGGTTATGAGTACACCGGACATGACTCGCCGGGAATCTGCTAGTTGTTAATATACCTAGCGTCAGATAGCAGTTCCCTGGTGACATGTATACAGGTTAGTTCATCGACCTGTGGTCGTCAATTATCTCGTGTGAGTTCCCACTGTGCTTTGATTACTACCCTACCACGGCTCAAAGGAGTCGTGCAAACATGTTTTAGTTGGGTACAGTCCCGAGCCACATAGAGGCAAGTGAGCGGATCGGCAGAGGATTCGTCTCTCCCAGTATTGGGGGTGAGATCGCGCTTTGTCTAGGAGAGCCATTAAACAAAGCCTTCGGCCGAGGCAGGAGATTTACTAGTAGGTATTCCAGTAGTATCTCAGGGTGTTCTGGGCTATACTCCGACATGACTTGTACCGCTTTTTGGGGTCTGACTTTTACCAACCCGCTAGGCCCGCCATGCGATGCTCATAGACGAACGGACCGAACTGTACAGATATTGTCACTGACAGGCTCAGTAGGGTGTCAGGATGAGTTCGCTCATCGACTTCCCTTTTGGTCAATACCTGGTAGTCCGTTACGTATGGCTAGTACCTCTGACGTGCTAGTGGTTAAATCCACAGGCAAAGTATTGACGAGTCTTTAGAGTACCCTACAGACAGTTTCATAAGTTTTGGGCGAAACGTTGTAAAGGACGTATGGCATATGGTAGGGTCCGATCATATACGTGCGGTAGTGCACGGATCATGATCGGGAGGATCATACTAGTGGGCTTTGGTTTAAGCCGGATCCTAATATTAGATTTGTTGGATTACTTTAGTCTTATCGCATTCGCATTCGGTCGGAATACGGATGCAGGTATGTATATACAGGTGAGAGGTATTCTTATGATCCGTTACGAGTTTACTTTAGATATTGCCGTATTTTTTTATTGTTGCAAACATTTGGATTAATTTTTGTTAGTGGAAATTGTGAGCTAAATATCATCATTTGGAGCATTAATTATGACACATGCACAAGTGGTGACTCATGGTCTCTTTCTTTGTGCATGTGTCACATTATTTGATAGATTTGTGATGATATGATAAGAAGAGAGAGTGAGAGGGGCTGCCATATAGGAGTTTTTGCTCTTGTATTTTTCACTCACTCACTCTCTCATTTTATCATAGAAAAGATAAGAAAGAAAAAGGCTCCTTCTTCTTCTTCCTCTCGCTCATCATCTCCATCAATGGCAACACCTTCAACCTCCATCCATCTCATGGATGCAAGAGACAAAGTTATCATAAACATTCTCTAAATCACCTTGGACACGTCGGCTAGCACACTTCATGCCCGAGTTGCTTCGGATTATGCGGGAGCCCGTAAAAAGAATCGATGATGTAGTGCCCTTTCCGACGAGGAGATCGAGACCGGAGATTCCGCGAGGAGCTTGGGATGGTGGCCAAAGACTGAAGGACACGAATCGATCGGTATAGCTTTCTAACGTGCAATAGTGATCAGTAAGGTCACCTAAAGCAGTACACGATGATAAAGATAAACCAGATAGCATACTATCATCTTGAGTAAGACTGTCCTACCGGGATAGGTCCTCCCTCAATCATTGCAATCACGTGCCTGTGATCTAATAATTGACTCTGAGGCACTATCTCCAACAATCTCCCACTTGCACTCAAGGCTAATTATTGCGATGTCGCATACTCACAGCCCGTGTGATACCGAACACCCAACTCCTCTACTAGTCAGTCTCACAAAGCTCTTTTGCGAAACTATTGCGTTCGAGGAATAGCCTCAGTGAGTGGATCCGCTGTGATGTTTCTTTCTATGTCTCTCAATATCTCAAGTTCGCGGAGAATGCCATCTCCCGAAATGAGCAATACCTGTCTTAGAATGTGTCTGGATGTATGATGGGACCTAGCTCATAAATGAACTCCAAATCCAAACTTCTTAGACTGTATCGTCAACTGAACATAATCAGTATCCTGCGCCATGCCTCCCTCAGTATCGCCTTGGACCACCTGTCCAAAATACTGCCCCTCATCAGAAGGAAAACTATAACTCTGACAACCTCCTTGTCGTCCAGGTCACCTTAGAAGCCTGGAATGATAACTATCTCCCGAATGGGGCTGTCGTTATCATATCCCTAGAACATCCACTTATGTTCTAAAACTGCTTCCGACCGTCTCTTCAGGATTGGATCAATATCAACTTATTGCATCTACTGCAAAAACAACATCTGGCATTGTACTTGACATCTCATGATTGACTCAATTGCCTAAGCAAGTGATCTGCCAATCATGCACATCCCTGTCCCCTTTAGTCTGTAAGACACCTTTAGAGAGGGTGACTCCATCACCTGCAGGTACACTACTGTGCCAGGAGTCGTCCATTCTAAATACTCTTAGAATGCTGTCTAAGTATCCTAATTGGGAAACCACCCAAATCTAGATCTAAAACCATAGATCTAGTAACCAGTATGTCTGATATAATGTCCAAGTCCCATGTAGAGAAACCACTGTGTCACGACCAAAGTATAACCGATCGTAGTATAGGAATATCACTTCCTACTATTTGTATGTCATCCAAATACCAGGACATCACACCCTACTACCTTCTTAACAGATCCATCCCCTATTCTGACGAAGTCAAACCTATGACTGTCACGTCATAAATAGATGATCTATCTCCGCTATATCTGCTTTAGTCCATAAATAAACATAAGCCACTTGTCCACCAATACTTCCGCTGCTCCCACTGACTATGACAACCCTCTGGCAGAGTCATATAGACATACACTTCTAAAGCCAGTTTAGAACGACGCTATACTCATCCTCCCGCCGGGTCTCGCGGCCTGGAACAACAGCAATGGCAAGTGTGGGTAAACAAGAACCTCCATGTCACCGTCCTTGAGGCTACCGAAGTACCTCTCGGGTGCCTGAGGTTACCCACCGTATCTACGGAGTGGCCAATGGAATGTCAAACCGGATTGAATCTTTAGGTTCGTATCAAATCTTCAGTAATCGTTTGCGGTTCTGGAATCACTTCCAGTTCTACCATACTCCCACTACTGTTTTTTGAAAAAATCCATTTTATTTAAAATTGTGGCGAGTCTAGAACAATATCACTATTGATCTTCCAGATGGTAGAAAGTCAACCCTCGTCATAGTCTGGGTCAACCCACAAACAGCCATTACAGAAACGTGCCTTGGGTTATCTAGAGTCTGGTTTTAAGTATAAGCCGGACAACTCTCCGTACCTTAACATCGTTAAGATATGAACTGTTCTATATCAAATATAGAAACAGAGTGTAACACCCGATCCTAATGCTACTAATTTCTGTTACATTATGAATAAAGTGTGACCCTTATTTCATTTATCTTGCTTGTTTGTGGCTTACTGTAAATTTTTACCAGGTAAATTCATTTCTGCATATAACAATTTTTGGCATCTAAAATAAAATTAAAAATATCTATTTTGGCCTACTTGACACCCCTAACCCCGTTGTAGCGTTCGTGCATAGTGTTCTCGTCCCGTTCAGTGAAACGGGCGAGTTTGGACGGCTACGCGCACGTACGTGTGTCCGTTTTGAGGTTACGCTTTTTGATCATAAAACACTTCATTTTAAAATTTGGATCCCGCTTAAAATCCTATTATTTCAATTTCAAATTTTTGGACCCGACCCGGGCGCGATTTGGAAATGTTTTATTTTGCGCCAAAATCCCAAAATTTTAATATTTCGTATATTCAATTTTCCTTTAACAAACCAATATATATTCTAACTAAATAATATTTCTAAAATATTTTAAATCTTTTAAATAAATCCCTCCACCAATCACAGCCTTCATAATCTTTACCGCGGGCCGCACCTCCTCTCTCCACTTCTCTCTCTCTCTCTCTCTCTCTCCCTCACCATCTCTCTCTCTCTCTCTCATTATATCCCCCTCTCTCCCTCTCTCTAACTTTATTCCTCTCTCTCTCTTCTATATAAACTTTCCCTCCTCCTTCTTTTTAAAAGAAAACCCAGAGAACCCATCACGAGCCCCTCGCGCAAACCCTAGCCGTACCCTCGCAGCCGCAGCCCCAACGCCGGCACTACCGTCGCCTGCGCCCTCGCCTACTCGGACTCATCCTCACCTCACCAAGCCCCTCTTCCTCCTTTCCCGCGTTCCCATCTACCTGCACACCCCGCCGCGGCCGCCTGCAGTTCCCTGCACGCATCTGCGTCGCCGGAGTCGCCGCCAGTGACCTCTTTCCCGTAGCCCCGACCCTCGCGCACACTCTTCGGTGAGTTCCACCTCCCCTCCTCTCTTCCTTCTTCTTTCTAACATGATTCTTGATCGGCAGATCTCCCCACGGTCACTGTAGGCCACCGCCGGAGCCGTCGACCTCGTCGTCGTTCTCATGTCTCCTCTCTGTAATCACAGAGCAGAACCTTGTAAGCCTCCTCTTCTTCTTCTTTAGTTTCCCTTCATTTCTTGTTGCATAGTCTTCTTGACATTCACTATTCACGTTTTCGCCGGAATCCGACGATGTCGGCGACGTGATCTGACGTTCCAGCGAGGTACCCCGACCGTGTGGTTCCACTGTTCGTTGTTTGGGTTCAATCCGTGAACCGTGCGCCCGTCGCGAGTTTCCCCGCCGACATTATCGTTCCGTTTTTCCCAGTTCGCGGCCCGTCGAGGCAAGTACCCCTTGCTACATGCTATACAATATTTACATATATATTATGACACCTTAAACCTGTAAATTTAACTTGGTACGATCATTTCTCATTTTCGGGTACAATATTGCATTATATCATTTTACTGTTGAACTTGGAACCTACAGTTGCAAATTGAACCTAATAACCATATTTACCTGTTTAATCACATTTTTAATGTTAACGTAGCTTATGGCATTTATCCCTGTAGTTCTGTTCCATTCGGACACTCGTATGCATTTAACCTGAAATTGCTGTACTGAACCGTTACATAAATCATTGCACCTCTAAGGGTTCTTAAACCTGTTAGCATGACTAAACGGCTATACTTGTCTTACTGCACTCTTGTAATCATCTCTCTGACAAATTTGATAACTGTATTGCAAATTGAATGAAACTGCCTATTACTTAATTCATTGCTTATCTCATGTTGTTGATACCCATGCTAGATTATATAACTGATTGTGAGCACACCCACGATATTGTTTACATCTTGACCTGACTTGCTATATATATATATTGATATACCTGACATGGTACCGTACACTGTTGACTTGACCTGATGTACCATGACCTGACCCGTTACCTGATCTTATGTCTAATGCCAATAAACCTGACATGTAGTCCTCATGGACCGTTCCTGTTGTCTATCCAGACAAACTTTCTTTTACCTGATCCTGTGTTGGCATTAGTTCTTTATTACTGAATACCTTACTTGACATACATAACTTGGGGGTATAGGGAAATCAAAGGTGAAACCTGACTTGTAACTCAACAGTTCGATACCTGTTCTGATCAGTCTTACGGGCTAGGCCAGCCCCGGAGTGATGATGCTGACATCACTCGCCTGTACCTGCTACCTGTTACTGCCTAGCGGCACGTCTCGGTTTCAGCCCGAGAGTCTTAGACCGTGGTCCCGGGCATGTACGGGATACTATTGAGTTACATCGATGATTCATCAATTGATTTCAAAGACTTTAGAATAGAAAACCTGATAGAACAGTTTAGTTTACCCACTGCACACTACCTTGTACTGATCTGATTCATATTATTGTTATTCTTGTTGTATTCATGTTTATATTGCATTGCCTGTTACCATGTTCATAGTATATTACTTGATGACATGACGCGCTGACGTCTGGGTTTTGCATGGCCCAGATTCCGTACCGCTGTTGCAGTCCGAGCAGGAGTACTTCAGCCAGCAGGCTGAGCTGTGAGGTGTCAGTATTAGTTAGTTTTTATTTCCTGCAGTTTATACCTGATGTGAGCCCGCATTATGGGACATACATTTCAGTTCTTTGTATTGGATCGTTTGCTTCCGCATTTATTTATTTATTATTGACTCCTGTTATCTTGGATTATGGACATGTTTAGATAGTTTTATTTTGTTCTTGATATCTCTACAGCCGTAATGTGACTGTGGATGGATACTTCCTACCCACAGGTAGCATGGTTGGCTATGTCACGTGCCCATTTTAGCGTACTCTGGGAAGCGGGGCGTGACATGGTTCTTTTGGTATCAGAGACATAGGTTAGTTGGGTTGATTCTTTTTTAGTTGGGTATTGTACCCAATACACGAATCAGAATACCCGTGTTTAGGAAACATGTCCTGCCACTTTGCCGTTTACCATTCTTGAATCACATTCTTCCTGATTATATCTTTTACGATGCGCAAACTTCCTTTGCATATCGACTCGAAAAACCTGATTTCTTGTTATCTCTAGGACTTAGGCGACTTGGGTGGAGTTAAGTAATTGTGGCTATGATAACGCGGCATAGTTACAATGTGGTACTCTATTTAGGTATCTTGGAGTTCTAGCCTTGATCTATATATTTAATCTATCATCATGCTAATGTTGGGTGTTTTGATTTCAGGAATATGGCAGATAAGAATTTGAAGACGTACCAGAGGCGTGTGGACGAAGCCGTCATGCTTGGAGTGATAAGGGGAATGCTAGAGAATCAAAAGAGGCAGACCGAGCTGATCCAGCAGCAAGCAGACTCGTTTCAGGAAGGTTTGCAGATCGTTCAGCAGTCTGTAAACAATGTTGGAGCTAAACCAGTTGACAGAGTAGGGACCGTAGCAGATTTCCGACGTTTGGGTCCGTCTACATTTACTGGTTTGGAGGAGTCGTTGCCAGCAGAGCAGTGGCTAGTTGACACAGAAAACTTGCTTATTGCGGCATAGATTCCAGATGACAAAAGAGTTGATGTGGTACGCATTCAGGTAGTGGACTATGCCCGAGAATGGTGGCTTGTGGAGGAGACCCGCTTGCCTAAGCCGACCAAGTGGGCGGATTTTTCTAAGAGTTTCCTGGAGAAGTTCTTCCCGCGGACTGCGTGGGAGGAAATGGAAGAGAAGTTTATTAGGCTAAGGCAGAATGGAGCACCCGTGGATGTGCATGCAGTAGAATGGACGAGACTCAGCAGATTCGCTGGACCTTTAGTTGCCAACGATACAGACAGGGCACGAAGGTTCATGCGCAGTTTGGATGTGGACATCCAGAGGCAGATTGTCTCCCTGGGTTTGACCACTTTCTCACAGGTTCTTACGGCAGCTCGGGAACAGCAGAGTTTATCTGGGATGAAAGGGAGTTTGCAGCAGACAGAAGTTGCGGCAAGGAAGCCCGCATTTGTACCTAACCGAGCTCATGGTCGCAGAGGTATTCCAGTGGACCGTCGAGGTGTAGCACCCATGAAGAAGCCTGTGATCGTTGATCGAAGAAGGAGCGTAATTTGTGACTGCTGCCGTTTACCTGGGCACGTGCAGAAGGAGTGTCGAAGGAGGCTGGGACTTTGTTTGGTTTATGGAGCGGCTGATCACGCCGTTGGTGCTTGTCCGTCGAAGCTTCATACGAGGGATGATACTCAGAAGCCTCCGCAGAAACCGTTCCAAGGGCAGAAGCAGCTGACTCAAGGAGCTAATCAGGCTCAAGCTTTTACCTTGACAGCTGAGGAAGCTAAGGCGTCGGGAGAAGTCTTTTCAGGTATTCTACTCGTTCATGGTTTTCCCGCTTTGGCATTATTTGATTCTGGTGCATCCCATTGTTTTATGTCATCCAAGTTTATAACTACACACTCGATTGCTTGCACGACCCTGTCTAGTTTCTGGGACATACACACTGGGAATGGGAAAATCATATCTAGTAGGGAGTGTAAAGATTGTACAGTTGTTGTATGCGGACGGGAGCTTTTTGCAGATTTCTTGGTGATTGATACGGGCAGCTACGAAGTCGTCTTGGGAATGGATTTTCTTGGCACTTTCCACACTCACATTGACTGTAGGGCAATGAAAGTAATTTTCCAGATTCCCGGACATCCCGAGTTTACCTTCACCGAAGGAAGCAGTTCTGTCGGGCCAGTCGAGTTTAGGGTTAGGCCGACAAACAATATTCTTGCAGCAATGGAAGTTGATAATGGTGAAGAGCCGGCGGTTGTTCGCAATTTTATGGACGTGTTTGAAGATATATCGGGTTTACCGCCGAAGCGATACGTGGAGTTCGCAATTGATCTTATTCCTGGTGCAGCGCCAGTATCCAAAGCGTATTATCTAATGGCACCAGTAGAGTTGGAAGAAGTTAAGAAACAGGTTGCTGAATTGCTTGAAAAGGGTTGGATTCGAAGCAGTAACTCGCCTTGGGGAGCTCCAGTTCTTCTAGTAAAAAAGAAGGATGGCACAAGAAGGATGTGCATCGACTATCGAGAATTAAACCGGCTGACTATTAAGAACAAGTACCATATCCCTCGCATTGGAGAACTTTTTGAGCAGCTTAGTAGCGCGAGGTTATTCTCGAAGCTAGATTTGCGATCCGGATATCACCAGGTCCGAGTGAAAACAGAAGATATTTTCAAGACGGCGTTTCAAACTCGGTACGGACATTACGAATACTTAGTGATGCCCTTCGGAGTAACGAATGCGCCGGCAGTATTCATGGACTTGATGAACCGAATCTTTTCACCGTTCTTGGATCGGTTCATTATGGTATTCATTGACGATATTCTGGTTTACTCAAAGAGTTTTGAGGAGCATGCTGAGCATTTGAAGATCGCACTGCAGACATTGAGACAGGAGAAGCTTCATGCAAAGATGAGCAAGTGCGAGTTTTGGCTGGAGGAAGTAAAGTTTTTGGGGCATGTTGTATCTGGCGATAGAATTGCCGTCGATCCAGAAAAGATTGCAGCGGTTCGAGATTGACCGATTCCAAAGAATGTTGCGGAGATAAGAAGCTTTCTTGGACTCGCCGGATATTACAGGAGATTTGTGGAGAACTTTGCTCGTCTGGTAGAGCCGTTAACCAAGCTTACGCGCAAGGAGGTACCTTTTGTATGGACGGATAAGTGTGTGTTAGCTTTTGAGACGTTGAAGCAGAAGTTGATAACCGCCCCTATTCTGACCGTGCCAGAAAATTCCGGAGGATTGGTGATTCACAGTGACGCATCTGGGAAAGGATTGGGATGTGTTTTGATGCAGCATGGTAAGGTTGTAACGTACGCATCGAGACAGTTGAAAACCCATGACAAGAATTATCCAACTCATGACTTGGAGCTTGCGGCTGTGATTTTCGCTTTGAAGATTTGGAGACACTACCTTTTGGGCGAAAGAGTCGAAGTCTTTACTGATCATAAGAGCTTGAAGTATGTGTTCACATAGAAGGAGCTTAATATGAGGCAGCGTAGATGGTTGGAGCTGATGGCTGACTACGATCTTGATCTTAAGTACCATCCGAGGAAGGTTAATGTTGTGTCGGATGCGCTTAGTCGGTTACCAGCAATTCAGGTGTTAACTACGCAGAAGGAGATCGTTGCAGATTTTCGAAGATTTGACTTGGAGGTTGTTCTACCGCGTTCTACGGGATAGTTGATGCAGCTGCAAGTACAGTCGTCTTTGATTGAGAATATTAAAGCAGCACAATCGCAGGATCCTAGACTGCAAAAGTTTCAAGAGCAGGTTGAAGCCGGACTACGAACAGATTTACTAATCCACGAAGATGGTTCGTTGAGGTACGGTAGCCGTTTGTGTGTGCCAAAGGGAGATATTCGTGAAGAGCTTTTGAAGGAGGCACACAGTTCAGCTTATTCTGTACATCCAAAAGGCACAAAGATGTACCGAGATATTCGACAGAATTTCTGGTGGGAAGTCATGAAACAGGAGATTGCTCGCTTTGTGGCTAAGTGCTTGGTGTGTCAGCAAGTTAAAGATGAACATCAAAGGGTTGCTGGTTTATTGCAACCACTTCCGATTCCTCAATGGAAGTGGGAACATATAACCAAGGATTTCGTGACGGCTTTACCGCGGAGTCCAAAAGACCGGTTGACCAAGGCAGCTCACTTTATTCCTTTCCGGGTTGGTCAACCAACAGAGACTTTGGCAGAGCGGTACATGCAAGAGATTGTAAGATTGCATAGAGTACCGGTGAGCATCGTGTCCGATCGGGACACTCAATTCCTATCACACTTTTGGTGGAGTTTACAGGAAAGTTTGGGGACTCGATTGAAGTTTAGCACAGCTTATCATCCACAAACTGATGGCCAGTCGGAGAGAACGATCCAAACTCTTGAAGATATGTTGAGGGCATGCATGTTGGATTTCAAGGGTTCTTGGGAGGATCATCTACATTTGGTGGAGTTTTCTTACAACAACAGTTTTCAGGCAACTATCCAGATGGCTCTGTTTGAAGCTTTGTATGGTCGTAAATGCCGTTCACCTGTTTGTTGGGACGATGTCGGTGAACGAAGATTGTTCGGACCGGATTCAGTTGTGCAGACTGTTGAGAAGGTTAACACTATCAGAAATCATATGAAGGCAGCTCAAGACCGACAGAAGAGTTGGGCAGACACGTCAAGAAGACCTCTAGAGTACGCCGTGGGTGATTTGGAATTCTTGAAGATATCACCGACTAGAGGGGTGATTCGTTTTGGGAGTCGAGGAAAGCTTAGTCCTCGATTCGTTGGACCCTTTGAGATCATGGAGCGTGTTGGTGAGGTAGCGTACTGTTTGGCGTTACCGCAGTCCTTGGCAAATGTGCACAATGTGTTTCACGTATCTCAACTATGAAGGTATGTTCGAGATGAAATGCACGTATTGGATCATTCGGAGCTAACAGTACGGGAAGACTTGACTTTTGAGGAGAAACCGGTTGAAATTATGGATCGAAGGGAAAAGGTTCTTAAGAACAAGGTTATCCCCCTTGTGCTTGTTTCTTGGGGTAATCGCTCGCATGGAGAGTCCACTTGGGAACGAGAAGATGAAATCCGGCAGAAATTTCCTCACCTTTTCTTGTAGTTATCCATCTTTGTATTCTTGGAATTTCGAGGACGAAATTCTTTTGTAGTTTGGTATAATGTAACACCCGAGCCCAATGCTACTAATTTCTATTACTTTATGAAGAAAGTGTGACCCTTATTTCATTTATCTTGCTTGTTTGTGGCTTACTGTAAATTTTTACCCGGTAAATTCATTTCTGCATATAACAATTTTTGGCATCTAAAATAAAATTAAAAATATCTAGCTTGGCCTACTTGACACCCCTAACCCCGTTGTAGCGTCCGTGCATAGTGTTCTCGTCCCGTTCAGTGAAACGGGCGAGTTTGGACGGCTACACGCACGTACGTGTGTCCGTTTTGGGGGTACGCTTTTTGATCAAAAAACACTTCATTTTAAAATTTGGATCCCGCTTAAAATCCTATTATTTCAATTTCAAATTTTTGGACCCGACCCGGGCACGATTTGGAAATGTTTTATTTTGCGCCAAAATCCCAAAATTTTAATATTTCGTATATTCAATTTTCCTTTAACAAACCTATATATATTCTAACTGAATAATATTTCTAAAATATTTTAAATCTTTTAAATAAATCTCTCCACCAATCACAGCCTTCATAATCTTTACCGCGGGCCCCACCTCCTCTCTCCACTTCTCTCTCTCTCTCTCTCTCTCCCCCTCACCGTCTCTCTCTCTCTCTCTCATTATATCCCTCTCTCTCTCTCTCTCTAACTTTATTCCTCTCTCTCTCTTCTATATAAACTTTCCCTCCTCCTTCATTTTAAAAGAAAACCCAGAGAACCCATCACGAGCCCCTCGCGCAAACCTTAGCCGTACCCTCGCCGCCGCAGCCCCAACGCCGGCACCACCGTCGCTGCGCCCTCGCCTACTCGGCCTCATCCTCACCTCACCAAGCCCCTCTTCCTCCATTCCTCGTGTTCCCAGCCACCTGCATGTAAGTCCACGTTGCCCACCCCGGTGCTTACGGGGAGGCGGAAAACATAATAAAAATCGGATTTTTAATGACTTAGGCAACATGGACCTTGACTTGGAGGATCTTTGCTAAACTAAAACTAGCTAAAGAAAACTAACAACTAGTTAAGTTGTAGAAAGGTTATACCTTGAGCTCGAACTCCTTCTCGCCTTGCTCGTCGGAATGGTTGAAAGGCCTCACCTTGCTAGTCTTCTTCCGTCAAAGAAGGATCCACCCGAAAGCCTCGACCTTTAGCTTCAACTCCAAGCTAGGAGTAACTAGAGTGCAAGAAATGCTAAGACTTGAACCCTAGAAGTGAGTAGAGAAGATCAAGTGAAGGTTTTTCTCAAGCTTTTTATGTTTCTCAACACATGAGAGGGAGAGAGCTTGAGGGAGAGGATGAGCAAGAGAGAGAAAAGATATGATAGAATGAATTATTATTGAGCCATTCTCACTAATATGTGTGTGTTATTTTAATTAATTAATTAGCAAGAAAATTGTCATGGTTTAATCAAGAGGTGACCATTATCATTTCATTATTAATGCAAATTGCAAGGATCAAAGAGCATCTTCCAAATGAAATGATCATGGTCAACTTTACAACATGGTCAACAAGTCAATGAAGTCAAAATGTCAACAACAACAACCATGCACAATAATTAAGCTAATTATTAATTAACAATAATACACACAAAAACAATAGGGTTAATAAAATGACAATAGTCATTAACCCTAAACAAGGTCCTCTCCTTCAATCTCAAGCAACTGTGCATACGCACCCGCATTCGTGATCCGAGGAACACGAACACACTGAGAAAAACCAATCTCAAAACATATACTAGGATCCGGCTTAAACCAAAGCCCGCTAGTATAAACTGTCCGGACAGCAAACGTGCACAAGTGCGTGGATGCGAACGAACCCTGTCGCAAAACCATGCGACCTCTACTCGTTTTGCCTAAAGGCGAATAGCTCTCTGTGTGGGACTCTAAAGACTCGACACTACGCTGGCAGTGGGTTTAACCACAGACCGCAAGCGGCACTAGCTGTACGTAACGGTCCCCAGGTAGATGTCGATAAGAAGACTGACGAGGTGAACCCTATCTGCACTCCTACTGAGCCTGTATGTGACAGTCTCCGTACAGTCCGGTCGGTTCGTCTGATACATCGCATGGCGGGCCTAGGGGGGCGGTGAACGTCAGTCACCTAATAGCGGTACAAGTCGTGTCGGAGTGTAGCCCAGAACACCCTGAGATAACACTGGAAGCCTACCAGTATATCTCGCTTGCCCTGGCCAGGGACTACTCGTGTAATGGCTCTCCTGGACACAGCGCGATGTCAACCCCCAATACCGGGAGAGACGAATCCTGTCTAACCGTCACTGCCTCCAAGTGCTTCGGGACTGCACCCAAAAACTACCTGTTTGCACGACTCCTCTGAGCCGTGGTAGGGTAGTAATCAAAGTGCAGTGGGAACACACTCGAGGCGAAGTGACAGTGTCAAGTCAGCGGACTAAGTTGTACTCATGTCACCTGGGAACTGATAACTGACGATAGGTATATTGCCAACCAACAGTTCCCGTCGAGTCCTGTCCAGTGTACTCGTAACCTAACGAGCACCCGCATACTATCTCAAGTACGACGTACTAACGGCTGTGGGACAGACCGTCTCCCACACTGGGATGAGAAGCGCATACGCTAGTCTACTCCGGAGTATCGATGCCCTGTCTCGATAGTCCAACGACCAGGGACCTGTATAAGGATGTGCTTATAGATTACCCAGCTCCCACGAGTGCGAGCGCCATCACAACGCTGGTAATCAAGCAAAGATCCTAAGGGCTCTACTAATATGTATACCTGCAATATGCTAAAAGAAACACATGCACATATTAAAGCAGAGACAAACCAAGTAGCATACTACCATTTCGAGCAAGATTGTATATACAACTGTGAATATCCCAAGCTTCCATTAAGTAATATACAAACTAGTATGATACAGTAATGGCCTCTAGGGCATATACACTAACAATCTCCCACTTGCACTAAGGCCATGTACTGGCGTATCGAAGACCTATCATCTCGATCAGCCGCTCGAACTGAGTCTGGGGCAAGGCCTTGGTGAATGGATCTGCTGTGTTATCCTCTGATGCAACTCTCCGGACCTCGATCTCCTGGCGATCCACAATCTCCCTGATCAGGTGATACCGCCTTAAGATGTGTCTGGATTTCTGATGGGACCTGGGTTCCTTCGCTAAAGCTATAGCCCCGTTGTTGTCGCAATACAGAGGTATTGGGTCAACAATGGATGGAACCACCTGAAGTTCTTTCAAGAACTTCCTCATCCAGACAGCTTCTTTTGCGGCATCAGATGCAGCGATGTATTCCGCTTCCATAGTCGAGTCAGCAACGGTTTCCTGTTTGGAGCTCTTCCAACACACCGCCCCTCCATTGAGGGTAAAGACAAAACCCGACATGGACTTGGAATCATCCTTGTCACTCTGGAAGCTGGAGTCAGCAAAGGCCTCAATCTGCAGGTCTTTTCCGCCATACACCAAGAACATCTCCTTAGTCCTTCTCAGGTACTTGAGAATGTTCTTTACTGCTATCCAATGTTTCTCCCCAGGGTTTGACTGATACCTGCTTACCACACTCAGTGCATAAGCCACATCCGGTCTGGTACACAACATCGCATACATTATAGAGCCTACCGCAGAAGCGTAGGGTATAATAGACATGCGATCCCTCTCCAAATCAGTCTTGGGAGACATCTCTTTGGAGAGGGTGATCCCGTGACAAGCCGGTAGATTACCGCGCTTGGAATCTTCCATACTGAATCTCTTCAGTATGGTGTCGATGTACCTGGACTGTGAGAGTCCTAATATCCTCTTGGATCTGTCACGGTATATCCGGATACCCAGAATGTATGAGGCATCACCCAGGTCTTTCATGGAGAACCTGTGTGACAAGAACCCCTTAACAGATTGTAGCATAGGAATGTCATTTCCTATTAAGAGAATGTCATCCACGTATAAAACGAGGAATACTACAGTTCTCGCTACAAATCTACAATAGATGCATGGTTCATCTGGATTTTTGATAAAGCCAAATTCTTTGACCGTCTCATCAAAGCAGATGTTCCAACTCCGCGATGCCTGCTTTAGTCCATAGATGGACTTGAGCAACTTGCACACCTTCCCGCTGCTCCCACCCTGAATGAAACCATCTGGCTGGTCCATATAGACACACTCCTCTAAATGACCATTTAGAAAAGCTGTCTTTACGTCCATCTGCCAAATCTCATAATCGTGGAAAGCAGCGATGGCAAGAAGGATCCGAATGGATTTCAGCATAGCTACTGGGAAAAAGGTTTCGTCATAGTCCAAACCAGGTCGCTGACGAAAACCCTTTGCTACCAGTCTAGCTTTATAGGTCTCAACCTGTCCATCTACACCAATCTTCCTTTTGAAGATCCACTTGCATCCTACGGGTTTTACCCCGTCTGGAGCAATGTCCAACGTCCATACTTTGTTAGTGTACATGGACTCCATCTCGGTCCGCATTGCATCCAGCCATTTTACCGAGTCGACGCTCTGAATGGCTTGCTGGAAGCTAGTAGGCTCATCACAATCTAGGATGCAGTCCTCTCTATCCCCGTCAATGAGAAAACCGTAGTATCTCTCGGGTGGATGAGACTGCCTACTACTCCTGCGGAGTGGCATAGGAATGTCCTGTTCTTTCGAACCATCTGGTTCCTCTAAGCTTTCAGTAATGGTTTGTGGTTCTGGAATTTCTTCCAGTTCTACTGCGCTCCCGCTTATCTGATTTTCTAAAAACTCAGTTTCCAAGAAGCGGGCATGACGAGAAACAAGGACTTTTTGCTCCTCTGCGTAATAGAAGAGATACCCCTTGGAGTTCTTTGGGTATCCCACAAACTTGCACTGCACTGAGCGTGCCTCGAGCATGTCCGCATGCTGCTTTTTTACAAAAGCTGGACATCCCCATGTCTTAAAGGATTTAAGATAGGGTTTCTTCCCACTCCACATTTGATATGGTGTGGTAGGCACTGTTTTAGTAGGAACTTGGTTCAAGAGATGTGCAGCTGTTTCCAGTGCATAACCCCAGAAAGATCGCGGTAACTCAGCCTTACTCATCATGGACCGTACCATATCCAATAGGGTTCGGTTCCGTCTCTCCGATACACCGTTGTGTTGCGGAGTGTATGGAGGAGTAAGCTGAGAGAGAATTCCATTCTCTTTTAAATAATTCAGGAACTCGGCACTTAAGTATTCTCCACCTCGATCCGATCTTAGAATCTTGATACTTTTGCCGGTCTGTTTCTCCACTTCATTCTTATATTCCTGGAACTTTTCAAAGGCCTCGGACTTATGTTTCATTAAGAAGACATAACTGTTCCTTGAAAAATCATCCGTAAAAGTAATGAAGTAAGAGTAACCGCTTTGCGCATGTGTAGACATTGGACCGCACACGTCACTGTGTACGAGTCCCAAGAGCTCGCTCGCCCTTTCTCCGTGTCCAGTGAACGGAGCCTTTGTCATCTTTCCCATCAGACAAGATTCACAAGTGGCATAAGACTGATACTCGAACGGATCCAAGTATCCTTCTTTATGTAACTTAGTCAACCGTGTCTCAATGATGTGACCCAGTCTACAATGCCATAAGAAAGCCTGATTAATATCTGGAGACTTTCTTTTGTGTGTATTCTGGATATTGAAAACCTGTGGTTGGTTTAAAACGTAAATACCGTTGTTTAATGCACCTGACCCAATCAAAACTTGATTAAGGTGAATGTTCACTACATTACTTACAAATGCAAATTCATAACCTTCTTTAGATAATAAAGATACAGATATGATATTACAGGTTGCATTTGGTACATAATAACAACTACGCAAAACCAAAAAGTGTCCATCAGATAATCCCAGGTGATAGTCCCCCACGGCCTCTGCATCCATGCTAGCACCGTTTGCAACTCTGAGGGTCATGTCACCTGCCTTCAAAACTCTACGCTTTCTCAATGCCTGCAAAGAATTACAGATATGAGATCCTGATCCGGTATCCAATACCCAGGATGTAGAGTTTATTGATAGACAGTTTTCAATAACATACACACCTGAAGCTGAAGCTGCAACTCGCTTCAAATCCTGTGTTCTGGCTTTCCAAGCCTGGCAATCTTGTTTCCAGTGACCACTTTTGTGACAATAGAAGCATTCTTCCTTCTCCACCATCTTCCCCGCTACTTTTGTTGCTTTACCCTTTCCCTTCGTATCCACTTTACCGACACCGCCTCTTGGTTTGGCGGGGGCTTTCTTCTTCTTGCCCTTGGCTTTCGCCCTGGACCTAGAAGAGGAAGATCCTCCTACAAACAAAGTGGATGCCTCCCTACCCTTCTGTAGGGTGCCCTCAGCAGTCCTCAACATGTTCAGAAGTTCGGCAAGTTCAACCTCCTTTCCTTGCATGTTGAAGTTAAGAACGAACTGGGCGTAAGTGGAAGGAAGGGACTGGAGAATCAAATCGGTATAGAGTTCATTCTCCAACGTGGTCCCTAGGTCCGCGAGCTCCTCTATGTAGCCGATCATCTTAAGCACGTGGTCCGCTACCGATGATCCGACGGCCAACCTTGCCGAAAAAAGCTTCTTCGACACTTCGTATCTAGCGATACGAGACTGCTCCCCATATAGTTCTTTTGTATGGAGAAATATGGACTCCAGGTCCATATTCTCGTGCCTCCTCTGATGTTCGTTGTCCATCGAGGCTAGTACGAGGCATCTGGCCCTCGCGCAATCTATCTCCCATGTCTTACGGATTTCTACATCCGCGACGCTGGAGGTGGGACCTGGGACAGGGGGAGCTTTGGTGGTAAGTATATACCCCAGCTTGTCATAAGTGATAGCCATCTTGACATTCCTGAGCCAATCTTTGTAGTTTGGCCCTGTCAATATATTTTTATCTAACAGTAACTTAAGTCCGGTCATGTTGAATGGTCGCTGCAATTAGGAGAGAGAAAAGAAACACTTTAGCATGATGCTCTTGCAAGTTTAGAGTGGTTTTTAGTTTGTCTAAACTGGATGGCTCCCACTGTTTCTCGAATCCCTTCTCAAACCATAAAGAAAAGGATTAGCCGGGATCATTCCCACCGTACAATACTTGCTTAACCGTTCAGCCAGGCCAGTGTCGGTACTTCGAGGGAGGTTTTCCAACGCTTTCGCGAAGTTCCTTAATTAAATAACCTCCTTTCCCTGTGGGCGTAGCCCCGCTAACACCTTTCTAAGCACCTACTAGGTTTATAGCATTGATCGTTAAGTGAGAGTTTTCCCGAGGAGTAGCATATACTCACAGTAGGATCGGGATCCAAATATCATTGCGTGACGAAACTGAAGGAATCCTACCAGAATCACCACACTCCAAATGGTATGCAAATCTAGCAAGTTTCAGTACTTATGAAACTCCCGATGTGGATTTTTGCCCCATGCTCTTATGACCTTGACTAAGGCCAACAAATCATAAGTCACATGTCAAGTTCTATCCGTCATTATCCAGGTTAATTTGAACCCACCCGTATCCACCCTTGACTATGGCCAACAAGGCAATACGACTGTCTCAAACCAACGCATTCTATCTATGCAACATATGAATACCCACCAGCTACCAAACACTGTGCCTTGACTAAGGCCAACAAACACAGCTTGAATACCGTTGAATATTCATATGAAACGACGGAGGGCTACGGATGGTTTTGGCGAAACCGTGAACGTAGTGAATTTGATATAATCGATGGAACGAGATAGCTTTTAAAAGGAGTGGTTCATGCTCCGCGTTTAAAAGTTTAGTTTTGAAAAGAACCGAGTGGTTTTCAAAGTGTTCCATTCGACTTTTACTTGGTTTATTTCTTGCATTAGTTCTTTTAATGCGTCCCATCATTTAATCCTACCATTGCAGAAAACAACCAAAATATGACGTATGCTTATGCCATTCGCATTCGCCACGGGGCCCCGTCATCACCCGTTAGGTTACTTAACTAACGACAGAGCGGGGGCTGGGCTAGCGCGGCTGTAAAACATAAGCAACGCCTAAATAGTTATTATATAAATATATAGCAATGATAGACATTACAGATCACAGATGAATACATTGGATATACTAGGAATCCGCAATGCGTTCGAGCCTGCAACGCAAAGCGGATTACACGGTCGCGGTGAATAGCCAATACCCCACCCAAGACCCCTACGGGTGCGGCAAACTACCCGCCAAGCACCCGAAGCGAAGCAACCTCCCTCACCACCGTGAGTAGGCCACTCGGCACTTCGAGTACCCGGTAGTTTGTGCACCCCCTCTATGGGTCTATCCTAGGAGCAAAAACAGTAAAAAGAATTATACAATGACGGCTACAACCCCGACCCGGTTGTGCGGCCATACAAAGAATATTATTACATCAATTTACATGTTACAAATGAATGAAAGAAAAACAACGCTCATCTCACATCCACCTCGGCCATTCACCCGCGACAATCCAATCCATTCATATCCACAAACCAATAACAATCACAGATCATGTATAACCCCGACTAATCGTCTTATAGCGATTAGCCGACGTTCAATACATGCAAGCATTACAGATATAACCGATGTAGTTAAAGTGTAGTGAAGTTCCGAAAAATACGGATTTATAGGCCCCCAAAAGTAAATTTTAGTTCTGGAAAATCTGGGCATATATTATATATCCTAAAAATCCCAAAATCAACACAGACAGACACTGCACGAAAAACGATGCAGAGAAGACATCGAACCGCGGCGCTTCCGCGGCACGAGCCTACCTCGTGCGGCGGAAGGGCGGCGGTTTGAATGAATCTCTGTGTCGTTTTTCATGGGTGTTCATAAAAAACCCTGAGATGAATTTACAAGTATAAAGTTTTCTATTTTGAGCAGAAAAAAATTCAACAGAAACTAGGGTTTTTCAAAAGTTCGGTTTTTGGATTTTCGGTTTCGAAACTTCGTTACACTTCACTACTTAGCTAGTTTGAGTTTAGTTAGGCTCTGATACCACTGTAAGTCCACGTTGCCCACCCCGGTGCTTACGGGAAGGCGGAAAACATAATAAAAATCGGATTTTTAATGACTTAGGCAACATGGACCTTGACTTGGAGGATCTTTGCTAAACTAAAACTAGCTAAAGAAAACTAACAACTAGTTAAGTTGTAGAAAGGTTATACCTTGAGCTCGAACTCCTTCTCGCCTTGCTCGTCGGAATGGTTGAAAGGCCTCACCTTGCTAGTCTTCTTCCGTCAAAGAAGGATCCACCCGAAAGCCTCGACCTTTAGCTTCAACTCCAAGCTAGGAGTAACTAGAGTGCAAGAAATGCTAAGACTTGAACCCTAGAAGTGAGTAGAGAAGATCAAGTGAAGGTTTTTCTCAAGCTTTTTATGTTTCTCAACACATGAGAGGGAGAGAGCTTGAGGGAGAGGATGAGCAAGAGAGAGAAAAGATATGATAGAATGAATTATTAGTGAGCCATTCTCACTAATATGTGTGTGTTATTTTAATTAATTAATTAGCAAGAAAATTGTCATGGTTTAATCAAGAGGTGACCATTATCATTTCATTATTAATGCAAATTGCAAGGATCAAAGAGCATCTTCCAAATGAAATGATCATGGTCAACTTTTCAACATGGTCAACAAGTCAATGAAGTCAAAATGTCAACAACAACAACCATGCACAATAATTAAGCTAATTATTAATTAACAATAATACACACAAAAACAATAGGGTTAATAAAATGACAATAGTCATTAACCCTAAACAAGGTCCTCTCCCTCAATCTCAAGCAACTGTGCATACGCACCCGCATTCGTGATCCGAGGAACACGAACACACTGAGAAAAACCAATCTCAAAACATATACTAGAATCCGGCTTAAACCAAAGCCCGCTAGTATAAACTGTCCGGACAGCAAACGTGCACAAGTGCGCGGATGCGAACGAACCCTGTCGCAAAACCATGCGACCTCTACTCGTTTTGCCTAAAGGCGAATAGCTCTCTGTGTGGGACTCTAAAGACTCGACACTACGCTGGCAGTGGGTTTAACCACAGACCGCAAGCGGCACTAGCTGTACGTAACGGTCCCCAGGTAGATGTCGATAAGAAGACTGACGAGGTGAACCCCATCTGCACTCCTACTGAGCCTGTATGTGACAGTCTCCGTACAGTCCGGTCTGTTCGTCTGATACATCGCATGGCGGGCCTAGGGGGGCGGTGAACGTTAGTCCCCTAATAGCGGTACAAGTCGTGTCGGAGTGTAGCCCAGAACACCCTGAGATAACACTGGAAGCCTACCAGTATATCTCGCTTGCCCTGGCCAGGGACTACTCGTGTAATGGCTCTCCTGGACACAGCGCGATGTCAACCCCCAATACCGGGAGAGACGAATCCTGTCTAACCGTCACTGCCTCCAAGTGCTTCGGGACTGCACCCAAAAACTACCTATTTGCACGACTCCTCTGAGCCGTGGTAGGGTAGTAATCAAAGTGCAGTGGGAACACACTCGAGGCGAAGTGACAGTGTCAAGTCAGTGGACTAAGCTGTACTCATGTCACCTGGGAACTGATAACTGACGATAGGTATATTACCAACCAACAGTTCCCGTCGAGTCCTGTCCAGTGTACTCGTAACCTAACGAGCACCCGCATACTATCTCAAGTACGACGTACTAACGGCTGTGGGACAGACCGTCTCCCACACTGGGATGAGAAGCGCATACGCTAGTCTACTCCGGAGTATCGATGCCCTGTCTCGATAGTCCAACGACCAGGGACCTGTATAAGGATGTGCTTATAGATTACCCAGCTCCCACGAGTGCGAGCGCCATCACAACGCTGGTAATCAAGCAAAGATCCTAAGGGCTCTACTAATATGTATACCTGCAATATGCTAAAAGAAACACATGCACATATTAAAGCAGAGACAAACCAAGTAGCATACTACCATTTCGAGCAAGATTGTATATACAACTGTGAATATCCCAAGCTTCCATTAAGTAATATACAAACTAGTATGATACAGTAATGGCCTCTAGGGCATATACACTAACACTGCACACCCCGCCGCGGCCGCCTGCAGTTCCCTGCACGCATCTGCGTCGCCGGAGTCGCCGCCGGTGACCTCTTTCCCGTAGCCCCGACCCTCGCGCACACTCCTCGTTGAGTTCCACCTCCCTTCCTCTCTTCCTTCTTCTTTCTAACACGATTCTTGATCGGCAGATCTCCTCACGGTCACTGTAGGCCACCGCCAGAGCCGTCGACCTCGTCGTCGTTCCGTCTCCTCTATGTAATCATAGAGTAGAACCTTATAAGCCTCCTCTTCTTCTTCTTTAGTTTCCCTTCATTTCTTGTTGCATAGTCTTCTTGACATTCACTGTTTACATTTTCGCCGGAATCCGACGATGCCGACGACGTGATCCGACGTTCCAGCGAGGTACCCCGACCCGTGTGGTTCCACTGTTCATTGTTTGGGTTCAATCCGTGAACCGTGCGCCCGTCGCGAGTTTCCCCGCCGACATTATCGTTCCGTTTTTCCCGGTTCGCGACCCGTCGAGGCAAGTACCCCTTGCTACATGCTATACAATATTTACATATATATTATGACACCCTAAACCTGTAAATTTAACTTGGTATGATCATTTCTCATTTTCGGGTACAATATTGCATTATATCATTTTACTGTTAAACTTGGAACCTACTGTTGCAAATTGAACCTAATAACCATATTTACCTGTTTAATCACATTTTTAATGTTAACGTAGCTTATGGCATTTATCCCTGTAGTTCTGTTCCATTCGGACACTCGTATGCATTTATCCTGAAATAGCCGTACTGAACCGTTACATAAATCATTGCACCTCTAAGGGTTCTTAAACCTGTTAGCATGACTAAACGGCTATACTTGTCTTACTGCACTCTTGTAATCATCTCTGTGACAAATTTGATAACTGTATTGCAAATTGAATGAAACTGCCTATTACTTAATTCATTGCTTATCTCATGTTGTTGATACCCATGCTAGATTATATAACTGATTGTGAGCACACCTACGATATTGTTTACATCTTGACCTGACTTGCTATATATATATATATATAAATATATTGATATACCTGACTGTAAGTCCACGTTGCCCACCCTGGTGCTTGCGGGGAGGCGGAAAACGGAATAAAAATAGGATTTTTATGAGCTTAGGCAACATGGACTACACTATGAAGGATCTTTGCTAAACAAAAACAAGCTAAAGCTAACTCGAAACTAGCTAAGTGCTAGAAAGGTTATACCTTGGGCTTTATGTCCTTCTCTCCTTACTCCTTGGAGTGGTGGAAGGAGGTCACCTTGGTCGTCTTCTCACGTCGAAAAAAGATCCACCCGAAAGCCTCAACCTTTGGCATCAACTCCAAGTTAGAAGTAACTAGGGTGCAAGAAGTGCTAATCCTTGATCCCTAGATGAGAGTAGAGATTATCAAGAGAAGGTTTTTCTCAAGCTCAAGTGTTTCTCAATACATGAGAGGGGATAGCTTGAGGGAGAGGAAGAACAAGAGAGAGAAAGGAAATGATAGAATGAGAATAATGTGAACCATTCTCACTAATATGTGTATATTATTTTAATTAGATAATTAGCTAGATAATTGTCATGGTTAATCAAGACATGACCATTATCATTTCATTTTTATTGCAAATTGCAAGGATCAAAAAGTATCTTCCAAATGAAATGATGATGGTCAAAGTGTCAACCAAGGTCAACAAGTCAAGGAGGTCAAATGGTCAACAACTATAACCATGCACAATTATAAAACTAATTATCAATTAACCATAATACACACATAAGCATTAGGGTTAATAAAAATGACAATGGTTATTAACCCTAATCAAAGTCCTCTCCCTCTGTCTTAAGCAACTGTGCATACGCACCCGTATTTGTGATCCGAGGAACACGAACACAAAGAGAAAAACCAATCACAAATCATATACTAGGATCTGGCTTAAACCAAAGCCCGCTAGTATAAACTGTCCGGACAGCAAACGTGCACAAGTGCGCGGATGTGAACGAACCCTGTCGCAAAATCATGCGACCTCTACTCATTTTGCCTAAAGGCGAATAGCTCTCTGTGTGGGACTCTAAAGACTCGACACTACGCTGGCAGTGGGTTTAACCACAGACCGCAAGCGGCACTAGCTGTACGTAACGGTCCCCAGGTAGATGTCGATAAGAAGACTGACGAGGTGAACCCCATCTGAACTACTACTGAGCCTGTATGTGACAATCTCTGTACAGTCCGGTCTGTTCGTCTGATACATCGCATGGCGGGCCTAGGGGGGCGGTGAACGTCAGTCCCCTAATAGCGGTACAAGTCGTGTCGGAGTGTAGCCCAGAACACCCTGAGATAACACTGGAAACCTACCAGTATATCTCGCTTGCCCTGGCCAGGGACTACTCGTGTAATGGCTCTCCTGGACACAGCGCGATGTCAACCCCCAATACCGGGAGAGACGAATCCTGTCTAACCGTCACTGCCTCCAAGTGATTCGGGACTGCACCCAAAAACTACCTGTTTGCACGACTCCTTTGAGCCGTGGTAGGGTAGTAATCAAAGTGCAGTGGGAACACACTCGAGGCGAAGTGACAGTGTCAAGTCAGCGGACTAAGCTGTACTCATGTCACCTGGGAACTGATAACTGACGATAGGTATAATACCAACCAACAGTCCCCGACGAGTCCTGTCCAGTGTACTCGTAACCTAACGAGCAGCCGCATACTATCTCAAGTATGACGTACTGACGACTGTGGGACAGACCGTCTCCTACACTGGGATGAGAAGCTCATACGCTAGTTTACTCCGGAGTATCGATGCCCTGTCTCGATAGTCCAACGACTAGGGACCTGTATAGGGATGTGCTTATAGATCACCCAGCTCCCACGAGTGTGAGCGCCATCACAACGCTGGTAATCAAGCAAAGATCTTAAGGGCTCTACTAATATGTATAACAGTAATATACTAAGAGAAACACATGCACATATTAAAGCAGAGACAAACTAAGTAGCATACTACCATTTCGAGCAAGATTGTATATACAATTGTGAATATCCCAAGCTTCCATCAAGTAATATACAAACTAGTATGATACAGTAATGGCCTCTAGGGCATATACACTAACAATCTCCCACTTGCACTAAGGCCATGTACTGGCGTATCGAAGACCTATCATCTCGATCAGCTGCTCGAACTGAGTCTGGGGCAAGGCCTTGGTGAATGGATCTGCTGTGTTATCTTCTGATGTAACTCTCCGGACCTCGATCTCCTGGCGATCCACGATCTCCCTGATCAGGTGATACCGCCTCAAGATGTGTCTGGATTTCTGATGGGACCTGGGTTCCTTCGCTAAAGCTATAGCCCCGTTGTTGTTGCAATACAGAGGTATTGGGTCAACAATGGACGGAACCACCTGAAGTTCTTTCAAGAACTTCCTCATCCAGACAGCTTCTTTTGCGGCATCAGATGCAGCGATGCATTCCGCTTCCATAGTCGAGTCAGCAACGGTTTCCTGTTTGGAGCTCTTCCAACACACCGCCCCTCCATTGAGGGTGAAGACAAAACCCGACATGGATTTGGAATCATCCTTGTCACTCTGGAAGCTGGAGTCAGCAAAGGCCTCAATCTGGAGGTCTTTTCCGCCATACACCAAGAACATCTCCTTAGTCCTTCTCAGGTACTTGAGAATGTTCTTTACTGCTATCCAATGTTTCTCCCCAGGGTTTGACTGATACCTGCTTACCACACTCAGTGCATAAGCCACATCCGGTCTGGTACACAACATCGCATACATTATAGAGCCTACCGCAGAAGCGTAGTGTATAATAGACATGCGATCCCTCTCCAAATCAGTCTTGGGAGACATCTCTTTGGAGAGGGTGATCCCGTGACAAGCCGGTAGATTACCGCGCTTGGAATCTTCCATACTGAATCTCTTCAGTATGGTGTCGATGTACCTGGACTGCGAAAGTCCTAATATCCTCTTGGATCTGTCACGGTAGATCCGGATACCCAGAATGTATGAGGCATCACCCAGGTCTTTCATGGAGAACCTGTGTGACAAGAACCCCTTGACAGATTGTAGCTTAGGAATGTCATTTCCTATTAAGAGAATGTCATCCACGTATAAAACGAGGAATACTACAGTTCTCGCTACAAATTTACAATAGATGCATGGTTCATCTGGATTTTTGATAAAGCCAAATTCCTTGACCGTCTCATCAAAACAGATGTTCCAACTCCGCGATGCCTGCTTTAGTCCATAAATGGACTTAAGCAACTTGCACACCTTTCCGCTGCTCCCACTCTGAATGAAACCCTCTGGCTGATCCATATAGACACACTTCTCTAAATGTCCATTTAGAAAAGCTGTCTTTACGTCCATCTGCCAAATCTCATAATCGTGGATGGCAGCAATGGAAAGAAGGATCCGAATGGATTTCATCATAGCTACTGGAGAAAAAGTTTCGTCATAGTCCAAACCAGGTCACTGACGAAAACCCTTTGCAACCAGTCTAGCTTTATAGGTCTCAACCTGTCCATCTACACCAATCTTCCTTTTGAAGATCCACTTGCATCCTACGGGTTTTACCCCATCTGGAGCAATGTCCAACGTCCATACTTTGTTGGTGTACATGGACTCCATTTCGGTCCGCATAGCATCCAGCCATTTTACCGAGTCGACGCTCTGAATGGCTTGCAGGAAGCTAGTAGGCTCATCATAATCTATGATGCAATCCTCTCTATCCGCGTCAATGAGAAAACCGTATTATCTCTCGGGCGGATGAGACTGCCTACTACTCCTGCGGAGTGGCGTGGGAATGTCTTGATCTTTCGAACCCTCTGGTTCTACTAAGCTTTCAGTAATAGCTCGTGGTTCTGGAATTTCTTCCAGTTCTATTGCGCTCCCACTTAATTCTTTTTCTATGAACTGGTGTTCTAGAAAGTGGGCATGGCGAGAAACAAATACCTTTTGTTCCTCTTCGCAATAGAAGAAATATCCCTTAGAGTTCTTTGGATATCCCACAAACTTGCACTGTACCGAGCGTGCCTCGAGCTTGTCCGCATGCTGCTTTTTTACAAAAGCTGGACATCCTCATGTCTTAATATGATTAAGATAGGGTCTCTTACCACACCACATCTGATATGGTGTAGTAGGCACAGTCTTAGTTGGAACCCGGTTCAAAAGGTATGCAGCTGATTCTAGCGCATATCCCCAGAACGATCGCGGCAACTCAGCGTTACTCATCATGGACCGTACCATATCCAATAGGGTTCGGTTCCGTCTCTCCGATACACCGTTATGTTGCAGAGTGTATGGAGGAGTAAGCTGAGAGAGAATTCCATTCTCTTTTAAGTAACCCAGGAACTCGGCACTCAAGTATTCACCACCTCGATCAGATCTCAGTGCCTTGATACTTTTACCTGTTTGTTTTTCTACTTCATTCTTATATTCCTGGAATTTTTCAAAAGCCTCGGATTTATGTTTCATTAAGAAGATATAACCGTACCTTGAAAAGTCATCCGTAAAAGTAATGAAGTAAGAATAACCGCTTCGCGCATGTGTAGACATTGGACCGCACACGTCGCTGTGTACGAGTCCCAAGAGCTCGCTCGCTCTTACTCCTTGTCCAGTGAACGGAGTCTTTGTCATCTTTCCTTTGAGACAGGATTGACAAGTTGCATACGATTAATATTTGAACAGATCCAAATATCCTTCTGTGTGTAACTTAGTCAACCTTCTCTCATTGATGTGACCCAGTCTACAATGCCATAAGAAAGTTTTATTGATTTCTGGAGACTTTGTTTTGTGTGTATTCTGGACATTGAAAATCTGTGGTTGGTTTAATACGTATATGCCGTTGTTCAATGTACCTGACCCAATCAAAACTTGATTAAGGTGAATGTTCACTACATTACTTACAAATGCAAATTCATAACCTTCTTTAGATAATAAAGATACAGAAATGATATTACAGGTTGCATTTGGTACATAATAACAACTACGCAAAACTAAAAAGTGTCCATCCGACAATCCCAGGTGATAGTCCCCTACGGCCTCAGCATCCATGCTAGCACCGTTTGCAACTCTGAGGGTCATGTCACCTGCTTTCAAAACTCTACGCTTTCTCAACGCCTGCAAAGAATTACAGATATGAGATCCTGATCCGGTATCCAATACCCAGGAAGTAGAGTTTATTGATAGACAGTTTTCAATAACATACACACCTGAAGTTGAAGCTGCAACTCGCTTCAAATCCTGTGTTCTGGCTTTCCAAGCCTTGCAATCCTGTTTCCAGTGACCACTTTTGTGACAATAGAAGCATTCTTCCTTCCCCACCAGCTTTCCTGCTATCTTTGTTGCTTTTCCTTTTCCCTTCGTATCCACTTTACCGACACCGCCTCTTGGTTTGGTGGGGGCTTTCTTCTTCTTACCCTTGGCTTTCGCCCTGGATCTAGAAGAGGAAGATCCTCCTACAAACAAAGTGGATGTCTCCGTACCTTTCTGTAGGGTGCCCTCAGCACTCCTTAACATGTTCAGAAGTTCGGAAAGTTCAACCTCCTTTCCTTGCATGTTGAAGTTAAGAATAAACTGGGCGTAAGTGGAAGGAAGGGACTGGAGAATCAAATCAGTATAGAGTTCATTCTCCAACGTGGTCCCAAGGTCCGCGAGCTCCTCTATGTAGCCAATCATCTTAAGCACGTGTTCCGCTACCGATGATCCGACGGCCAACCTTGCCGAAAACAACTTCTTCGACACTTCGTATCTTGCGATACGAGACTGCTCTCCATACAGTTCTTTTGTATGAAGAAATATGGACTCCAGGTCCATATTCTCGTGCCTCCTCTGATGTTCGCTGTCCATCGAGGCTAGTACGAGGCATTTGGCCTTCGTGCAATCTATTTCCTAGGTCTTATAGATTTCCCTATCTACGACACTGGTTTTGGGACCTGGGACAGGGAGAGCTTTAGTGGTAAGGACATACCCCAACTTGTCGTAAGTGATTGCCATCTTGACATTCCTGAGCCAATCTTTGTAGTTTGGCCCTGTCAATATGTTTTAATCTAGTAATAACTTAAGTCCGGTCATGTTGAATGGTCGTTGCAATTAGGAGAGAGAAAAGAAATACTTTAGCATGATGCTCTTGAAAGTTTAGAGTGGTTTTTAATTTGTCTAAACTGGATGACTCCCACTGTCTCTCGAATCCCTTCTCAAACCGTAAAGAAAAGATTAGTCAGGATCACTCTCACCATACAATACTTGCTTAACCGTTCAGTCAGGCCAGTGTCGGTACTTCG
The DNA here is from genome assembly GCA_030015575.1 of Agapanthus africanus. NCBI lineage: Eukaryota > Viridiplantae > Streptophyta > Magnoliopsida > Asparagales > Amaryllidaceae > Agapanthus > Agapanthus africanus. The sequence goes on from JASDDO010000022.1 coordinate 289,310,990, forward strand.
AGGGAGGTTTTCCAACGCTTTCGCGAAGTTCCTTAATTAAGTAACCTCTTTTCCCTTTGGGCGTAGCCCCGCTACACCTTTCTAGACACCTACTAAGTTTATAGCATTGATCGTTAAGTGAGAGTTTTCCCGAGGAGTAGCATATACTCACAGTAGGATCGGGATCCAAATATCATCGCGTGATAAAACCTACCAGAATCATCACTCCAAATGGTATGCAACGCTAGCAAGTTTCAGTACTTATGAAACTCCCGATGTGGATTTTTGCCCCATGCTCTTATGACCTTGACTTTGGCCAAAATATCATAAGTCACATGTCAAGTTATACCCGTCATTCTCCTGGTTAATTTGGACCCACCCGTACCTACCCTTGACTTTGGCCAAAATGGCAGCACGACTGTCCTAAACCAACGCATCTATCTATGCTGCACATGAATACCCAATAGCTACCAATCACTATGCCTTGACTTTGGCCAAAATACATAGCTTGAATACTTTTTGACCATTCATGTGGAATGACGGAGGGCTACGAATGGTTTTGGCGAAACCGTGAACGTAGTGAACTTGATCTAATCGATGGAACGAGATAGCTTTTAAAAGGAGTGGTTCAAGCTCCGCATTTAAAAGTTTAGTTTTGAAAAGAACCGAGTGGTTTTCAAAGTGTTCCAATCGACTTTTACTTGGTTTATTTTCTTGCATTAGTTCTTTTAATGCATCCCATCATTTAATCCTACCATTGCAGAAAACAACCAAAATATGACGTACGCTTATGCCATTCGCATTCGCCACGGGGCCCTGTCATCACCCGTTAGGTTACTTAACTAACGACAGAGCGGAGGCTGGGCTAGCGCGGCTGTAAAACATAAGCAACGCCTAAATAGTTATCATATATAAATATATAGCAATGATAGATATTACAGATCACAGATGAATACATTGGATATACTAGGAATCCGCAATCCGTTCGAGCCTGCAACGAAAAGCGGATTACACGGTCGCGGTGAATAGCCAATACCCCACCCAAGACCCCTACGGGTGCGGCAAACTAACCGCCAAGTACCCGAAGCGAAGCAACCTCCCTCCCCACTGTGAGTAGGCCACTCGGCACTTCGAGATACCCGGTAGTTTGTGCACCCCTCCATGGGTTTATCCTAGGAGCAAAAACAGTAAAAAGAATTATACAATGACAGCTACAACCCCGACCCGGTTGTGCGGCCATACAAATAATAATATTACATCAATTCACATATTACAATGAATGAAAGAAAAGCAACACTCATCTCACATCCACCCCGGCTATTCACTCGCGACAATCCAACCCATTCATATACACATACCAGTATCAATCACAGATCACAGATATGTATAACCCCGACTAATCGACATATAGCGATTAGCCGACGTTCAATACATATAAACATCACAGATATAACCTTTTAGTCAAAGTGTATTGAAGTTCGAAAAAAATACGGATTTATAGGCCCCCAAAAACAAATTTCTATTCTGCAAAACCTGGGCACATATAAACCATCTTAAAAATCCTAAAACCAAGCCAGAGATACACTGCACCAAACTCGACCCAGTGAAGAGCCAACTTGGACGCGGTTGCGCGGCAATAGCTTGCTATTGCCGCGGAACCGCGGCTCCTTGGTCGAGTCACTGGACCGGGTTTGGTGGTTTTCTTCACAAAACCCTGAGACGATTTTTAGAGTATAACAAATTTTGTTTTGACCAGAAAAATTTTTAACAGAAACTTAGGGTTTCGAAAACTTGGTTTTTCGATTTTTCCGATTCGAACTTCGATACACTCTACTACCATGCTAATTTATGTTTAGTTAGGCTCTGATACCACTGTAAGTCCACGTTGCCCACCCCGGTGCTTGCGGGGAGGCGGAAAACGGAATAAAAATCGGATTTTTATGAGCTTAGGCAACATGGACTACACTATGAAGGATCTTTGCTAAACAAAAACAAGCTAAAACTAACTAGAAACTAGCTAAGTGCTAGAAAGGTTATACCTTGGGCTTTATGTCCTTCTCTCCTTGCTCCTTGGAGTGGTGGAAGGAGGTCACCTTGGTCGTCTTCTCACGTCGAAGAAAGATCCACCCGAAAGCCTCAACCTTTGGCTTCAACTCCAAGCTAGAAGTAACTAGGGTGCAAGAAGTGCTAATCCTTGAACCCTAGATGAGAGTAGAGATTATAAAGAGAAGGTTTTTCTCAAGCTCAAGTGTTTCTCAATACATGAGAGGGGATAGCTTGAGGGAGAGGAAGAACAAGAGAGAGAAAGGAAATGATAGAATGAGATTAATGTGAACCATTCTCACTAATATGTGTATATTATTTTAATTAGATAATTAGCTAGATAATTGTCATGGTTAATCTAGACATGACCATTATCATTTCATTTTTAATGCAAATTGCAAGGATCAAAAAGCATCATCCAAATAAAATGATAATGGTCAAAGTGTCAACCAAGGTCAACAAGTCAAGGAGGTCAAATGGTCAACAACAATAACCATGCACAATTATAAAACTAATTATCAATTAACCATAATACACACATAAGCATTAGGGTTAATAAAAATGACAATGGTTATTAACCCTAATCAAAGTCCTCTCCCTCTGTCTCAAGCAACTGTGCATACGCACCCGTATTCGTGATCCGAGGAACACGAACACAAAGAGAAAAACCAATCCCAAATCATATACTAGGATCCGGCTTAAACCAAAGCCCGCTAGTATAAACTGTCCGGACAGCAAACGTGCACAAGTGCGCGGATGTGAACGAACCCTGTCGCAAAACCATGCGACCTCTACTCATTTTACCTAAAGGGGAATAGCTCTCTGTGTGGGACTCTAAAGAATCGACACTACGCTGGCAGTGGGTTTAACCACAGACCGCAAGCGGCACTAGCTGTACGTAACGGTCCCAAGGTAGATGTCGATAAGAAGACTGACGAGGTGAACCCCATCTGAACTCCTACTAAGCCTATATGTGACAATCTCCGTACAGTCTGGTCTGTTCGTCTGATACATCGCATGGCGGGCCTAGGAGGCGGTGAACGTCAGTCCCCTAATTGCGGTACAAGTCATGTCGGAGTGTAGCCCAGAACACCCTGAGATAACACTGGAAACCTACCAGTATATCTCGCTTGCCCTGGCCAGGGACTACTCGTGTAATGGCTCTCCTGGACACAGCGCGATGTCAACCCCCAATACCGGGAGAGACGAATCCTGTCTAACCGTCACTGCCTCCAAGTGCTTCGGGACTGCACCCAAAAACTACCTGTTTGCACGACTCCTTTGAGCCGTGGTAGGGTAGTAATCAAAGTGCAGTGGGAACACACTCGAGGCGAAGTGACAGTGTCAAGTCAGCGGACTAAGCTGTACTCATGTCACCTGGGAACTGATAACTGACGATGGGTATAATACCAACCAACAGTACCCGACGAGTCCTGTCCAGTGTACTCGTAACCTAACGAGCACCCACATACTATCTCAAGTATGACGTACTGACGGATGTGGGACAGACGTTCTCCCACACTGGGATGAGAAGCGCATACGCTTGTCTACTCCGGAGTATCGATGCCCTGTCTCGATAGTCCAACGACTAGGGACCTGTATAAGGATGTGCTTATAGATCACCCAGCTCCCACGAGTGTGAGCGCCATCACAACGCTGGTAATCAAGCAAAGATCCTAAGGGCTCTACTAATATGTATATCAGCAATATGCGAAAAGAAACACATGCACATATTAAAGCAGAGACAAACCAAGTAGCACACTACCATTTCGAGCAAGATTGTATATACAACTGTGAATATCCCAAGCTTCCATCAAGTAATATACAAACTAGTATGATACAGTAATGGCCTCTAGGGCATATACACTAACACTGACATGGTACCGTACACTGTTTACTTGACCTGATGTACTATGACCTGACTCGTTACCTGATCTTGTGTCTAATGCCAATAAACCTGACATGTAGTCCTCATGGACCGTTCCTGTTGTCTATCCAGACAAACCTGCTTTTACCTAATCTTGTGTTGGCATTAGTTCTTTATTACTGAATACCTTACTTGACATACATAACTTGGGGGTATAGGGAAATCAAAGGTGAAACCTGACTTGTAACTCAACAGTTCGATACCTGTTCTGATCAGTCTTACGGGCTAGGCCAGCCCCGGAGTGATGATGCTGACATCACTCGCCTGTACCTGCTACCTGTTACTGCCTAGCGGCACGTCTCGGTTTCAGCCCGAGAGTCTTAGACCGTGGTCCCGGGCATGTACGGGATACTATTGAGTTACATCGATGATTCATCAATTGATTTCAAAGACTTTAGAATAGAAAACCTGATAAAACAGTTTAGTTTACCCACTGCACACTACTTTGTACTGATCTGATTCATATTAATGTTATTCTTGTTGTATTCATGTTTATATTGCATTGCCTATTACCATGTTCATAGTATATTACTTGATGACATGACGCGCTGACGTCTGGGTTTGAATGGCCCAGATTCCGTACCGCTGTTGCAGTCCGAGCAGGAGTACTTCAGCCAGCAGGCTGAGCTGTGAGGTGTCAGTATTAGTTAGTTTTTATTTCCTGCAGTTTATACCTGATGTGAGCCCGCATTATGGGACATACATTTCAGTTCTTTGTATTGGATGGTTTGCTTCCGCATTTATTTATTTATTATTGACTCATGTTATCTTGGATTATGGACATGTTTAGATAGTTTTATTTTGTTCTTGATATCTCTACAGCCGTAATGTGACTGTGGATGGATACTTCCTACCCACAGGTAGCATGGTTGGCTATGTCACGTGCCCGTTTTAGCGTACTTTGGGAAGTGGGGCGTGACACAGAGGCACTGATTTAATTGAACAAGATTCAAATCATGCAGCTGTCTCCAGTGCATGTCAAGTAAATGGAAAAAGACCGATCAGCGTTACTCAACTTAGGAGTCCTTCCAATTATAAGTAACCTGAAAGAGAAGCAAGTTCTCTTAATCATTACTATCAACTGAATACAATACACAAGTATCTACATCTTCGATCATCTTGAAGAATCCTGATACTTGCAATACTTGGCCTTCTACTTTATTCATATACCTATAACTTCTCAAAACTTGGACCCTGTGTTTCTACGAAACACCTATCTAAAACCTAGAGAAGTCATAAGTTAACCGAATATAGTACGAGGACCAACCCCTCTGTCCTAATGGACACTGGACAATATACAATACTCTGTATAAGTCCCTTGAGTCTAATGACTCATTCACTGTGTGTCGTAGGTTGAAAACTGTACTTATGGTTAAGAAGAATTACACCGCTGTTTAATGCTCCTTACCTACCCATCCACTGATATAGGTAAATGTCATGGACATAATTTCAAAAATGTATATCTCACTCTATAAAAATAGACGTACAGATATATCAATTTGAAATTGGTGCAAAACAACGGATATTCAAAACCAAATATTTGTCGTCCGGCAAACAACCCAGGTGACTTCCTCAAATATCACCGATTACAACGAATCCCGATATAATTAGGATGATCACCCAATTCCCAATAACATACCCCCACTCATCATCTGTAAAACCGTACAGATGTGAGAATCATACCTGGTAAATACATACCCTGGAGCAAGGACTGATTGGGAAATCAGTTTTCTTTTAATAGTACACAGCGAAACTGAAACATTGTAATGTTTCGATGGGGTATCCCGGTATTCCTAGTAATACCTCTTCCATTATCCAGATTCACAACTGTAACCGTGTAATTCTTTGCCATCTTTCCAAATCCCTTTCTATGTCTTTAGTCATTACCTTCTGTACACCCCTTTAGGCCAAATGGTTTTCTTCCTTCCCTACCGTTCGGCACCAGCCTATGGTTTGGAAGAAGACTATCCAATAAGCATAATGGGTGTACTGTCCTAATCCTAGGAGCACTCGCAATGCGAGAGAAGGTGAAGATAAAAGACAACCGAATAAACCTTATTCTTATTTCTCCTGAACCAGAATCCATCCCCGAACTGGAACAAGTTCCTTTCGAGTTCGTATATAACCATACGATGGAGTATCCAATAAACTGTGGATCTTCGTAGTGATACGGAGTGTTCTGGAGAAATACAAAGGTGATTTAGGATTGGCGATGAAATACTTGGTTTGGTCGTGAATAGCAGTCGCAATTTACTTTGCCCTCTTACTAATCCCTTGATATGTTTTTACCTAATACCTTCTGTACACCATCGTTAGGCTAATTGGTTTTCTTCATTCCCTACCGGTCGGCACCTGCCTATGGTTTGGAAGAAGACTATCCAATTTGCGTAATAGGTGTACTATCTCCTAAACCAAGGAGTACTCGCAACTTGAGAGAAGGTAAAAGGAAAAGACAACTGAATAGTCCTATTCGTTTTCTCCAGAACCGGAAACCATCCTTGAATAAATTCCTTCGAGTTCGTATCTAACCATACGATGGTTTTGTCCAATGGAAGTGGACGTTCGTAGTAATGCGGGGTGTCCTGGAGAAAAGAGTAAAAGTAGGAGTGGCAATGAGGTTTGCAACTCTGACAATCCAAAAGCCAGTGTTATAAGAAGGTTCGGTTAATTTGGTCACTAAGTCATAGTCTTAGGGTCGGGTCAATGGTCGCTACCAAAGAGAGAGAGAAAAGAAACACTCAGCATGCACTCTAACCTAGATCAGAATGGTTACCAATTTATCTAATCTGGAAACCTCCTACTGTACCGTCAAATTCTCCTCCAAACCTGAAAGAAGAATTAGTCGGGATCACCCGAGGAGTAAACCAACTCATCAGTGGGAATCGGGATCCAACTATCATCGCATGATAACGTGACGGAATCCGCTCACGTCATCACACTCCAGAAGGTATGTGCATATCTGGCAAGTTTCAGTTTCTTTAGAAACTCCCGATGTGGATTTTTACCCCATGCTCTTATGACCATGACTTTGGCCAACAAATCATAAGTCACATGTCAAGTTCTACGCGTCATTCTCCAGGTTAATTTGAGCCCACCCGCACAAGCCCTTGACTTTGGCCAACAAGGCTATACGACTGCCCCAAACCAACGCATCTATCTATGCTGCATATGAATACCCAATAGCTACCAATCATTATGCCTTGACTTTGGCCAACAAACATAGCTTGAATACTGATTGACTATCCATGTGAAACGACGGAGGGCTACGAATGGTTTCTGGAGAAAACCTTTAACGTAATGAACTTGATATCGTTGAAGGAACCGGATAGCTTTTAAAAATATAGTGACGAAAACCTTTGCTAAAGAGGTCACTCCCGGTGAAGGGATCTCGGCTCTTTCCCCGTAGAATGAGGTGCAGGATATTCCAACTGAATACCACGATGCAAAGCAAAAGTAATTGGCTATAGTGAAGTTATTATCCTGACTCAAACTTCTGTCCAAGGGGTCACTCCCGGTGAAGGGATCTCGGCCCTTGCCTCGTCGACTGAGGAGCAGATATTCCAACTGAATACCACTGTGCAAAACAAAAGTGAACGTCCTTGCAATAACAGCTTTTTGAAAAATGTTCCAACAACATCAGAATTAGGTTTGTTTAGCTTGCATTGATCCGAATCAACGCAGTCCCATCAATTGATCACACCAATAAAGAAGGAAAATAATGATGTACGTATATGCCATTCGCATTCGCCACTGGGTCCCGTCATTACCCGTTAGGTTACTTAACTAACGACAGAGCGGGGACTGGACTAGCGCGGATGCAAAACATATACAACATCTACTAGTATATATATCGATATATAATATTTCGCTCAAGGCGTGATAAAATGCAACATCACAGAAATGTAATAAGCATCACAGAACAATACAGATATCTGGGATCCCAGGGTTTCACAGAGCCGCTACTGAAACCTGACGTTCCCCTGGTCGTGTGGATAGCCTGTGCAGTGAAATCCTAGACCCCTACGGGCGCGGCAAGTTACCTGCCAAAACCTGAAGCGAGGCAGCCCCCTTCAGCAACGTGAATGGACCACCCAGCACTTCAAGGAATCCGGTAACTTGGGCACCCCTCCTGGGTCAACCTGTACCCCCTACAAGTGCGGCGAAAAACCCGCCAATTCTAGAGTGAAGCCCCCTCCGTCTCAATGCCATGAGATGCGGGCCCGTTGCCCTCTAGAACCCGGCTATCCGTGCACCCCACCTTGGGGTAATCCTAGTACAGAAAGTAAAATATACATACAACGGGTACATCGACCTCGACCCGGTCGTGCCCCAAAAGAATAATACAAACAGGCAGTGACGGCAGTCCACATGTCGGACGCTCGCCCTGCAATATCAAATGTACATAATACAACCAAATCTGTAGTACCATTGCATCCAGGCTATCCCCCACGACCAATCCGCAACATCACACCACAATCACAGAACATCAACGTGAATGTCACGTTCGCAAATCTGTCTAACCGGGCTATAGCAGTTAGACAGGATTTACCGATCAAGTGACATTCACGGTCGCAGATATAATGTAAATACTGTGAACTAATGTATTTAAAATATTCGATCGATCAAAATTACCCAAGTGGGCCCTAAGCACTACTGTAGCACTCACAGAAAATCTGGGCCTAAAAAGAATGTTCCAAAACCCCTATTTTCAACACAGAGACTCTCTGTAGAATTTTGATGCACTGAACAGTATATCTTACGGCGGAACCGCGGCCCAAGCATGGGTTTGGCCGCGGTTCCGCGGTGGGACAGTGTGTTCACGTGACCAAAATTTCACAGTAGTCTTAGAATTCCCTGCACATCATTCTGAAACAACATGAAAAATTTTTGGAGCCAAAAAAAATTCGATAGAAACTGATGCACATGAAAACGCGGTTTTTGGAATTTTGTTCGATCGGAAATGTAAACACATTAGACAAAGCTAGACTAGGTTAATGGCGAGGCTCTAATACCAGTGTAAGTGCACGGCGGCGCCCCGACCATCAATCCGACGCCGGAATGCGGAAACGAAACTTTTTACGAACTTGTAAACCGGCACCACCGCGCACTATAAACCCGAATCGGGCCATTAAACTAGTCCTAGCTATAAAGAGAAGGGTAGAGAGATATACCGAGCGATCCGTGTTCTTCGGTCTTCTCGTCATCGTCCCGATCTTCCGCGGAATGTCCGGTCTCCACTTCCTCGCCGGAAAGGCACCACGTCGCCGGCTTCTTTTACGGGCTCCCACCTCTGGACCGAGGCAACTTGGGCACAAAGTTGGCGAGCCAACGTGCCCAAGAATTGCTGTAGAATACGTGTAGTGCTCTATGTCTCATTTGGGGTTTCTAGGAGTTTCCTTTGGTGGAGGATTGATATATGGAATTTTGTGATGAACTTGGGGATTTTTGCAAGCATGAGAGAACCAAAAATCCCCACCAAAAATCATGGGCAGCCCCACCAAAGAATTGGCCAGCCACTTCTCATGAGGAATGAGAATGGAGTGAATCAAGAAGAGGAGAGTCAAAGTCCAAGGGGGGTGTATCTCAAGAATGCAAGAGAGAGTGTGGAATTATCATGAAGCATAATCACAAGACAAGGTCCAACACTCCACCAACTAATCATCACTTCCAAAAGTCAAGTAATCATGAAGATAGAAGTCAAGCAATGATGAAGTGAACAAGTCAAATGATGGTGCAACCATCATGACACATCAATATGCAAAGACAACCCTCCAAAATGCTTATTTGCACAAATGCAAATAAGCCATCCTCCATCAATCTTCAGCCAAAGAAAGATACAAATGAAAATTGCCGAAACGGAGAGCAAACTGGCAACTTCAGAAAACTGATCCCGTAATAAATTACAGGAAAACCCCGCTACTGTATATACATACCCGCATTTGTATTCCGACCGAAATACAAATGCAATGAGACAAAATCTACACTGTACTATACTAGGATCCGGCTTAAACCAAAGCCCGCTAGTATTATCCGTCCGATCATGATCCGTGCAATACCGCACGTACATGATCGAACCCTGCCATATCTCCATACGGCCTCTACAGCGTTTCGCCCGAAACTTGAGAAAACGGTATGTGGGGGACTCTAAAGACTCGTCAATACTTTGGTTGTGGATTTGACCACTAGCACGTCAGAGGTATTATCCTATAGGTAACGGGCTACCAGGTATTGACGAAAAGGTACGTCGATGAGCGAACTCATCCTGACACCCTACTGAGCCTGTCAGTGACAATATCCGTACAGTCCGGTCCGTTCGTCTATGAGCATCGCATGGCGGGCCTAGGGGGTTGGTAAAAGTCAGACCCCCAAAAGCGGTACAAGTCATGTCGGAGTATAGCCAAGAACACCCTGAGATACTACTGGAATTCCTACCAGTAAATCTCCTGCCTCGGCCGAGGGCTTTGTGTAATGGCTCTCCTAGACACAGCGCGACTTCACCCCCAATACCGGGAGAGACGAACCCCTACAGATCCGCTCACTGCCTCCATGTGGCTCGGGACTGTACCCAACTAAAACCTGTTTGCACGTCTCCTTTGAGCATGGTAGGGTAGTAATCAAAGTACAGTGGGAACTCACACGAGACAAATGACGATCCTCAGGTCGATGAACTAACCTGTACACATGTCACCAGGAAACTGCTATCTGACGTCAGGTATAAGACCAACTAGCATGTTCCCGACGAGTCCTGTCCGGTGTACCCATAACCCAATGAGCACCTGTATACATCTTAGGTGAACCAACTGACACCAGTGGCTTATGAAACCGGCCACCGCCCCTCGTCGGGGTCTCGACTGTATACACTAGTCTACTCTGGAGTATCGATGCCCTGTCTCGAAACTCCCACGACTAGGGACCTTTTAAGGATGTGCTTATAGACCCCAGCTCCCACGTATATGATCGCTCTCATACTGCTGGTGGTCAAGCAAGAATCCTAGGGGCTCTATCAACGTGCAATAGTGATCAGTAAGGTCACCTAAAGCAATACACGATGATAAAGATAAACCAGATAGCATACTATCATCCTGAGTAAGACTGTCCTACCGGGATAGGTCCTCCCTCAATCATTGCAATCACGTGTCTGTGATCCAATAATTGACTCTGAGGGCACTATCTCCAACATGGAGAACCATTGTGATAAGAATGATTTGACCGACTATAGCATAGGAATGTCATTTCCTATCAGAAGTATGTCATCCACGTAAAATACGATGAACGCGACATTTCTCCCTACAGTCTTCTTATAAACACAAGGTTCATCTGGATTTTTGATGAAATCAAACTCTTTGATAATATCATCAAAACATATGTTCCAACTCCGTGATGCCTGCTTTAATTCATAAATGGATTTAAGCAACTTACATGCTTTTTCGCTGCTCCCACTGTCAATGAAGCCTTCTGGCTGATCCATATAAACGCATTCATCTAAATCACCATTTAGGAATGCAGTTTTAACGTCCATCTGCCAGATTTCATAGTCGTAGTGAGCAGCAATAGCAAGTAGGATCCGAATGGATTTAAGCATGGCTACCAGAGAGAAATTCTCATCATAGTCCAAACCTGGCCTTTGACGAAAACCTTTCGCTACCAACCTTGCCTTATAGGTCTCTACCTGTCCATCTACACCGATATTTCTTTTAAAGATCCATTTGCAACCCACAGGTTTTATCCCGGAGGGTACATCTTCCAAAGTCCGTACTTTGTTAGTGTGCATGGACTCCATTTCGGATCTCATGGCATCCAGCCATTTCACAGAGTCACCACTCGTGATAGCCAGATGAATACTGGAAGGATCATCATCATTCATGATGCAATCTTCTCTATCACCATCAATGAGAAAACCGTAGTATCTCTCCGGTGGGCGAGAAGTCCTACCAGATCTACGGAGTGGCTGAGGCTCATTGGATTCTGTTACAACTTCAGGTTCAGCCAAGTCGTCATTCGTAACTTGTGTCTCTAGAACCTCTTCTATATCTACCACATTGCCATCAGCATCATTTGAAAAAATCTCATTTTCTAAAAAGGTGGCATACTGAGAAACAAACACTTTTTGTTCCTCCTTGTGGTAGAAAAGATACCCAAACGAATGTTTAGGATATCCTACAAATATACATTTGACTAATCGTGTCTCAAGTTTGTCTGGATTCTGCTTTTTGACAAATGCCGGACAACCCCAAATCTTAACTCTTTTAAGAGATGGTTTCTTCCCATGCCATATCTTATATGGATTGGTAGACACGGTCTTGGTTGGAACTTTGTTTAACAGAAAAGCTGTTGTTTCCAATGCATGCCCCCAAAACGAGAGAGGTAACTCAGAATCACTCATCATGGATCGTACCATATCCAATAGGGTACGATTCCTTCGTTCTGACACACCGTTGTGTTGTGGTGTGTAAGGTAGAGTGAGCTGAGAGAGAATCCCATTCTCTTTTAGAAAGTCCAAGAACTCAGTACTTAAGTACTCTCCACCTCGATCTGATCAAAGTATCTTGATACTCTTTCCTGTTTGGTTTTCTACTTCATGTTTATACTCCTTGAATTTCTCAAAAGCTTCAGACTTATACTTTATCAAATACACATGACCGAATCTTGAGAAATCATCAGTAAAAGTTATGAAGTAAGAAAAACCGCCTCTTGCATATGTAGACATTGGTCCGCATACATCACTATGTATGAGGCCTAGGAGCTCAATAGCTCTTTTTCCGTGTCCTGTAAACGGAGTTTTGGTAATTTTACCTTTGATACAAGACTGGCAAGTTGCATAAGATTTATACTCAAATGAATTTAAATATCCATCTTTATGAAGCTTGTTTAGTCTTGTTTCATTAATATTACCAAGTCTACAATGCCAAAGAAAATCTTCATTTATATCTGAAAATTTTCTTTTATTTTTGTGTTGTACGTTGAAAACTGTGTGTTGATTAAGGACGTATATCCCGTTATTTAATTTACCACAACCAATCAACTCTTGATTAAGTCTAATGTTCATAACATTATGTTGCACAGCAAAATGATACCCTTCATTGTCTAACAAGGAAACGGATATAATTACAAAGCATACTTGGCACAAAATAACACGGGTTCAAAACCAATATATAACCCGAACGCAACCCTAGGTGATACTCTCCCACTGAAACTGCATTTACATTGGAACCATTTCCAACTTGGAGAGTATGATCACCTATCTTCAGAATTCTGCTATTTCTCAACGCCTGCATAGAATTGCAAATATGAGAACCCGAACCGGTATCCAATACCCAGGAAGCAGAGTTAATAGAAAAACAGTTTTCAATTACGAACACACCTGAAGCCGAAGCATCACCATGCTTTTTCTTGAGTTCTAGGAACTCAATACATTTCCTTTTCCAGTGTCCCATCTTTTTACAGTGGAAACATTCTCCTTTCCCCGATTCCCCAACCTTAGACTTGCCTTTTCCCTTAACCTTTTTGACTCCACCCTTAGGTTTGGTGGGTTTCTTCTTCATATTTCCCTTTGCCATAGCCTTTGGGTAAGAGGAGGAGGATGGACCAACACTCATAACGGGAGTCTTCACTGACTTCAGTGTGCTCTCTGCACTCCTTAACATATTAAGGAGTTCAGGAAGTTCCTTCTCCATGTTGTGCATGTTGAAGTTAACAATGAACTGAGCAAAGGTGGAGGGGAGAGACTGCAGAATAATATCCGTATATTGTTCATTGTCCATTGTCCACCCAAGGTCCTTTAGCTCTTTTATGAGAGCTATCATTTTCAGAACATGGTCTCCTACTACTGTGCCAGCGGTCATTCGCATCTGAAACAGTTTCTTAGATGCTTCGTATCGTAATACGCGAGATTGCTCTCTATACAACTCTTTTGTATGGAGGAATATGGCTTGTACGTCCATATTGTCGTGCTGCTTCTGATGTGTGTTATCCATCGATGCAAGCGCGAGGTATTTAGCCATGGCACAGTCAGCGTCCCATGTCTTGCGGATTTCATTATCCGCAACTGAAGGTTTAGGACCTAGGGTGGGCAGGGTTGGAGCCGTAAGGACATATGATACTTTATCATAATTCAAGACAATGTTTAAATTCCTCAGCCAATCTTTATAGTTGGTCCCATTCAGCTTGTTTTTATCTAATAGAAGCTTAAGTCCTGTCATAGGTATTTGCTATTAAGAGAGAGAAAAGAATATACTTAGCGAAAGCTCTTGCAAAGATCAGATTGGTTATTATCTTGTCTCATCGATGTCTCCCACTGTTTTTATCAAATTTTCTTTAAAACCTTTTAAAAAGAAAACTAGCCGGGATTAATTACATTCTACAACTTCGCTAATCGTTCAGCCAAGCCAATGCCGGTACTTGAGGGAGGTTCCCTGTGCTTTCGCACGGACCTAATTAAAATAAACCTCATCTTCCCAGAAGCGTAGCCCCGTTTGACACCTTTCTGGACACCTACTGAGCTAATTGTAAAGTGCAAAATTCTCCCGGGAGCAACATTTGCTCGCAGTGGGATCGGGATCCTACTATCATATAGAAGGTATACAATCTCATTGTAATTTTCAACTCTTGAAATTCCTGATATTATTTTTACCCCTAGTACTCATGACCTTAACTAAAGTCAACATATCATAAGTACTAGTCAAGTTCTTCCCGTCATTTCATAATTAACTAGACCCACCCATATGACCCTTAACTAAGGTCAACATAATCATATGAATGTCCTAACTAATCTGCATCATATGCAGTGTAGGAAGACATCACTTAGCTACCGTTCACTGCGCCTTAACTAAAGTCAAAATGCGCAGCACGAATACTAAGTACTCTACTTCCTAGAATGACCGAGGGCTGCGGATAGTTTTTAAGAAAACTTTTAACGCTTTGAACTTGATATCGTTGTAGAATCTAATGGGTTTAAAAGGAGTGGCTTAAGCTCCGCATTTTGAAATTTGTTTTTTTATAAAAGGCCGAGTGTGTTTCAAATCCGATTCTACAACATCTTTTTAGGTTCATTTATCTTTTACATTAATCTCATTAATGTAGTCGTATCATTTAAATCCTAAGCCATTACAGAAAGAAACGAAAATATAACGTACACTTATGCCACTCGCATTCGCCACAGTGTCTTGATATGCACCGTTAGGTTGCTTAACTAACGGCATACCAGGACGGGGCCAGTGCGGGTGCAAAACATAAGTAACGTCTATTATATATCATATATATAATATTGCATCCGTCTCAGATATTTATTAAATGATCACATCAGATAAAAAGCAGCAGAAGCACATTTAATATAGGATATCTAGGAGGTCCGTATTTTGTATTTAGCCAGCAATAAAAATACGGATTCCATGGTCGCGATGAATAGCTAAGCCCACAGCTCTAGACCCCTACGAGAGCGGCAAGCGACCCTACCAATTCTGGAGTTTAGGAGACCCGATCTCGACTCCTCGAGATGGCCTCCCACTGAACCCCAGAACCCGGTCACTTCTGCCCTCCTGCTTGGGTTTATCCTGATGTGGAAAAGTAAATAATATACAACACTGGTGATATCAACCTCAACCTGGAAGTGCCCCAAATAAAAGAATATTACATACAATTTAATTTTACATGAATGAAAAGAAAACTCTCATCTCACATAAAACCCCTGGCTATTCATTCACGACAATCCTGCACATCAAATCTCATCGACACATAATATCGAATATCATCAACGTAAGTAAGTATGCATACACCGATCGTCGTTGATGTATAGCAACGAAAACCGGAAATACAACTACATACTACACTTACGGCCACAGAGAAATAAAATGAAAAACTACAACAATTGGAATCTTAACTGCCTTTAGACAACACAAACCCGGAATATCACATATACAAGATTTCATGCCTAACAATGTAAAGCTCGCATTTAGGTCTCATCCAAGAAAACACCTTTTCAAAACAAACCGGATAATTCAACAAGATTTTCGTTTATCCCGAGACCAAACTGCTAGATTTACACGCTACAAACAAATTTGTAGATTCCAATTATTGTATCACATACTAAAAAACTAGGCGCAGTTAAAACATTTGATCGAACGATTAAACACGCACAGACTTCTAAGAAAGCTCAACACTTGAGCAGTTTTAAAAAATACCAGTAACTGCACAAAATACATACGGGCCTGCACAAGAAATTACGGCCCATGAATCACCTACTGCGCCGCGGAACCGCCGCAACAAGGCCACTAAGGCCGCGGTTCCGCGGTCGTACGGTCGATTCAGGGTATCGTATTTCTGGTGGGCCCATAAAATACCCTGCTGAATTTTTTAAGTATTTTTAATTTGAAAAAATCCAGGTTTTTGAAAAATTTCCAGAGAGCACCCCAGGGCGTTGTGTTTCGTTCGTTCGAGGTTTTTAATGTCGTCTAGGTTACTCCAAAGCTCTAGCTTGGCTCTGATACCACTGTAGGGTTTCCTTAACACCTCGTTTAGGGTTTAGAAGCATCACACATGCCATAACTTTAATTTATGAGGTGCTAAGTAAACTAAACTAGGAATCGAACTAGAATTATGAAGTAAAAATTAAAATTATCACATCTATAAGATTAATTTATACTAAGTGGAGAGACTACAACCTTTGTAGACCTCCTAGGATGACTCATTGGATCTCCTTTGGTTTGGAACGGCTCGCTAGATCACCTCCAAGTCCACGACGATCCACCCGAAGTCCTTTGCCCAAAGCTTATTGCTTCACTTGATCTTTGAAACCTTGAAGCAAAACACCCTACACAAAGTAGCAATGGTTGTGTAGGATGATGTAGTGGTTGCTAATCTCACTTAATACCCTTTCTTTTATTTTATCTAACTCAAAATAGAACTCAAGAAAGAGCTAGAGAGAGGAAGAAGAAGATGGCTTAATATTTTCTTTTGGAATGAATAATAACAAAAAGAAAATGAGAGAGAGAGATAAATATCAAAAGTATAACCATAATTAATAAATAATATCTAGATATTTTTTTCTTGAGTTAAAGGCAAAGGAAAAATAAACCATGGTTGGGTCAAAGTCAACCATGGAAAAGTGTAGAAGAAATGAGTCATGGAA
Source organism: Agapanthus africanus (assembly GCA_030015575.1). Classification (NCBI taxonomy): domain Eukaryota; kingdom Viridiplantae; phylum Streptophyta; class Magnoliopsida; order Asparagales; family Amaryllidaceae; genus Agapanthus; species Agapanthus africanus. The sequence goes on from JASDDO010000022.1 coordinate 289,328,062, forward strand.
AAAGAAATGAGTCATTTTCTATTTTTCCTTTATCTTTAACTTTATTCAAAAATATCCATATATATATTTATCTACCATGTGATTATTATATTGCCATCTAACTTGTATCATCAACCATGATACATTTGCATGTATGTATGTGTGTATGCACATCATCATGTACATATACATGCATGCATCCATTAAAAGAAAAGGGTTTAAATAAATGAGATAAAAGTCAATATTAAATCAACACTTGATTTAATAAACCGGTCATATCTTATACGACCCGACTAGTATAAAACTCCCGATTAAAATACAATATCACATACTCGTATTTAATCGAGCTTCCGCACATATCTCATATGCGCACCACTTCATTTCTCCTGAGCCGAGAAACTTCTATGTGGACTCTAAGACTCGTCAATATGCCAGTAGTAAGTGATGATCATATCGAACATCTACAAGCCGCAGGCGGTCAGCTAAACGTAACGGCCACCCGGGTATTGAGCGATCAGAAGAAGAACAAGTGAACCTGTCAAAACTCCTGTCAATCCAACTGGCAACACTTACCGTACAGTCCGGTCTCTTCGTCTGATATGCTGCATATCGAGTCTAGGGATAGAATCGTCGACCCCAATAACTCAATAAGTCATGCCGGTATATGGTCTATAATAGATCGAGAAACTTACTGATAACACTTATCAGTAATATCTCAGCAGCACTGGTCAGGGACTTCCCGTTATAGCCAATCGTGCACAACACAGCATCAACCCCCAATACCGGGAGAGACGAAACCCCTCCTATCGCTTACTGTCTCCATATGCCTCGGGACTATACCCAAAATACACCTGTTTGTACGACTCAGTAGAGCCGTGGTAGGGTGGAGATCAAAGTACAGTGGGTGGACACACAAGACTCTATGACGATCTCGGGTCTACAGACTAACATGTACCAGTGTCACCTGAGAACTTCTATCCAACGTATGATATAATATCATATAGGAGTTCTCGGTGAGTCCGTTCAGTGTACCCAGTCTCACTGAGCACCCGTATACTATCTTTGGTGTCATCACACCAGACGGATATGGATCATCCATCGCCCATCATATGGAACAAGAATGGTATAACGCTAGTCTACACTGGAATATCGATGCCCTGTCTCGATGTACCTACGACTAGGAACATTTCAAGGATATGCTTATAAACTACAGATGTCCCACTAGTATAATCCGCATCATAATCCCTGTAGTCAAGCCAATATCCTTAGGGCTTTATCAACATGTACCACATGAATATAAACATGATCAAATGAACATATGATAAAGTGAAACCAGATAGCATACTATCATGTCGAGCAAGACTGTCCTCTGAATATACATATATATACACATCAGTACATACACTATCTCATAATGGCCTCTAGGGCATACATATATCCAACAGTATGTACAGTAATGGCCTTTAAGGCATACATGTAACTAACAGCTTGTAGACTACCCAGCCCCCACTAGTGTGACTGCCATCACAACGCTGGTAGTCATGCAATATCCTAAGGGCTCTATCAATATGTATTCGCGATATGCTAACATATACACATATTAAGATAGATATGAACCAAGTAGCATACTACCATGTTTAGCAAGACTGTTAGTATAACTATGAATATCCCAAGCTTCCATTAAGTAATATACAAACTAGTATGATACAATAATGGCCCCTAGGGCATATACACTAACATTGCATATATGAGATCCTGATTCAGTATCCAATACCCAGGAAGTAGAGTTGATTGACAGACAATTTTCAATTACAAACACACCTGAAGTCGAAGCCACAGCTTGCTTCAGTTCCTGGTTCTTGGCAATCCAAGCTTTGCAATCTTTCTTCCAATGGCCTTTCCTACGACAGTGGAAGCACTCGTCCTTTGCCACTACTGGTACTGCAACCTTTGCCTTTCCCTTAGCTCCGACCTTACCAACACCACCTCTTGGTTTGTTAGCGGCATTCTTCTTCCTTCCTTTGGCCTTAGCCTTAGACCGGAAGAGGAAGCACCGCGAACAAACATAGTGGGTGTTTCCCTTGCTTTCTGCAAGGTGCCCTCTGCACTCCTCAACATGTTAAGGAGCTCTGGAAGTTCAACTTCTTTTTCCTTGAATGTTGAAATTCAGAATAAACTGGGCGTAGGTGGAAGGAAGGGACTAAAGAACCAAGTCTGTATACAGCTCGTTCTCTAAAGTCATCACGAGGTCCGCGAGCTCTTCAATATAGCCAATCATCTTTAGGACATGTTCTCCTACAGATGATCCGACGGCCAGCCTCGATTGAAACAAGTTCTTCGAGGTCTCGTATCTAGCTATACGAGATTGCTCTCCATACAGTTCCTTGGTGTGGAGAAATATGGACTCAAGATCCATATTCTCGTGCCAACTCTGATGTTCATTATTCATAGAGGCAAGTACGATGCATTTGGTCTTCGTGCAATCTAACTCCCAGGTCTTGTGGATTTCCTTATCCGCAATACTGGATTCTGGACCAGGGACAGCAGGTGCCTTAGCAGTAAGGACATACCCTAATTTGTCATAAGTCAAAGCCATCTTGACATTCCGGAACCAATCTTTATAGTTTGGCCCTGTCAGAATATTTTTATCTAATAGTAAATTAAGGCCTGTCATGTTCTGGGTCGCTGCAATTGAGAGAGAGAGGGAACACTTTAGCATGATGCTCTTACAAGTTTAGAGTGGTTTTTAGTTTACCTAAACTGGATGGCTCCAACTGTTTCTCGAATCCCTCCTCAAACCAAAAAGGAAGAACTAGTCAGGATTATTCTCATTGTACAATACTTGCTTAACCGTTCAGCCAGGCCGGTGTCGATACTTCGAGGGAGGTTTTCCAACGCTTTCGCGAAGTTTCTTAATTAAATAACCTCTTTTCTCTGGAGGCGTAGCCGCGCTGACACCTTTCTCGACACCTACTTGGTTTATAGCATTGATCGTTAAGTGACGAATCTCCTGATGAGTAGCGGATACTCATAGTAGGATCGGGATCCAAATATCATCGTGTGATAAAGCTGAAGGAATCCTACCAAAATTATCACACTCCAAATGGTATGCAACTCTTTGCAAATTTCAGTTTCTTTAGAAATTCCCGATATAAATTTCTGCCCCATGCTCTTATGACCTTGGCGATGGTCAAAATGGCATAAGTCACATGTCAAGTTCTACCCATCATTATCTTGTTAATTTGAACCCACCCGTACATACCCCTGACGTTGGCCAAATGGTAATACGACTGTCCTAAACTGACCTATTTATCTATGCAACAAATGAATACCCAGCAGCTACCAAACACTATGCCTTGGCGTTGCTCAAAATACATAGCTTGAATACTACTGAATACCCAAATGAAAAGACGGAGGGCTATGAATGGTTTTGGTGAAACTGTGAACGTAGTGAACTTGATATGATCGAAGGAACCTGATATCTTTTAAAAGGAGTGGTTAACCTCCGCAATTAAAAAATATCTTCTGTTTTAAAAAATAACCGAGTGGTTTCTTTTAAACTATTCCAACGATTCAACTTTGGTTTATTTTCTTTGCGTTAATATAATGTGTCCCATCATTAACCTATCATTACAGAAAACAACGAAAATACAATGTCCTCTTAAGCCATCTGTATTCGCCACTGGGCCCCGTCATTCACCCGTTAGGTTACTTAACGAACGACAGAGCGGGGGTTGGGCTAGCGCGGGTGTAAAACATAAGTGATGTCTAATAGCTATCATATATAGATATTGTACATTCGTCAGACGCAATAATAGGCACTCCAGATCACATATGAACATATTGGATTTTCTACGAATCCGCATTCTTTTTGAGCCTGCAAACAAAGACGGATTACACAGTCGCGATGAATAGCCAAAACCCCACCCTAGACCCCTACGGGTACGGCAAACTACCCGCCAAGTACCCGAAGTGAAGCGGTCTCCCTCAACAACGTGAGTAGGCCACTAAACACTTCAAAGTACCCGGTAGTTTGTGTACCTCACCTTGGGTCTATCCTAGGAACAGAAAACAGTAAATGAAATAATACAACGGTGGCTACAACCTCAACCCGGATGTGCCCCGCAAAATAATATTACAACAATTTACAAATTACATTTGAATGAAAGAAATGCTCGTCTCACATCCCCGGCTATCCATTCACGACAATCCAACAAGTTCACAATCACAAACCAGTAAAAACCATTACAGAAATGTGCAACCCCCTGCTAACCGACATACTAACAGTTAGGGGAGGTTTACGAACACATTAAACAAATCACAGATATAATCTAGTTAGCCAAACATCTTAGAATTTCGATCAAGCAAACACAAATGATTCTACTCCAAACAATTCTCTGTGCATATGAAACCTGAGCAGAAACAAAACATCCCAGAAAATACAACATCAACACAGAAGAGTTACTGGACAAATTTGGGCTGACTCGGCTTCAACTCGGCGGCGGATCCGCGGTGGATCGCTTGGATCGGCCGCGGTTCCACGGCGGTTTGGCCGAGTCACGATCGCAAATTTCTCCAGTAATCTTATAATTCCCTGCTTGTATTTTTGAGGATCCCTGAAAAATTTTTAGACCCCATTTTAAAATCGGCAGAAACTAGGTTAAAATGATGTTTTTTCGAGTTCGTTTTGCGATCGAATTTCTAACGAGTTTGCTAACAAGTTAGTTATAGTTTAGCGAGGCTCTGATACCACTATAAGTCGATGTTAGACACCCCGCATGATGCGGGGAGGCGGAATAGGTAAAACAATCATTTTGTTTAAACTAACATCGACTAACTTTAAGGATCTTTGCCAAACCCTAACTAACAACAACATAGAAGTGATTAGCTACTATGAAAGATGATTATACCTAATGAATCAAGTCCTTGTTCTCGTTGATCACCTTCTCGTCGGCCTCCTCGATGTGATAGAAGATCCACCCGAGAGCTACTTCTCCAAGCTTTAACCTCACACTTGAGGTAACTAGGTTACTATGAGTGCTAATCAAAGCAACCTAGAGGATATAGAAAAGAATTAGGGATCTATTAGTCTTGCTAACCCTAGGATCTCAACACATGAGAGGATTAGGGTTAGTTCTTGAAGAGAGAGAGCTTAAGGAGAGAGAAGGTGAGAGTGAGAATGATCATGAAATAATATCTCATTTGTGAATATATGAAGCATAATAATTATTAAATGAATAATCATATGATAATATCAACCATGCTTCATTTAATCACTTTGTGTGAATCACACCATGAGTCATTAAGCAATAAATGCTTCATTAACTCCTTTATATGAATAACACTATGAGTCATTAATCCATTTAAAACAAATTCCACCTAAGCCTCCAACTCATTAATCTTCTAGAAGCTTCACGACTAATTACGAGAATGCCCCTGTCACGACCCGAAATTCGGCCCGTAACCGGCACTTAAACTACGTAACGTTTACAGGCGTACGCAACTTAAGTAAGCCGAAAACCCAGAAATCCAAACCACCCAAAACTGGATCAACGGAGAAAACATGGTTTAAAACATTTAGAAATCACAATTAAAAATTTCTAACTCTAGTTTTCCTTCTTAAAAATTTCGGCAGCACCTCCTTTGTTAAAACTAGCCCCGAAAACGGGTACAACACAGATAATATATAAAGAATCCCAAGTGGGAGCAAAAATCACGCCCAACTGCGGAAACAGAACACCACAACAAGTATACGACGCCAAAGCGAATAAATAACAAAGAAGCGACTAATATAAGAAGTAAAATTTCCACATAACCGGCTTCTACGAGCACGGCACCCAAAATCACCAATATAATACAACACCGAAATGTCACAAGTCGTCTCTAAGTCATATACAACAGTGGTAGATGGAGAATACTAGATCCAACAAAAAGATATACAATATACAAACGGATAACCGCAAACCCACCTAAAAGCAAAGGCCTTACTGCCTATAGTAGCGGTATCCGCAAAAGTAGTGATGATAAGGTGCCCTGCCGCGACTACTCAGAGGGTAAGTCCTGCAAAACACTGTGGCACAACGGGGGTGAGTTGCCAACTCGTGAATAGTAAATAACATCATACTGAAATCGCAAGTATGCACTAATAGCAATGATCAATAACATGAAAACTTGTAGCATGAGTATGACAATATGAATATGCAACTATCATGATCAAGGTATACCACCAGGGTATTATATCTACATGAATCATATGCATATCAACTGAATACTGAGTGCGGGATAGTAAATAATCTCATGCACAAATCATAAGCATGGAAATCACGGTGTAACTCAACAACACCCCAAATCCCAAAATACTCAGATCGGCCCTCAGATCGGCCCTCAAATCCTGTACGTCTCATGGAACCTGAGTGTCAAACATCGACACTCTAAAACATCATGAAAACCAGTGCCTAATATCGACACGTAAATACTCGTATCCATACGTTCCTCGAAACACAAGTATCCCACTTCGACACCTGTATTCCACGTATCGGTCTTCCTGATATCCATACGTTCCTCGAAACACAAGTATCCCACTTCGACACTTGTATTCCACGTATCGGTCTGTCAAACCCCTTATATCTCTCGGAATGTAAGTGCCTAACATCGACACTTGAAATTCCCATATCGCATGAAAACATATCTCAAATGCGTAAATCCATATAAAATAGCATATGCAACATAAAACATCAATACGAGCATATCACGGGAAAAGTTCGCTAATTAATGCATCAAGTCATTAAATGTATCTCACGGTTCCCAAAAATCCAGAATACATATATATACAGTGCCCCATACCACCGATATATATGCTATAAAAACTGATCATGTAACAATAGCAAGGTATAAGTGCGAACGAGTAGGTATAGTATGGCATATATATAAGCATGTAGGTATATAGGTATGCTATATGTCATATGCGCTATCGCATGAGTACAACTGTTTCAATGTCGCTAACCAATAGCAAGGTATATAAATGAGCATTTGTGTTGTGCGTATCATGGCAATTACCGACAGTGTGTGTATAGCATATCATTGGTGCTCGTGCAACGTGGACTGTCGATAATAGTGCAGTGTATAATAGGTACAGTATCATGCACAACAAGTAACTATATGCAATGTGAATCATGCAATATCTCTATATAAGCAAATAAATATACGGCTAATATTATATCATGTCTAGCCCCGACGCTTAGCGCCATACGGGCGATTTCCCCATAGATGTTAAATCTATTCACATGTGGTCTCCAGCTATGAAAATCCGACCACCTGTTTCCCCTTGTTCGCAGCGTCTGAAGTCCCCGGTTGCGACGCTACAATTTCACAAACACAAGAAATAGTGCAAACATCTCAGAATCGATCAAAATAACGCAAAACTACGTATTAAAATGCACCAACACACTAAACTAACTCACGAGTGCACGTCTAGTGGCTTAACACTCGCAACGATACCTCAAAACCAAACTGGGTACATCGCAGCACAACACACGACTCGTGTCGCGACACGTATCACGCGGACTCAAAACACTAGATTTTAGGTAATCGATCCCAGATTTTGAATACTGAATTTACTGAGAAAATAAACAGTACCAAACACCCCAAGACATCAGCAGACAACAACCCACAGAAGCCCCACCCCAGTTGCCCCCTACACCGTCGGCATCGCCGGACTTCGCTTTAGGGGTCGCCGGCCCCGGCCGGTGGGGTGGCCTCCGTCTCTCAGGTGGTGTCTTAGGTCCACTAGTACATCTCTCTAAATTTGTTTGCTCACTCACGAAAATTCCCAGGTCACAGCAGATAAAAAAGCTCTAAAAAGACACTAAAACCCGATATCGCCTCAAACGATATAAACAGCGTTCTACGCATCAACCAACGATCAAAACAACATAAAAATAAATAGTTTAACAGCAAAGGGGTTATACCTAACAACTTTGCTCACAAACTCCAAGCTTTCCCCAACTCCAAGTGATCCAAGAGCTAAGAAATCTAGAACTTATGGTATTTTGTGATATATTTGGGATTTTGGAGAATTTTTGTGATAGAATTGATATAAAATGAGAAGGGAAATGAGCAAGGGCAGTGGAGGGAGAAGGAATCTCGGCCAAGGGGATAAGGGAGTGTTTTGTGTAGAATTTCCAAGCAATTTCCCAATCAATGCATAGTTAATGCATTCACACACACATACTCACACATGCATGCATCTACTCATTCTCTTTCTTTCTTTTCTTTCCCAAAATTTGAATACCGCATTAAAATAATAATAAAATTGGGAAAAATTCAAATTGAACCAAAACGTCCCATATACTCCCAAAGCTTGCGCACTAGCTTTATTATAGCTAATCTAGGTGCCGGCAAGTCGATATGGTCGTTCGTTCACAGTCGGGTTAAAACGGAAAATACCGACAAACTGACCCTAAAACAGACAAACTCGCATAACGATTTCTAAAACGTTACAATCTCCCCCCTTATAGAAATTCAGTCCCCGAATTAAAATTTTATACAAGCGTACCTTCAAAAAGATGGGGGAATTTCTTCGTATCTCGCTCTCGATCTCCCAAGTGATCTCCTCACCAGTAGGGCTACAACCATAGAACCTTCACAGAAGGCAAGACTCTAGACCGAAAGTTTCTTCACCTGCCGATCCAAAATAACTACCGGCTGCTCGGTGAAAGAAAGATCGCGCTCAAGCTGAATGGTCTCGTGCTGAATCATATGAGAAGGATCATGAAGGTATCTACGAAGCATCGACACATGAAAAACGGGGTGAACATCAGGAAAATTAGGCGGGAGCGCTAAACGATAAGCAATAAAACCCACTCGCTCAAGGATTTCGAAAGGACCTACAAATCTGGACTGAGCTTCCCTATCTTCCCAAATCGCATAACGCCCTTCATCGGAGAAATCCTCAGGAATACATGATCTCCCACTGCGAACTCAAGTCTGCGACGACGACGGTCGGCATAAGACTTCTGCCTGCAATGGGCTGCTCTCATCCTATCCTGAATCAGCCGGATCTTCTCCGTAGTCTCCTGAACAAGCTGGGGTCCCAAAAACAGACTCTCACTTAGCTCGGTCCAACAGAGTGGTGATCGACACTTCCTACCGTATAAAGCCTCAAAAGGTGCCATCTGAATAGTCTCCTGAAAGCTGTTGTTGTAGGAGAACTCAATCAACGGCAAGTGACGATCCCAACTGCCCCCAAAATCAAGCACACATGCACGGAGCATATCATCCAGAGTCTGAATAGTCTGCTCCGTCTGACCATCGGTCTGCGGATAAAAAGCGGTGCTAAAACTCAACCTGGTACCTAAAGCTTCCTGAAGCTTCTGCCATAGACGGCTAGTAAACTGGGTGCCTCTGTCGGATACTATGCATGTGGGAACATCGTGCAAACGCACAATCTCATCTATATACAGCTGAGCATACTGAGCATAGCCGAAAGTGGTTCTTCACTGGAAGGAAGTGAGCCGCTTTCGTAAACCGGTCAACAATAACCCAAATGGAGTCATACCCTCTACTGGTCCTGGGTAGACCCACAATGAAGTCCATGGAAATCTGCTCCCATTTCCATTCCGGAATGGGTAAAGGCTGCAACTCTCTAGCCGGTCTCTGATGCTCAGCCTTGACTTGCTGACAAGTCAGGCACCTCGAAACGAAGTCCAAAATATCGCGTTTCATCCCTTCCCACCAGTAGAAGTCTCTCAAGTCACGGTACATCTTGGTGGAACGTGGATGAACGCTAAAGGCCGATTGATGTGCCTGCTCTAGGATCTCGCGTCTCAACCCATCAGCATCTGGTACACACAAGCGAGTCCCGCATCGTAGCACACTATGGTCATCAATCATGAACTCTGAAACTGTACCCTGTCGAACAAGCTCAAGAATCTCAGACAAGCGAGCATCACTGGATTGCGCCTCATGGATACGATCAAATAGTAGTGGATGGGCGCGGACATGAGCAAACTGTCCCCCAGTGGAGGTGAACTCGAACTGCACTCTACTATCACACAAGAGCTGCCAATCTGCAGAAGACTGACACCGAACTGCGCTCAACTGGGATAAGCTACCCACGGGCCTACGACTCAAAGCATCAGCTACCACATTCGCCCTGCCTGGGTGATAAAGGATCTCACAATCATAATCCTTCACTAGCTCCATCCATCAGCGTTGTCTCAGGTTTAGATCTCGCTGCTGGAAGATATACTTCAAACTCTTGTGATTCGTGAAGATCTGACACGACTCTCCGTACAAGTAGTGTCTCCAGATCTTCAACGCAAAGACTACTGCTGCCATCTCAAGATCGTGAGTGGGGTAATTCTGCTCGTGCTTCTTCAGTTTCCTAGAAGCATATGCAATCACCCTATCATGCTGCATCAAAACACAGCCGAGACCCACTCGAGAAGCATCACAATACACAACGTAGCCGCCCGATCCAGAAGGTAAAGAAAGAATTGGTGCTGTTGTCAACCGATTCTTCAACTGCTGAAAAACTCTGTTCGCACGCATCAGTCCAGAGAAAAGGAATTCCTTTCCGGGTCAGTCCAGTCAGCGGTGCAGCGATACTCGAAAAATCCTGCACAAAACGGCGATAATAACCAGCTAAGCCCAAAAAGCTGCGGACCTCAGTCACCGATACAGGTCTGGGCCAAAGCTGTAAAGCCTCAATCTTCCTCGGGTCCATAAGAATGCCATCACCAGTCACCACATGACCCAAGAAGTCAACTCTATCAAGCCAAAATGCGCACTTTGAGAATTTAGCATAAAGCTTGTGCTCTCTCAATATCTGCAAAAGTAATCCTCAAGTGCTGCTCATGCTCCTCACGACTCCTAGAGTAAACCAGTATGTCATCAATAAACACTATAATGAACTGGTCGAGGAACGGCCTGAAAATCCGGTTCATCAGATCCATGAACGCTGCTGGCGCATTGGTGAGTCCGAACGACATCACCAAAAACTCATAATGCCCATAGCGCGTACGAAAAGCAGTCTTCGGAATGTCATCATTCCGAACCCGCAACTGATGATAACCCGAACGCAAATCAATCTTCGAAAAATTATTCGCACCCTGGAGCTGATCAAATAAATCGTCAATGCGGGGTAAAGGATACCTGTTCCGCACCGTAACACGGTTCAACTGACGATAATCCACACACAGCCTCAAACTGTCGTCCTTCTTCTTGACGAACAGAATAAGAGCTTCCCACGGCGAAACACTCGGACGCACAAGTCCCAAATCAAGCAACTCTTGCAATTGATCTTTAAGCTCTCTAAGCTCTGCCGGAGCCATCCGATAAGGCGGTATAGAAATAGGCTCCGTACCAGGAATCAGATCAATGCAAAACTCAAAATCGCGCTCTGGCGGCAACCCAGGTAACTCATCGGGAAAGACATCGGGAAACTCTCGCACGGTAGAAACCTGGTCCAACGACTCCACTATGGCTCCAGTATCATGAATGAACGCCAAGAATCCCCGACATCCCCTCCTCAAAAGCCGACTAGCGCACAGAACAGAAATCAAACTGTAAGGGGCGGCACTACGGTCCCCCTGCACAACAAACACTAACTCGCCGGGGAAGCAAAATCTAACTATCTTCTCGCGGCAGTCTACGGACGCATAGCAAGTAGCTAGCCAATCCATGCCCAGCAGAACGTCGAAGTCCAACATCTCAAGAAGGATCAAGTCGACGGACAGATCTCTATCACCAATATGGACAACACAAGATCGGAACACATAACGCGCAACAAACGACTCTCCCACAGGAGTAGTCACGACCAACGGCTGATCCAGCAAATACGACTCTCGGCCTAACCTCGGCACGAAGTGCGTGGAAACATACGAATGCGTAGATCCCGGATCAAAAAGAACATGCGCATCAAAAGAACATACAGAAAGGGTACCTGAAACCACTGCATTGGACGCCTTAGCGTCATGGTGAGTCAAGGCAAAAACCCTAGCCTGTCCTCTACCGGCTACTGGCAGTCTTCTGCCTCCGCCACCTCGACCTCTTGGTACAAAACCTCCGCGACCACGACCTCTCTGAACAGGAGCCTAACGCGGCGCAACTACAGGAATAAGAGGAAACGCTCTCTGAGGCGGAGAAGGTGGTAAGGTAACCTGCGGTACAGCTGCCTCGCTCACACGCGGCTCCGCACAATCTCGAACCCGATGATCCAAACTCCTGCACCGGTAACATCAAGAAACAAACTGCCGACCCTCCTGAAGGTAAGAACTAAAAAGCCGACCTCGTCCCGAACCTCCACTATCAGAACGGAAACTGTCATGACGTTTAACCGCCCGCCTCGCTGTCGGATCACCAATACGAACTCTCTTCGGTTCCAGAGCAACTGATGACTCAGAAAGACGCTCCTCTACCAATAGGGCTGCATCCACCACTGCCGCATATGTGTCGCAATGCTGAATGCTGATGGCTAGAAACAACTGGGTAAGCAGGCCTCGAACAAACCTCTTCACCCTCATCTCCTCAGTCGCCACCAGGTACGGAGCATACACCGACAGCTCAGTAAACAATACATCATACTCCGACACCGTCATCCCCGGCGTCTGACGTGATGACTCAAATCTGCGCGCTCGCGCATCCCTGACTCTCGGTGGAAGAAAACGGGCAAGAAATGACGTCACAAACTCAGCCCAGGTCAAACGAGCAAGACCAGCGGCTCTGCCCCTCTCCAACGACTCACACCACTTCTGGGCCATACCCTCCAGACGAAAACTGGCAAACTCCATCCATCTCTCATCGGAACATCGGAGTGAGCGACAAATCCTGGCCATCCGGTCAATGAACGACTGCGGATCCTCAGTAACATCAGTGCCAGTAAACACCGGAGGTCTCAGCCTCATGAAATCTGTCAGCGACACAGCAATAACCTCCGGAGCTGTAACTGCGACTACCGGAACTGTAGGTACCATCGTGATCCCCGCAGCGGTTGGAACAACTGCCTGCCCCTGCGCTCGGATGGTCTCTACCAAAGTCCCCACTATCTGGCGCAGATCCTGCATACCAGCTACAATCATAGCAATATGCTCCGGTACAAAAGGCGTACTGCCCTGGTCAGTCCTCGCCTCAGACGAGTCAACTCTGACCTCGGCCCTCGCGGCCGCTCTTTGTGCCCTCGTAGTCTTCGGCGGCATATAGGCTGGAAATTGAAACAAGATTCGATAAGGAAACGGAAATCGAATCACAAAGATGTATATCAATCACGGAGGAATATCAATCAATAAGTCCTAAGGTCACTTAGGCGGAGTACCGTGTCGTAAGTATGCCGCGGAACATACACACGCTACGTCACCCTGCTTAAGCTACCTACTCTATCATGTTAGTGTATATGCCCTAGAGGCCATTACTGTATCATACTAGTATGTATATTACTTGATGGAAGCTTGGGATATTCACAGTTGTACAGACAATCTTGCTCAATATAGTAGTATGCTACTTGGTTTGTCTCTGCTTTAATGTGTACTTGTGTGTTTATTTATTATATCACCTATACGCATTAGTAGAGCCCATAGGATCTTTGCTTGATTACCGGCGTTGTGATGGCGATCACACTCGTGGGGGCTGGGTAATCTACAAGCACATCCTTATACACGTCCCTAGTCGTGGGAGCATCGAGATAGGGCATCGATACTCCGGAGTAGACTAGCGTATGCGCTTCTCATCCCAGCACGAGAGACGGTCTGTCCCACAGCCGTCGGTACGTCGTACTTGAGATAGTATGCGGGTGCTCGTTGGGTTACGAGTACACTGGACAGGACTCATCGGGAACTGATGGTTGGTATTATACCTATCGTCAGTTATCAGTTCCCAGGTGACATTAGTACAGCTTAGTCCGCTGACTTGACACTTTCACTTCGCCTCGAGTGTGTTCCCACTGTTCTTTGATTGCTACCCTACCACGGCTCTACTAAGTCGTGCAAACAGGTAGTAGTTGGGAGCAGTCCCGAAGCACTTGGAGGCAGTGACGGTTAGACAGGATTCGTCTCTCCCGGTATTGGGGGTTGACATCGCGCTGTGTCTAGGAGAGCCATTACACAAGTAGTCCCTGGCCAGGGCAAGCGAGATGTACTGGTAGGTTCCAGTGTTATCTCAGGGTGTTCTGGGCTTCACTCCGACACGACTTGTACCGCTATTAGGGGTCTGACGCTTGCCGCCCCCTAGGCCCGACATGCGATGTATCAGACGAACAGACCGGACTGTACGGAGATTGTCACATACAGACTCAGTAGGAGTTCGGATGGGTTTACCTCATCGGCCTTCTTATCGACATCTACCTGAGGACCGTTACGTAAAGCTAGTGCCGCTTGCGGTCTGTGGTTAAACCCACTGCCAGCGTAGTGTCGAGTCTTTAGAGTCCCACACAGAGTGTTTCCCTGCACTGAGCGAAACGTGTAGAGGCCGTATGGTTTTACGGCAGGGCTGCGATCACTTACATACACTTGTGTGCGTATGGTGTTCGGGCAGGCAATACTAGTGGGCTTTGGTTAAAGCCGGATCCTAGTATTGCGTGGATGGATTTGTTTTGTCTTCTGCGCATCCGCATTCTACGGAATACGGATGCAGGTGTGTATGCACAGTTTTCCGGAGCGATGAAGGAGGAGGTACCTCATTAGGGTTTTGGCAGTTGGTTCGGCCAAAACCGCTATGTGGCAGGCTCATTAGGGTTTTGACAGTTGATTCGGTCAAAACCATTTTGAGGCGGACTCATTAGGGTTTCGACAGTTCGTTTGGTCAAAGCCATTATGAGCCGGGGACATTATTTACTAATCCTTTCATTGATAATTTTGTTATGGCTAATTACATTGACCATTTGACCATCTTGACTTTGTTGACCATTTGACCAAAGTTTACTTGGATCTTCTTAGAAGATCTAAAGTATTCTTTGGTTTTCTTTTTCTTTTGTTATGATAATGGTCATGTCATTTGTAGCCATCACCTTTATCTTGATGGGATTGGTAATCATAATGTTTGTGCATTATTGCAACCATGGTTAGTTTTTCTCTTGGTAAGGATTTTCATTTTGCTTATTCTCATTCTCTCTCTTGAAATGAGAAGCTCCATGGTTGCTAAAAACCTCCTTCTTCTTCCTCCTCTTGATTTCTCCTTTGATCTCATGTGTTGAGAGAAAAAGGATTCTACTTGACAAACACATCCATACATCTTCTCTACACAACCTAGGGCTTCTAGATTAGCAATCTCCTTGCCCTAGTTATCTCGACTTGAGGTGGAGCTTGGTGTACATCGCTCGGGGGGATCGTCTTCGACTCAAGGAGGCCGCGGAGGTGACCGAAGTCCGGATCAACCATTGAGCAAGCAAAGAGAAGAACCACAAGAAGAGAAGAACAATAAAGAAGAAGAACAACAAGAAGAGAAGGAGTTCAAGTTGAAGTATAACCCCTAACCGAGTAGATACATCTCATGTTAGGTTGCTAGTGTATTGTTTAGCAAAGATCCGGCTTTTACGGTCCATGTTACAAAGTTTAGGAAAAATTTTGTTTTACCGTTTCCGCTACCCCGAAAGTACCGGGAGAGGTAACGTGGACCTAACAGTGGTATCAGAGCCTAACTAAACATAAACTAGCTTGGTAGTAAAGTGTATCGAAGTTCGAAACGGAAAAATCGAAAAAACCCAAGTTATAAAAACCTGAGTTTCTGTTAAAAATTTTTCTAGTCAAAAAAAAATTTGTTATACTCCAAAAATCATCTCAGGGTTTTTAGAAGAAAGCCACCAAAAACGAGACAGCGACTCGACCAAAGAGCCGCGTTTCCGCGGCAATAGCAAGCTATTGCCGCGTAACCGCGGCCAACTTGGTGAGTTGCTGCGTCGATTTTGGTGCAGTGTGTTTCTGACTTGGTTTTAGGATTTTTAAGATGGTTTAAATGTGCCCAGATTTTCCAGAATAGAAATTTATTTTTGGGGGCCTATAAATCCGTATTTTTTCGAACTTCAATATACTTTGACTATAAAGGTTATATCTGTGATGTTCTTATGTATTGAACGTCAGCTAATCGCTATATGTCGATTAGTCGGGGTTATACATATCTGTGATCTATGATTGTTGTTGATGGTTTGTGTATATGAACTCGTTGGATTGTCGCGGATGAATAGCCGGGGTGGATGTGAGATGAGAGTTTCTTTTTCTTTCATTCATGTAATAAATTTGTAAATTGATGTAATATTATTTGTATGGCCGCACAACCGGGTCGGGGTTGTAGCCGTCATTGTATAATTCTTTTTACTGTTTTTGCTCCTAGGATAGACCCATGGAGGGGGTGCACAAACTACCGGGTATCTCGAAGTGCCAAGTGGCCTACTCACGGCGATGAGGGAGGTTGCTTCGCTTCGGGTACTTGGCGGGTAGTTTGCCGCACCCGTAGGGGCCTTGGGTGGGGTTTTGGCTATTCATCGTGACCGTGTAATCCGCTTTTCGTTGCAGGCTCGAACGAATCACGGGTTCCTAGTATATCCAAAGTGTTCATCTGTGATCTGGATTGGCTATCGTTGCAGTATTGCTATATATAATAACTATTTAGGCGTTGCTTACGTTTTACAGCCGCGCTAGCCCAGCCCCCGCTCTGTCGTTAGTTAAGTAACCTAACGGGTGATGACGGGGCCCCGTGGCGAATGCGAATGGCATAAGCGTACGTCATATTTTGGTTGTTTTCTGCAATGGTAGGATTTAAATGATGGGACGCATTAAAAGAACTAATGCAAGAAAATAAACCTAAAAGACGTTGTTGGAACAATTTTTTATAAAAAAAAAAAAGAAAAAAGCTGTTATTGCAAGGACGTTCATTTTTGTTTTGCATCGCGGTATTCGGTTGTGAATGCCCAGCACCTCAGTCGACGAGGCAAGGGCCGAGATCCCTTCACCGGGAGTGACCCCTTGGACAAAAGTTTGCGTCAGGGTAATAACTTCACTATAGTCGATTATTCTTGCTTTGCATCGAGGTATTCATTTTGGAATATCCTGCACCTCATTCGACGAGGAAAGAGCCGAGATCCCTTCACAGGGAGTGACCTCTTTAGCAAAATTTTTCGCCACTATATTTTCAAAAAGGTGTATCACGTTCCTTCAACGACATCAAGTTCATTACGTTAACGGGTTTTTCGCCAAAAACCCAGCCGTAGCCCTCCGTCGTTTCTTATAAGTTATACTTAGTATTCGTGCTGCGTTTGTTGACTGTGTCAAGGCGCAGTGAACGGTAGCTAAGTGTTGCTTATTTGCTGGATACAATGTGATTGGTTAGGACATTTGTGTAACCTTGTTGACCGTGTCAAGGGTTATGCAGGTGGGTTTAATGCAATCAAGACAACGACGGGATGAACTTGACTAGGACTCATTGATTTGTTGACTGTGTCAAGATCAGTTGGGTCCTAGGGGCAAAAACCACATCGGGAGTTTCAAAAGAACTGAAACTTGCATATTTAGCATACCTTCTGGAGTGTGGTGACTAGAGTGGATTCCATCTAGGTTATCACACAATGACAGTTAGATCCCGATCCCACTGATGAGTTGGTTTACTCTCGGGAGATTATTTCACTTAACGATCAATGCTGTAAACCTAGTAGGTGTCTAGAAAGGTGTTAGCGGGGCTACGCCCCCAGGGAAAAGAGGTTCTTTAATTAAGGAACTTCGCGAAAGCGTTGGAAAACCTCCCTCGAAGTACCGACACTAGCCTGGCTGAAAGGTTAAGAAAGTATTGTGACGTGAATTAAAACCCGGCTAGTTCTTCTTTTAAAAAGGTTTTAAGAAGAATTTGAGGAAACAGTGGGAGACATCCTGGTTAGATAAATTAATAAACCAATCTAATCTTGCACGAGCATACGCTGAGTGTTTCTTTTCTCTCTCTCCAGGCAGCAACCTTTTCACGCCCTAATCAAGATAATAAAATGTATCGCTTGACCGATCCGAATTCTTATTCGGGACTGGGGAAAGTTGGTTCAGCTCTAACTTGTGACAACAGTCATGAGTATGAGAATGGGAAAGGGGATTTTATGGATTTCCAGGATACCCAGTTGAAGAAGAAGCATGGTTTTGCATCTACTTCAGGTGTTCTTGTAATTGAGAACTGTTTTACGGTTAGCCCTACCTCCTGGGTACTTGATACCGGATCAGGATCTCATATCTGTAATTTATTGCAGGGACTGAGAAAAAGTAGGAAAGTTGCACAGGGTGATCTGTCGCTCAGAGTAGCGAACGGAGCACAAGTTAATGCGACAGCCATCGGTGAATATCACCTAGTATTGCCAAATGGCAAGACTATGATTTTGAACGATTGCTACTATGTACCCTCCATGGTTTGCAACATCATATCAGTTACTTTACTCAATCAAGATGGATATAACTTTGTTCTTGAAAAGAATATCATGAACATTTACCTTCATAAGGTACTGGTTGCAGAGGGTACACTGTGTAATGGTATCTACGTTCTAAATCAGAATACAGTTCTCAATATACAAAACACACGCAAGAGGAAGAGTTCAGATACGAATGAATCCTACTTGTGGCATTGTAGACTTGGTCATATCGGAGAGAAAAGACTGAGTAAGTTGCATAAAGATGGACTCTTGGATGCGTTCGAGTTTTCATCTTATGAAACTTGTCAGTCTTGTCTCAAAGGGAAGATGACCAAATCTCCGTTCACCGGACATGGAGAAAGAGCAGCACAGCTCTTGGGACTCGTACATAGTGATGTATGTGGTCCGATGTCTATACATGCAAGGGGTGGGTTCTCGTACTTCATCACATTCACTGACGATCTCTCTAGATTCGGATATGTGTATCTGATGAAACACAAATCTGAAGCTTTTGAGAAATTCAAGGAATTTAGAAACGAAGTAGAGAACCAGACAGGCAAAAGTATCAAGATCCTCCGGTCTGACAGGGGAGGGGAGTACTTAAGCACGGAATTCCTAGATTACTTAAAAGAGAATGGTATTCTTTCTCAGCTTACTCCTCCTTATACACCACAGCACAACGGTGTATCGGAGCGGAGGAATCGTACCCTATTGGATATGGTTCGCTCCATGATGAGTAGTGCTGAGTTACCTCTTTCATTCTGGGGATATGCACTTCAAACTGCAGCACATCTATTGAATCAAGTTCCATCCAAATTCGTGCCTAAGACTCCGTATGAAATATGGACTGGTAAGAGTTTGTATCTTAAACGTGTTAAGATTTGGGGTTGCCCAGCTTATGTCAAAAAGCAGAACCCAGACAAGCTTGAGGCACGGGCAGTTTTGTGTAAGTTTGTGGGATACCCAAAAGATTCAAGTGGGTATCTGTTCTAG
The DNA here is from genome assembly GCA_030015575.1 of Agapanthus africanus. NCBI lineage: Eukaryota > Viridiplantae > Streptophyta > Magnoliopsida > Asparagales > Amaryllidaceae > Agapanthus > Agapanthus africanus. Next base: position 289,347,398 of record JASDDO010000022.1, read on the forward strand.
CATGCAGAGGAACAGAAGATAATTGTTTCAAGAAATGCCACATTTTTAGAAAAACAATTTCTTGTTAAAAACATTAGTGGCAGCACGGTAGAACTGGATGAAATTCCAGAAACACAAACTTTAACAAGAGATTTGGTGGATCCGCTAGATTCAATAACCCCAAACGAACCTCAGCCACTCCGCAGATCTGGTAGGATTTCTCATCCGACCGAGAGATACTACGGTTTTCTCATTGATGGGGATCGAGAGGATTGCATCTTGGAAGAAGATGACCCTACCAGTTTCAGACAGGCCATTATCAGTAGGGACTCTGATAAGTGGCAGGAAGCAATGCAATCCGAAATGGAGTCCATGTACGCCAATAAAGTGTGGACCTTGGATATTGCTCCACCTGGGGTAAAACCCGTTGGATGCAAATGGATCTACAAAAGGAAACTTGGTGTAGATGGGCAGGTGGAAACCTATAAAGCTAGACTCGTTGCAAAAGGTTTTCGTCAAAGACCTGGTTTGGACTACGATGAAACTTTTTCTCCGGTGGCTATGCCCAAATCCATTCGGATCCTACTTGCCATTGCTGCCTTTCATGACTATGAAATCTGGCAGATGGATGTTAAAACGGCTTTCCTGAACGGCTGTTTGGAAGAGTGCGTTTACATGGATCAACCAGAAGGTTTCGTAGACAGTGGGAGCAGCGGAAAGGTGTGCAAGTTGCTTAAATCCATTTATGGATTAAAGCAGGCATCGCGGAGCTGGAACATCTGTTTTGATGAGGCAATCAAGGAATTTGATTTCATCAAGAACGAAGATGAACCCTGTGTTTATAAGAAGATTGTAGGACGAACTGTCGTATTCCTAGTCTTGTACGTGGACGACATTCTTTTGATAGGAAATGATATTCCTATGCTACAATCGGTCAAGCTATTTTTGTCACAAAGGTTCTCCATGAAAGACCTGGGTGATGCCTCGTACATTCTGGGGATCAAGATCTATAGAGATAGATCCAAGAAACTATTGGGACTTTCGCAGTCCAGGTACATAGAGACCGTACTAAAGAGATTTAGTATGGAGGGTTCCAAGCGCGGTAACATACCCGCATTTCACGGAATTACCCTCTCCAAGAAGATGTCTCCTAAGACTGACGAGGAGAGGGTTCGCATGAGCACTATACCCTACGCTTCGGCGGTAGGATCTATAATGTATGCGATGCTATGTACAAGACCAGATGTAGCTTACGCGCTGAGCGCGGTAAGACGGTATCAGTCAGACCCAGGGGAGGACCACTGGACAGCAGTGAAGAACATTCTCAAGTACCTGAGAAGGACTAAGGAGATGTTCCTGGTTTACGGTAATGGAGACCTCAGGGTCGAGTCCTTTACCGATTCAAGCTTCCAGAGTGACAAAGATGACAGCAAGTCTGTCTCGGGTTTTGTGTTTACCCTCAACGGAGGGGCGGTATGTTGGAGGAGTTCCAAGCAGGATACCGTCGCAGACTCGACGATGGAGGCTGAATACATTGCTGCAAGCGATGCCGCAAAAGAGGCGGTCTGGATGAAGAAGTTCATTAGTGAACTTCAGGTGGTTCCGTCCATTGTTGACCCAATACCTCTGTATTGCGATAACAATGGGGCTATAGCTTTAGCGAAGGAACCAAGGTCCCATCAGAAATCCAGGCACATCTTAAGGCGGTATCACCTGATCAGGGAGATCATTGATCGACAGGAGATCGAGGTGCGGAGAGTGGACACAAAGGACAACACTGCGGACCCATTCATGAAGGCTTTACCCCAGACTCAGTTCGAGCGGCTGATCGAGATGATAGGTCTTCGATACGCCAGTACATGGCCTTAGTGCAAGTGGGAGATTGTTAGTGTATATGCTCTAGAGGCCATTACTGTATCATACTAGTATGTATATTACTTGATGGAAGCTTGGGATATTCACAGTTGTACAGACAATCTTGCTCAATATAGTAGTATGCTACTTGGTTTGTCTCTGCTTTAATGTGTACTTGTGTGTTTATTTATTATATCACCTATACGCATTAGTAGAGCCCTTAGGATCTTTGCTTGATTACCGGCGTTGTGATGGCGATCACACTCGTGGGGGCTGGGTAATCTACAAGCACATCCTTATACACGTCCCTAGTCGTGGGAGCATCGAGATAGGGCATCAATACTCCGGAGTAGACTAGCGTATGCGCTTCTCATCCCAGCACGAGAGACGGTCTGTCCCACAGCCGTCGGTACGTCGTACTTGAGATAGTATGCGGGTGCTCGTTGGGTTACGAGTACACTGGACAGGACTCATCGGGAAATGATGGTTGGTATTATACCTATCGTCAGTTATCAGTTCCCAGGTGACATGAGTACAGCTTAGTCCGCTGACTTGACACTGTCACTTCGCCTCGAGTGTGTTCCCACTGTTCTTTGATTGCTACCCTACCACGGCTCTACTGAGTCGTGCAAACAGGTAGTAGTTGGGAGCAGTCCCGAAGCACTTGGAGGCAGTGACGGTTAGACAGGATTCGTCTCTCCCGGTATTGGGGGTTGACATCGCGCTGTGTCTAGGAGAGCCATTACACAAGTAGTCCCTGGCCAGGGCAAGCGAGATGTACTGGTAGGTTCCATTGTTATCTCAGGGTGTTCTGGGCTTCACTCCGACACGACTTGTACCGCTATTAGGGGTCTGATGCTTGCCGCCCCCCTAGGCCCTGTTAGTGTATATGCCCTAGAGGCCATTACTGTATCATACTAGTATGTATATTACTTAATGGAAGCTTGGGATATTCACCTTGTATATACAATCTTGCTCAAAATAGTAGTATGCTACTTGGTTTATTTCTACTTCAATGTGTACATGTGTTTATCTTTGTATATTGCTTATACACATTAGTGGAGCCCTTAGGATCTTTGCTTGATTACCAGCGATGTGATGGCCGTCACACTTGTGGGGCTGGGTAATCTAGAAGCACATCCTTATGCAGGTTGTTAGTGTATATGCCCTAGAGGCCATTACTGTATCATACTAGTTTGTATATTACTTGATGGAAGCTTGGGATATTCACCTTGTATAAACAATCTTGCTCAATATAGTAGTATGCTACTTGGTTTGTTTCTACTTCAATGTGTACTTGTGTTTATTTCAGTATATCACTTATACGCATTAGTGGAGCCCTTAGGATCTTTGCTTGACTACCAGCGTTGTGATGGCAGTCACACTAGTGGGGGCTGGGTAATCTATAAGCACATCCTTATACAGGTCCCTAGTCGTAGGACTATCGAGACAGGGCATCGATACTCCGGAGTAGACTAGCGTATGCGCTTCTCATCCCAGTGTGGGAGATGGTCTGTCCCACAGCCATCAGTACGTCGTACTGGAGATAGTATACGGGTGCTCGTTGGGTTACGAGTACACTGGACAGGACTCGTCGGGAACTGACAGGTTGGTATTATACCTATCGTCAGTTATCAGTTCCCAGGTGACATGAGTACAGCTTAGTCCGCTGACTTGACACTGACACTTCGCCTCGAGTGTGTTCCCACTGCCCTTTGATCACTACCCTACCACGGCTCAAAGGAGTCGTGCAAACAGGTGGTGGTTGGGTGCAGTCCCGAAGCACTTGGAGGCAGTGACGGTTAGACAGGATTCGTCTCTCCCGGTATTGGGGGTTGACATCGCGCTGTGTCTAGGAGAGCCATTACACGAGTAGTCCCTGGCCAGGGCAAGCGAGATATGCTGGTAGGTTTCCAGTGTTATCTCAGGGTGTTTTGGGCTTCACTCCGACACGACTTGTACCGCTATTGGGGGACTGACGTTTTACCGCCCCCTAGGCCCGCCATGCGATGTATCAGACGAACAGACCGGACTGTACGGAGAATGTCACATTCAGACTCAGTAGGAGTTCAGATGGGGTTTCACCTCGTCAGCCTTCTTGTCGGCATCTACCTGGGGACCGTTACGCACAGCTAGTGCCGCTTGCGGTCTGTGGTTAAACCCACTGCCAGCGTAGTGTCGAGTCTTTAGAGTCCCACACAGAGGGTATTCGCCTCTGGGCAAAACAGAGTAGAGGTCGCATGGTTTTGCGACAGGGTTCGTTCTCATCCGCGCACTTGTGCACGTTTGGAGTCCGGACGGATTATACTGGCAGGCTCTGGTTTGAGCCAGATACTGGTATATGTTTTGGGGGTTGCTTTTATATCTTGGTATTCTTGTTTTTCGGAACGAGAATGCAGGTGTGTATGCACAGTTGCTTGAGGCGGAGAATGAGGTTTTTCATTAGGGTTTCGGAACGGGTGCATATGCACAATTGACAGTCTTCATTTTCCAAACCCTAATGGATTTATATATTATCTATTAATAATAATAATTAAATGAGAATTATGTTATGGTTGTTTTTGTTGACTTGTTGACCTTGGTTGACTTGTTGACCATTGACCACTTTCATGCCTTGAAAGTCTTCCTTGATTCATGCTTACTTTTTATTAAATGAAGCATGGTTGTGGTCATTCAAAAATTACCATCAACTATTCTTATTTCAATTATTATCATTTAGATAATTCATTTCTTTTGCAATATGGTTGCAAGAAAGAAATAATTGAGCTCATTCTATCATAACCTCTCTCTCTCCTCATTTTCATCTTCTTCTTCCTCTTGAAAAGAGAAACCTTCTCATGTGTTGAGAATCATTCTCTTTTGATAGAAAAGCAAACCCTAATCTCTCTCTACTCATTCTAGGATGAAGGTTTAGCAAACCGGAAACCCTAGTTCACTCAAAGATCGAGGAAGAGCCCAAAGTCGAACCTTCGAGGTGGATCCATCTTCGACGGAAGAAGGCGACATAAAGAGAACCATCAACCTCTACAAGGTTTGAAGAAGAAGGAGTTCAAGTATAGGTATAACCATCTTCCATAGTAGCTAAATCTCTTTAGCTAGAATACTAGTTTTAGTTTAGACAACGATCCCGACCATGTTTAGTCCATGTTGCCTCTTGCGATAAAAATTCGTTTTTTATACCGTTTCCGCCTCCCCGTAAGCACCGGGGGTCGCAATATGGACTTACAGTGGTATCAGAGCCTAACAAAACTTAAACTAGCTTGGTAGTGAAGTGTAACGAAGTTCGGAACCGTAAAAAACCCAAAAACCGTATTTTCCAAAACCCTAAGTTTCTGTTGAATTTTTTTCTGCTCAAAATGAAAAACTTTATACTTGTAAAATCGTCTCAGGGTTTTGTTTGAACACACAAGAAAAACGATGCATCAATTCAACTAAACCGCCGCGCATCCGCGGCACGAGGTGGGCATGTGCCGCGGAAGCGCCGCAGTTTGGTTTCCTCTCTGCATCGTTTTTCGTGCAGTGTTCTTGTTGTGGGATTTTGGGATTTTTAAAATATATTATATGTACCCAGATTTTCCAGAAAAGAAATTTCCTTTTGGGGTCCTATAATTCCGTATTTTTCCGAACTTCACTGCACTTTGGCTATATTGGTTATATCTGTGTTGTTTGCATGTATTGAACGTCGGCTAATCGCTATAAGTCGATTAGTCGGGGTTATACATGATCTGTAATGTGCTGGAATGTGTATATGAATGTGTTGGACTGTCGCGGGTGAATAGCCGGGGTTGGATGTGAGATGAGCTTTTGTTTTTCTTTCATTCATTTGTAAATGTAAATTGATGTAATTATATTATTTGTTTGGCCGCACAACCGGGTCGGGGTTGTAGCCGTCATTGTATAATTCTTTTTACTGTTTTTGCTCCTAGGATAGACCCATGGTGGGGTGCACAAACTACCGGGAACTTGGCGGGTAGTTTGCCGCACCCGTAGGGGTCTTGGGTGGGGTATTTGCTATTCACCGCGACCGTGTTATCCGCTTTTCGTTTCAGGCTCGAAAGAAATGCGGATTGCTAGTATATCCAATGTATTCATCTGTGATCTGTAATGTCTATCATTGCTTTCTATTTAGGCGTTGCTTATGTTTTACAGCCGCGCTAGCCCAGCCCCCGCTCTGTCGTTAGTTAAGTAACCTAACGGGTGATGACGGGGCCCCGTGGCGAATGCATATGGCATAAGCGTACGTCATATTTTGGTTGTTTTCTGTAATGGTAGGATTTAAATGATGGGACGCATTAAAAGAACTAATGCAAGAATATCACGCATTAAAAGAACTAATGCAAGATAATAAACCAAGTTTAAAATCGTTGGAACACTTTCGAAAAAAACCACTCGGTTCTTTTCAAAACTAACTTTTAAATGCGGAGCTTGAGCCACTCCTTCTAAAAGCTATCTCGTTCCATCGATTATATCAAGTTCACTACGTTCACGGTTTTACCAAAACCATTCGTAGCCCTCCGTCGCTTCGCATGAATAGGCAGTAGTATTCAAGCTATGTATTTTGGCCAAAGTCAAGGCATAGTGATTGGTAGCTATTGGGTGTTCATGTGTAGCATAGATAGATGCGTTGGTTTGGAACAGTCGTGCTGCCATTTTGGCCAAAGTCAAGGGTATGTACGGATGGATCCAAATTAACCTGGAAAGTGACGGGAAGAACTTGACATGTGACTTATGATATTTTGGCCAAAGTCAAGGTCATAAGAGCATGGGGCAAAAATCCACATCGGGAGTTTCATAAGTACTGAAACTTGCTAGATTTGCATACCATTTGGAGTGTGATGATTATGGTAGGATTCCTTCATTTTCGTCACGCGATGATATTTGGATCCCGATCCTACTGTGAGTATATGCTACTCCTCGGGAAATTTCTCACTAAACGATCAATGCTATAAACCTAGTAGGTGCCTAGAAAGGTGTTAGCGGGGCTACGCCCCCAGGGAAAAGAGGTTCTTAAATTAAGGAACTTCGCGAAAGCGTTGGAAAACCTCCCTCGAAGTACCGACACTGGCCTGGCTGAACGGTTAAGCAAGTATTGTACGGTGGGATTGATCCCGGCTAATTCTTCCTTTGTGGTTTGAGGAGGGATTCGAGAGACAGTGGGAGCCATCCTGTTTAGACAAATTAAAAACCATTCTAAACTTGCAAGAGCATCGTGCTAAAGTGTTTCTTCTCTCCCCCCTGCAGCGACCAAATCGAAATGACTGGACTTAAGTTGATTCTAGATAAAAACATATTGACAGGGCCAAACTACAAAGATTGGCTCAGGAATGTCAAGTTGGCAATCACTTACGACAAGCTGGGGTATCTTCTTACCACCAAAGCTCCCCCCGTTCCAGGTCCCACCTCCAGCGTCGCGGATAAGGAAATCCGTAAGACTTGGGAGATTGACAGCGCGAAGGCCAGGTGCCTCGTACTTGCCTCGATGGACAACGAACATCAGAGGAGGCACGAGAATATGGATTTGGAATCCATATTTCTTCATACAAAAGAACTGTATGGAGAGCAGTCTCGTATCGCTAGATACGAAGTGTCGAAGAAGTTGTTTTCGACAAAGTTGGCCGTCGGATCATCGGTAGCGGACCACGTGCTTAAGATGATTGGCTACACTGAGGAGCTCGCGGAACTTGGGACCACGTTGGACAGTGAACTCTACACAGATATAATCCTCCAGTCCCTTCCATCCACTTACGCCCAGTTCATACTGAATTTCAACTTGCAAGAAAAGGAAGTTGAACTTTCAGAACTCCTCAACCTGCTGAGGAGCGCAGAGGGCACCCTACAGAAGGGTAGGGAAACACCCGCTTTGTTTGTAGGAGGATCTTCTTCCTCTAGGTCCAAGGCGAAAGCCAAGGGAAAGAGGAAGAAAGCCCCCGCCAAACCAAGAGGCGGTGTTAGTAAAGTGGGTACGAAGGGAAAGGAAAAGGCAACAAAGATTGCGGGGAAGCTTGTTGGAAAGGAAGAATGCTTCTATTGTCATAAGAGTGGACACTGGAAGAAAGATTGCAGGGCTTGGAAGGCCAAGACACAGGAACTGAAGCAGGTTGCGGCTTCAGCTTCAGGTGTGTATGTTATTGAAAACTGTCTTTCTATAAACTCTACTTCCTGGGTATTGGATACCGGATCAGGATCTCATATCTGTAATTCTTTGCAGGCGTTGAGAAACCGTAGGTTTTTGAAGGAAGGTGACATGACCCTCAGAGTTGCGAACGGAGCTAGCATGGATGCTAAAGCCGTGGGGGACTATCACCTGGGAATGTCAGATGGGCATGTTTTGGTTTTGCGTAATTGCTTTTTTGTACCCAACGCAACTTGTAATATCATTTCTGTATCTTTGGTTTCTAAAGAAGGTTATGAATTTGCGTTTGTAAGTAATGTTGTTAACATTCACCTTAATCAAGTTCTGATTGGGTCAGGTACATTGAGCAATGGTATATACGTATTAAACCAACCACAGATTTTCAATGTCCAGAATACACACAAAAGAAAGTCACCAGATATTAATCAGACTTTCTTATGGCATTGTAGACTGGGTCACATCAATGAGAGAAGGTTGACTAAGTTACATACAGAAGGATATTTGGATCCGTTCGAATATCAATCATATGCCACTTGTCAATCCTGTCTCAAAGGAAAGATGACAAAGACTCCGTTCACTGGACACGGAGTAAGAGCGAGCGAGCTCTTGGGACTCGTACACAGCGACGTGTGCGGTCCAATGTCTACACATGCGCGAAGCGGTTATTCTTACTTCATTACTTTTACGGATGATTTTTCAAGATACGGTTATGTCTTCTTAATGAAACATAAGTCCGAAGCTTTTGAAAAATTCCAGGAATTTAAGAATGAAGTAGAAAAACAAACCGGCAAAAGTATCAAGATTCTAAGATCGGATCGAGGTGGAGAATACTTAAGTGCCGAGTTCCTGAATTACTTAAAAGAGAATGGGATTCTCTCTCAGCTTACTCCTCCATACACTCCGCAACACAACGGTGTATCGGAGAGACGGAACCGGACCCTATTGGATATGGTACGGTCCATGATGAGTAACGCTGAGTTACCGCGATCATTCTGGGGGTATGCGCTAGAATCAGCTGCGTACCTTTTGAACCGAGTTCCTACTAAGACTGTGCCTACTACACCATATGAGATGTGGTGTGGGAAGAGACCCCATCTCAGTCACATTAAGACTTGGGGAAGTCCAGCTTTTGTTAAAAAGCAGCATGCGGACAAGCTCGAGGCGCGCTCAGTACTGTGTAAGTTTGTGGGATATCCAAAGAATTCCAAGGGATATCTCTTCTACTACGAAGAGGAACAAAAAGTTCTTGTTTCTCATCATGCCCACTTTCTAGAACATCAGTTCTTAGAAAAAGAATCAAGTGGGAGCGCAGTAGAACTGGAAGAAATTCCAGAACCACAGACTATTACTGAAAGCCTAATGGAACCAGAGGGTTCAAATGAACAGGACATTCCTATGCCGCTCCGCAGAAGTAGTAGGCAGTCTCATCCGCCCGAGAGATACTACGGTTTTCTCATAGACGGGGATAGAGAGGATTGCATCATAGACTATGATGAGCCTACTAGCTTCCAGCAGGCCGTTCAGAGCATTGACTCGGTAAAATGGCTGGATGCAATGCGGACCGAAATGGAGTCCATGTACACCAACAAAGTATGGACGTTGGACATTGCTCCAGACGGGGTAAAACCCGTAGGATGCAAGTGGATCTTCAAAAGGAAGATTGGTGTAGATGGACAGGTTGAGACCTATAAAGCTAGATTTGTAGCAAAGGGTTTCCGTCAAAGACCTGGCTTGGACTACGACGAAACCTTTTCTCCAGTGGCTATGCTGAAATCCATTCGGATCCTTCTTGCCATTGCTGCCTTCCACGATTATGAGATTTGGCAGATGGACGTGAAAACCGCTTTTCTAAATGGAAATTTAGAGGAGTGTGTCTATATGGATCAGCCAGAGGGTTTCATTCAGAGTGGGAGCAGCGGAAAGGTGTGCAAGTTGCTTAAGTCCATCTATGGACTAAAGCAGGCATCGCGGAGTTGGAACATCTGTTTTGATGAGACGATCAAGGAATTTGACTTTATCAAAAATCCAGATGAACCATGCATCTATAGTAGATTTGTAGCGAGAACTGTAGTATTCCTTGTTTTATACGTGGATGACATTCTCTTAATAGGAAATGACATTCCTATGCTACAATCTGTCAAGGGTTTCTTGTCACAAAGGTTCTCCATGAAAGACCTGGGTGATGCCTCTTACATCCTGGGGATCCGGATCCATCGTGATAGATCCAAGAGGATATTAGGACTTTCACAGTCCAGGTACATCGACACCGTACTGAAAAGATTCAGTATGGAAGATTCCAAGCGCGGTAACTTACCGGCTTGTCACGGGATCACCCTCTCTAAAGAGATGTCTCCCAAGACTGATTTAGAGAGGGATCGCATGTCTATTATACCCTACGCTTCTGCGGTAGGCTCTATAATGTATGCGATGTTGTGTACCAGACCGGATGTAGCTTATGCACTGAGTGTAGTAAGCCGGTATCAGTCAAACCCTGGGGAGAAACATTGGATAGCGGTAAAGAACATTCTCAAGTACCTGAGGAGGACTAAGGAGATGTTCTTGGTGTATGGCGGAAAAGACCTCCAGATTGAGGCCTTTGCTGACTCCAGCTTCCAGAGTGACAAGGATGATTCCAAGTCCATGTCGGGTTTTGTCTTTACCCTCAATGGAGGGGCGGTGTGTTGGAAGAGTTCCAAACAGGAAACCGTTGCAGACTCGACTATGGAAGCGGAATACATCGCTGCATCTGATGCCGCAAAAGAAGCTGTCTGGATAAGGAAGTTCTTAAAAGAACTTCAGGTGGTTCCGTCCATTGTTGACCCAGTACCTCTGTATTGCGACAACAACGGGGCTATAGCTTTAGCAAAGGAACCCAGGTCCCATCAGAGATCCAGGCACATCTTGAGGCGGTATCACCTGATCAGGGAGATCGTGGATCGCAAGGAGATCGAGGTTCGGAGGGTTGCTTCAGAAGAGAACACTGCAGATCCATTCACCAAGGCCTTACCCCAGACTCAGTTCGAGCGGCTGATCGAGATGATAGGTCTTCGGTACGCCAGTTCATGGCCTTAGTGCAAGTGGGAGATTGTTAGTGTATATGCCCTAGAGGCCATTACTGTATCATACTAGTTTGTATATTACTTGATGGAAGCTTGGGATATTCACCTTGTATAAACAATCTTGCTCAATATAGTAGTATGCTACTTGGTTTGTTTCTACTTCAATGTGTACTTGTGTTTATTTCAGTATATCACTTATACGCATTAGTGGAGCCCTTAGGATCTTTGCTTGACTACCAGCGTTGTGATGGCAGTCACACTAGTGGGGGCTGGGTAATCTATAAGCACATCCTTATACAGGTCCCTAGTCGTAGGACTATCGAGACAGGGCATCGATACTCCGGAGTAGACTAGCGTATGCGCTTCTCATCCCAGTGTGGGAGATGGTCTGTCCCACAGCCATCAGTACGTCGTACTGGAGATAGTATACGGGTGCTCGTTGGGTTACGAGTACACTGGACAGGACTCGTCGGGAACTGACAGGTTGGTATTATACCTATCGTCAGTTATCAGTTCCCAGGTGACATGAGTACAGCTTAGTCCGCTGACTTGACACTGACACTTCGCCTCGAGTGTGTTCCCACTGCACTTTGATCACTACCCTACCACGGCTCAAAGGAGTCGTGCAAACAGGTGGTGGTTGGGTGCAGTCCCGAAGCACTTGGAGGCAGTGACGGTTAGACAGGATTCGTCTCTCCCGGTATTGGGGGTTGACATCGCGCTGTGTCTAGGAGAGCCATTACACGAGTAGTCCCTGGCCAGGGCAAGCGAGATATGCTGGTAGGTTTCCAGTGTTATCTCAGGGTGTTTTGGGCTTCACTCCGACACGACTTGTACCGCTATTGGGGGACTGACGTTTTACCGCCCCCTAGGCCCGCCATGCGATGTATCAGACGAACAGACCGGACTGTACGGAGAATGTCACATTCAGACTCAGTAGGAGTTCAGATGGGGTTTCACCTCGTCAGCCTTCTTGTCGGCATCTACCTGGGGACCGTTACGCACAGCTAGTGCCGCTTGCGGTCTGTGGTTAAACCCACTGCCAGCGTAGTGTCGAGTCTTTAGAGTCCCACACAGAGGGTATTCGCCTCTGGGCAAAACAGAGTAGAGGTCGCATGGTTTTGCGACAGGGTTCGTTCTCATCCGCGCACTTGTGCACGTTTGGAGTCCGGACGGATTATACTGGCAGGCTCTGGTTTGAGCCAGATACTGGTATATGTTTTGGGGGTTGCTTTTATATCTTGGTATTCTTGTTTTTCGGAACGAGAATGCAGGTGTGTATGCACAGTTGCTTGAGGCGGAGAATGAGGTTTTTCATTAGGGTTTCGGAACGGGTGCATATGCACAATTGACAGTCTTCATTTTCCAAACCCTAATGGATTTATATATTATCTATTAATAATAATAATTAAATGAGAATTATGTTATGGTTGTTTTTGTTGACTTGTTGACCTTGGTTGACTTGTTGACCATTGACCACTTTCATGCCTTGAAAGTCTTCCTTGATTCATGCTTACTTTTTATTAAATGAAGCATGGTTGTGGTCATTCAAAAATTACCATCAACTATTCTTATTTCAATTATTATCATTTAGATAATTCATTTCTTTTGCAATATGGTTGCAAGAAAGAAATAATTGAGCTCATTCTATCATAACCTCTCTCTCTCCTCATTTTCATCTTCTTCTTCCTCTTGAAAAGAGAAACCTTCTCATGTGTTGAGAATCATTCTCTTTTGATAGAAAAGCAAACCCTAATCTCTCTCTACTCATTCTAGGATGAAGGTTTAGCAAACCGGAAACCCTAGTTCACTCAAAGATCGAGGAAGAGCCCAAAGTCGAACCTTCGAGGTGGATCCATCTTCGACGGAAGAAGGCGACATAAAGAGAACCATCAACCTCTACAAGGTTTGAAGAAGAAGGAGTTCAAGTATAGGTATAACCATCTTCCATAGTAGCTAAATCTCTTTAGCTAGAATACTAGTTTTAGTTTAGACAACGATCCCGACCATGTTTAGTCCATGTTGCCTCTTGCGATAAAAATTCGTTTTTTATACCGTTTCCGCCTCCCCGTAAGCACCGGGGGTCGCAATATGGACTTACACAGGTCCCTGGTCGCAGGACTATCGAGACAGGGCATCGATACTCCGGAGTAGACCAGCGCATGCGCTTCTCATCCCAGTGTGGGAGACGGTCTGTCCCACAGCCGTCAGTACGTCGTACTTGAGATAGTATGCGGGTGCCCGTTAGGTTACGGGTACACTGGACAGGACTCGTCGGGAACTGACCAGTTGGTATTATACCTATCGTCAGTTATCAGTTCCCAGGTGACATGAGTACATCTTAGTCCGCTGACTTGACACTGTCACTTCGCCTCGGGTGTGTTCCCACTGTACTTTGATCACTACCCTACCACGGCTCAAAGGAGTCGTGCAAACAGGTGGTGGTTGGGTGCAGTCCCGAAGCACTTGGAGGCAGTGACGGTTAGACAGGATTCGTCTCTCCCGGTATTGGGGGTTGACATCGCGCTGTGTCTAGGAGAGCCATTACACAAGTAGTCCCTGGCCAGGGCAAACGAGATATACTGGTAGGTTTCCAGTGTTATCTCAGGGTGTTTTGGGCTTCGCTCCGGCACGACTTGTACCGCTATTGGGGGACTGACGTTTACCGCCCCCTAGGCCCGCCATGCGATGTATCAGACGAACAGACCGGACTGTACGGAGAATGTCACACTCAGGCTCAGTAGGAGTTCAGATGGGTTTCGCCTCGTCGGTCTTCTTGTCGGCATTACCTGGGGACCGTTACGCACAGCTAGTGCCGCTTGCGGTCTGTGGTTAAACCCACTGCCAGCGTAGTGTCGAGTCTTTAGAGTCCCACACAGAAAGCTTTTCGCCTTTAGGCAAAAGAGTAGAGGTCGCATAGTATTGCGACAGGTCGCATGGTTTTGCGACAGGGTTCGGTCACATCCGTGCACTTGTGCACGTACAGTGTCCGGACAGTTTACACTAGCGGGCTTTGGTTTAAGCCAGATCCTAGTGTACCTTATGGGATTGGATTTATCCAGTTTGCATTCGTGTTCCTCGGAACGCGGATGCGGGTGTGTATGCACAGTTGACAGGGAGGCACAGACAGCGGATTCTCATTAGGGTTGTTGACAGTTGACCGTTGACTTTTTGACTTTTTGCTCAACCCTAATGAGAATATGATATGTGATTAACTATTATATTAATTAAGTATTATGGTGACTTGGTTGTTGACTTTTGTTGACTTTGTTGACTTGTTGACTTTTGTTGACTTGTTGACTTTGTTGACCGGTTGACTAGGCTTGACTAGTTGACCATCATGATAACCATAGCTATCATTTCATGCCAAAGACTTTTACTTGCTTGTTCATTTGAGTAAAATGAGTGCATGACATGATAAGGTTATGGTTGCTTCAACCATCACACATAAGACTTTTTTGATATGATGAGTTATCATTGCTTTGGATTATGAGAGGGTGAGAGATAAAAGAGAGCCTCATTCTTTCTTGCTCATTCTCTCTCTTGTTCTTGAGCTCTTCACTTTGCTCTCACTCTCATCCTCTTGCTCCCTCTCTTGACTCTATGGTTCATATCTCTCATGTGTTGAGAATCAAGAACCATAGATAAAATCCCATTCTATTTCTTCTCTACTCATTCTAGTTCACTAGGTTTAGCAAACCAAGTGAACTAGTTTCTTCAAAGAACGAAGAAGGAGCTAAAGGTTGGAGCTTTCAAGTGGATCTATCTTCGGCATACGGAGACGACGAGAAGGAGCCATCGGACCACCACCGGAGCTTGAAGACGAAGGAGTTCAAGACAAGCTAGGTATAACCATCTTCATCCGAGTAGCTAAATCTCTTTAGCAAGTTTGCTAGTTTAGTTTAGACAGGATCCCGACCTTGTTTAGTCCATGTTGCCTCTTGCGATAAAAAATTGTTTTTTATACGTTTCCGCCTCCCCGTAAGCACCGGGGGTCGCAACGTGGACTTACAGTGGTATCAGAGCCTAACTAAACTTAAACTAGCTTGGTAGTGAAGTGTAACGAAGTTCGGAACCGAAAAAATCACAAAACCGGAAAAACAAAACCCTAAGTTTCTGTTGAAATTTTTTCTGCTCTAAATGAAAAACTTTATACTTGTAAATTCGGCTCAGGGTTTTGTGTGAACACCCAAGAAAAATGATGCCCTAATTCATTCAAACCGCCGCCCTTCCGCCGCACGAGGTAGGCATGTGCCGTGGAAGCGCCGCGGTTTGTCGTCTTCTGTGCATCGTTTTTCGTGCAGTGTGTGTCTGTGTTGGTTTTGGGATTTTTGAAATATATTATATGTGCCCAGATTTTCCAGAAAAGAAATTTACTTTTGGGGTCCTATAATTCCGTATTTTTTCCGAACTTCACTACACTTTGACTATGATGGATATATCTGTGATGTTTGCATGTATTGAACGTCGGCTAATCGCTATAAGTCGATTAGTCGGGGTTATACATGATCTGTAATGTGATGGAATGTGTATATAAATATGTTGGATTGTCGCGGGTGAATAGCCGGGGGTTGTGAGACGAGAGTTTTCTTTTCTTGCAATTTCATGTAAATTTGTAAATTGATGTAATAATTATTTGTATGGCCGCACAACCGGGTCGGGGTTGTAGCCGTCATTGTATAATTTCTTTTTACTGTTTTTGCTCCTAGGATAGACCCATGGTGGGGTGCACAAACTACCGGGTATGCCGAAGTGTCGAGTGGCCTACTCATGGAGATGAGGGAGGTTACTACGCTTCGGGTACTTGGCGGGTAGTTTGCCGCACCCGTAGGGGTCTTGGGTGGGGTATTGGCTATTCACCGCGACCGTGTAATCTGTTTTTGTTACAGGCTCGTACAAATTACAGATTCCTAGCATATCCAATGTATTTATCTGTGATCTGAAATGTTTATCATTGCAGTATATCTATATATGATATTATTTAGGCGTTGTTTATGTTTTACAGACGCGCTAGCCCAGCCCCCGCTCTGTCGTTAGTTAAGTAACCTAACGGGTAATGACGGGGCCCAGTGGCGAATGCGAATGGCATAAGCGTACGTCATATTTTGGTTGTTTTCTGCAATGGTAGGATTAAATGATGGGACGCATTAAAAGAACTAATGCAAGAATATCACGCATTAAAAGAACTAATGCAAGATAATAAACGAAGTTAAAGTCGTTGGAACACTTTCGAAAAACCACTCGGTTCTTTTCAAAACCAACTTTTAAAATACGGAGTTTGAGCCACTCCATTTAAAAGCTATCTCGTTCCATCGACCAAATCAAGTTCACTACGTTCACGGTTTTGCCAAAACCATTCGTAGCCCTCCGTCGTTTCGCATGAATAGTCAATAGTATTCAAGCTGTGTATGTTGGCTAAAGTCAAGGCACAGTGATTGGTAGCTATTGGGTGTTCATGTGTAGCATAGATAGATGCGTTGGTTTGGGACAGTCGTACTGCCATTTTGGCCAAAGTCAAGGGTAGGTACGGATGGATCCAAATTAACCTGGATAATGACGGGTAGAACTTGATATGTGACTTATGATATTTTGGCCAAAGTCAAGGTCATAAGAGCATGGGGCAAAAATCCACATCGGGAGTTTCATAAGTACTGAAACTTGCTAGATTTGCATACCATTTGGAGTGTGATGATTCTGGTAGGATTCCTTCAGTTTCGTCACGCAATGATATTTGGATCCCGATCCTACTGTGAGTATATGCTACTCCTCGGGAAATTTCTCACTTAACGATCAATGCTATAAACCTAGTAGGTGCCTAGAAAGGTGTTAGCGGGGCTACGCCCCCAGGGAAAAGAGGTTCTCTAATTAAGGAACTTCGCGAAAGCGTTGGAAAACCTCCCTCGAAGTACCGACACCAGCCTGGCCGAACGGTTAAGCAAGTATTGTACGGTTGGATTGATCCTGACTAATTTTTCCTTTATGGTTTGAGGAGGGATTCGAGAAACAGTGGGAGCCATCCTGTTTAGACAAACTAAAAACCACTCTAAACTTGCAAGAGCATCATGCTGAGTGTTTTCCTCTTCTCTCCAAATTGCAGCGACCAATCAACATGACTGGACTTAAGTTACTCCTAGATAAAAACAAACTGACAGGGCCAAACTACAAAGATTGGCTCAGGAATGTCAAGATAGCAATCACTTATGACAAGCTGGGGTATCTTCTTACCACCAAAGCTCCCCCTGTCCCTGGTAAGCCGTCCTCCACGAAATGAAAAAGCTCCAACTTCCAGCGTCGCAGATAAGGAAATCCGCAAGACTTGGGAGATTGATAGCGCGAAGGCCAAATGCCTCCTGCTTGCCTCGATGGACAACGAACATCAGAGGAGGCATGAGAATATGGACATGGAATCCATATTGCTCCATACAAAAGAACTGTATGGAGAGCAATCTCGTATCGCAAGATACGAAGCGTCGAAAAAGTTATTCTCGACAAGAATGGCCGTCGGATCATCAGTAGCCGAGCACGTGCTAAAGATGATCGGCTACATTGAGGAGCTCGCTGACCTAGGGATCACATTGGAGAGTGAGCTATATACGGATATAGTTCTCCAGTCCCTTCCTTCCACTTACGCCCAGTTTATACTGAACTTCAACCTACAAGAAAAAGAGGTTTAACTTTCAGAGCTCCTCAACATGCTGAGGAGCGCAGAGGGCACCCTACAGAAAGGTAGGGATACATCCACTTTGTTTGTAGGAGGATCATCTTCTTCTAGGTCCAAGGCGAAAGCCAAGGGAAAGAAGAAGAAGGCCCCCGCCAAACCAAAGGGCGGTGTAAGTAAAGTGGATACGAAGGGAAAAGGTAAAGCAACAAAGATAGCGGGGAAGCTTGTGGATAAGGAAGAATGCTTCTATTGTCATAAGAAAGGACACTGGAAGAATGATTGCAGGGCCTGGAAGGCCAGAACACAGGAATTGAAGCAGGTTGCAGCTTCAGCTTCAGGTGTGTATGTTATTGAAAACTGTCTTTCAATAAACTCTACTTCCTGGGTATTGGATACCGGATCAGGATCTCATATCTGTAATTCTTTGCAGGCGTTGAGAAACCGTAGTGTTTTGAAAGCAGGTGACATGACCCTCAGAGTTGCGAACGGAGCTAGCATGGATGCTAAAGCCGTGGGGGACTATCACCTGGGAATGTCAGATGGACATGTTTTGGTTTTGCGTAATTGCTTTTTTGTACCCAACGCAACTTGTAATATCATTTCTGTATCTTTAGTTTCTAAAGAAGGTTATGAATTTGCGTTTGTAAGTAATGTTGTAAACATTCACCTTAATCAAGTTTTGATTGGGTCAGGTACTTTGAGTAATGGTATATACGTGTTAAACCAACCACAGATTTTTAATGTCCAGAATACACACAAAAGAAAGTCTCCAGAAATAAATCAGACTTTCTTATGGCATTGTAGATTGGGTCACATCAATGAGAGAAGGTTGACGAAGTTACATACAGAAGGGTATTTGAATGCGTTCGAATATCAGTCGTATGCCACTTGTCAATCCTGTCTCAAAGGAAAGATGACAAAGACTCCGTTTACTGGACATGGAGTAAGAGCGAGCGAGCTCTTGGGACTCGTACACAGTGACGTGTGCGGTCCAATGTCTACACATGCCCGAAGCGGACATTCTTACTTCATTACTTTTACGGATGACTTGTCAAGGTACGGCTATGTCTTCTTAATGAAACATAAGTCCGAGGCTTTTGGAAAATTCCAGGAGTATAAGAATGAAGTAGAGAAACAGACCGGCAAAAGTATTAAGATTCTAAGATCGGATCGAGGTGGAGAATACTTAAGTGCCGAATTCCTGAATTACTTAAAAGAGAATGGTATTCTCTCTCAGCTTACTCCTCCATACACTCCGCAACATAACGGTGTATCGGAGAGACGGAACCGAACCCTATTGGATATGGTTCGGTCCATGATGAGTAACGCTGAGTTGCCGCGATCATTCTGGGGATATGCGCTAGAATCAGCCGCATACCTTTTGAACCGAGTTCCCACTAAGACTGTGCCTACTACGCCATTTGAGATGTGGTGTGGGAAGAGACCCCATCTTAATCACATTAAGATATGGGGAAGTCCAGCTTTTGTCAAAAAGCAGCATGCGGACAAGCTCGAGGCACGCTCAATACTGTGCAAGTTTGTGGGATATCCAAAGAATTCCAAGGGATATTTCTTCTACTGCGAAGAGGAACAAAAAGTTCTTGTTTCTCGTCATGCCCACTTTCTAGAACACCAGTTCATAGAAAAGGAAATAAGTGGGAGCGCAGTAGAACTGGAAGAGATTCCAGAACCACGGACTATTACTGAAAGTTTAGTGGAACCAGAGGGTTCGGAAGAACAGGACATTCCTACGCCGCTCCGCAGAAGTAGTAGGCAGTCTCATCCGCCCGAGAGATACTACGGTTTTCTCATAGACGGGGATAGAGAGGATTGCATCATAGATTATGATGAGCCTACTAGCTTCCAGCAGGCCGTTCAGAGCGTTGACTCAGTGAAATGGCTGGATGCAATGCGGACCGAAATGGAGTCCATGTACACCAACAAGGTATGGACGTTGGACATTGCTCCAGACGGGGTAAAACCCGTAGGATGCAAGTGGATCTTCAAAAGGAAGATTGGTGTAGATGGACAGGTTGAGACCTATAAAGCTAGGCTGGTAGCAAAGGGTTTTCGTCAAAGACCTGGCTTGGACTATGACGAAACCTTCTCTCCAGTAGCCATGCTGAAATCCATTCGGATCCTTCTTGCCATTGCTGCCTTCCACGATTATGAGATTTGGCAAATGGACGTAAAGACAGCTTTTCTAAATGGAAATTTAGAGGAGTGTGTCTATATGGACCAGCCAGAGGGTTTCATTCAGAGTGGGAGCAGCGGAAAAGTGTGCAAGTTGCTTAAGTCCATCTATGGACTAAAGCAGGCATCGCGGAGTTGGAACATCTGCTTTGATGAGACGGTCAAAGAATTTGGCTTTATCAAAAATCCAGATGAACCATGCATCTATAGTAGATTTGTAGCGAGAACTGTAGTATTCCTCGTTTTATACGTGGATGACATTCTTTAAATAGGAAATGACATTCCTATGCTACAATCTGTCAAGGGGTTCTTGTCACACAAGTTCTCCATGAAAGACCTGGGTGATGCCTCGTACATTCTGGGTATCCGGATCTACCGTGACAGATCCAAGAGGATATTAGGACTTTCACAGTCCAGGTACATCGACACCATACTGAAGAGATTCAGTATGGAAGATTCCAAGCGCGGTAACCTACCGACTTGTCACGGGATCACCCTCTCTAAAGAGATGTCTCCCAAGACTGATTTGGAGAGGGATCGCATGTCTATTATACCCTACGCTTCTGCGGTAGGCTCTATAATGTATGCGATGTTGTGTACCAGACCGGATGTAGCTTATGCACTGAGTGTGGTAAGCCGGTATCAGTCAAACCCTGGGAAGAAACACCGGATAGCGGTAAAGAACATTCTCAAGTACCTGAGAAGGACTAAGGAGATGTTCTTGGTGTATGGCGGAAAAGACCTCCAGATCGAGGCCTTTGCTGACTCCAGCTTCCAGAGTGACAAGGATGATTCCAAGTCCATGTCGGGTTTTGTCTTTACCCTCAATGGAGGGGCGGTGTGTTGGAAGAGTTCCAAACAAGAAACCGTTGCAGACTCGACGATGGAAGCGGAATACATCGCTGCATCAGATGCCGCAAAAGAAGCTGTCTGGATGAGGAAGTTCTTGAAAGAACTTCAGGTGGTTCCGTCCATTGTTGATCCAATACCTCTGTATTGCGACAACAACGGGGCTATAGCTTTAGCGAAGGAACCCAGGTCCCATCAGAGATCCAGGCACATCTTGAGGCGGTATCACCTGATCAGGGAGATCGTGGATCGCCGGGAGATCGAGGTTCGGAGAGTCGCTTCAGAAGACAACACTGCAGATCCATTCACCAAGGCCCTACCCCAGACTCAGTTCGAGCGGCTGATCGAGATGATAGGTCTTCGATACGCCAGTACATGGCCTTAGTGCAAGTGGGAGATTGTTAGTGTATATGCCCTAGAGGCCATTACTGTATCATACTAGTATGTATATTACTTAATGGAAGCTTGGGATATTCACCTTGTATATACAATCTTGCTCAAAATAGTAGTATGCTACTTGGTTTATTTCTACTTCAATGTGTACATGTGTTTATCTTTGTATATTGCTTATACACATTAGTGGAGCCCTTAGGATCTTTGCTTGATTACCAGCGATGTGATGGCCGTCACACTAGTGGTGCTGGGTAATCTAGAAGCACATCCTTATGCAGGTCCCTGGTCGCAGGACTATCGAGACAGGGCATCGATACTCCGGAGTAGACCAGCGCATGCGCTTCTCATCCCAGTGTGGGAGACGGTCTGTCCCACAGCCGTCAGTACGTCGTACTTGAGATAGTATGCGGGTGCCCGTTAGGTTACGGGTACACTGGACAGGACTCGTCGGGAACTGACCAGTTGGTATTATACCTATCGTCGGTTATCAGTTCCCAGGTGACATGAGTACAGCTTAGTCCGCTGACTTGACACTGTCACTTCGCCTCGGGTGTGTTCCCACTGTACTTTGATCACTACCCTACCACGGCTCAAAGGAGTCGTGCAAACAGGTGGTGGTTGGGTGCAGTCCCGAAGCACTTGGAGGCAGTGACGGTTAGACAGGATTCGTCTCTCCCGGTATTGGGGGTTGACATCGCGCTGTGTCTAGGAGAGCCATTACACGAGTAGTCCCTGGCCAGGGCAAACGAGATATACTGGTAGGTTTCCAGTGTTATCTCAGGGTGTTTTGGGCTTCGCTCCGGCACGACTTGTACCGCTATTGGGGGACTGACGTTTACCACCCCCTAGGCCCGCCATGCGATGTATCAGACGAACAGACCGGACTGTACGGAGAATGTCACACTCAGGCTCAGTAGGAGTTCAGATGGGTTTCGCCTCGTCGGTCTTCTTGTCGGCATTACCTGGGGACCGTTACGCACAGCTAGTGCCGCTTGCGGTCTGTGGTTAAACCCACTGCCAGCGTAGTGTCGAGTCTTTAGAGTCCCACACAGAAAGCTTTTCGCCTTTAGGCAAAAGAGTAGAGGTCGCATAGTATTGCGACAGGTCGCATGGTTTTGCGACACGGTTCGGTCACATCCGTGCACTTGTGCACGTACAGTGTCCGGACAGTTTACACTAGCGGGCTTTGGTTTAAGCCAGATCCTAGTGTACCTTATGGGATTGGATTTATTCAGTTTGCATTCGTGTTCCTCGGAACGCGGATGCGGGTGTGTATGCACAGTTGACAAGGAGGCACAGACAGCGGATTCTCATTAGGGTTGTTGACAGTTGACCGTTGACTTTTTGACTTTTTGCTCAACCCTAATGAGAATATGATATGTGATTAACTATTATATTAATTAAGTATTATGGTGACTTGGTTGTTGACTTTTGTTGACTTTGTTGACTTGTTGACTTTTGTTGACTTGTTGACTTTGTTGACCGGTTGACTAGGCTTGACTAGTTGACCATCATGATAACCATGGCTATCATTTCATGCCAAAGACTTTTACTTGCTTGTTCATTTGAGTAAAATGAGTGCATGACATGATAAGGTTATGGTTGCTTCAACCATCACACATAAGACTTTTTTGATATGATGAGTTATCATTGCTTTGCATTATGAGAGGGTGAGAGACAAAAGAGAGCCTCATTCTTTCTTGCTCATTCTCTCTCTTGTTCTTGAGCTCTTCACTTTGCTCTCACTCTCATCCTCTTGCTCCCTCTCTTGACTCTATGGTTCATATCTCTCATGTGTTGAGAATCAAGAACCATAGATAAAATCCCATTTTATTTCTTCTCTACTCATTCTAGTTCACTAGGTTTAGCAAACCAAGTGAACTAGTTTCTTCAAAGAACGAAGAAGGAGCTAAAGGTTGGAGCTTTCAAGTGGATCTATCTTCGGCATACGGAGACGACGAGAAGGAGCCATCGGACCACCACCGGAGCTTGAAGACGAAGGAGTTCAAGACAAGCTAGGTATAACCATCTTCATCCGAGTAGCTAAATCTCTTTAGCAAGTTTGCTAGTTTAGTTTAGACACGATCCCGACCTTGTTTAGTCCATGTTGCCTCTTGCGATAAAAAATTGTTTTTTATACGTTTCCGCCTCCCCGTAAGCACCGGGGGTCGCAACGTGGACTTACAGGCCCGACATGCGATGTATCAGACGAACAGACCGGACTGTACGGAGATTGTCACATACAGACTCAGTAGGAGTTCGGATGGGTTTACCTCATCGGCCTTCTTATCGACATCTACCTGGGGACCGTTACGTACAGCTAGTGCCGCTTGCGGTCTGTGGTTAAACACACTGCCGGCGTAGTGTCGAGTCTTTAGAGTCCCACACAGAGAGTTTCCCTGCACTGAGCGAAACGTGTAGAGGCCGTATGGTTTTACGGCAGGGCTGCGATCACTTACGTACACTTGTGTGCGTATGGTGTTCGGGAAGGCAATACTAGTGGGCTTTGGTTTAAGCCGGATCCTAGTATTGCATGGATGGATTTGTTTTGTTTTCTGCGCATCCGCATTCTACGGAATACGGATGCAGGTGTGTATGCACAGTTTTCCGGAGCGATGAAGGAGGAGGTACCTCATTTGGGTTTTGGCAGTTGGTTCGGCCAAAACCGCTATGTGGCAGGCTCATTAGGGTTTTGACAGTTGATTCGGTCAAAACCATTTTGAGGCGGACTCATTAGGGTTTCGACAGTTCGTTTGGTCAAAACCATTATGAGCCGGGGACATTTTTTACTAATCCTTTCATTGATAATTTTGTTATGGCTAATTACATTGACCATTTGACCATCTTGACTTTGTTGACCATTTGACCAAAGTTGACTTGGATCTTCTTAGAAGATCTAAAGTATTCTTTGGTTTTCTTTTTCTTTTGTTATGATAATGGTCATGTCATTTGTAGCCATCACCTTTATCTTGATGGGATTAGTAATCATAATGTTTGTGCATTATTGCAACCATGGTTAGTTTTTCTCTTGGTAAGGATTTTCATTTTGCTTATTCTCATTCTCTCTCTTGAAATGAGAAGCTCCATGGTTGCTAAAAACCTCCTTCTTCTTCCTCCTCTTGATTTCTCCTTTGATCTCATGTGTTGAGAGAAAAAGGATTCTACTTGACAAACACATCCATACATCTTCTCTACACAACCTAGGGCTTCTACATTAGCAATCTCCTTGCCCTAGTTACCTCGGCTTGAGGTGGAGCTCGGTGTACATCTCTCGGGTGGATCGTCTTCGACTCAAGGAGGCCGCGGAGGTGACCGAAGTCCGGATCAACCATTGAGCAAGCAAAGAGAAGAACCACAAGAAGAAAAGAACAATAAAGAAGAAGAACAACAAGAAGAGAAAGAGTTTAAGTTGAGGTATAACCCCTAACCGAGTAGATACATCTCATGTTAGGTTGCTAGTGTATTGTTTAGCAAAGATCCGACTTTTACGGTCCATGTTACAAAGTTTAGGAAAAATTTTGTTTTACCGTTTCCGCTACCCCGAAAGTACCGGGAGAGGTAACATGGACCTAACACATCATACCAAGGTCATCCTAAACTCCGAAAGGTAAAACCTAATGCTCTGATACCAACTTTGTCACGACCCGAAATTCGGCCCGTAACCAGCACTTAAACTACGTAACGTCTACAGGCGTACGCAACTTAAGTAAGCCGAAAACCCAGAAATCTAAACCACCCAAAACTGGATCAACGGAGAAAACATAGTTTAAAACATTTAGAAATCACAATTAAAAATTTCTAACTCTAGTTTTCCTTCTTAAAAATTTCGGCAGCCCCTCCTTTATAAAAACTAGCCCCGAAAACGGGTACAACACAGATAATATATAAAGCATCCCAAGTGGGAGCAAAAATCATGCCCAACGGCGGAAACAGAACACCACAACAAGTATACGACGCCAAAGTGAAGAAATAACAAAGAAGCGACTAATATAAGAAGTAAACTTTCCACATTACCGGCTTCTACGAGCACGGCACCCAAAATCACCAATATAATACAACACCGAAATCTCATAAGTCGTCTCTAAGTCATATACAATAGTGGTAGATGGAGAATACAAGATCCAACAAAAAGATATACAATATACAAACGGATAACCGCAAACCCACCTAAAAGCAAAGGCCTCACTGCCTATAGTAGCGGTATCCGCAAAAGTAAAGATGATAAGATGCCCTGCCGCGACTACTTAGAGGGTAAGTCCTGCAAAACACTGTGGCATAACGGGGGTGAGTTGCCAACTCATGAATAGTAAATAACATCATACTGAAATCGCAAGTATGCACTAATAGCAATGATCAATAACATGAAAACTGGTAGCATGAGTATGACAATATGAATATACAACTATCATGATCAAGGTATACCACCAGGGTACTATATCTACATGAATCAAATGCATATCAACTGAATACTGAGTGCGGGATAGTAAATAATCTCTTGCACAAATCATAAGCATGGAAAACACGGTGTAACTCAACAACACCCCAAATCCCAAAATACTCAGATCGGCCCTCAAATCCTGTACGTCTCAAGGAACCTGAGTGTCAAACATCGACACTCTAAAACATCATGAAAATCAGTGCCTAACATCGACACGTAAATACTCGTATCCATACGTTCCTCGAAACACAAGTATCCCACTTCGACACTTGTATTCCACGTATCGGTCTTCCTGATATCCATACGTTCCTCGAAACACAAGTATCCCACTTCGACACTTGTATTCCACATATCGGTCTGTCAAACCCCATATATCTCTCGGAATGTAAGTGCCTAACATCGACACTTGAAATTCCCATATCGCATGAAAACATATCTCAAATGCGTAAATCCATATAAAATAGCATATGCAACATAAAAGATCAATATGAGCATATCACGGGAAAAGTTCGCTAATTAATGCATCAAGTCATTAAATGTATCTCACGGTTTCCAAAAATCCAAATCCAGAATACATATATATACAGCGTCCCATACCACCGATATATATGCTATAAAAACTGATCATGTAACAATAGCAAGGTATAAGTGCGAACGAGTAGGTATAGTATGGCATATATATATAAGCATGTAGGTATACAGGTATGCTATATGTCATATGCGCTATCGCACGAGTACAACTGTTTCAATGTCGCTAACCAATAGCAAGGTATATAAATGAGCATTTGTGTTGTGTGTATCATGGCAATTACCGACAGAGTGTGCAGCATATCATTGGTGCTCGTGCAACATGGACTGTCGATAATAATGCAGTGTACAATAGGTACAGTATCATGTACAACAAGTAACTATATGCAATGTGAATCATGCAATATCTCTATATGAGCAAATAAACATACGGCTAATATTATATCATGTCTAGCCCCGACGCTTAGCGCCATACGGGCGATTTTCCCGTAGATGTTAAATCTACTCACATGTGGTCTCCATCTATGAAAATCCGACCACCTGTTTCCCCTTGTTCGCAGCGTCTGAAGTCCCCGGTTGCGACGCTATAATTTCACAAACACAAGAAATAGTGCAAACATCTCAGAATCGATCAAAATAACGCAAAACTACGTATTTAAAACGCACCAACACACTAAACTAACTCACGAGTGCACGTCTAGTGGCTAACACTCGCAACGATACCTCGAAACCAAACTGAGTACATCGCAGCACAACACACGACTCGTGTCGCGACACGTATCACGCGGACTCAAAACACTAGATTTTAGGTAATCGATCCCAGATTTTGAATACTGAATTTACTAAGCAAATAAACATTACCAAACACCCCAAGACAACATCAGACAACAACCCACAGAAGCCCCACCCTAGTTGCCCCCTACACCGCCGGTGTCACCGGACTTCTCTTTAGCGGTCGCCGGCCCCAGCCGGTGGGGTGGCCTCTGTCTCTCAGGTGGTGTCTTAGGTCCACTAGTACATCTCTCTAAATTTGTTTGCTCACTCACGAAAATTCCCAGGTCACAGCAGATAAAAAAGCTCTAAAAAGACACTAAAACCCGATATCGCCTCAAACGATATAAACAACGTTCTACGCATCAACCAACGATCAAAACAACATAAAAATAATAGTTTAACAGCAAAGGGGTTATACCTAACAACTTTGCTCACAAACTCCAAGCTTTCCCCAACTCCAAGTGATCCAAGAGCTAAGAAATCCAAAACTTATAGTATTTTGTGATATAGTTGGGATTTTGGAGAATTTTTGTGATAGAATTGATATAAAATAAGAAGGGAAATGAGCAAGGGCAGTGGAGGGAGAGGGAATCTCGGCCAAGGGGATAAGGGAGTGTTTTGTGAGGAATTTCCAAGCAATTTCCCAATCAATACATAGTTAATGCATTCACACACACATACTCACACATGCATGCATCTACTCATTCTCTTTCTTTTCTTTTCTTTTAAAACGCTAGCTTAATTCTAGTCCACACAAATCAAGTGAAGAGAGAAGGATTTATTGGTCAACTCAAATTAATTTTAAAGAAAAGATCGCTAGAAAAATTTTCCCAAAATTTGAATACCGCATTAAAATAATAATAAAATTGGGAAAAAATTCAAATTGAACCAAAACGTCCCATATACTCCCAAAGCTTGCGCACTAGCTTTATTTTAGCGAATCTAGGTGCCGGCAAGTCGATATGGTCGTTCGTTCACAGTCGGGTTAAAACGGAAAATACCGACAAACTGACCCTAAAACAGACAAACTCGCATAACGATTTCTAAAACGTTACAGCCCCTCCCATCCGTGAAAACACGGAAATACTGAGATTGTATAAATCCAATAATCCAATACTAGAATCTGGCTTAAACCAAAGCCTGCTAGTATAAACTGTCCGAACATCGTACGTGCGTAAAAACACGTATGTGTCCGAACCCTGTCATAAAACCATACGACCTGTAAGTACACAGCAGCGCCCCGGCCGTCTAACAGATGCCAATATGCGGAAAAAAACTTTTACGACTGGCGCTATCGCGTACTATAACCCGGATCTGCCATTAAAGCTAAACTAACATATTGTAAAGAGGGTAGAATTGTTATACCGAACGATCTGAGTCCTTCGGTCTTTAACCATCATCCCACGCTTTGTTGCAGCGGCTTCGATCTTCTGAAAATCCAGTCTCGTCGTCCAGGTGGCACCATGTCGACTGATCTTTAAACGGGCTCTCGCCTCTGAACCGAGGCAACTCAGTCATCAAGTTTGCTAAAAGAGACTACCAAGATGAAGTAGAGAATGAGTAGAACACTTTATCTCGTTACGTCCAAGGCTATGGAAGAACGGTTAATGAAGTTGCCAATTGGAATCGGCTGAATGGAAATTGAACTAGGAAATTTCCATAAACTAAACTATCATAATCTTTTTCTCTCAAGCAAATGAAAAAACCATCCATCCTCACAAAGAGCGGGCCGGCCATAAATAGGAGAGAGGGGAGGTGAGTGTAGGAGCTAGGAGGGTGAGTGTAAGGAAAAATATCAAGGATATTTATCATGAAGAAAGAATGAGTGGTATGAACACATTAAATGAATTAAGCCACCTCACTTAACACCTCACCTCACAATTAATGCAAATGATGAGTCACTAATCCTAGTCACCATTTCTAGAATCTTCTAGAACCATGACTAACCCAAAAGACGAAAGGATAAATCCGCATTTAACCGAATGTTAAATACGGCTGATAGAAAACTGGAAACTGGCAACTTCCAAAATTGATCCTGAAACGAATTTCAGGATAACCCCGTAACAGTATAAACATACCAGCATTTGTATTACGACCGAATACAAATGCAACTGAGACAAAGATATTATATCTACACAGTATAATACTCGGATCCGGCTTAAACCAAAGCCAACCAGTATTATCTGCCCGAAAATGGACACGTGCGAAAACGCACGTGCATTTTCCGAACCCTGCCATAATATCATACGGCATCTACAACGTTTCGCCCGAACTTGGGAAAGTATCTGTGGGGAACTCTAATGACTCATCAATACACCGGCACTGGGTATAACCACTAGCGTGTCAGAGGTACAATCTGTACGTAACGGTTTACCTATGTATTGATTGGAAGGGAAGCCGACGAGCGAACTCATCTATAAACCCTACTGAGCCCGACAGTGATAATATCCGTACAGTCCGGAACATTCGTCTATGAGTATCGCATATTAGGCCTAGGAGGTCGGTAAACGTCAGACCCCCAATAGCTGCATAAGTCGTGTCAGAGAGAAGCCCAGAACACCCTGAGATACTACTGGTATGCCTACCATGCCAGGGATTTCGTGTAGTGGCTCTCCTAAACATAGCGCGATCTCACCCCCAATACCGGGAGAGACGAATCACTGAAGATCCGCTCACTTGCCTCCAATGTGGCTCGGGACTGTACCCAAAATATACCTGTTTGCACGACTCCTTTGACCCGTAGTAGGGTATAAATCAAAGCATAGTGGGAACTCACATGAGACAAATGACGACCTCAGGTCGATGAACTAACTTGTACACATGTCACCAGGGAACTGCTATCTGACGATATGTATAATACCAACTAGCATGTTCCCGGCGAGTCATGTTCGGTGTACTCACAACCTAATTGTAGGGTTCCTAGGCACACTAAGGAGGTCTCACAAGGCATCAACCATGCCAATTTCTAAGTTTACAAGTGCCGAGAAACCCTAGACTAGATCGTTAACTAGAATTTTAGGCGACAAAAGAAACTTGTCAACAACTTAACTAAAAGAACGGAAATACAACCTTTGTAGATCCGGTCCTCCACCTCCATAGCTCCGCAATGAAGTCTTCTCACTGTCCAAATCGAATCCCGGGCTCTAGCGTCGGCTTCATCGGAGAAATGGGCGGGCTAGGTCGTCGACGTCGATACCGAAGATGATCTACGTCGAGGCATCACTAGATCAAGCTCCCACTTCACCAAGTCATGAAACTTGTGAAGAAAACACCGTATACTACTTGGCAAGAGGTAGAGGATGAAGAAATAGGAGATGGGTTCACTTTAGAATTGGATTTCTCACTCTTTTTCTCACTTTGCCATTGTTGGTAGCAAGCTTCTTCATGTGAAGAAGAAGAAGAAGATGAAAAATATTATGATAAGTTAATTAAAAAGGAAATGAAAAAGAATACTTATCATAATAATAACCATGGTCAAGTGTAGAGACTAAACTAAGGTTAAGTGAATGGTTAGGTTAGGTATGAAGACAAAAAATGGTCACAAGGTCAAAGCTTCATGAAGCTTCAACAAGCTTCATGAATGAATGCAACCATTTTCTCTTTTCATGCCTTAAAAGGAAATAACCTAAATAAATAGTTAAGATAATCAAAACCCTAACCATTTAAACAACCATGGTTTAATCTTTACACAAACACAAGTGAGCATGTATAATCAAACATGATACAATCAAGTGCACACAAAAATATATCACATATACAATGTGCACATCAAGTGAGAAAATCCTTTTAAAGTGAACAAATATTAGTTAATGCAAAGTAATATATCAAATATATAATTATACATTAAATCATTAAATCAACACTTGATTTAACGATCCGATCATATCGCATATGACCGACTAATATCCAATGTATCGGCTTATCGAATCAATCCTCGATTCGATAACTAGGTTATATCGCATACAACCAATCGACACATTCATCGTGAGAATGGAATACGGTATCACATACACGCATTATTCTCGGTCCCGTACATATCTCATATGCGCTCCTATTTCGTTTCGCTTGAACCAGGAAACCTCTGTGTAGGACTCTAAAGGCTCGTCAATACGCCGGCAGCAGGTGATGATCATATCAAACACCCACAAGCCGCAAGCGGTCTGCTAAACGTAACGGCCACCCGGGTATTGAGCGATCAGAAGATCGATGAGCAAGCCCGCTCACACTCCTATGAATCCAACCAGTAACACTTACCGTACAGTCCGGTCTCGTCGTCTGATATGTCGCATATCTTGCCTAGGGGTGGTAAACGTCAGACCCCAATAGCTCGATAAGTCGTGTTGATATGAGGTCTATAACAGTTCGAGAAACTACTGGTAACACTTACCAGTATATCTCAGCAACCCTGGCCAGGGATTTCCGGTTATAGCCAATCGAACACAGCGCAACATCAACTCCCTATACCGGGAGAGACGAATCCCCTCCTACCGCTCATTGCCTCCATGTGACTCGGGACTGTATCCAAAAGCCACCGTTTTGCACGCCCTCTTGGACGTGGTAAGGTGAAAATCAAAGCACAGTGGGAACCACACAAGACTCTATGACGATCTCGGGTCAACAGACTACTCTGTACCAGTGTCACCAGAGAACTGCCATCTGACGTAAGGTATATTACCATCTGGAAGTTCTCGGCGAGTCCGTCCAGTGTACCCAGTTTCTACTGAGCACCCGTATATCATCTCTGATGTCAAACACCAATGGATATGGGATCATCCATCGCCCATCTGTATGGGTCGAGAAGGTATACGCTAGTCTACTCTGGTATATCGATGCCCCGTCTCGATACACCCACGACTAGGGACCTTGAAGGATGTACTTATGGACTACCATGTCCCCACTAGTATGATCCGCATCATAGTCCAGGTAGTCAAGTACACATTCTAAGGGCTTTACCAACATGTAACAGAGAGACAATCAGTGTACACGTTAAGGTAAAGAGCAACCAGATAGCATACTATCATGTCGAGCAAGAAAGTCCTCGCTATATATGTCCCAGCATCCACTACAATATACATCCTATGTACAGTAACGGCCTCCAGGGTATACATATAACTAACAATCTCCCACTTGCACTAGGGCCATCTGTAGCAGTGGTTTTAGTATCTCATACTCAACCATCCCACTAAGTCTCTCTCTGGGAATAGGCCTTCGTGAGTGAATCCGCCGCGTTATCCTCTGAGTCTGCTCTCCTAACCTCGATCACCTTGGAGATCAGCCATCTCCATGATCAGGTGATACTGCCTTAGAATATGTCTGGATCACTGATGGGACGAACGTTCCTTTGCAAAAGCCACAACTCCATTGTCACACAATGGGAGAAACTAAGTTCATCTCATGAACTAATATACACCCAGACAGCCTCTTTGGTAGCATCTAAAGTAGCGATGTATCCAGCCTTTATCATCTAGTATGCCACGGTATCTATTTTGGAACTCTTCCAACATACCGTCCCTTTACTGAGGGTAAAGAAAATGCATGTGACTGACTTTCAGTCATCCTTATCACCCTGGAACCCTTCCAGTGATTCTCCCCAGGACCAATTGATACCATCTCACTACATCTAGTGAGTATCCTAATATCCTATTAGATCTATCTTATAGACCCAGGATTTAGGAGGTATCAGTTTGATCCTATATGGAGAATCATTGTGATAAGCGGAGATTGACCGAGCGTAGCATAGGAAACTGCTTTCTTATCAAAAGTATGTCATCCACGTACTCTACGAGGATCACCACCATACTCCCTACTACCTTTTGTATATACAAGGTTCATCTATCATTTTGATGATGTCAAACTGTTTGACTAACTCATCAAAACAGATGTTCCAACTCCGCGATGCCCGCTTTATCCTATAAAGCATCTTGCACACGTTTTCGCTGCTCCCACTGTCTACGAAGCCCTCTGGCTGTGTACTTATAGACGCTCTCTTCCAAAATATCATTTAGAAAAGCAGTCATGATACCCAACCACCAGATATCGTAGTCATGGTATGTAGCCATGGCAAGTAGGATCTGGATGGACTTAAGCATAGATACTTGAAAAAGGTTTCATCATAATCCACGCCTGGTAAATGATGCAAACTTTTAACAAGTCTAGTTTTGAAAGTCTCAACTTTTCCATCTACACCAAGTAATCTTCTCAAGATATACTTGCTTCTGATGGGGATTTAACCCTTCAGATATAGCAGCCAAAGTCCATACTTTGCTGGTGTATAAGGATTCCATCTCAGATCGATAAACATCCAGCCATTCTTACAGAGTTTCACTCCTGATGGCCAGCTCGAAACTAGTTGGGTCATCATCTCATGATGCATTCCTCGCTCCCACTGTCATAGAGAAACCGAAGTAACTCTCAGGTGGGTGAAGAACCCTACTAGATCGGCGGAGCGGCTGAGGTTCGTTGGTTACTATTGAATCCTTCGGTTCTACCAAATCATCTGCTGTAGTTTGTATAGCTGAAACACTTCCAGTTCTACATAACTAACATTGCCTCCAGCTTGTCCGGATTTTGCTTTTTAGACATAGGCCGGACAACCCCAAATCTTAAGATATGGGCTCTTCCCTTTCCATATCACATATAAAGCGGTAGGCTGCTGATTTGATTTGAACCCTATTCAATAGGTATGCAACTTCATAAGTGCATAACTCCCAAAGGAAATAGGTAACTCAGTAGTACTCATCATAGAGCACACCATATCATATAGGGTGTTATTGCTCCGCCCTGATATACCATCGTGCTATGGTGTATACGGAGGAGTAATGCTGAGAGAGAATCTCATTCTCCATTAGAATAGTCCAGGAATTCCATGCACAAGTATTCTTCTCCTTGATCACATGTAAGGACATAATACTTATACCCGTATTTTGGTTCTCTACTTCTAACTTATATTCTGTGAATATCTCAAAAGGTTCGGACTTGTGTTTCAACAGGAACATATGTCTGAATCTCGAGAGATTATCAGAGAATGTAATGAAGTACAAAGAACCGATCTTGGCATGTGTAGACTGGGGACCTACATACATCAACATGTATCATCCCAAAAGTTCACTGACTCTTTCTCTGTTTCCAGTAAACGGAGCTATGGTCATCTTATCTCTGTGACATGACTGGCAAGTTTCTTAAGATGTAAATTTAAACTGATTTAAATATGCATCTAAATGTAACTTAGCTAGTCGGGTCGCATTGATATGACCTAGTCTACAATACCTCAAGAAGGATCCGTTCATTTCTGAACTCTTCCTCTTGTGTGTGTTCCGTATACTAAGAACTGTAGTTTGATTTAGAACATCAATGCTTTTAGATAACGTGCCTGAACCGATCAACTTTTGATATAGGAAATGTTCAAAACATTATCCAACAATACAAAATTTTATCATTTCTTTACTAATAAAGAGACTGATATGATTTTGTATATCAGGTTCGGTATCTAATAATATTCATTCAAAATCAATGTATTGGTAATACAGGGTGACAGTGACCGACAGACTTGGCTGCAACACTTGCCCCGTTTTCTGCCTCATGAAACTTATCACCCGTTCTCAGTTCTCTACCTATCTGTAGCCCTATGTAACAGATTACTTATCTGGGATCCTGATCCGGTATCATATACCCAGGATGCGGAGGATACAGAGAAACAGTTCTTTGTAATGAACACACCCGAAGATGATGCATCAGCATGCACTCTCTTCGTTTGGGCGGCATGGGAATTCTGGTAATCCCCAATTTCCTGCTCTGTCTTATAACAATTATAAGTTGGAGCGGGACCAACGTTCCCCAGCTCAGTATAACAAATGGGTTCGGTCAATATATCCGTTTTATTATCTTTATTAAGGCGTGACGTGGTCGCTACCAGGAGAGAGAGAGAGAAGAAAACACTCAGCGTGCGCTCTTGTAAGAATAGATTGGTTATTATTTTATCTAATTAGGATGGCTCCCACTATTTTTGTAAGTGCACGGCGGCGCCCCGGCCGTCAATCCGACGGCCAAATGCGGAAGTGGTGATAAACTTAAATTTTGCGAACTTAGCAAACCGGCACCACCGCGCACTAAACACCCGGATAGGACCATTAAACTAGTTCTAGCTAACTACAAGACGGGTTAGAGATATACCGAGTGATCCGAGTCCTCCGGTCTTCTCGTCATCGTCCCGATCTCCCGCGGAAAATCCTGTCTCCATGTCGTCGTCTCCTCGCCTGAAGGGCACCACATCGCCTGCATCTTTTACGGGCTCCCACCTCAATACCGAGGCAACTCGGGCGCGAAGTTGGCTGGCCGACGCGTCCAAGATTTGTTGTAGAATGTGTAGTGTAGAGGCTATGTCTCATTTGGGGTTTGTTGCCTTTGAAGATGATGGAGGAATCAAGATAAGAAAAATGGTGCTTGCATTTTTCTTAACATGAAAAGAGATCAAAATGCTACATTCTCAAAAATGAAGCTCACATCCTTTTTCTCTCAAGTGTGTTCAACCATATCAAAATGAGAATGGTGGAGGAAGGAATACAAAATGCAAGAGGGAGGTGAGTGTAGTAAAAGGTAAGAGGTGACCATATCCAAACATCATCATAACTAACTCACATCAAAATCTAATCACCTTTTAGTGATGTAAAGAGAATCAAATGATGGTTGAAAAGAAAAGATGCCATCATAATCAAAACATTTGCAAGAAACTCCCTCCACAATGTGTTATTTGCAAACTTGCAAATAACACCCTCCATCAAAAAAGTCCGGCCGGGAAAGAACAAAGGAAAACCGGCCGGAACGGAATGCAAACTGGCAACTCCAGAAAACTGGTCCCGTAATAAATTACAGGAAAACCCTCATACTGTGCATACACACCCGCATCTGTATTTCGTCCGGATACAAATGCAATGAGACAAAATCTACACTGTACTAAACTAGGATCCGGCTTAAACCAAAGCCGGCTAGTAATATCCGTTCGATCCTGATCCGTGCAATACTGCACGTATCCGATCGAACCTTGCCATATATCTATACGGCCTATAGCACAAACTGTCCGATCCTGATCCGTGCAATACCGCACGTATCTGATCGGACCCTGCCATATCTCCATACGGCCTCTACAGCGTTTCGCCCGAAAGCTTGAGTAACTGAAAGTGTGGTGGACTGTAAAGACTCGTCAATATTATGGCTGTGGATTTAACCACTAGCACGTCAGAGGTATAAGCCAATACGTGACGGGCCACCAGCTATTGACCAAAAGGAACGTCGATGAGCGAACTCATCCTGACACCCTACTGAGCCTGTCAGTGACAATATCCGTACAGTCCGGTCCGTTCGTCTATGAGCATCGCATGGCGGGCCTAGGGGGTTGGTAAAAGTCAGACCCCCAAAAGCGGTACAAGTCGTGTCAGAGTGTAGCCCAGAACACCCTGAGATACTACTGGAATACCTACCAGTAAATCTCCTGCCTTGGCCAAGGACTTCGTGTAATGGCTCTCCTAGACACAGCGCGACCTCACCCCCAATACCGGGAGAGACGAACCCCTGAAGATCCGCTCACTGCCTCCATGTGGCTCGGGACTGTACCCAACTAAAACCTGTTTGCACGACTCCTTTGAGCCGTGGTAGGGTAGTAATCAAAGCACAGTGGGAACTCACACGAGACAAATGACGATCCCCAGGTCGATGAACTAACCTGTACACATGTCACCTGGGAACTGCTATCTGACGTCAGGTATAAGACCAACTAGCATGTTCCCGGCGAGTCCTGTCCGGTGTACTCATAACCCAATGAGCACCTGTATACATCTTAGGTGAACCAACTGACACCAGTGGCTTGTGAGACCGGCCACCGCCCCTCGTCGGGGTCTCGACTGTATACACTAGTCTACTCTGGAGTATCGATGCCCTGTCTCGAAACTCCCACGACTAGGGACCTTTTAAGGATGTGCTTATAGACTACCAGCTCCCACGTATATGATCGCCCTCATACTGCTGGCCGTCAAGCACAAATCCTAGGGGCTCTATCAACGTGCAATAGTGACATGTCAGGTCACCTAAAGCAGTACACGATGATAAAGGTAAACCAGATAGCATGCTATCATCTCGAGTAAGACTGTCCTACCGGGATAGGTCCTCCCTCAATCATTGCAATCACGTGCCTGTGATCCAATAATTGACTCTGAGGGCACTATCTCCAACAATCTCCCACTTGCACTCAAGGCTAATTATTGCGATGTCGCATACTCACAGCTCGTGTGATACCGAACACCCAACTCCTCTACTAATCAGTCTCACAAAACCCGTTTGCGAAACTATTGCGTTCGAGGAATAGCCTCAGTGAGTGGATCCGCTCTGGTGTTTCTTTCTATTTCTCTCTATATCTCAAGTTCGCGGAGAAAGACATCTCCCGAAATGAGCAATACCTGTCTTAGTATGTCTGGATGCCTGATGGGACCTAGCTCATAAATGAACTCCAAATCCAAACTTCTTAGACTGTATCATCAACTGAACTTAATCAGTATCCTGCGCCATGCCACCTTCAGTATTGCCTTGGACCACCTGTCCAAAATACTGCCCCTCGTTAGAAGGAAAAATATAACTCTGACAACCTCCTTGTCGTCCATGTCACCCTGGAAGCCTGGAATGATAATTGTCTCCCAAATGAGGCTGTCGTTATCATATCCCTAGAACATCCACTTATGTTCTAAAACTGCTTCCGACTGTTTCTCCAGGATTGGATCAATGTCAACTTATTGCATCTAGTGCAAGAACGACATCTGGTGCGGTACTTGACATCTCATAATTGACTCAATTGCCTAAGCAAGTGATCTGACAATCATGCACATCCCTCTCTACTTTAGTCTATAAGACACCTTTGGAGAGGATGAGTCCATCACCTGCAGGTACACTACCGTGCCAGGAGTCGTCCATTCTAAATACTCTTAGAATGCTGTCAAAGTACCCTGATTGGGAAACCACCCAAATCTAGATCTAAAAACCATAGATCTAGTAACCAGTATGTCTGATATAATGTCCAAGTCCCTTGTGGAGAAACCACTGTGTGACGACCAGAGTATAACCGATCGTAGTATAGGAATGTCACTTCCTACTTTGTGTATGTCATCCAAAACCCGGATATCACACCCTACTACCTTCTCAACAGATCTATCCCCTATTCTGATGACGTCAAACCCATGACTGTCACATCAGAAATTGATGATCTATCTCCGTTATATCTGCTTTAGTCTATAAATAGACATAAGCCTGATGTCCACCAATGCTTCCGCTGCTCCCACTGATTACGACAACCCTCTGGCAGAGTCATATATACGTGCACTTCTAAAGCTAGTTTAGAACGACGCTATACTCATCCTCCTGCCGGGTCTCGCAGCCTGGAACAACAACAATGGCAAGTGTGGGTAAACAAGAACTTCCCTGTCACCGTCCTTGAGGCTACCTGAGTACCTCTCGGGTGCCTGAAGTTACCCACCTTATCTGCGGAGTGGCCAATGGAATGTCAAATCAGATTGAATCTTTAGGTTCCTTATCAAATCTTCAGTAATCGTTTGCGGTTCTGGAATCACTTCCAGTTCTACCATACTCCCACTACTGTTTTTGAAAAAAATCCATTTTTAATAAAACTGTGGCGAGTCTAGAACAATATTTCTATTGATCTCCCAGATGGTAGAAAGTCAACCCTCGTCATAGCCTGGGTCAACCCACAAACAGCCATTACAGAAACGTGCCTTGAGTTGTCCAGTGTCTGGTTTTAATCATAAGCCGGACAACTTCCCGTACCTTAACAATGTTAAGATATGAACCGTACTATATCCAATATAGAACCAGAGGCACTTATTTAATTTAACCAGATTCAAATCAAGCAGCTGTCTCCAGTGCATGTAAACTAAATGGAGAGAGGCCGATCAGCGTTACTCAACTTAGGAATGCTTCCAATTATGAGTAACCTGAAAGAGAAGCAATTTCTCTTTATCATTACTATCAACTGAAT
Source organism: Agapanthus africanus (assembly GCA_030015575.1). Taxonomy (NCBI): domain Eukaryota; kingdom Viridiplantae; phylum Streptophyta; class Magnoliopsida; order Asparagales; family Amaryllidaceae; genus Agapanthus; species Agapanthus africanus. Next base: position 289,386,290 of record JASDDO010000022.1, read on the forward strand.
ACCATACACAAGTATCTACATCCTCGATCACTTTGAAGAATCCCGATACTTGCTATACCTGGTTCTCTACTCTATTCAAATACCTATAACTCCTCAAAACTTAGACCCTGTGTTTCTACGAAACACATGTCTAAGAACTAAAGAAGTTAAAAGTAAACAGAATATAGTATGAGGACCAACCCCTCTGTCCTAATGGACACTGGACAACATACAATACTCTGCATAAGTCCGCTGAGTCTGACAACTCTTTCACTGTGTGTCGTAGGTCGAAAACTGTACTTATGGTTAAGAAGAATTACACCGCTGTTTAATGTTCCTTACCTAACCATCCACTGATATAGGTAAATGTCATCGACATAATATCAAAAGGTATATCTCACTCTATGAAAATAGATGTACAGATATATCAATTTGAAATTGGTGCACAACAGCGGATATTCAAAACCAAATATTTGCCGACCGGCAAACAGCCCAGGTGATCTCCTCAAATATCACCGATTGCAACGAATCCCGATATAATGAGGATGATCACCCTATTCCCAATAACTTACTCCCACTCATCATCTGTAAAGCCATACAGATGTGAGAATCAAAACTGGTAAATACATACCCTGGAGCAAGTGTCTAATCAGGGAATCAGTTTTCTTTTAACAGTACACAGTTGAACTGAAACATTGAAATGTTTCGATGGGGTATCCTGGTATTCCTAGTAATGCCTCTACCATTATCCAGATTCACAACTATAACCGTATAATTCTTTGCCACCTCTCCAAATCCCTTTATATGTCTTTAGTCATTACCTTCTGCACACCCCTTTAGGCCAATTGGTTTTCTTCCTTCCCTACCGTTCGGCACCAGCCTATGGTTTGGAAGAAGACTATCCAATAAGCATAATGGGTGTACTGTCCTAGTCCTAGGAGCACTCGCAATGCGAGAGAAGGTGAAGATAAAAGACAACCGAATAAACCTTATTCCTATTTCTCCTGGACCAGAATCCATCCCCGAACTGGAACAAGTTCCTTTCGAGTTCGTATATAACCATACGATGGATTATCCAATAAACTGTGGATCTTCGTAGCGATACGGAGTGTCCTGGAGAAATAAAAAGGTGATTTAGGATTGGCAAAGAAATACTTGGTTTGGTCGTGAATATCAGTCGCAATTTACTTTGCCCTCTTACTAATCCCTTGCTTTGTCTTAATCTTAATACCTTCTGCACACCGTTTAGGCTAATTGGTTTTCTTCATTCCCTACCGGTCGGCACCAGCCTAAGATTCGGAAGAAGACTTTCCAATTTGCATAATAGGTGTACTACCCCTAAACCAAGGAGTACTCGCAACCTGAGAGAAGGTAGAAGGAAAAGACAACTGAATAGTCCTATTCGTTTTCTCCAGAACCGGAAACCATCCTCGAATAAATTCCTTCGAGTTCGTATCTAACCATACGATGGTTTTGTCCAATGGAAGTGGACGTTCGTAGTAATACGGGGTGTCCTGGAGAAAAGGGTAAAAGTAGGAGTGGCAATGAGGTCTGCAACTCTGACAATCCAAAAGTCAGTGTTAAGAAGGTTCGGTCAACTTGGTCACTGGGTCATAGTCTAGGGTCGGGTCAATGGTCGCTGCCAAAGAGAGAGAGAGAAAAGAAACACTCAGCGTGCACTCTACCCTAGATCAGAATGGTTACCAATTTATCTAATCTGGAAACCTCCCACTGTACCTCAAATTCTTCTCCAAACCTGAAAAAAGAATTAGTCGGGGTCACCCGAGGAGTAAACTAACTCATCAGTGCGAATCGGGATCCAACTATCATCGCATGATAACGTGACGGAATCCGCTCACGCTATCACACTCCAGAAGGTATGCACATATCTGGCAAGTTTCAGTTCTTTTGAAACTCCCGATGTGGATTTTTACCCCATGCTCTTATGACCTTGACTTTGGCCAACATATCATAAGTCACATGTCAAGTTCTACCTGTCATTCTCCAGGTTAATTTGAACCCACCCGTACTTACCCTTGACTTTGGCCAAAATGGCAGTACGGCTGTCCTAAACCAACGCATCTATCTATGCTGCATATGAATACCCAACAGCTATCAAACACTGTGCCTTGACTTTGGCCAACATACACAGCTTGAATACTATTGACTATCCATATGAAACGACGGAGGGCTACGAATGGTTTCTGGCGAAAACCTTTAACGTAATGAACTTGATATCGTTGAAGGAACGAATAGCTTTTTAGAAAATATAGTGACGAAAACCTTTACTAAAGAGGTCACTCCCGGTGAAGGGATCTCGGCTCTTTCCCCGTAGAATGGGGTGCAGGATATTCCAAATGAATACCACGATGCAAAGCAAAAGTAATCGGCTATAGTGAAGTTAATGCCCTGACGCAAACTTCTGTCCAAGGGGTCACTCCCGGTGAAGGGATCTCGGCCTTTGCCTCGTCGACTGAGGAGCAGGATATTCCAAATGAATACCGCGATGCAAAACAAAAGTGAACGTCCTTGCAATAACAGCTTTTTGAAAAGTGTTCCAACAACATCAGAATAGGTTTTTTTAACTTGCATTGATCCGAATCAACGCAGTCCCATCAATTGATCACACCACAAAGAACGAAAATATACTGATGTACGTATATGCCATCCGCATTCGCCACTGGGTCCCGTCATTACCCGTTAGGTTAGCTAACTAACGACAGAGCGGGGACTGGACTAGCGCGGATGTAAAACATATACAACATCTACTAATATATATACCAATATATTATATTCGCTCAAGGCGTGATAAAAAATGCAACATCACAGAAATGTACAGCAGCACAGAACAATACAGATATCTGGGATCCCCGGGTTTCACAGAGCCACTACTGAAACCCGACGTTCCCCTGGTCGTGTGGATAGCCTGTGCAATGAAAACCTAGACCCCTACGGGCGCGGCAAGTTACCCGCCAAAACCTGAAGCGAGGCAGCCCCCTTCAGCACCGTGAATGGACCACCCAGCACTTCACGGAATCCGGTAACTTGGGCACCCTTCCTAGGTCAACTTGTACCCCCTACGAGTGCGGCGAATAGCCCTCCAATTCTAGAGTGAATCCCCCTCCGTCCCAATGCCATGAGATGCGGGCTTGTTGCCCTCCAGAACCCGGCTATCCGTGTACCCCACCGCGGGGTAATCCTAGTACAGAAAATAAAATATACATACAACGAGTACATCGACCGCAACCAGGTCGTGCCCCAAAAGAATAATACAATCAGGCAGTGACGGCAGTCCACATGTCGGACGCTCGCCCCGCAATATCAAATGTACATAATACAACAACACTATACTAACATTGCATCCAGGCTATCCCCCACGACCGATCCGCAACATCACAGCAAAATCACAGAACATCAACGTGAAAGTCACGTTCGCAAATCCGTCTAACCGGGCTATAGCAGTTAGACCGGATTTACCGATAGAGTGACATTCACGGTCGCAGATATAATGTAAATACTGTGAAATAATGTGTTTAAAATATCCGATCGATCAAAAATTAACTAGTGGGCCCCCAAGCAATACTGCAGCACTCACAGAAATTCTGGGCCCAATTTTAATATTCCAAAACCCCTAAAATCAGCCCACCAGCCCATGGGAAAATTTTGACGCATTGATCCCTCAAAACGGCCGCGGAACCGCGGCAACAAGGGGGGTTTTGCCGCGGTTCCGCGCTCTATCTGAGAGATCAATGTCTCGAATTTTCCCAGAACTCTTAGAACTTCTTGTACATCAGTTTTCTACAACCTGAAAAATTTTTTGGGGCCAAGAAAAATTCGACAGAAAACTGATGTGAGGAAAAACGCGGGTTTTTGGAATTTTGGTCGATCGGAAATGCAAACACATCAAATAAAGCTAGACGAAGTTAATGGCGAGGCTCTGATACCACTGTAAGTGCACGGCGGCGCCCCGGTCGTCAATCCAACGGCCAAATGCGGAAGCGGTGATAAACTTAAATTTTGCGAACTTAGCAAACCGGCACCACCGCGCACTAAACACCCGGATCGGACCATTAAACTAGTTCTAGCTAACTACAAGACGGGTTAGAGATATACCGAGTGATCCGAGTCCTACGGTCTTCTCGTCATCGTCCCGATCTCCCGCGGAAAATCCTGTCTCCATGTCGTCGCCTCCTCGCCGGAAGGGCACCACATCGCCTGCGTCTTTTACGGGCTCCCACCTCAATACCGAGGCAACTCGGGCGCGAAGTTGGCTGGCCGACGCGTCCAAGATTTGCTGTAGAATGTGTAGTGTAGAGGCTATGTCTCATTTGGGGTTTGTTGCCTTTGAAGATGATGGAGGAATCAAGATAAGAAAAATGGTGCTTGCATTTTTCTTAACATGAAAAGAGATCAAAATGCTACATTCTCAAAAATGAAGCTCTCATCCTTTTTCTCTCAAGTGTGTTCAACCATATCAAAATGAGAATGGTGGAGGAAGGAATACAAAATGCAAGAGGGAGGTGAGTGTAGTAAAAGGTAAGAGGTGACCATATCCAAACATCATCATAACTAACTCACATCAAAATCTAATCACCTTTTAGTGATGTAAAGAGAATCAAATGATGGTTGAAAAGAAAAGATGCCATCATAATCAAAACATTTGCAAGAAACTCCCTCCACAATGTGTTATTTGCAAACTTGCAAATAACACCCTCCATCGAAAAAGTCCGGCCGGGAAAGAACAAAGGAAAACCGGCCGGAACGGAATGCAAACTGGCAACTCCAGAAAACTGGTCCCGTAATAAATTACAGGAAAACCCCCATACTGTGCATACACACCCGCATCTGTATTTCGTCCGGATACAAATGCAATGAGACAAAATCTACACTGTACTAAACTAGGATCCGGCTTAAACTAAAGCCGGCTAGTAATATCCGTTCGATCCTGATCCGTGCAATACTGCGCGTATCCGATCGAACCTTGCCATATATCTATACGGCCTATAGCACAAACCGTCCGATCCTGATCCGTGCAATACCGCATGTATCTGATCGGACCCTGCCATATCTCCATACGGCCTCTACAGCGTTTCGCTCGAAAGCTTGAGTAACTGAAAGTGTGGTGGACTCTAAAGACTCGTCAATACTATGGCTGTGGATTTAACCACTAGCACGTCAGAGGTATAAGCCAATACGTGACGGGCCACCAGCTATTGACCAAAAGGGACGTCGATGAGCGAACTCATCCTGACACCCTACTGAGCCTGTCAGTGACAATATCCGTACAGTCCGGTCCGTTCGTCTATGAGCATCGTATGGCGGGCCTAGGGGGTTGGTAAAAGTCAGACCCCCAAAAGCGGTACAAGTCGTGTCGGAGTGTAGCCCAGAACACCCTGAGATACTACTGGAATACCTACCAGTAAATCTCCTGCCTTGGCCAAGGACTTCGTGTAATGGCTCTCCTAGACACAGCGCGACCTCACCCCCAATACCGGGAGAGACGAACCCCTGAAGATCTGCTCACTGCCTCCATGTGGCTCGGGACTGTACCCAACTAAAACCTGTTTGCACGAATCCTTTGAGCAGTGGTAGGGTAGTAATCAAAGCACAGTGGGAACTCACACGAGACAATTGACGATCCCTAGGTCGATGAACTAACCTGTACACATGTCACCTGGGAACTGCTATCTGACGTCAGGTATAAGACCAACTAGCATGTTCCCGGCGAGTCCTGTCCGGTGTACTCATAACCCAATGAGCACCTGTATACATCTTAGGTGAACCAACTGACACCAGTGGCTTGTGAGACCGGCCACCGCCCATCGTCGGGGTCTCGACTGTATACACTAGTCTACTCTGGAGTATCGATGCCCTGTCTCGAAACTCCCACGACTAGGGACCTTTTAAGGATGTGCTTATAGACTACCAGCTCCCACGTATATGATCGCCCTCATACTGCTGGCCGTCAAGCACAAATCCTAGGGGCTCTATCAACGTGCAATAGTGACATGTCAGGTCACCTAAAGCAGTACACGATGATAAAGGTAAACCAGATAGCATACTATAATCTCGAGTAAGACTGTCCTACCGGGATAGGTCCTCCCTCAATCATTGCAATCACGTGCCTGTAATCCAATAATTGACTCTGAGGGCACTATCTCCAAGAGTTTTTATCAAATCTTCCTTCAAACCCTAAAAGGAAAGACTAGCCGGGATTAATTACACGCTACAAGTTCGCCAATCTTTCAGCCAGGCCAGTGTCGGTACTTTGAGGGAGGTCCCCCGTGCTTTCGCACGAACCTAATTAATGTAAACCCCGTTTTCCCAGAGGCTTAACCCCGTTGACACCTTTCTAGACACCTACTAGATCGGCTAATTGTAATGTGTAAAACTCTCCCAGGAGTAACAATTACTCGCAGCGGGTATCGGGATCCAACTATCTCATAGAAGGTATGCAATCTCATTGCAAATTTCAACACTTGAAATTCCCGATAATATTTTGCCTTAACCTCCTATGACCTTGACAAAGGCCAACAAACCATAGGATGCTAGTCAAGTTCAACCCGTCATTTCCTGATTGAATTAAACCCACCCGCACGACCCTTGACAAAGGCCAACAAGGTCGCACGACTGCCCTAACCTAATCTGCATCATATGCATAAGCAGATAAGCACCAGTTAGCTACCGCACACTACGCCTTGACAAAGGCCAACAAACGCAGCACGAATACTAACTACTACTTATCTGAAATGACGGAGGGCTACGACAGGTTTTTCTGAAAACCTATTGCGTAATGAACTTTATATCGTTGTAGGATCGAATGAATTTTGAAATGGAGTGTCTTTGAGGCTTTTCTAGTTTTGCTAAAGGAGTCACTCCCGGTGAAGGGATCGTCGGTCCTTTCCTCGTCGAATGAGGTGCGGGATATATCATATATATCACTGTGCAAAGCAGAAACTATAGAAGCAATCAAAAGACAAACCGAGTGTGTAGCATCTGCCAGTTATTGCTAAAGGAGTCACTCCCGGTGAAGGGATCTCGGTCCTTTCCTTATCGAATAAGGTGCAGGATATATCATATATACCGCTGTGCATCGCAAGAACTGTAGCTACCTGTTTTATTTTTAAAATCCGATTCCACAACTTCTTAGGTTTCTTTTATTTCATTAATCATATTAATGAAGTCCCATCATTTATGTACCTAAACATCACAGATAAATACGACGTACACTTATGCCATCCGCAATCGCCTCGATGTCCCCTCGTGCACCGTTAGGTTAGGTAACTAACGACAGAGCGGGGCAGGGCTAGCGCGGGTGTAAAACATAAGTAACATCTATATAATATACCATATATACTATATACAGTATCTATCACAGAACATCACATGATCACATCACAGATATCGCAGCAGAAGAATCATATGAAACATTGGATATACTAGGACGTCCGTGTTTTCAATACGAGCCAGTATAAAACACGGATTCCACGGTCGCGATGAATAGCCAAAACCCACACCCCTAGACCCCTACGAGAGCGGCAAGCAACCCTACCAATTCTAGAGTTAGGAGACCCGGACTCGACTCCTCGAGTGGGTCTCCCACTGGACTCCAGAACCCGGTTACTTGTGCCCTCCTCCTTGGGTCTATCCTAGTGCGGAAAAGTAAATAATATACAAACGGTGACATCTTCTGCAACCTGGAAGTGCCCCAATAAAAGAATATTACATACAAGTTTTTACATGAATGAAAATGAAAAACACTCATCTCACATAAAAAAACCCCGGCTATTCAAACACGACGATCCAATATAACATATCCAACAACACATAACATCACATGTCATCAACATAAGTAAACATGCGCATCCCAATTGTCGTTGACATATAGCAACGAAACCTGCGATATCACATATTACACTTACGGTCACAGAAAAGAAAGTGTAAAACTACAACAGTTGGAATCCGCAAACTCTTTAGACATCGCATGCCTAGCCAAATGAATTCCTTAGACATCGCATGCCTAACAATTATAAACCCCGCATTTTAGTCTCATTATCGAAAACACTTTTCAATATCAAGTCGGGCAATTCAACAAGATTCTCGAAAATCTGATCGAATGCTCATCGCAAACTTTAGTAGGCAGCCGCACCCCCGATACCGTCGACGAAGTGCACCAAGGCGGAACACCGCTGCCGCGAGCACCCGGACGGATGCTTTCGGCGACGGGGTTCTCCTATAGTCACTTGGTCGGGGCTACGAGGTGTAGCTGTCTATTAAGTTTACCCGGCGAGTATCCGCGTACGCTACGTGATTGCGACGGACTTTTGATAACATCAAAATTCCGTGGCAACCGATCAACTGAGACTAAACTTGTTAGTGTATGTTGCATGCTCCCACAACTCTTGTGGCGCGGCGGAAGCGGTGAACAAAAATTTTCTTGGCATACAACACCCACTTAACCGAAGAACTTGTCTAAACCACAACTAGAAAAACCTAACTAGAGATCTTATCTACTATGTTAGGGATTATACCTCAATGATACGGTCCTTCGGGTCTTCTCTTTGATGAACTCCTTAGCTCCTTTTGATGTTGCCGATGTCTTCGATCTCCGGCCACCCAAGACCTAGATGATCCACCCGAGAGTTGTCGTGTGAGCTAGAAACTCTTCACAAGAGTTTAACCTAGAGACCAATTTTGCTAGAATAGGTCACTAGGATTATGTAGAGATGAATGTATTGGATTAGCTTGAAATCTATAGCATTTCTTTCTCTTAACCTTCTCTTGATTCACTTAACATTCACATCTCATGTGAAGCTATTTATAAGAAGAAGGAGAAGGAGGAGATGAGAAGGAGTAAGTGTTTATCATAATGAAAGTGTTCAAGCATGATGAATAAAGATATAGCACTAAGAGAATTAATTGAAGCATGCATTATATAAATTAGTATCATGCTTCAATAGTAACTCCATAACAACAACCTCATCATGCTTGTACCTTTTAATTTCCACCTCATTTTATTTTTCATAAATGATGTCATTATTATGTCATTATGAGGTGGCACCTTCTAGAAGGTATTCTTGTAACAATTACAAAAATACCCCTCCTCCGTATACCGTACACCGTATTCCGAAAAATACGAATACCATTAATCCAATAATATAATACCGGTATCCGGTTTAAACCAAAGCCCACCAGTAGTATCCTTCCGATTATTATTCCTGTAACAATTACATGAATAAAATCGAAACCCTGCCGTAACAGCTTACGGCTGCCATAACAACTTACAGCCTCTACATATTTCGCCTGAACGAGGGAACCCTCTGTGTGGGACTCTAAAGACTCGACAGTACGCTGGCAGTGGGTTTAACCACAAGCACGTCAGCGGCACTAGCTGTGCGTAATGGCTACCCAGTTACTTGACGAAAAGGTGGCCGACGAGAGAACCCATCACAACCCTTACGAGCCTGCAAGCAACACTTACCGTACAGTCCGGTCTCTTCGTCTGATACGTCGCATATGAAGTCTAGGGGTGGTAAATGTCAGACCCCAGTAACTTTTTAAGTCATGCTAATTTATGGCTCATAACAGTTCGAGAAACTACTGATAACATTTATCAGTAAACCTCGAGAACTCTGGCCAGGGATTTAGGTGTTATAGCCGATCAAACATAGCACGACATCAACTCCCTATACCGGGAGAGACGAAACCCCTCCTATCGCTCACTGTCTCCATATGATTCGGGACTGTACCCAAAATCCACATGTTTGCACGACTCAATAGAGCCGTGGTAGGGAGGAAATTAAAGTACAGTGGGAATCACACAAGACTCTATGACGATCTCGGGTCTACAGACTAACCTGTACAAGTGTCGCTAGAGAACTGCTATCTGACAATAGGTATATATACCATCTAGGAGTTCTCAGCGAGTCCTGTTCGGTGTACCCATTCTCCAATGAGCACCTGTGTACAATTTTTGATGTTAAACATCAATGGTTGTGGAATCAACCATCGCCCCCAGGGTCAAGAAACGTACACACTAGTCTAATCTGGTAATACCGATGCCCTGTCTCGATATACCCTCGACTAGGAACTATTGAAGGATATGCTTGTAGACTGCCCAGGTCCCACCAGTATGATCTCATCATAATCCTGGTAGTCAAGCATACTCCTAAGGGCTTCATCAACACATCACATGTTATGATAAAGATAAACCAGATAGCATACTATCATTTCGAGCAAAGATTGTTTCTGTACATATACATGTCTAGTATCCTATACAATACAGGCCTCTAGGGCATACATATCCAACAATCTCCCACTTGCACTAAGGCCTGTAATTAATGCAATAAGTACCAGCTAGAACCAGTTTCCGGCGTACCGCATGCCCAACAGCTCAAACAGTTTCTCAAACTGTACTTGAGGGATAGCCTTAGTGAATGGATCTGCTATGTTGGCTTTCGTGTCTACTCTCCGTACCTCGATTTCCTGGCGATCCACTATCTCCCTGATGAGGTGATACCGTCTCAAGATATGTCTGGATTTCTGATGGGACCTCGGTTCCTTCGCCAAAGCCATGGCTCAATTGTTATCGGAATACAGAGGTATTGGATTTTTAATAGATGGAACCACTTGAAGTTCTGAAATGAACTTCCTCATCCAGACCGCTTCTTTTGCGGCATCATTAGCAGCAATATACTCAGCTTCCATCGTGGAGTCAGCGACGGTATCTTGTTTGGATCTCTTCCAACATACTGCCCCTCCATTTAGAGTAAATACAAACCCTGAGATGGACTTACTATCATCCTTGTCTCTCTGGAAGCTGGAGTCGGTAAAGCCCTCCATTTGGAGATTTCCGTTACCATACACCAAGAACATTTCTTTAGTTCTTCTCAAGTACTTTAGAATGTTCTTCACAGCAGTCCAGTGTTTCTCCCCTGGGTTGGATTGATACCTGCTTACTGCACTTAGTGCATAAGCTACATCTGGACGAGTACATAACATCGCATACATTATAGATCCTACTGCCGAAGCATAGGGTATAATGCTCATGCGAGCCCTCTCCTCATCAGTCTTTGGAGACATCTCTTTGGAGAGGGTGATCCCATGACAAGCGGGTAAATTACCCCTCTTGGAATCTTCCATACTAAACCTCTTTAGTATGGTGTCAATGTATCTCGATTGGGACAATCCCAATAATTTCTTAGATCTATCTCTATAGATCTTAATCCCTAGAATGTAAGAGGCATCGCCCAGGTCTTTCATGGAGAACCTCTGCGATAAGAATAGTTTGACCGATTGTAGCATAGGAATATCATTTCCTATCAAGAGAATGTCGTCCACGTACAATACGAGGAATGTAACAGTACTCTCTACAATCCTTTTATAAATACATGGTTCATCCACATTTTTGATAAAACCAAACTCTTTGATTGTATCATCAAAGCAGATGTTTCAACTCCGTGATGCCTGCTTTAATCCATAGATGGATTTAAGCAGCCTGCATACTTTTCCGCTTCTCCCACTATCAATGAAGCCCTCTGGCTGATCCATAAAAACACATTCTTCTAAATCACCATTTAGAAATGTCGTTTTAACATCTATCTGCCAGATCTCATAATCATAGTAAGCAGCTATAGCAAGCAAGATCCGAATGGATTTAAGCATCGCGACTGGTGAAAAAGTTTCATCATAGTCCAAGCACGGTCTTTGACGAAATCCTTTTGCTACCAGCCTAGCTTTATAGGTCTCCACCTGACCATCCACACCAATCTTTCTTTTAAAGATCCATTTGCTACCCTATAGGTTTTACTCCAGAAGGTGCAGCCTCCAAAGTCCATACTTTGTTGGTGTACATGGATTCCATTTCGGATCTCATGGCATCCAACCATTTCACTGAGTCACCACTCATGATAGCTTGCTGAAAACTAGTAGGGTCATCATCATTCATGATGCAATCTTCTCTATCGCCGTCAATTAGAAAACCGTAGTATCTATTAGGTGGGCGAGAAGTCCTACTAGATTTACGGAGTGGCTGAGGTATGTCAGGTTCTATTGAAACCTCAGGTTCAATCAAATCATCGGTAATGGTTTGTGCATCTGGAACTTCTTCCAGTTCTACCGCATTTCCAACAGTATCATTTGTAAAAAAATCATTTTCTAAAAATATGGCATACTGAGAAACAAACACCCTTTGTTCCTCCTTGTGGTAGAATAGATATCCATACGAGTGTTTTGGATATCCCACAAATTTACACAAAACCGATCGTGTCTCAAGTTTGTCTGGATTCTGCTTTTTCACATAAGCCGGACAACCCCATACCTTAACTCTTTTAAGAGATGGTCTCTTCCCATACCATATCTCATATGGAGTGGTAGACACGGTTTTGGTCGGAACCCTATTCAATAGATAAATCGCAGTCTCCAATGCGTGCCCCCAAAATGATATTGGTAACTCAGCATCACCCATCATAGATCGTACCATATCTAATAATGTGCGATTCCTCCTTTCCGATACACCGTTGTGCTGTGGTGTATACGGAGGAGTGAGCTGAGAGAGAATCCCATTCTCTTTTAGGAAATCTAGAAACTCTGAGCTTAGATACTCACCTCCACGATCCGATCGAAGTTTCTTGATACTTAAGCCTGTTTGTTTTTCTACTTCAGATTTATACTCCTTGAACTTTTCAAAGGTTTCGGACTTATGTTTCAACAAGAACACGTGACCGAATCTCGATAAATCATCAGTGAAGGTTATGAAGTATGAAAAACCACCTCCAGCATGTGTGGACATTGGTCCACATACATCACTATGTATGAGGCCTAAGAGTTCAGTAGCTCTCTCTCCGTGTCCAGTAAACGGAGTATTGGTCATTTTACCTTTGATGCAAGACTGGCAAGTCGCATAAGATTTATATTCAAACGAGTTTAAATATCCATCTTTATGTAGCTTGGTTAGTCTTGTTTCATTAATATGACCAAGTCTACAATGCCAAATGAAAGCTTCATTTATGTCTGAAACCTTTCTTTTGTTTCCGTGTTGTATATGAAAAACTGTATGCTGATTTAGGATGTATATCCCGTTATTTAATGTTCCATACCCAATCAACTCTTGATTAAGGTTAATGTTCATAACATTAGATTGCAATACAAAATTATATCCAGCATTGTCCAACAACGATACAGATATAATATTACATAACATCGAAGGTACAAAATAACATGGGTTCAAAACCAATATAGAACCCGACAGCAAACCAAGATGATACTCTCCCACTGCAGTAGTATGTACTGAGGAACCATTCCCAACCCGGAGAGTGTGATCACCTTTCTTCAACAACCTGCTATTTCTCAACCCCTGCATACAATTGCAGATGTGAGATCCTGACCCAGTATCTAATACCCAGGAAGCAGAGTTAATTGAAAAACAGTTTTCTGTTACAAACACACCTGAAGTGGAAGCATCACCATGCTTCTTCTTCTGGAGGTCGGCCAAGTATTTAGCACAGTTTCTCTTCCAGTGCCCAGTCTGGTGGCAGTGGAAACATTCCCCACGACCTGTCGCAGCAGCCCCTTTCTTGTCCCTTCCCGATACCTTTTTCACTCCGCCTCTCTGCTTGATGGGATTCTTCTTCTTCTTCTTTCCCTTGGCCTTGGCTTTCGGGATGGAGGAAGAAGATGGCCCAGCAATAAGAGCGGGAGTTTTCGCTACCTTTAGCGTGCTCTCTGCACTCCTCAACATATTGAGGAGTTCTGGTAAAGACTTCTCCATTTTGTGCATGTTGAAGTTTACAATGAATTGAGCAAAGGCAAGGGAAAGGGACTGTAGAACAATATCAACATACTGCTCGTTCTCCATGGTCCAACCCAGGTCCTCAAGTTCTTCGATAAGTCCAATCATCTTCAATACATGGTCACCTACAGACGTGCCAGCAGCCATGCGCATCTGAAACAACTTTCGAGATGCCTCGTATCGGAGAGTACGAGATTGCTCTCCATACAACTCCTCTGTATGGAGAAAGATGGATTGGACATCCATCTTCTCGTGCTGCTTCTGATGTTCATTGTTCATAGAAGCTAGCGCGAGGCACTTGGCTGTTGCGCAGTCTGTATCCCATTTCTTGCGGATTTCTTTATCCGCAACTGAAGAATCAGGGCCTGAGCTAGGAGGGGCTGGAGTAGTCAGGACGTATGCGACCTTATCATATGTCAGGGCAATATTCACGTTCCTTAGCCAATCTTTGTAATTCGGTCCAGTGAGTTTGTTTTTGTCTAATAAAAGTTTAAGTCCCGACATCGGTATCTGCTATTAGGAGATAGAAAAGAAATCATTCAGCGATTGCTCTTTCATAATTAGATTGGTTACTTATCTAATTGTTGTCTCCCACTGCTTTTTATCAAATTTTCTTTCAAACCTAAAAAGAAAACGAGCCAGGATAAATTGCAATCTACAAGTTTGCTAACCAGAAAGTGCAAAATTCTCCCGGGAGTAACTTTTACTCACAGTGGGATCGGGATCCAACTATCATATAGAAGGTATGCAATCTCATTGCAAATTTCAACTCTTGAAATTCCCGATATGATTTTTACCCCTAGTGACTTATGACCTTAACTATGGTCAACAAATCATAAGCATTAGTTAAATTCAACCCGCCATTTCGTGATTGATTTAGACCCACCCACATGACCCTTAACTATGGTCAACAAAGTCATGAGAATGCCCTAATCGATCGCATCAAATGCTTTGTAAGAATTCACCACTTAGCTACCGTACACCACGCCTTAACTATGGTCAACAAACGTGGCACGAATACTAAGTACTCTGCTTCCTAAAATGGCGGAGGGCAACAGATGGTTTTTTATGAAAACCTTTAACGTTTTGAACTTGATATCGTTGTAGAATCGAGTGGGAAAGAGTGGTTTAAGCTCCAGTTTTTAAAAATCGAATGGTTTTGTAGTATCTTTTTAATTTTGCTAAAGAGGTCACTCCCGATGAAGGGATCTCGGCTCTTTCCTTATCGAATAAGGTGCTGGATATGAAAATACCACGATGCAAAGCAAAGTTAGATCAATTGTAAAATCAAATCGAGTTCTTTGTAACATTTTCCAGTTTCGCTAAAGGGGTCACTCCCGGTGAAGGGATCTCGGCCCTTTCCTTATCGAATGAGGTGCAGGATATTCAAGAATACCGCTATGCAAAATAAAAGCTAGAGTTACCCTTTTTTTAAAAAAAATTTTGATTCTACAACATCTTTAGGTTTCTTTCTCTTATCATTAATCACATTAATGTAGTCCCATCATTTACGTTTCCTAAACATCACAGAAAAGAAACGGAAAAATAGAACGTACGCTTATGCCATCCGCATTCGTCACTGTGTCCCGTCATGCACCGTTAGGTTACTTAACTAACGGCAGAGCGGGGGCTGGACTAGTGCGGGTGCAAAACATAAACAACGTTTATTATATATCTCATATATAAATATAACCATTTCAGATCACAGATGAATGCATTGGATATACTAGGAATTCCGTATTTCATTCAAGCCCTTAATGAAAGACGGATTCCACGGTCGTGATGAATAGCAAAACCCCC
The DNA here is from genome assembly GCA_030015575.1 of Agapanthus africanus. Classification (NCBI taxonomy): domain Eukaryota; kingdom Viridiplantae; phylum Streptophyta; class Magnoliopsida; order Asparagales; family Amaryllidaceae; genus Agapanthus; species Agapanthus africanus. The sequence goes on from JASDDO010000022.1 coordinate 289,401,858, forward strand.
CCTAGACCCCTACGGGTGCGGCAAACTACCCGCCAAATTCCCGAAGTGTAGTAACCTCCCTCAACAATTGAGTAGGCCACTCGGCACTTTGAAAACCCGATAGTTTGTGCACCCCACCTTGGGTCTATCCTAGGAGCAAAAACAGTAAAAAGAAATTATACAACGGTGGCTACAACCTCATCCCGGATGTACCCGTAAAACAATATTACATGGCTTTTTACAAATTACATGGAATGAAAGAAAAGGAAAAACGCTCTTCTCACACCCCCCGGCCATTCATCACGACGATCCAACACATTCATATACACATACCATCTCATGATATCCATATGTGCAACCCCTACTAATCGTCATATAGCAATTAGCGGACGTTTCAAACACATATCACAAAAAACGAAAACCCGATTAGCCAAACACTATTAGAATTTCGATCGATAATTTTAAACCATGCCAACACTTGACATGTTCCTGTACAAACACCTTTGTAAAATTATTTATATCCCAGAAACCCTAATTCTTCAATATATAAGCACTGTAGAAAACTGAGTCGACGCGGCCTCAACTCGGCGGCGGATCCGCGGCCAAACCATGGGTTTGGCGGCGGATCCGCGGTGTTTTAGTCGAGTTAGGACTCCGAATTTCTACAGTGTTCTTTGAAAACCCTGCTTGTATTTTTAAGACATGTCAAATTAATTTTGGAACACTTTCAAAAACTGACAGCAGCAAGGGCAGAATACTAGTTTTCGGGAGAAAAAACTGTCGATCGAGCTTCTAACTTTTGGCTAACATCTAATTGTGGTTTAGTTAGGCTCTGATACCATGTTAGTGTATGTTGCATGCTCCCACAACTCTTGTGGCGCGGCGGAAGCGGTGAACAACAATTTTCTTGGCATACAACACGCACTTAACCGAAGATCTTGTCTAAACCACAACTAGAAAAACCTAACTAGAGATCTTATCTACTATGTTAGGGATTATACCTCAATGATACGGTCCTTCGGGTCTTCTCTTTGATAAACTCCTTAGCTCCTTTTGACGTTGCCGATGTCTTCGATCTCCGGCCACCCAAGACCTAGATGATCCGCCCGAGAGTTGTCGTGCGAGCTAGAAACTCTTCACAAGAGTTTAACCTAGAGACGAATTTTGCTAGAATAGGTCACTAGGATTATGTAGAGATGAATGTATTGGATTAGCTTGAAATCTATAGCATTTCTTTCTCTTAACCTTCTCTTGATTCACTTAACATTCACATCTCATGTGAAGCTATTTATAAGAAGAAGGAGAAGGAGGAGATGAGAAGGAGTAAGTATTTATCATAATGAAAGTGTTCAAGCATGATGAATAAAGATATAGCACTAAAAGAATTAATTGAAGCATGCATTATATAAATTAGTATCATGCTTCAATAGTAACTCCATAACAACAATCTCATCATGCTTGTACCTTTTAATTTCCACCTCATTTTATTTTTCATAAATGATGTCATTATTATGTCATTATGAGGTGGCACCTTCTAGAAGGTATTCTTGTAACAATTACAAAAATACCCCTCCTCCGTATACCGTACACCGTATTCCGAAAAATACGAATACCATTAATCCAATAATATAATACCGGTATCCGGTTTAAACCAAAGCCCACCAGTATTATCCTTCTGATTATTATTCCTGTAACAATTACATGAATAAAATCGAAACCCTGCCGTAACAGCTTACGGCTGCCATAACAACTTACAGCCTCTACATATTTCGCCTGAACGAGGGAACCCTCTGTGTGGGACTCTAAAGACTCGACAGTACGCTGGCAGTGGGTTTAACCACAAGCACGTCAGCGGCACTAGCTGTGCGTAACGGCTACCCAGGTACTTGACGAAAAGGTGGCCGACGAGCGAACCCATCACAACCCTTACGAGCCTGCAAGCAACACTTACCGTACAGTCCGGTCTCTTCGTCTGATACGTCGCATATGAAGTCTAGGGGTGGTAAATGTCAGACCCCAGTAACTTTATAAGTCATGCTGATTTATGGCTCATAACAGTTCGAGAAACTACTGATAACACTTATCAGTAAACCTCAAGAACCCTGGCCAGGGATTTAGGTGTTATAGCCGATCAAACATAGCGCGACATCAACTCCCTATACCGGGAGAGACGAAACCCCTCCTATCGCTCACTGTCTCCATATGATTCGGGACTGTACCCAAAATCCACCTGTTTGCACGACTCAATAGAGCCGTGGTAGGGAGAAAATTAAAGTACAGTGGGAATCACACAAGACTCTATGACGATCTCGGGTCTACAGACTAACCTGTACAAGTGTCGCTAGAGAACTGCTATCTGACAATAGGTATATATACCATCTAGGAGTTCTCAGCGAGTCCTGTTAGGTGTACCCATTCTCCAATGAGCACCTGTGTACAATCTTTGATGTTAAACATCAATGGTTGTGGAATAAACCATCGCCCCCAGGGTCAAGAAACGTACACACTAGTCTAATCTGGTAATACCGATGCCCTGTCTCGATATACCCTCGACTAGGAACTATTGAAGGATATGCTTGTAGACTGCCCAGGTCCCACCAGTATGATCTCATCATAATCCTGGTAGTCAAGCATAGTCCTAAGGGCTTCATCAACACATCACATGTTATGATAAAGATAAACCAGATAGCATACTATCATTTCGAGCAAAGATTGTTTCTGTACATATACATGTCTAGTATCCTATACAATACAGGCCTCTAGGGCATACATATCCAACAAAACTGCTATGTTTATAACATTCATTCAGTTATCTCATAACTATTTATGAATTCCAAGTATTGTATCACATTTCGGATAAATATAAAATGTTAAACTTTCCGATCGAACAATCGAACACCCATGTTTTCCCGAAACAAATCAACACATGAAATAGGTTTAAAAACATCCAGTTCATGCCTCAGTACCAACGGTCCAGCCGTAGAAGGGTCAAGCCAACGCCTCACATGTGGCACGCCGTACTGCCCCAAACCCGAAGGTTCAAAGCGCAGTTCAAGACAGTCACATAATCGAGTTAAGGTTTGTTGTCTTCTAGACGGTCCATTGCGTTACTTGCACTACTTAGAACGTTATTAAACCACGGAAAAATCCAACACTTGGAAATTTCCCGACAGGGGAAAAATTGGGTATTTATAACCGGTCGAACTTTTTAACATATTCAACAAATTATCCAGAAAACACATAGACAAAGTTTGATAATCCGATTGAATCTACGAACTCCCAATACAACCCATAAAGCTCAACTCTAGAGTAAATTAAAAATTCCCAGAAAACTCAGCACCAGAAAATAGGAATTACTGTTGAAAAATAAATGTAAGAGGAGACCGTACGGCCGCGGAACCGCCGCACATGCCAGGCTCGTGACGCGGTTCCGCGGTGGTTTAATTGAATTAGGCCCATGAAATTTTCAGTAATTCCTACAAGCCCCTGCTTAGTTTTCTGCATATTTTTAATCTGGAAAAAACCCAGTTTTTGAAAAAAGTCCAGACAGCATGGAAAAATTGGGGTTTCGGGTTCGGTCGGGTTTCAAACATCGTCTAGACTTCGCCTAAGGCTCTAGCTAGGCTCTGATACCACTGTAGGGTTCCTAGAAACACTAAGGAGGTCTCACAAGGCATCAACCATATCAATTTCTAACTTTACAAGTGCCGAGAAACCCTAGACTAGATCGTTAACTAGAATTTTAGGCGACAAAAGAAACTTGTTAACAACTTAACTAAAAGAACGGAAATACAACCTTTGTAGATCGGGTCCTCCACCTCCATAGCTCCGCAACGAAGTCTCCTCGCTGTCCAAATCGAATCCCGGGCACTAGCGTCGGCTTCATCGGGGAAATGGGCGGGCTAGGTCGTCGACGTCGATGCCGAAGATGATCTACGTCGAGGCATCACTAGATCAAGCTCCCACTTCACCAAGTCATGAAACTTGTGAAGAAAACACCCTATACTACTTGGAAAGAGGTAGAGGATGAAGAAATAGGAGATGGGTTCACTTTAGAATTGGATTTCTCACTCTTTTTCTCACTTTGCCATTGTTGGTAGCAAGCTTCTTCATGTGAAGAAGAAGAAGATGAAGAATATTATGATAAGTTAATTAAAAAGGAAATGAAAAAGAATACTTATCATAATAATAACCATGGTCAAGTGTAGAGACTAAACTAAGGTTAAGTGAATGGTTAGGTTAGGTATGAAGACAAAAAATGGTCACAAGGTCAAAACTTCAACAAGCTTCATGAATGAATGCAACCATTTTCTCTTTTCATGCCTTAAAAGGAAATAACCTAAACAAATAGTTAAGATAATCAAAACCCTAACCATTTAAACAACCATGGTTTAATCTTTACACAAACACAAGTGAGCATGTATCATCAAACATGATACAATCAAGTGCACACAAAAATATATCACATATACAATGTGCACATCAAGTGAGAAAATCCTTTTAAAGTGAACAAATATTAGTTAATGCAAAGTAATATATCAAATATATAATTATACATTAAATCATTAAATCAACACTTGATTTAACGATCCGGTCATATCGCATATGACCGACTAATATCCAATGTATCGGCTTGTCGAATCAATCCTCGATTCGATAACTAGGTTATATCGCATACAACCAATCGACACATTCATCGCGAGAATGGAATACGGTATCACATACACGCATTATTCTCGGTCCCACACATATCTCATATGCGCTCCTATTTCGTTTCGCTTGAGCCAGGAAACCTCTGTGTAGGACTCTAAAGACTCGTCAATACGCCGGCAGCAGGTGATGATCATATCAAACACCCACAAGCCGCAAGCGGTCTGCTAAACGCAACGGCCACCCGGGTATTGAGCGATCAGAAGATCGACGAGCAAGCTCGCTCACACTCCTGTGAATCCAACCAGTAACACTTACCGTACAGTCCGGTCTCGTCGTCTGATATGTCGCGTATCTTGCCTAGGGGTGGTAAACGTCAGACCCCAATAGCTCGATAAGTCGTGTCGATATGAGGTCTATAACAGTTCGAGAAACTACTGGTAACACTTACCAGTATATCTCAGCAACCCTGGCCAGGGATTTCCGGTTATAGCCAATCGAACACAGCGTAACATCAACTCCCTATACCGGGAGAGACGAATCCCCTCCTATCGCTCATTGCCTCCATGTGACTCGGGACTGTACCCAAAAGCCACCGTTTTGCACGCCCTCTTGGACGTGGTAAGGTGGAAATCAAAGCACAGTGGGAACCACACAAGACTCTATGACGATCTCGGGTCAACAGACTACTCTGTACCAGTGTCACCAGAGAACTGCCATCTGACGTAAGGTATATTACCATCTGGGAGTTCTCGGCGAGTCCGTCCAGTGTACCCAGTCTCTACTGAGCACCCGTATATCATCTCTGATGTCAAACACCAATGGATATGGGATCATCCATCGCCCATCTGTATAGGTCGAGAAGGTATACGCTAGTCTACTCTGGTATATCGATGCCCCGTCTCGATACACCCACGACAAGGGACCTTGAAGGATGTACTTATGGACTACCATGTCCCCACTAGTATGATCCGCATCATAGTCCAGGTAGTCAAGTACACATCCTAAGGGCTTTACCAACATGTAACAGAGAGACAATCAGTGTACACGTTAAGGTAAAGAGCAACCAGATAGCATACTATCATGTCGAGCAAGAAAGTCCTCCCTATATATGTCCCAGCATCCACTACAATATACATCCTATGTACAGTAATGGCCTTTAGGGCATACATATAACTAATACTAATGAGCACCTGTATACATCTTAGGTGAAACAACTAACACTAATGGCTTGTGAGACCGGCCACCGTCCCTCGTCGGGGTCTCGAATGTATACACTAGTCTACTCCGGAGTATCGATGCCCTGTCTCGAAACTCCCACGACTAGGGACGCTTTATGGATGTGCTTATAGACCCCATCTCCCACATATATGATCGCCATCATACTGCTGGTAGTCAAGCAAGAATCCTATGGGCTTTATCAACATATATATGATGATAAAGACAAACCAGATAGCATACTATCATCTCGAGTAAGACTGTTTTATTGGTATAGGTCCTCCCTCAATAATTGCAATCACAAACCTGCGATACAATAATTGACTTAGAGGGCACTATATCCAACAATCTCCCACTTGCACTTAAGGCTAATTATTGTGAAGTCGTGTACTCACAGCTCGTGTGATACCGAACATCCAACTTCTCTACTAGTCAGTTTCACAAAGCTCGTTTGCAAAACTATTGTATTCGAGAAATAGACTCAGTGAGTGGATCCGCCTTGAAGTTTCTTTCTATGTCTCTCTTAATCTCAAAATCGTGGATAAAGCCATCTCCCGAATCGAGTAATACCTGTCTTAGAATATGTCTGGATATCTGATGGGACCTAGTTCATAAATAAACTCCAAATCCAAACTTCTTAGACTATATCGATCACTGAAACTTATCAGTGTTGCGCACTATGCCTCCCACAGTATCCTCTTGGACTGCCTGTCTATAATACTGTCACTCGTCTGAGGAAAAACTATAACTCTGACAATCACTCTGTCATCTATGTCACCTTTGAAGCCTGGAATGATAACTGTCTCCCGAAGGAGGCCGCCGTCAGCAAATCCGTAGAACATGCACTTATGTTCTAAAACTGCTTCCTTATGTTTCTTCAGGATTGGATTAATATAAACTTATTGCATCAAGTGCAAAACAACATCTGGTGTGATACTTGACATCTCACGATTGACTCAATTGCCTAAGCAAGTGATCTGCCAATCATGAACGTCCCTCTCCCCTTTAGTCTATAAGACACCTTCAAAGAGGGTGACTCCATCACCTGCAGGTACACCACCATACCAGGAGTCATCTATTCTAAAATACTATTAGAATACTGTCAAAGTACCCACATTGGGAAACTATCCAAATCTAGATCTAAAGCCATAGATCTAGTAACCAGAATGTTTAATATTATATCCATATCCTGTGTGAAGAAACAACTGTGTGACTACCACAGTATAACCGATTGTAGTATAGGAATTTTACTTCCTACACTATGTATGTCATCTAAATACCAGGACATCATACCCTACTACCTTCTCAACAGATCCATCCCCTATTCTGATGAAGTCAAACCCATGACTGTTACATCAAAAATAGATGATCTTTCTCCGCTATATCCGCTCAAGTCTACAAATAGATATAAGCTACTAGCTCACTATGCTTCCGCTGCTCCCACTGACTACGACAAACCTCTGGCAGAATATTATAAACGTATACATCTAAAACTACTTTAGAACGACGCTATACATATTCTCCTGCCGGGTCTCATAGTTTGGAACAACAGTACTGTCAATTCTGGGTAAACAAGAACCTCCCTGTCACCGTCCTTGAGGCTACCGGAGTACCTTTCGGGTGTCTGGGGTTACCCACCATATCTGCGGAGTGGCTATTGGAATGTCAAACCTGATTGAATATATAGGTCTTATTAAACTTTCCGTAATCGTTTGCGGTTCTGGAATCACTTACAGTTCTACCATGCCCCCACTACTGTTTTCTGAAAAAATCCATTTTATTAAAACTGTTGCGAGTCAAGAACAATATCACTATTGATCTTCCAGATGGTAGAAAATCAACCCTCGTCAAAGCTAGGGTCAACCCGCAAACTGCCATTATAGAAACGTGCCTTGAGTTATCCAGTGTCTGGTTTTAAGCATAAGCTGGACGACTCCCATTACCTTAACATCGTTAAGGTATGAAGTTTTCAATACAGAAACTTTGGCACTTATTTAATTGGAACCAGATTCAAATCATGCAGCTGTCTTCAGTGCATATCATCTTAATGGAAAGAGGCTAATCAGCATTACTTAACTTAGGAATCCATCCAATTATGAGTAACCGAAAGAGAAACAAGTTTCTCAAAAACCATTACTATCATCTGAATACCAATCACAAGAATCTACATCTTCGATTACTTTAAAGAATCCCGATACTTGCGATACCTGGTTCTCTTCTTTATTCCTTTACCCATAACTTCTCAAAACTTAGACATTGTATTTCTAGAAACACTTGTCTAAAAACTAGAGAAGTTGCAAGTAAACAGAATATAGTACGTGGACTAACCCCTTTGACCTGATGGACACTGGACAACATACAATACTCTGTATAAGTCCGCTGAGTTGAATAACTCAAAACCTGTGTATCGTAGGTTGAAAACTGTACCCAGGCGATTTCCTCATATATCAGCAATTACAATGAATTCTGATATAATGAGGATGATCACCTAATTCCCAATAACTTACTCCCACTCAACATCTATAAAACCATACAGATGTGAGAATCATACCTGGTAAATACATACCCTGGAGTAAGTATCCAATCGGGAAATCAGTTTTCTATTAACAATGTACAGTGAATATGAAACATAAATATGTTTCGTAGGGGTATCCTGGTATTCCTAGTTATGCCTCTTCCATAATCCAAATCATGACTTTAACCGCATATTTCCCTGCCATCTTTCCAATTCCCTTTATTTGTCTTTAGTCATTACCTTCTGTACACCATCATTAGGCTAAATGGTTTTCTTCCTTCCCTACCGTTCGGCACCAGCCTATGGTTTGGAAGAAGAATATCCAGTAAGCATAATAGGTGTCCCTCCTAAACCTAGGAGTACTCGCAACTTGAGAGAAGGTGATGATAAAAGACAACTGAATAAACCTTATTCCTATTTCTCCTGAACTAGAATCCATCCTCGAAAAATATCCTTCGAGTTCGTATATAATCATACGATGGATTTATCCAATGGAATTGGATGTTCGTAGTGATATGGGTTGTTCTGGAGAAATGAAAGGTGAAGTAGGAGTGGCGATGAAATACGTGGTTTGGTCGTGACTGTTAATAGTCGCAATTGACTTTGCCCTCTTTCTAATTCCTTTATCTTGTCTTTACATATTACCTTCTGCACACCTTACTTAGGCTAATTGGTTTTCTTCATTCCCTACTTTTCGGCACCTGCCTATGGTTTGGAAGAAGACTATCCAATAAGCGTAATAGGTGTACTCTCCTAAACTAAGGAACCCTTGCAACCTGAGAGAAAGTGATAATAAAAGACAACTGAATAAACCAATTCTATTTCTCCTGAACCTGGATCCATCCTCGAAGAAATCCCTTCGAGTTCGTATATAACCATACGATGAAACTATCCAATGGAAGTGGATGTCCGTAGTAATACGGGGTGTTCTGAGAAATACAAAGGGTAAAAGAAGGAGCGGTAATGACTTATGCAACTTTAGTCAATCCAATAGCCAGTATTTTTAAGAAGGTTCGGTCAACTTGGTCACTGAGTTATAGTCTAGGGTCGGTCAAAGGTCGCTGCCAAAGAGAGAGAGAAAAGAAACACTCTGCGTGCACTCTAACCTAGAATAGAATGGTTATCACTTTATCTAATAAGGAAAACTCCCACTGTAATCTCGAATTCTCCTCAAAACCAGAAAGAAGAATTAATCGGGGTCACCCGAAGAGTAAACCAACTCATCAGTGAGAATCGGGATCCAACTATCATCGCATGATAACTTGATGGAAGCCACTCAAGTTAACACACTCCAGAAGGTATGCGCAAGTCTGGCGAGTTTCCTGTATGTTTGAAACTCCCGATGTAATTTTTATCCCATGCTCTTATGACCTTGACGTAGGCCAACAAATCATAAGCCACATGTCAAGTTCTGCCCGTCGTTGTCCTGATTAATTTAGGTCATCGTACATGACCTTGACGTAGGCCAACAAGGCTGCACGTCTGTCCTAAACTAATGCATCTATCTATGCAACAAATGAATACCCAGCAGCTACCAAACACTACGCCTTGAAGTAGGCCAACAAACATAGCTTGAATACTACTGACCATCCATAAGAAATGACGGAGGATTACGGCTGGTTTTTGGCGAAAAACCTTTAACGTAATGAACATGATCTCGTTGAAGGAATTTGATAGCTTTTTATAAAAATATAGTGGCGAAAACCTTTTGCTAAAGAAGTCACTCCCGGTGAAGGGATCTCGGCTCTTTCCTCGTGGAATGAGGTGCAGGATATTCTAACTGAATACCGCGATGCAAAGCAACTTGTAATCGACTATATTTAAGTTATTACCCTGACGCAAACTTCTGCCCTAGGGGTCACTCCCTGTGAAGGGATCTCGGCCCTTGCCTCGTCGTATGAGGTGCAGGATATTCTAACTGAATACCGCTATGCAAAACAAAAGGAAACGTCTTTGCAATAACTCATTTTAAAATTTGTTCCAACAACATCAAATATAGGTTTGTTTTATTCTTGCATTGATAAGAATCAATGCAGCCCCATCAATCAATCACACCAGAAAAGAACGAAAATAAAATGTGTGTATATGCCATCCGCATTCGTCACTGGGTTCCGTCATCACCCGTTAGGTTACTTAACTAACGACAGAGCGGAGACTGGACTAGCGCGGGTGCAAAACATATACAACATCTAATAATATATATACTAATATACAACAATCGCTCCAGGCGTGATAATATGCAACATTACAGAAAAGTAATAAGCATCACAGAAACAATACAGATAATCTGGAATCCCCGGGTTTCACAGAGCCACTGCTGAAACTTGACGTTCCCCCGGTCGTGTGGATAGCCTATACAATGAAACCTAGACCCCTACGGGTGCGGCAAGTTACCCGCCAAAACCTGAAGTGAGGTGGTCCCCACAAAATAGTGAATGGAACACTCGGCACTTCACGGAATCCTGTAAATTGAGCACCCCTCGTTGGGTCAACCTGTACCCCCTACGAGTGCGGCGAATAGTCTGCCAATTTTAGAGTGATGTCCCTTTGCCTCTCAAAGCCATGAGATACGGACCCGTTTCCCTCCAAAACCTGGCTATCCGTGCACTCCTTCACGGGATAAACCTAGTACAAAAAAAATATGTACAACGGGTACATCGACCTCAACCCGGTCGTGCCCCAAAAGAATATTATACAACAGGCAGTGACGGCAGTCTACAAGTCGGACGCTCGCCCCGCAATATCAAAAGTAAAAATAAATTCAAACAGCACTATCATTGCACCCTGCTATCCACCATGACAAATCCGCAACATCACAGCACAACACAGAACATCAACGCGAATGTCACGTTCGCAAACTCGTCTAAAAGAACTATAGCAATCAGACGCGGTTTACCGATCAAATGACATTCCCGGTCGGAGATATAATGTAAATACTGCTTACTAACAAGTTTAAAATTTCGATCGACAAAATTTCCCGAAGTGGGCCCCACGTACATCTGCTGTACAGTAATAAAATCTGGGCCCAAAAAAACAGTACCAGAAACCAAAATTCCCTGTATAGAAGCCTCTGTAAAAAATTTGATCACTGTTCCTATTAAACCGCCGCGGATGCGCGGTCAAACCCTAGGTTTGACCGCGGATCCGTGATGGTTCTAAGGGATCACGTGACCAAATTTGTATGGATGGCTTAGAAAATCCTGCTTGTATTTCTGTGATATGTGGAATAATTTTTGGAACAGTTTAAAAATCAACAGAAACTTTATGTACAGAAAAATGTAGTTTCGGAAATTCCGTTCGATCGATCTTTTAAACGCGTTAGCACAAGTTAGTATAGCTTAATAGTGAGGCTTTGATACCACAGTAAGTACACGGCAGCGCCCCGGCCGTCTAACAGACACCAATATGCGGAACAAAACTTTTACGACTGGCGCTATCACGTACTATAACCCAGATCTGCCATTAAAGCTAAACTAACATATTGTAAAGAGGGTAGAATTGTTATACCGAACGATCCGAGTCCTTCGGTCTTTAACCATCATCCCACGCTTTGTTGCGGCGGCTTCGATCTTCTGAAAATCCAGTCTCGTCGTCCAGGAGGAACCACGTCGACGGATCTTTAAACGGGCTCCCCCCTCTGAACCGAGGCAACTCGGTCGTCAAGTTTGCTAAAAGAGACGACCAAGATGAAGTAGAGAATGAGTAGAACACTTTGTCTCGTAACGTCCAAGGCTATGGACGAACGGTTAATGAAGTTGCCAATTGGAATCGGGTGAATGGAAATTGAACTAGGAAATTTCCATACACTAAACTATCATAATCTTTTTCTCTCAAGCAAATAAAAAAACCATCCATCCTCACAAAGAGGGGGCCGTCCATAAATAGGAGAGGGGGGAGGTGAGTGTAGGAGCTAGGAGGGTGAGTGTAAGGAAAAATATCAAGGATATTTATCATGAAGAAAGAATGAGTGGTATGAACACATTAAATGAATTAAGCCACCTCACTTAACACCTCACCTCACAATTAATGCAAATGATGAGTCACTAATCCTAGTCACCATTTCTAGAATCTTCTAAAACCATGACTCGCCCAAAAGACGAAAGGATAAATCCGCATTTAACCGAATGTTAAATACGGCTGATAGAAAACTGGAAACTGGCAACTTCCAAAAGTGATCCTGAAACAAATTTCAGGATAACCCCGTAACAGTATAAACATACCAGCATTTTCATTACGACCGAATACAAATGCAACTGAGACAAAGATATTATATCTACACAGTATAATACTCGGATCCGGCTTAAACCAAAGCCTACCAGTATTATCTGCCCGAAAATGGACACGTGCGAAAACGCACGTGCATTTTCCGAACCCTGCCATAATATCATACGGCATCTACAACGTTTCGCCCGAACTTGGGAAAGTATCTGTGGGGAACTCTAATGACTCATCAATACACTGGCACTGGGTATAGCCACTAGCGCGTCAGAGGTACAATATGTACGTAACGGTTTGCCTATGTATTGATTGGAAGGGAAGCCGACGATCGAACTCATCTTTAAACCCTACTGAGCCTGACAGTGACAATATCCGTACAGTCCGGAACATTCGTCTATGAGTATCGCATATTAGGCCTAGGGGGTCGGTAAACGTCAGACCCCTAATAGCTGCATAAGTCGTGTCAGAGAGCAGCCCAGAACACCCTGAGATACTACTGGTATGCCTACCAGTATATCTCGATTACCCTGGCCTGGGATTTCGTCTAATGGCTCTCCTAAACACAGCACGATCTCACCCCCAATACCGGGAGAGACGAATCCCCGAAGATCCGCTCACTTGCCTCCAATGTGGCTCGGGACTGTACCCAAAATATACCTATTTGCACGACTCCTTTGACCCGTGGTAGGGTATAAATCAAAGCACAGTGGGAACTCACACGAGACAAATGATGACCTCAGGTCGATGAACTAACCTGTACACATGTCACCAGGGAACTGCTATCTGACGATATGTATAATACCAACTAGCATGTTCCCGGCGAGTCCTGTTCGGTGTACTCACAACCTAATGAGCACCTGTATACATCTTAGGTGAACCTACTAACACCAATGGCTTGTGAGACCGGCCACCGCCCCTCGTCGGAGTCTCGAATGTATACACTAGTCTACTCCGGAGTATCGATGCCCTGTATTGAAACTCCCACGACTAGGGACACTTTAAGCATGTGCTTATAGACCCCAGCTCCCACATATATGATCGCCATCATACTGCTGGTAGTCAAGCAAGAATCCTATGGGCTTTATCAACATATATATGATGGTAAAGACAAACCAGATAGCATACTATCATCTCGAGTAAGACTGTTTTATTGGTATAGGTCCTCCCTCAATAATTTCAATCACGTACCTGCGATACAATAATTGACTTAGAGGGCACTATATCCAACAGACCTCTATATCGTTTCGCCTGAAACAGGGAAACTCTCTGTGTGGGACTCTAAAGACTCGACTACTACGCTGGCAGTGGGTTTAACCACAGGCCGCAAGCGGTACTAGCTGTACGTAACGGTCCCCAGGTAGATGTCGATAAGAAGGCCGATGAGGAAACCCATCTGAACCCCTACTGAGCCTGATGTGACAATCTCCATATAGTCCGGTCTGTTCGTCTATGACTATCGCATATCGGGCCTAGGGAGCGGCAAGCGTCAGTCCCCTAAAAGTGGTATAAGTCATGTCGGAGTGAAGCCCATTAACCTTGAGAAGCTACTGGAAATCCTACCAGTAAATCTCGTTTGCCCTGGCCAGGGACTTTGCGTGATGGCTCTCCAGACACAGCGCGATATCAACTCCCAATACCGGAAGAGACGAATCCTATCTAACCGCCACTGCCTCCAAGTGGTTCGGGACTGCACCCAACTGCTACATATTTGCACGACTCCTTTAAGCCGTGGTAGGGTAGCAATCTAAGAACAGTGGGAACACACTCGAGGCGAAGCAGCAGTGTCAAGTCTGCGGACTATGCTATACTCATGTCACCTGGGAACTGTTAACTGACAACGGGTATAATACCAACCAACAGTTCCCTGCGAGTCCTGTCCAGTGTACCCATAACCCAACGAGCACCTGTATATTATCTCCAGTACAACGTACTAATGGCTGTGGGACAGACCATCTCCCTAACTGGGATGAGAAGCGTACATACTAGTCTACTCCGGAGTATCGATGCCCTGTCTCGATAATCCTATGACTAGGGACCTGAAAAAGGATGTGCTTGTAGACTACCCAGCCCCTACTAGTGTGACTTCCATCACAACGCTGGTAGTCAAGCAAGATCCTAAGGGCTCTATCAATATGTATTCTCGATATGCTAACATATACACATATTAAGATAGATACAAACCAAGTAGCGTACTACCATATTTAGCAAGACTGTTAATATAACTGTGAATATCCTAAGCTTCCATTAAGTAATATACAAGCTAGTATGATACAATAATGGCCCCTAGGACATATGCACTAACATAACTAAGGCTTATGGAGTGTCTCTGATACCATGTTGGGTTATGCAAGCGCCCCGACCATCAATCCGTGGCCAAATACGAAACAAAAATTATAAACCGGCGCTAATACAACCCTATAACCCGGATCGACCCATAAGCCCTAGATAACAAAAACATACATAAGAGCTAAACTAAAGGGTTAGAGTTATTATACCGAATTGATACGTGTCCTTCGAATTTTGCATATTTCACCCTGACATCCACCCAAAGCTCTTCAACCACCTTCCCAAGCTCCTAGAGGCCTCATTGATCAAGCTTGATCTCCGGTCTCCCTCCATCGAAGATGATCCACCCGAAAGTCTATGAATAGAGCTGCAACCTCATATCCAAGGTGACTAAGGTACCTAGATTGCTACAATAGATACCGTAGAAGAAGTAGAGAGTGATGAAGGATTAATTTATCTCAAGACTTCCACGGTTTCTCAACACATCAGAGGGTTTGGGAGGAGGTAGAAGAAGATGCCATGAGGATGAAAGTGAGGCAACTCAAGAAGATTGTCCAAGTCTTTTTCTCTGTTGTGAGATTTCTTTTGTGTTAATTCTCTTCAATAATTGAAGTCATCCACATAAATATCTCATGGCTCCAAAATATCTAGAGTCAACCAAAAATATCTCAAGTCATCAAAATCTCACAACAAACAAAAACTTAATCATGTATAGAAAAGTAACCATGGGTCACTAATAAGCCATGCCACCAAAAATGCAATAAACAACTCATCCAACACCTCAATAATCTTTTAATCCAAAAAGTTCTAAACCATGATGAGGTGTGATCTTCAAAAAGTAATCTTGTAATAAATTAGAAGAATGTCCCTCAACCTGTTAGGATTCCTTAGCACCTAGCCTAGGGTTTGCAAGCATCACACATGCCACAACAAAAAATCAAAGGGGTGCTAAGCAATCAACTACGAATCGTACTAGAAAACTAGGGTAACCAAAA
This sequence comes from Agapanthus africanus, assembly GCA_030015575.1. Classification (NCBI taxonomy): domain Eukaryota; kingdom Viridiplantae; phylum Streptophyta; class Magnoliopsida; order Asparagales; family Amaryllidaceae; genus Agapanthus; species Agapanthus africanus. The sequence goes on from JASDDO010000022.1 coordinate 289,417,719, forward strand.
TAAGTAATCTACATAACAAAGAAAAGTGAACGAAAATACAACCTTTGTAGATTCGGTCCTTCGCTTCTAATGCTCCGTGTTAACGTCCCTTCGCTGCGATCATCAAGCTCCCGGACTCTATTATGGAATTCCCCGGAGAAATGAACAAGATTGCTCCTAGTCTTCGAGGCCGAAGATGATCTATGTCGAGGAGACACAAACTCAAGATTCCACTTCACTAGGTCAAGAACTTTGTGAAGAGAACACCCTAAACTAAATGGCAAGTAGTAGAGGATGATGAAATAGGAAATGGGTTCACTTTAGATTTTGATTTCTCACTTTATTTCTTCACTTAGAAAAATCTAGCAAGGTTTTCTTTTGGATGAAGAAGAAGAAGAAGCAAGAATGAAAATGAGAAAAGAATAATAATCAATTATGCAACCATGGGTGCGTCAGTATCATCCACTAACCATTGTAGAGACTAAACCATAGTTTAAGCTAATGATTTGGTTAATAAATATCTTTAGTAAAACAAAGTGTGTGGACTTTATCAAAGATGCTTTAGGCTTCATGAAGCTTCAAGTCAAGACAAAGAAAACCGCCATTTTGAATTACAAAAGAAATAAAAACCCTAACCATTATCTTAAATATGGTGTAAGTCATACACACAGCCAAGTTTGCATGTATCATCAATCATGATACAAAGATGTACACAATTATATATCACATATACACTTTGTGCACATCAAGTGAGAAAATAATCTTAAGTGAACCAATACTAGTTAATGTAATTTAATATATCAAATATATAATTATACATTAAATCATTAAATCAACATTTGATTTAATGATCCGGTCATATCGTATATAACCGACTAATATCTAGTGTATCAATATATTGAATCAACACTTGATTCTGTAACCCGGCTATATCGCATATAACCCACCGATGATACAAATCATAAGAATAGAATACAGTATCACATACTGGTATTATTCTTGGTCCCGCACATATCTCATATGCTCTCTTATTTCATTTCGCTTGAGCCAGGAAACCTCTGTGTAGGACTCTAAAGACTCGTCAATACGCCGGCAGTAGGTGGTGATCATATCAGTCACCCATAAGCTCAAGCAGTCTGCTAAACGTAACGGCCACCCGGATATTGAGCAATCAGAAGATCAACGAGCAAGACTGCTCACACTCCTGCGAATCCAATCAGTCGCACTTACCGCACAGTCCGGTCTGTTCGTCTAATATGTCGCATATCTCGCCTAGGGGTGGTAAACGTCAAACCCCAGCAGCTTGATAAGTCATGCCGATGTAAGGTCCATAACGGTCGTGAAACTACTGATAACACTTATCAGTAAATCACAACAACCCTGGCTAGAGATTTCCAGTTATGGACAGTTGAGCATAGTGCAACATCAACCCCCAATACCGGGAGAGACGAATCCCCTCCTATCACTCATTGCCACCATGTGACTCGGGACTGTACCCAAAAACCACCTTTTTGCACGACTCAGTAGGGCCGTGGTAGGGTGAAAATTAAAGCACAGTGGGAGACACACAAAACTCTATGACGATCTCGGGTCGACAGACTAAGCTGTACCAGTGTCACCAAAGAACTGCCATCTGACGTGAGGTATAATAGCATCTGGGAGTTCTCGGCGAGTCCGTTCAGTGTACCCAGTCTCCACTAAGCACCCGTATACCATCTCTGATGTCAAACACCAATGGATATGGGATCATCCATTGCCCATCATATTGGTCGAGAAGATATACGCTAGTCTACTCTGGAATATCGATGCCTCGTCTCGATATTCTCATGACTAAGAACATTGAAGGATGTACTCATGGACTACCCAGGCCCCACTAGTATGATCTACATCATAATCCTAGAAGTCGAGTACACATCCTAAAGGTTTTATCAACATGTAACAGAAAGACAATAAGTATACATATTAAGATAAAGTGCAACCAGATAGCGTACTATCATGTCGAGCAAGAAAGTCCTCCCTATATATGTCCCAGCATCCACTACAATATACATCTCATGTACAGTAATGGCCTCTAAGGCATACATATAACTAACAATCTCCCACTTGCACTAAGGCCATCATATAGCAGTGGTTGTGGTATCTCATACTCAACCATCCCATAAAAGTCTCTCTCTGGGAAAAGGCCTTTATGAGTGGATCCGCCGTGTTGTCCTCTGAGTCTACTCTCCTAACCTCGATCTCCCTGGAGATCAGCCATCTCCATGATCAGGTGATACTGCCTTTAGAGTATGTCTGGGTCACTGATGGGACCGGGGTTCCTGGGCCAAAGCCACACCTCCATTGTCACACAATGGTAGGAACCTAGTTCATCGCATGAACAAATATACACCCAGACTACCTCTTCAGTAGCATCTTTGGCAGCGATGTATCCAGCCTTTATCGTCTAGTTTGTCACGGTATCTAGCTTGGAACTCTTCCAACATACCGTCCCTCCACTGAGGATAAAGACAATGCCTGTGACTGACATTCAGTCATCCTTACCACCCTGGAAGCTATCCAGTGATTCTCCCCAGGATCGATTGATACCATCTCACTACACCTAGTGAGAATCCTAACATCCATTCAGATTTATCTCATAGATCCAAAACCCAGGATTTAGGAGGTATCACCTTGATCTTACATGGAGAATCCTTGTGATAAGAGGAGATTGACCGTGCGTAGCATAGGAAACTCTTTTCCTATCAAAAGTATGTCATCCACATACAGTACGAGAAATACTACCATACTCTCTACTACCTTTTTTTATATACAAGGTTCATCTACCATTATGATGAAGTCAAACTCTTTGACTACCACATCAAAACAAATGTTCCAACTCCGCGATGCCTTCTTTATCCCATAAAGCATCATGCATACGTTTCCGCTGCTCCCACTGTCTACGAAGACTTCTGGGTGTGTACTTACAGACGTTCTCTTCTAAATCATTACTTAGAAAAGCAGTCATGACACTCAACCACCAGATATCGTAGTCATGGTATGTAGCAATGTCAAGTAGGATCCGGATGGACTTAAGCATAGCCGCTGGAAAAGGTTTCATCATTATCCACGCCTGGTCGATGAAGAGAACCTTTATGTAACGTTTTGAAAATCGTTTCGGTGAAATTTCGGAAAATCGGTAAAATAAGGGGGATTCTGTAAAAAGTCAAAATACAAATATCTTTATTTTAAAATTAAATATACATATTCTAGCTATGTAATTGCTAGTATTTGGTGTTTATTGAGCCACTGGAGAAATTTCAAATTTTCTGAAAAAAAATTATTTTAATATTATTTTAAGCCGTCACCAATACATTTAATTAGGGAAAATTACAAATTGGAATGAGTTGATACAAATTTTATAATTTTTGACACACTAAACTGACATGTAAAATATTGTTTCTGAAACGAAATCGTTTGCCAAAACGGTTTAGAAATTATTGAAGAACAAAGGCTTTTTTTTAGTGAATTTAGTGTAAATGGTTGTTTGGGGTATAACATTTATCTTCTTCCCCCGCACCCACACCCACACTCACTCACCCCCATCCCCATGTGGCTGAAATTCAGCAGCACTTCCCCCCCATTTTCCCACTCTATTCCACACAAATAAGAAAAGAAAATAAAAAGAAAAGTATAAGAAAAGAGGTATGGTTGTGTTGACCTTGGACTTCTTTGACTTGTCGATACTTTCCCCACCTCATTCTCTCTCCAATCTCCCCAAAATTGGCCGAACCCTCCTCTTTCTCACTGCTGCAACAGCCCCCTCTCTTCTCTTTCTCATTTCACCTCAAAATTTCATCACAAAATGCCCAAAAATCAACACAAAATCAAAATCCAATCTCTACCCATTTTTCCTTGGCCCATCTAGCATGGATCTTGGTGAAAAGAGAGTAATTTGGGAGGCTTAGATTCTTGCTAGATCTCTTATTGGGAGGTATAAATCTTAACCCATGTCTTAATTGTTGGTTAATTACTCCAATTTAGTTAAATTTGGTGTTTAATTTTGGTTAAATTGCAAACTTGAATTGTGGGATTAATGGAAATATATGAGATTAAAATCAAGATAGGGTTTTATCACATCATTAAGGTTGCCATGAGTAGATTAACATGTTAATACTTGCTAAAACCTAATCTAGTTACTAGTTTCAAATTGTTAGTTGGAAATTGTGATAAATGTGCTATTTTGCTAACTAGGTTTTTAGAAATTGATTTATAATTGGGATTAAAATCTAAATTAAGGTTTCATGTCATCATTAATATTATAATGAGTGTTTTAATGACTTTGGACCATGCAAAATCAAGCGTAGTTATTGTTTTGTGCATTTTTAGTTGAAATTGTTAAAATTAGATAAATTGCAAAAATAGAATTTTTATTTTTATAAGAATTGATGATATTAAATTCTTGAAATGGGTTGTATGACTTATTTGAGATGTTTAATAAGTATTATAGCCGCTAGATTTGTTTAAACATCGAGTTTTGTACAAAAACAGGTAATTTTTGCTTGATAGATTTTCGGAAAAATGCCTTTTAAGGTGAATTTGGGGTTTTTGTGAATTTTAACCTATTTTATATTATAGTTAGTGTTCGTGGATGTGCAAATGAGTGTGTTTGGGTTTTCTCGATGGTTTGGCGTTTGTACATCGACATCGAGAGTTGGTTTGACTATTCTTGCATGCGTAGGCGATAGGTTTTGACCTATGCGTGATACGCGTGCCGATTTGATTTTCGTATGCCGTTTCGATTTCGAATTTGGTTTTAATGCTATACGGTGCGTTATGATATGTAGGTACCCCATGTGGACTTCAAGACGACAAGCAAGCGCGTGGCGACGTCGGCACCGGCGAGCGAGGACCAGGTGAGTAGATTTATATCTACGGGGAGAAGTCGGGTGGATGGCGTATAGCACCCCCGCAGTCCGTAGTATAGTTCATATATATATATATATATATTTATATAGGTTTTTTATGATACGAGAATGATTATTCATGATATGATTATGTGTTCATGGATTACCTTTGGGTTAATTGCGAAACCTCAGAGTAGTTGTTATACTCACATACGCACACACAGACTTGCATACATTACTTTCTTGTGCGTAGATGGGGATGTGTAAATATGTATATACGCGTGGGTATAGGACTATGCATATATACATTCATATACACATGCATGGATGATGAGGATAGTACTTGGGATTTAAGATGAGTCGATGAGATTTGATTTGAGGCCGTGAGATCGGTGATATGGCAGGGTTCGTATTTGAGATACGACAAGTCGTTGTAGCGGGTCCTTGACATAGTGTTTCACATACGTGCATGCATACTTAGGCGGTATCAGTATTGTACTAGACGTAGATCAGTACCCCGATCATGATATTTGATAAAGATGATACCAGATGAATAGTATGATGAATATGATATTGACCCGTACCCAAATTTGGGGATGCCGTACGACGGATTTACGTACGAGCTATATATTGATGATTGATCCGCACTCTTTACTTAGGATGTCTGATTATAGATATGGTATCGGATATGATATTATTGAGGCGGGATCACCGACTAATATATATACAGGTATGTATATGTATCGACTCGGATGTTAGGCGGTTTCCTTACCTGTACTCCAGTTTGTTAGTTCAGCCGTATAATTTAGTATAGTTGTTAGACTAGATTGGACTCCTACCTATTTCAAAACTAACGAATCGTGGGTATTTTAAAAGAAAGGTCAAGGGATTCTACGCATATTTCAAAAGACGTATCTTTTCTTAAAAACACCGTTGCCCTTATTTTCAAAACACTGCGATTCGTGTTATTTCAAAAGGCACTATTGTAGGACTTATATTAGGGTAATGCAGATTAGTTATCGTTGTGTCTAGTATTCAGCTCCCGCGCATTATTGTTGTTGCTCCGCATCGCATGCTTACATTGTTATTTCATATTGCATTGTTGATATTATGCTGTTAGGACACCAGCACCATTACCGATGATGCGTATATACCACATACACTTACTTGCCGGCTCACACACATCTTCATCGGTAATTGCCATGTCACGTACACCATAGAAAATATTATTACTTAACTTAGCTTGATAGCTAGTAGTTTGACATGATATTAGTGTACTTACCTTATATGCCAGCTTAGATATAGTTATTACTTGTCACTTCATGCATACTGTTATTCATTGTTATGCCGTATTCATGGATTCTCATGCCTATATTCATGGTTTCACATGCTATTGATGATTTGGATTCGGATTTCCATGAGATTTTCTGGATTTGGGGGAAAACCGCAAAACTTGTATAAGCTTCTTTCCTCTCTTTTAAATAAAAAGTGCGGTTTTCCCATGATGTATGAGTCGTCCACCATGAGTTTGCTGATGGATTTCGAGACCCGATTCGAGGAGATGGATGAACCGTTTCGGGTACATGGTGGGCCCGGTGCGGTACCCCGCGGCAAGAAGATCGTGTTGTTGACGTTGAGCCTGTGTAGGGGAGCACGACCGACCGGTGATATTACCCGACACGTCGGATATCCGGAGGATACCGTCGTGGTCTTGAGATGGATATTAGGGGTCGGTCTGGACTGACGGCGCCTTAGATAGTGAGATTGAGACATACAGTGATATTTGAGATATTGAGGTACAGAGATTGCGACATAGAGATATCGGGATATTTGGATATTTATTTTGTGTCGATGTTAGGCACTGTTTATGCTGATTTCATTATGATACCTCGTTTTAAAAAGATACAAAAATCACACTAATTTTTTTTGAAAGCAGTTTTCTTCAGTACATGCATTTTGTTCATGCATTCATACATCATCCTTATGATATATTGCTACCTGAGGCACTGACACGAGCACATGGGATTACACTTGGGTTAGACATGTACCCTAGCCATTATTATAGGCTGCTGGTTATATATTTGAGGATATATTATGATCATATGGCCTAGGATTGCGTTGTTCATGCGGTTTCTGTTGGTAGATGTTTTTCTACTCACGAGTTGGCAACTCACCCCCGTTGTGCCATAGTTTCTTGCAGGTTTTGCCGTACAGGTTTCTTTACGGCTTTGCTGGCACTACTTCTTTCGGGTGACTTGCTAGTAGGTGGGTTTATTTGTATCGTACCCATCATTATACATTGTATATTATTATTCAGTTGTATCTAGAAGTTCCATCAACCAAACATATATTTTATTTCAGAGATAGAGACCAATGATGTTTATTCTTTCGACCTTAGAGTCGCGCGTTGTATTTCTATGGATTTTTTGTTGTTTTGAGTTTCCTTTTGAGTTTTGATCCTCGCCCTTGGCGTTGTATATTATATTGCTTGTGTGGTTGTGACCGTCGATTGACGAAGAGCTAGCTCCCGCTTGGGGATGCATTTTATTGATTTCGTATACTATTCATGTTGTATTCCGTTTGGGGGCCAATATTTACAAAGGAGACTCTGCCGAAATTTTCAGGAAATATTTGATGTTTTTTTAAAAACGCATAATTCGGCTTATACTATTAAAACTACTTGATTTAAATTGGTTTTCCTTCACTCTACTACTTTTCTTGGTTTAGATTTCTGGGTTTCGGCTTACTTAGATTACGTACGCCTCAAGACGTTCGTAGTTTAAGTGCCGGTCATGTTCCATACGTTCGGGATGTGACACTTTAACAAGTCTAGCTTTGAAAGTCTCAACTTTTCCATTACACCAAGTAATCTTCTCAAGATATACTTGCTTCTGATGGGGATTTAACCCTTCAGACATAGCAACTAAAGTCCATACTTTGTTGGCGTACATGGATTCCATCTTAGATCGCTTAGCATCCAGCCATTCTTACAGAGTCCCCAATATTGATGGCCTGCTCGATACTAGTTGGGTGATCATCTCATGATGCAATCCTCGCTCCTACTGTCATCGAGAAGACTAAGTATCTCTCAGGCGGATAAGGAACCCTACTAGATCGGCGAAGAGGCTGAGGTTTTTCGGGAACTATTGAATTCTTTGGTTCTACCAAACCATCAGCTGTAGTTTGTATAGCTGGAACTCCTTCCAGTTCTACAGAACTGACCTTGCCTCGATCTCGTCCGTATTTTTCTTTCAGATATAGGCTGGACAACCCCAAATCTTAACTTGCCTAAGACATGGGCACTTCCCATACCTTATCTCATATGGAGTGGTAGGCACTGATTTGATTTGAACCCAATTCAATAGGTATGCAGCTTCTCAAGTGCATAACTCCCAAAAGGAAACAGGTAACTCGGTAGTACTCATCATAGAGCGCACCATATCATATAAGGTGCGATTGCCCCACCCCAATACACCATTGTGCTATAGTGTATATGGAGGAGTAATGCTGAGAGAGAATCTCATTCTCCTTTAGAATAGTCCAAGAATTCCATGCACAAGTATTCTCCTCCCTGATCTCATCAAAGGACATAATACTTATATCTGTATTGGTTCTCTACTTCTATCTTATATTCTTTGAATTTCTCAAAAGCTTCAGACATGTGTTTCAACAGGAACATGTGTCCGAATCTTGAAAGATCATCAGTGAATGTAAGGAAGTATAAAGAACCAATCCTGGCATCTGTAGACAGGGGACTTACATACATCACTATGTATCAGTCCCAAGAGTTCACTAACTCTTTCTCTGTTTCCAGTAAACGGAGCTATGGTCATCTTATCTTTGTGATATGACTGGCAAGTTTCACAAGATTTAAATTCAAACTGATTTAAATATGCATCTTAATGTAACTTAGCTAGTCGGGTCACATTGATATGACCTAGTCTACAATACCTCAAGAAGGTCGTTCATTTCTGAACTCTTCCTCTTGTGTGTGTTCTGTACGTTAAGAACTGTGGTTTGATTTAGAATGTATATGCTTTTAGATAACGTGTCTGAACCGATCAACTCTTGACATAGGAAATGTTCAAAACATTATCCAACAATACAAAATTATATCCTTCTTTAGTAAATAAAGAGACTGATATAATGTTGCATATCAGGTTCGGTATCTAATAACATTTGTTCAGAATCAATGTATTTTGGTAATACAGGGTGATAACTGCCAACAACTTGGCTGCAACAATTGCACCATTTTCAACTCTTGAAACTTATCACCCGTTCTCAGTTCTCTACCTATCTGTAACCCATGTAACAGATTACATATCCGGGATCCTGATCCGGTATCAAATACCCAGGATGTAGAGAAAACTGAGAAACAGTTCTATGTAATGAACACACCCGAAGAAGATGCATCAACATGCACTTACTTCGTTTGGGTGGCATGGGAATCATAGTATTCCCCTATTTTCTGCTCGGTCTTATAACAATTATTAGTTGGAGCAGGACCAACGTCTACCAACTCAGAATAACAAGCGGGTCCGGTCAATATATCCATATTATTATCTTGATTAAAGCGTGACATGGTCGCTACCTAGAGAGAGAGAGAGAAGAAAACACTCTGCGTGCGCTCTTGCAAGATTAGATTGGTTATATATTTTATCTAATCAGGATGGCTCTGTTCATATCATAATTTTGCATTATTACATTCCCCATTCTTATTCATTTTACAAATAAACATGTGCTTTTGATCCATGTCTGCTACATAGTTGCAGGTTATAGGTTCTTGGAACAAAACAATGAAATTAATGAAAAGATGACACAAAAGTGAAACTACGACCGACAAATGGAAGAATCTTGATCATGCCTATAGTTTGAGGGACAATGAAGACCAATGAACAAGTTCACAAAGTACAATGGCAGCGCAAGGTTCAAGAGATCGACACGAAGAAAACGGTAAAGTCCACAACATTATTCACTGTGGAAATCTAGAAGAAAACTAGAAGACAATCTGAGAAACCAAGTGAAGAAACAAGAAGCCAAATGCAACCAGAAGCATCCCAGAAAACCCCAGTCCAAGATCTTCCAAGATGGCCGTGGATCCATGGCCAAACAGGGCTTTTGGCCGCGGTTCCGCGGCCATTATAAGCACGTGTCGGTGAGTCGTTTGACGGTGTGGCGGTGCGTTGACTAGGCTTCTTAGGGGTAAATTTGTAAATGCAGATATGTATCGAATGTAACCCTAGGGTTTTTATGATCTATAAATAGAAACCCTAAATCTCTTTTTGAGGTATGCCTCTTTTTATTGAAAAATATTCAGAATCTATTGTAATGCTTTGAAGAGTGCATCGAATAAAGTAAGTAGATTTTTTTTACCTTGCCCTAGTTCTTAAATTCTTTTCTGGCCTAGTATAGATTTTATTATCTTCCCTAGTTAATTAGCTTAGAACTTTTATTCATCTTCCGTAGCTTAGATAATAAGATTATTGAATTGAAAACTCATAAAAAATGTCTTTTATCAATCCCCAAATGAGTGAGTAGTTCCTCACTTGTTAGGGTTAGGAATAGGAAAGGTTTGAAAGATGAAAATCTCTCATCCCTTTCTTGGCCATCGCATATTTTTTATAGGACTCCATGCATACATACACACACCGCTCACTACGGAACCCTATCCCACGAGGTAGCGGTGATACCTTAGTTTAAAAGACCGGTTGTATATGTTTTCCATAGAGGTTAGGGTAAGAATTAAGAAAGGACGGGCAAGGACCTAGAGGAAGAAACATTGTTTCTTCCCGATCGTGCTAATCCCCTTTATTAATTATTACCATAACACCTAAATAGATCTAAATTAGGGCATTGAAAGTGGTGAGAAATCTTAAATTTCCAAATTTAACCTAAACCTAACCCTAGCAGGATTTCAATCAAACTCATTTCAGTTTTTAGTGATAATCAATCCAACACCATTTGGAATTAACTCGTTAGAACAAATAGAAAATACACAAAATCCTTGTGGACCGACCCGTACTCACCGGCTAGCTACCTAGCGACGCCGTTCTTGATTGCGGTAAAATTCTTTGATTCATCTTTTGAAAGCGCTTAACCACGCACAAAATCAACTACAATCAAATAGCGCCGTTGCCGGGGATGGCGTAGTAATTTTTTTTTGCAATTTCAGTTTAATATAAAATCATAAAATTCATAAAAATTGAAAAATAAAAAATATAAAAATTTTATCATCTTGTTATTTTTTGAAGGGTGTTTTGTTTGAATTGTGCAGGATCGACGAACGGATTCAGATCTGGAAAATTCCAGAGAGCGAAATAGAAAACAGAAGATCTGAACAACAGAAGAGTACCACAACAGAGCAACAGAAAAAGACTGGAGGCCTGATCTTTCTTCCTGACCGCAGAACCGCCGCCAGAGGCAGCTTTTAGCCGCGGATTCGCCGCGAGTTGCTGACGTCAGCAACCCGAAACCCCTCTGTAAGTCTTCTGTTCTTCTTCTGAACCCCCTGATATCTCCTCTGTAAAAATTTCCTGCAGGATTCTTTGCGCAAAAATTTCTCCCCTTCTCCAATAACTTGATCTTGTGTAGGATTCTTTGCGCCGCGCTAAAAAAAATTTGTTTTCAAGTGTTTGATTGTGTTTACTGCTTTGCATATCTAAATTGACTTTAAGGGGCTTGAACACCAATCCAGATTGGGTGGGGATTTCATTACCCTTCCCAGGACTCCAAAAAAATCATGTAAAGCATATTGCATTGACCATCAAGTTAAATTAAAAAAGATTAGACTCAGCCCTAAGGACTTCGCGCTCAATAGGATAAAGGAATAGTTGTAGGCATCGACCGTTGATCCAAACCTGATTTTGTGGTGCCTAGGCTAGACAGGTAGGGAAAGATAACTTTAAAAGGCCCGTCTCACGGTGATTCATGAGCGGATCCCTCCTTTCTCTACTTGTGCTTACCTGGCCACAATTGGAGGTGAAGAGGCGGTTTGTGGTCCTCACATCTTGCCCTTTGGAACAGTTAGGAGCAGTCTAGCTGACCTAGGTGACCCTGGATCTAGGCTTGGTTGTGCATTTGTGATTGATTGAACGTGTGTCTAAGCCTTTTATTGAAAATCTTTTTGCAAAAATCTCCTTATAAAAAAACACAAAAAGGAAAAAAATTTACAAAAACTTGCAACTTGTCGCTAAGAAATCCGTGCACCCCACTTACACCCACTTCTTCTCATTGACGTTTTCTTACCCCCACCTTCTGTTTGTCACTTTTTGACTACACTACCTCTTTATTGTATGTCCGGTTGGACTAGGGACACTAGTGCCCGATTAGTCTGTGTCTCATTAGTACCGACTGACGACGCTTTCGACTCCGAAGTCGAAATTCCTTCCACTTCCTTACCTTCACCTTCACATTCTTCGTCTTCTAAGGAGATGTCAAGATTTAATCCTAACAACCTCTTACCCGCGGGACTGATTCCACCTCCGTTAGGTGCGAATAACACACAACACCCTCCTGTTGAAGCGCCCCAACGAATCGCGCTCCAGGATCTTTTCTACCCTATCCGCACCGCTTTACCAACTTGTATTTCACTTCCACCGGCAAATGGGGATAACTTTGAGATCAAACCCCACTTCATCAACATGTTACCAAAATTTCACGGACTAGAATCCGAAAATGCCTATATCTTCATAAACAAATTCCAAAACGTTTGCGCAATGATGAAGACAACACAACTTTCAGATGATGCTATAAGGTTACGTGTCATTCCATTCACTTTATGTGGCCTAGCCGAGAAATGGTTGTATAGCACAGCATCACACTCGATTAAAAATTGGGAAGAGTTTGTTAAAACTTTTCTAAAAAAGTTTTACCCACATCACAAGACCGCGAGAATTCGCAATGAGATTATTCAATTTTCCCCGCTTCCTTCCGAGCCTTTTTGGAAGTGTTTTGAAAGATTTAAAGACCTACTTGTTCAATGCCCTCACCATGGTATCGAGAATTGGCAACTTTGCCAAACTTTATACGAAGGATTGAACCCAGCAACTAAGCAGTTGTTGGAAACCATTTGTCAAGGTCACTTTCTAACGAAATCAAGCGAGGAAGCTTGGCAGTTTCTCAAGGATCTTGTTGAACAAATACTTCAGTGGGAGAGCACTAAGACCACCTCATCTTCTTCAACTGGTCAGTCTAGGGCAGGCATACATCAATTAGATATGTCGATTGCAATGAAGGCCGAAATGGACGCACTTACAAAAAAGCTAGAAGCAATTGAGACCAAAATCTCATCTCCTTCTCCTGCCCCTGCTTTACCCCCACGAACTGTTTGTGCTTGTTGTTCGGATCCATCCCACCTTACTGAAGAGTGTCCTTACAATCCACCTATTCAAGGACAAGATCGAGTCAATGCCGCCTTTCAGCAAAGACAAAGAAATGATCCATACTCTTCGACTTATAATCCTGGTTGGAGGAGCCACCCAAATTTTGCTTGGAATCAAAATCAACAATTCCAAGGAAACAACAACTTTCAAAGGCCTCCTCCTCCACAACAACAAGCACCCCAACAAACTCAGCTAGCAACCTTTCCAACCACAACCTTACCCAAACCAAATGAACAATTTTGTGCCCAACAACTCTTATCCTCAAAACAATTTTGTTCAACCAAATAATAATAAGGTTACCTCGCTAGAAAGAAGTCTAGATGCGTTTCTAAAACAATCTACACAATCCGCAGCAAGGTTGGAGACTTCCATTCAATCTTTGGTGCAAAACAGTGCTTCACATGATCAAAGCATCAAATCAATTGAGGCCCAAATTGCACAACTAAATGTTGCGCTGAGCGAGCGAGAAAAGGGAAAGCTTCCGTCTCAACCATTGCCAAATCTCGATCACGCACACAACGCACATGTTGCATATGAACAACAAAATCATAATGTAAATGTTGTGACCACGTTGAGATCTGGAAGATTGTTGCACAATAACGTGGGTAATAGTGATGACACCCCAACCGGTGCTTCTTCTTCTTCTTCTTCTTCTTCTTCATCCTCTTCTTCTTCATCTCCATCTTCTTCGTTAGAGCCTATTCTTCATTCTTCACAAGGCTCTACTTCTTCTAACTCGAACGGACCCACATCTCACTTCACGAACACACCAACATGGGGATCCGTTCCAACTCCGCAATCTACTCCACAAACATTGGACTCAACAAACTTTCAAAATGTTCCCTTTCTAAACAGGTTGAGATCCAATAAACTAACTTCACAAATGGAGAAGATTGTAGAGTTGTTCAAACAGGTTAGCATAAACATACCTCTCTTGGATGCAATCCAACAAATCCCTTCTTACGCAAAAATCTTAAAGGACTTATGCACCAAGAAGAGGAAGTCACAAGCACCAAAGAAAGTTTTCGTGGCTGGTGCTGTTAGTGATTCTCTTGTCCAATCTTTACCCCAAAAACATAAGGACCCCGGCTGTCCTACAATTTCAATAACAATTAGGGATAAGAACATCAATAGAGCACTATTAGATCTTGGTGCTAGTGTCAATTTGCTACCCTATTCAGTATACGAACAATTGGGAGTTGGAAAGCTGAAACTCACTCATTGTACTCTCCAAATGGCCGACCGATCCATCACCTATCCTAGGGGTGAGTTAGAGGATGTGTTAATTAAAGTAGGGGACTTCATTTTCCCTGTTGATTTCATTGTTATGGATACACAACATGTAGCTAACCCCCGGAGTCAAATTCCGGTGATACTTGGTCGACCATTCCTTGCGACTTCTAATACAGTGATCAATTGCCGTAATGGTTCAATGAACCTATCTTTTGGTAATATGACGATTGAACTCAACATTTTTAAGTTGGGGAATCAGCTTTCCGAGCCTAATGCTAGTATACTTGATGTTTGCTCGATCCATGAGATCACACGGGACGACTGTGAGATCGAAAAATTTCTGTTCGATCACAGCATTTTTGACGCCTCTAGTGCGTTCCTCCTAGAATCTGACACAGCTTTCATGCCGGAAAACGATTGCTAGTGTTTCACTTTTTTGGACGATTTTGAAGACTCGCCACCCGAGTTTGAGTCTTTTGATTTTTCGGATGAGTTGGTTGAACCATCCGACTCGGTTGCTTACACTCGATTTGAACCGTTGATGGAATCCTTTGAGTTTGAAATAGTTTCACCAATGTTACCTTCAATTGCTTCACCTCCAAAACTCGAACTCAAGCTTTTGCCGTCTCACCTTAAATATGCTTACTTAGGTGGGAATGAGACCCTTCATGTTATCATATCGGCCTCTCTAGCTCTCGAGCAAGAGAAAGCCATTCTAATGGTCTTACAAAATAATCGGTAAGATTTTGGCTGGACTATGGCGGACATCAAGGGGATTAGTCCCCTCATAGTTGAACATCATATACATATGATGGATGATGCCAAGCCAGTAAGGGATCCACAAAGACGCCTCAACCCCATTATGAAAGAGGCTGTCAAGAAGGAGATTGTCAAATGTCTTGATAGTGGTATCATTTACCCTATCTCGGATAGCCAGTGGGTTAGCCCCATTCATGTTGTCCTAAAGAAATCGGGCATAACGGTCATAATCAATGAGGCAAATGAGTTAATACCTACTCGCGCCCAAACTGGGTGGCGAGTTTGCATCGACTAAAGAAAACTTAATGCCACGACAAGGAAAGACCACTTTCCTTTACCTTTTATTGACCAAATGCTAGAACGATTGGCTGGGCACGAATTTTACTGCTTTTTGGATGGCTATTCAGGCTATAATCAAGTCTCCATCGTCGAAAAGGATCAAGATAAGACCACATTTACTTGTCATTTCGGTACTTTCGCTTACCGTCGCATGCCCTTTGGGTTATGCAATGAACCCGCTACATTTCAGCGGTGTATGATGGGGATCTTTTCTGACATGGTGAAGAAATTTTTGGAAATTTTTATGGATGATTTCTCCATTTTCGGTGACTCCTTCGATGAGTGTTTGCTACACTTAGAAGCAGTTCTTACCCGCTGTAGGGATAAGAACCTCACTTTAAATTGGGGGAAGTGCCACTTTATGGTACGAGAAGGTATTTTCTTAAGGCATGTCATCTCGCAAAATGGCATAGAGGTTGATAAAGCCAAGAATGAAATCATTTCCAATTTTCCTCCTTCTAATTGCGTCAAAGACATCCGAGCCTTTCTTGGCCATGCCGATTTTTATAGACGGTTCATCAAGGATTTTAGAAAGATAGCTAAACCCTTGACTCTTTTATTGGCCAAGGACACAACATTTGATTTTGACTCAACTTGCATGGAAGCGTTCGAGTCATTGAAACACTCACTCATTTCTGCCCCTATTCTTTCATCTCCCGACTAGACGCATCCATTTGAAATTATGTGCGATGCATCTGATTTCGCCATTGGTGCTGTCCTTGGACAGCACATTAATAAGATGCCGCACGTAATTTATTACGCTAGCCGAACATCAAATGAGGCCCAATTGAATTACACAACAACAGAAAAAGAATTTTTAGCTGTTGTGTTTGCACTTGAAAAATTCAGGCCCTATTTAATCGGCTCTCCAGTAATTGTCTACACGGACCATTCAGCTCTTCGCCACCTTTTTGCGAAGAAGGATGCTAAATCGCGGCTAAGACGTTGGATCCTCTTCCTTCAAGAGTTTGACCTTGTCATAAGGGACAAAAGAGGATGTGAAAACGTAGTTGCCGACCATCTTTCACGACTTCCTTCTTCGCCCACACTTGACATTCCTATTAAAGATGTTTTCCAGATGAGCAACTCTTAACCGTGTCATGCGAACCTTGGTTCGCTGATATAGTAAACTATTTGGCCACCGGACTGATACCTAAAGATTGGTCGAAACAGGACAAACTCCGATTCCTATCC